>JAFIRS010000573.1:0-641996 GCA_018342105.1 Gonioctena quinquepunctata | reverse complement strand
TCTAAATATAAGGTAACCCTATCTATTAAAAAAAGAATCATCCAAATCGAAGAACCCAGTACAAAATGCCTGATAGAATCGGTTAACGGACCAGAAATCAGAGGGTGAGTGATCAATATCCTTCATGTTGCCACCCTTAGGGGTGGATTTCATCTTTTAAATTCAAATGGGACCACCTTTGAAGTACACCCTATCCACTGAAAAAATAATTATCGGAATCGGACGCCTCATAAAAAAAAATTATGGAAAAAAAAAATATACGGTTCGACTAGAGAACCTCCTCCTTTTTGGTTTCGTCGGTTAAAAAGAAGGGGTTGGGCAAATTTTCGGCCGTAGATTCATATATACTTTACTAATTTCGTAGTATTTGCCGGTAATTGTGAATTTTCTTTGTACTTTTGTTTTAGTTTCTACCACATTAACAATCAAGATTCCATTCATGTCTTTGACATTTTCACATTTTAGGTCATGTAGTTCATGCCTTCGACATGCTCCTATTATTCCAAAAATCATTGCTACCTAAAACAAAAAAATAAATTAAAAAAATACAACAATAAGAAATAAATAAAAAAAAAGCAGGATAACCTAGGCTAGCTTCGAACCCGCGTCTCATACTGTAGTCTATAGTTCCAATCTAGCGCCTTAGCCCGCTTCGCCACGAGTTGACTTATCAAGTTTTCTCGACATTAATGAAATATATCATGCATGAGTCGAATGGAAAATGTAATCATGAAAAAATTTTTAAAATGCATTGTTAGGTAGATACTTTTATAAATAAAACGTTTTTATTTGTTCAGGTGAAAATATTTTCGATTTTTTTCCAACATATCCTTCGGACTTTCGCTTTAATAAAGCTTGTAGCTTCTTATATTTAGAAATGTCTATATTATGGTTGATATTTACTAACGATTTTATTATTGACTAATGTGTCCATGTACTAGATGATTTCATAGTTTCCATCAATTCTTGAAAATAAGCAATCAAAACATTTTCGTAGAATGTCGAAATATTATTTGTATTTCTCCAGTCCATAAACCGTTGATATAGTTTTTCGAACAGTTTCTTAGATTTTTGGGGAAAATATTTTGTACTGTATTTTCTGCTTTCTCCGATATGTGTGGAGGAGTCGATGGTAATTCTTCTATATCGCTGATATCAGACATTTTGATAATATAATTATCGAAGTTTAGCTATATTCTACGAAAATTTAATACCTACTGATTTTGACAAATAAAACAATTAGATAGGAATCTAGGACAAACGTCAAATGCATAGCATGCTTGATTGAAAAATTATGGGTTCCTATTGATTAAAAATCTGTATCGTTATGAAAAATCTGTATCATAATGGATCTCATTATGAAACGGATTGTGGACATATAAGTGTATTATTATAGTACGGGTGTAGAAAATAGTATATTGTTTAACAAGCACGGAATGATACTCATTTCCCACGAGTATGATGTTTGGAGCATGAGCCGTAGGCGAGTGCTGCAAATCATACGAGTGGGAAATGAACATTCCGTGTGAGTTATACACTATACTTTTTCTACGGCTTTAACATAAAATAGTGAAATGAATTTACAACAGATACTTGAACTTCAATTTTAATTGTATAGAATATTTTCATTTACAATTGGAAACATATTGAATAACTGCACAATGTTCTGATTCACATTTTTTTAAATTAACTTATTCGCAATATTATATTGTTACAATGATTAAATGTGATCTGTGAAGCATTTGGGCATTGCAATGGCACATTTGATATTTCTTCATTTTCGAAATTATATGACATTGAAGTAGATGGCAGGTTTTCAGATTTATTATTCGAACTCACAATTTTATTGGCGATGTCATATTTATTTTTCATTGACTCGTCAATATAACTCTCCGCAACTGTGGTTGATTTCCAACCTCCATGTCGCTTAAGTGAGGTGATATCTTCGCCAGCGTCTATTAGGATTGTTGCTGATGATCTCCTGAAGCAATGACCAGTGTATAGTTAAGGATTTGGAAGTTCCAAGTATTCAGCTATTCGTTTTCCCGTATAACCAATTTTATTAATACCAACTCTTTGTATTGAGCATTTTCCTTTTTGATAATTTAGTACTTCTTATAAATATCATAAAAAACACCTGTTATAGTGAATTTTCTTGGAACTTTGGTTTTTGTATTTGGTATTTGTACAAGAATTGCTGTGGAACCCAAATCTCTACAATCTGTTGTTTTCATTTTGTAAAGTTCATCCCTTCTAGAAGCACCCATAATCCCCATGATTAAAAGGACCTGAAAAAATAAAATAAATAATAACCTATTGAATAAAAAAAAAAATGTACTGCGTGGGCTCGAACCTTCAACTTCTAGTAGAAGTGATACTTGCGCTAGCGTTGTACCGCTGAGCTACTTTGCTTAATGTCATATAACGTGCAGACATGATATAAGTAATAAAGTATTAATTGTGATTTTTTTCAATCTGAGCCAATTCACTCAAAAAAATAATAACTTACCTCACCAAGTAAATGTATGTCATCAGGAGCGTTTTTTATAAACTTATCGATTTCATCAGTGGAGAAAATTTTCGATGTCTTCGAGCTGTATCCGTTTGATTTTCTCTTTAGGAATGCTCTAAGTTTTGAATAGTTGCCAATGTATACAGTTCCGTTGATATTCATCATGGTCCTTAACATGGAATATTGCGCCCATAAAGTTGAGGATTTAAATTTCTGAGACAATTCATCAAAGTATGCAAGTAATACATTTTCTGAAGTTGACGCGGTGACCTTTACCTTTTGCCAATATGTGAAGGATTTGTAGGCTTTTTCATATTTCTCTTTCGATACTTCCGGAATCAAGTTTATACATGCCTGATTTGCGGCTGAAATTATGTCTGGAGGAGTTAGTTCGTCAATTTCACTGCTCATCATACCTTTAAACTTTGACAAGTTTGATGAATTTGAATTGACAGATGTCTTCAGTTTTCCTTGCTTTCCATGGGAGACGTGATTTAATGACCAACAATAACACAATGACTTCATTGTGTTATCAGATAAGGAAATGAAATTGAAAACATACAATGTACTTCATTGTTTAGTCAAAAACAGTATGAAAAAGCCAGTTTAGTATTATAGCCGTAGAAAAAGTTTATTATATAAAAGCAGTTTTAATAGTTGGTCGTACAAACTGGTAGCATTTCAGATAGATAAACAGAAAAAATGGATACTGCCAAATGTCTTGTTTTACACCTGTAAGAATGTTTAGAAAGATAGGTGAATAACATGAATCAAATTATTAACATTAAAACTTATAAAACCCCTAAAATGAAAATCGTGTGTATAGTTCTCGTATCACCCTATATCACCCGGTCTAGAACCATTCCTGCCGTGGCGTAATTCGAGTATTCATGCTACCGGGCTTTAGTGTGTTGGCCCGGGGAGAAAACGAGCAAAAAATCCGCCGAGACCACAGCCACGTGCTATTGTTTTCGAGAAATTGGCGACGGTGGCTGCTTGGCGCTCGACCTTCTTGTAACGATGGCATTTTCGGGGGTTTTTGTCTCGCGCAGGAATTTGTCGTTTGATGGCTGCCAGAAATATGCGAATTGTTCGCGATGAGAAAAAGTTGACTTCTCGAACGGAGGGTTCGAGATTTTTTACTTTGTGGATATGGTGTAGGTAGGATTTGGGTTATTTATTTTCCGATGAGGATGTTGGTTTCACATTTATTAAATCTTCGAAAGACCTCAGATTGAAATGCTTAGTTCTCAAAAATCTTTTTGATTTTGACAGTTCTCTAGTAACATGGTGAACTACAGGAATATACAGGGGAATTATTGACACTTTTTGGGAATATTAACGATCTGAAAACAAAATTAAATGAATCTGTATAGATACGAGTGTAGAAAACTGATGTTTGAAAGCTTATGCTCACACTTAAAAACTGGTATGTATTTTATCTCGCTGAAATGATGGGAACAGGAGATATAACAATGAAACCCGATTTTTTCAACCATAAAAAAGGTAAGCTCCCATTTCAAGAAAATCTCCTTTATATATATATATATATATATATATATATATATATATATATATATATATATATATATATATATATATATATATTTATATATATATATATATATATTATACTCATGGTCTAGAACAACTGGTCGAGCTACCAACCCGCATCCCTGATGTCAACAACCAGTCTGCCAATACACTAGATCTTTTCCTCACCACCAATCCTGACCCGTATAGAATAGAAGTTTGTGCCCCACTTGGAAACTCTGATCACACCCTCATCTCCACAACATGCTCTTTCCATTTACCATCGAGCAGCACAATACCACCCCGTCTCATGTGGCATTACAATTCGGCCGACTGGGAAGGTCTTCGTATGTTTTTCTCAGCGTTTCCATGGAAGAGAGTTTGTTTCTCTTCAGTAGATCCAACACGATGTGCTGAGACAATTTCTGAAATCATCATGTTGGGGATGCAAACTTACATACCGAATACCGAAAGAAGAACATCATCCGATAAGACCTGGTTTAACAGAAACTGCTCTAGAGCTGTGGCTTCCAAACAGGCAGCATACCATCGATGGCAAAAAAATCCGGGACCTGAGACCAGAGCAGCATACGTTGAGGCTAGAGGCATATGCAAAGAGACAATAGAATGTTCAAAGATGCTCATAATGCCAAAATAAGATCAAAACTTGTTGAATGTCCCAACGGATCCCGTTCATTTTTGTCTTTCGCTAAAGCTGTGGGAAGAAACTTCACTGCCAGCTCTTTTCCTCCCTAACCAAAGAAGATGGAACACTAGCAACGACTGCCCAGGAAAAGCCAATATCTTTGCGCACCTATTTGCTGGAAATTCCACTCTGGATTCTTCGGGAAAACAACCCCCGAACATTACACCTATTGACAGTCACATGCCCGAGATCACCTTTCGCCAACGTACTATCAGAAAGATTTTGCTGGGTCTCAACACCAACAAAGCCTGTGGATCTGACGGAATCCCGCCGATTGTTCTCAAGAAATGTGCCCCCGAACTAACACCTGTTCTTTGCAAGTTGTTCAACCACTCTTACAATTTGGGAGTATTTCCGTCCAATTGGAAAATTGCAAGAGTACAGCCAGTCCCTAAAAAGGGCAAAAAGACCCTACCTAGCAACTACAGACCTATCGCACTGCTATCTATTATTTCGAAGGTCATGGAAAAGCCATCAACATCGAGCTCATGAAATATCTGGAAGACTCAGGAATTATCAATGATAGGCAATATGGCTTCCGCCATCAGAGATCAACTGGTGACCTGCTCGCATACGTCTCACATATATGGCAGCTATCTATTGAAAAGTATGGAGAAACTTTAGCTGTGGCATTAGATATCTCCAAGGCGTTCGATCGAGTTTGGCACCAGGGACTCCTCGCCAAGCTTCCATCTTATGGCTTGCCCCCTCAGCTGTGTTCTCTGCTTGCTAGTTTTCTCTCAAACAGGTCTCTCCATGTAGTGGTCGATGGAGTTTCATCTGACACTCTACTCATAAATGCTGGTGTTCCGCAAGGATCCATTCTAGCACCAACACTATTTTTACTCCACATCAACGACCTATTGAAAGCAACTTCATGTCCCGTACACAGCTTTGCCGATGATAGTACCCTCCATACCGCTTTCTCTTCCAGGGCCCCTATATCAGCCCGTGAAACCAGAAATGAACGAGGAAGAAATGTTAACAATGTAAATATGGACTTAGCAACAATTCTCGAATGGGGATCCAATAACTTGGTAGAATTCAATGCAAACAAAACACAAGCATGTCTTTTCTCTAGAAAAGCCGATCTCACTGTGCCTAACATAACTTTGTCAGGAGTAACCATACCACTGAAGTCATCCATATCGATGCTTGGTATTACTATCAGCAATAACCTTTCCTGGGAAAATCACGTGAGGTCCATTGCCAAAAGTGCATCCCAAAAACTTGGTTTTTTGTTTCGTGCCAAGAGCTATTTCACCTCCAGCTGCTTATGATCTATAAGGCACAGATCCGACCTGTCCTGGAATACTGTTCCCATATTTGGAGTGCGGCACCCAAACATATCCTGAAGCTATTGGATTCTGTCCAAAAAAGGGCAATTCGTCTCGTCGGTGATGCCTCGCTTACAAACTCGCTCACTTGTCTGGAACACCGTAGAAAAGTTGGCGATTTGTCTCTATTTTATAGATATTTTCATGGGCGATGCTCTTCTGAAATATCAACAATCGTTCCTCCTTTGGCAGTCTCTTCGAGATTAACCCGTCAAGTTCAGTCTTCACACCCCTTCGTGGTCACTTTGGAGACCTGCAGAACATCACTTTCCAAAGACTCGTTCATCCAACGAACAGCGAGGCTTTGGAACTCATTGCCTAGGGAGGTGTTCCCCGAGGCATACAACCTCCAGAAATTTAAGAAGAACACCAACTCCTACCTTCTTTCCCTTGGTTCCCACGATGTTCTCTGAACATTACAGGATATCCCTTTTCGTGGGAACCAGAACATATAAAAAAAAAATATAAATATATATATATATATATATATAATATATATATATATATATATATATATATATATATATAAATATATATATATATATATATATACAGTGTGACCCATTTAAAATGGAACTACCCCTGTAGAACACGCATTTTTCATTCAATCTCAAAAATATTTTTCTAATATTGAGCATCAAAAACTGTATCTTGACACAAATTTTCAGACTTTAGTTTCATTTCCAAGGCACTCTATGGTTTTTTTTCTTTGTCAAAAACGGCAAAAGTTTATTAGGCAATTTTTTTCCCAAATTCGTAGTCGTTATAAATGGAAACCATCAAAACTTCATAAAAAAAAATTGGTTAACAACGAAGTTACAACAACTTTAATTTTGGAAACAAAGTATTTGATTATAATTTTTATTTAGATTGCAGACATATTTGAAATCTGGCAACACTGCCGATACAAAGTAGAGCACAAGTGAATTTGTACAGCGAAAATCCGAAGTCAATAGCTCATTCCGTTCAACAGTTATAACTACTGAAAGTATGGTAATGTGAGCGATTTGTGGTGTACTAAATCACAGCCTACTATTGATTTAGTACAATACCTATGCAAGTACAGCTTTCCTCAAATTATTGATACCTTCTCTAAAAGCTTGTTTCTGTTGAGTTTTGCAGAATGAAAAAGGAACATTTTTTTGTACTGCTTTCTGTTTTATTATGGAATAAATAATTTTGATACTTCAAAACTGATTCGGTTCATTTCGTTTTTAACGGCTATTGAAAACTGCATAACTTGAAAATGAATTTTTAATTTTCTGTTATTTTCGAATACACTTATAACCTAAACTTAAATAAATGATTTTGAGGAAATATAATTCACAAATCCAGTGGGGTAGTTAGATTTTTATTACAAAATCGCTTCCACCAGAAATTGCTCACATTACCATACTTTCAGGAGATATAACTGTAGAGCTATTGACTTCGGATTTTCGCTGTACAAATTCACTGGTATCGGCAGTGTTGCCAGATTTCAAATATGTCTATAATCTAAATGAAAATTAATATCAAATACTTTGTTTCCAAAATTAAAGTTGTTGTAACTTCGTTGTTAAAGAATATTTTTTTATGAAATTTCCATGGTTTTCATTTTTAACGACTACGTGTGGTGTAGTCAAATTTCAAAACAAAAATTGCCTAATAAAGTTTTGCCGTTTTTGACGAAGAAAAAAAACCACAGAGTGCCTTGGAATTGAAACTAAAGTTATAAAAATTTGTGTCAAGATACAGTTGTTGATGCTTAATTTTCAAAAAAAAATTTTTTTGAGAATGACTGAAAAATGCGTATTTTACAAGGGTGGTTCCATTTTGAATGGGTCACACTGTATATATATATATATATATATATATATATATATATATATATATATATATATATACAGTAGAACTCCAATTATCCGAACTCCGACTATCCGAATCGCCGATTATCCGAATCACAAATTGTTGTGCCTACACTGACTTCCCCCCGCGTGTGTAGGCACAACGGCAAGTTAAGACAAGTTCCGGCGCATTGCAGTCACGGCGCACCTGTCATTGTTTGTTTTGATTAGCCAGTGTGCGTGTACAATACTGTATTGTTTTTATACCATGGCTTCGAAAAGAAAACGTGTTGTGCTATCGTTAGCGGACAAACTGAAAATTATAGAGCAACTCGATAAAGGTGTAACGGGTAAGAAGTTGTCTGAGATTTATGGTGTTGGAAAAGCAACAATTTCTGACATTAAAAACAGTAAGTCAACACTTTTAAACTTTGTTTCGGTGCTTGAAAATGAAGATGGAAGTTCCTCCAGGAAAACAATGAAGACAGCAACCAACAAAAATTTGGAAGATGCCGTGTTTAAATGGTTTTTGCAGCAACGTTCTATGGGAAATCCGATTTCAGGTCCAATCCTTTGTGAAAAAGCCAAAATCTTAGCAGAAAAGCTTGGTTATTCATCTTTTAAGGCTAGTAACGGCTGGCTAAGGAATTTTAAATTCAGGCATGGTGTACGCGAGTTAGATTTGGCTGGTGAGAAGCTTTCAGCAGACTCTGCAGCTGCTGAAAATTTTATTGAAAAATTTAAAACTGCATCAGAATCCTATGATCCGGAGTTTGTTTATAATGCCGATGAAACTGGCCTTGTTTGGAAAGCATTACCAAAAACCACTTTGGCTTCTAAAAGGGAATCTAGTGCCCCTGGACATAAGGTCAGTAAAGAACGTGTTACAGTGCTTAACTGTGCCAACTCCACTGGAAATCATAAACTGCCACTTCTTTTGATAGGAAAATCAAGAAATCCAAGAGCATTTAAAACGTAAAAACTTCCACTCTTCTACAAAAGTCAACCCAAGGCCTGGATGACTGCAGCTTTGTTTACGAATGGTATGATGAAGTGTTTATTCCTGAAGTGAAAAAGCACCAAAAATCGGTGGGAAAAGAAGGCAGTAAGGTGCTTTTAATTGTTGATAACGCACCCACTCATCCTACAGCAGAACTGTTGGAAAGAGAGAATGGGCAGTTTAAAACGACGTTTTTGCCTCCCAATGTTACAAGTTTGCTGCAACCCATGGACCAGTCTGTTATTGAAACAATGAAGCGCCATTACAGAAGGCAACTGCTGAGAAAACTGCTGATCGAAGGTGCTGAAGATGAAGAATTGGTTTTGGAAAATCATAGCAAAATAAATTTAAAGGACTGCTGTTACATGGTAGCGGAAGCTTGGAGTTTGGTTACGGCAGTGACGCTAAGACGTGCGTGGAATAAACTGAAAGGCCTACCGTCTGAGAAGAACAAAAAAAAAGAATCTGAAGAAAATGAGAAACAAGAATATGGAGAGGATGATGATGATGAAGATGCGTTGTCACTAGAGGAAATAAGAAAAATGATTGTAAAAATTCCTGGTTGTACAGAAGTAAGTGCTGAAGATGTAGGAGAGTGGATGGCTTGTGACACGTCTGACCCTGGTTTTCAAATTCTCAATGACGATGAAATTGTTGTAAGTGTGAGAGAAGATGTTGAAGTGGAAGTGGAAGAAGAACTTTCTGCTGATGTTGAAGTAGACGCTGGACCATCAGCTAGTGAAGCATTTGCCGGCCTCGAGACTGCTTTGAAGTGGATGGAGCGTCAGCCCGAGTGTGACCACTTGCAACTGCTCACCGTCAAGCGAATGCGTGACCTGGCTGCCCGAAAACGGTTGAAGACCGCAAAACAGCTTACATTGACGGAGATGTTTAAAAAACAATGATTTTTATTTCTAAACTTGTACATAAGTACATTTTATGTATTTATGTATATTTAAAACATGTGAAAATTTCATGTTTCTTTCATTTAATTCAATAAAAAAATAGTGCAATATCAAAACGTAGCTTTTATTCTCTCCAATGGCAATTTTTTTAAAAAAAATCCGATTATCCGAATATTTGATTATCCGAATGGGTCCCGGTCCCCATTAATTCGGATAATTGGAGTTCTACTGTATATATATATAAAAGTTATATGTACTGGTGATATTTTGACTCTATACATTCCAGAGAAGAAAGAAGGAAGTCACCCTATACATTTATATATATACCGGGTGATTCTCTAAGGTGGCTTTCCCCTATAACTTTTTTATTATTGAAAATAGAAATACGAAATTTGGGGGTTGTGTATTATAGTTCAATTTAAATTTTTTGACATACTTCCGGATTGACCGGAAATGACCCCAACTTTCGATTTTTAAATGGGACATCTTAAATATTTTTACTTATCTCGATCGAGAATGACATTCTAAATCCAACAACACCTCACTTGTCAATATTCGACAAATGAAGTAATTTTTATTCCTATTTTTATTTTTCTATCTAGAATGGCATTCTTTTTCGATCTCGAATGCCTTGGATCGTGTTAATCGCTTCATTCTTGATCAAGTAACATGGGCAAAATACGACTTTGAGGCTTATGACTTCACAGTCGTTTTAAGAATTATTTAAAAGTTGCAAATATGAATTTTTCCAGTTAACTTGATTTTTTCAAATGGAAAGGGGGTGGCTCGTCGGATTTTTGTGAAAGATCATTCTCTTACGAATAATTTGATAACAGACACTTTCACTTTATTTTCACTATTTATCTGAATAGTTGCAAGAAGCGATCATACCTAATAACAAATAATACGTATGCACTAAGCCCTGTTATTCTAGTTATCCGTGACAAACAATTCAAGCGGTTACTGGGACTACCTAAACAAATAGGCTAATGAATATGCTGTCACTTTTGAAAATTTATTTGTTGCGTAGTTTATAAATTGATATGGAAAATTATACTAGAAACGAGAAAATTGACATGTTGCTAATTTACGGAGAAGCAAAAAAGAATGCAACTGATGCAGCTCGAATTTATGCTCACAGATTCCCTAATCGTCGCCATCCCAGTCGGCATTATATTCCAAAACTGGAATGGAAAATGCGAAATGAACCGGAAGAAAATGCCAATAACTTCATCGTCAGTGGAGAAAAAGAAGTAGACATGTTGGCCTATGTTGAAGTGAATTGTACGGCGTCAATTCGCCAAATTGTTTCTTAGTGTGATATAAGTTATTCGTCCGTTTGGAAAATTCTTCACAAATATAATTATCGATCATTCAAGTCCATCATCTTTACGATAACGACCACAACCGAAAATTAACTTATTGCAACTGGTTTTTGACTGAATACAGATGTACGTTTTCCATTTAAAATTATTTATTCAGATGAAACTCGATTCACCAACTTGGGTATGTTCAATCGGAATAATAAAAGGTACTGGTCTCAAACAAATTTACATCTGATGCAAGAAGGAAATTTTTAAGAGCGATTTGGTTTCAATTGCTGGATGGTATTATCGGAGGAAAACTTTTGGGGCCAATAATTTTCGTCGGACAACTTACTGCGGAAAGATATCTACATTTCCTTAGAAATCAAATTAATGATTTCATTGAAGATTTGCCACTGGCTAACTAAGTTGATAACTATTTTCAACAAGATGGAGCGCCACCTCACAATCCTCGAATCGTAAGAGAAAAGTGGATTGGCACTTATAGACCTATTCAGTGGCCTGTGAGGTACATTCATAAGGTGTCATATTTTTTCATAATGTATTATTTCTTTTTCATATTCTACGTCACCAGATCTTACTCCAATAGATTTTTTTCTCTAGGGAACAATTAAAAATCAGGTGTATAACACTGCATCAGCTACTCGTGAAGAACTGGAGTATAAAGTAAGGGTGACATTCCAGAACATCACTGCGGAACAGCTAATTAATGTGGTGCGCACATTAATTGAAAAAGTTGAACTTTGCCGTGATCAAGGAGAACATCATTTGGAAAATTTAGAACCTTCATGGACTAATTTGCGTCTTTTAAATAATTCTTAAAACGACTGTGAAGTTATAAGCCTCAAAGTCGTATTTTTCCAATGTTACTTGATCAAGCATGAAGTGATTAACACGATCCATGGCATTCTAAATCGAAAAATAAAAATTGGAATGAAAATGACTCTATTGTTGTATTTATAATGTCATTCTCGATCGAAATAAGTAAAAATATATAGGATGTTCCATTTAAAAATCGAAAGTTGGGATCATTTCCGGTCAAACCGAAACATAACAAACATAACATTCAGTGTTTTTTTAAAGCTCAGTAAGTTTGGGACACTAAAAGAATAGAAAAAATCTGAACAGTCGCCTTCCAGCAATAGCATGACAGCTTGTAAACTGCCAAAACAGCTTTACCCGCTATTGTCTGTTTGTCATTCTCCTTCTCTTTTCTTGATAGTTTTTTTGGACCAAATGCTGATCATAACTTGCGTTCAAGTTTGATTTCTCTGCCTCTGATGCATTTTCATAAGCAACATATGTTTCGCACTGGTCTTCATTAGTCTGGAAAAAACTTAAAACCCATTTTTCCAGAAATTCTATCCTAAACTTCCATAATAATTATTCTTGGGCTGAAGAAAACCCACATGCAATCTTAAAATCCCGTCACCAGAGCAGTTTTTCGTTAACGTGTGGGCTGGAATATGCGGTGATTATTCAATTGGACCCTATTTTCTTCAGTTTTGACGGAAGACGTTCCCATTTTAGTGAGACATCGACTGTGGTTTAAGCACGACGGGGAGCCAGCGCACTCTGGTGCGCGATGATTCAAAGTAAAATTACAATAATCGCTGGATAGGTCACGGAGGACCACAGGTATCGCCACTTAGGTCCCCATTCTCCAAGATGTTCGACAGAAATACCCTGTACTTGCCCAACAATTGAAAAAGTTAAAAAAATAAACTATCTTGGTGTAATAATTGACCAACACATGAGGTGGGATGAATACGTCATATATGTCACGAAAAGGCTAAGAACATTAACTTACAAATTTTTCACATTGAGAGAAATTTTGAATAGAAGAAACATGTGCATTTTATACCACTCACTAGCAGAATCGGTCATACAGTACTGCATTACTGTTTGGGGAGGGGGGGAATGTTAGACAATGTGTTGCGCAGCCTCCAGGCTGTACAAAACACTATTATGAAAATAATATTTAAAAAACATAGATTATTCTCGAGTGAACAACTATATAAAGAAACTAAACTTCTTAATTTGAGAAGTCTATACTCACTAAAATGTTTAATGTGGATATTCCATAGAAAGAACAGATATGATGGGGAAAAAAAAGTAAATACTAGATTTGCAGAAAACTTAGGTTTAAATCTACCGTTATATAAAAAACACCACAACCAAAGATATGTCTCCCCAAAAATTTTAGAAAAAATAAATATAAGTCAAGCATGAAATATTTTATAATCAAAATCTATTTTGAGTATTTTCTAAAAAAATAAAAATAAAATTTTTGTTGCATTTTCCTTCTGGGTTTTCTAGAATCGCTTACAATTGAATTACCATAACGGATCCCCTTTTCGTGGGAACCAGAACATAAAAAAAAAAAAAAACGCTCACTACAGTCTCGGCAGTATTATAACATAGTTAGTACTATTCAGTATAGCCTCTATCAGGGAGAGGGACATGTCACAAAACAAGCATTTTACATGCTTAGGTGCTATCTCTTTCCTTCATCTATGGCATAAACCATTCACAATTTATTGTGAAAATATTTGTACGATACTTATACTGAACTGAATAAACTGAAACTGAACTACAAATCTCATGTTTACATCATTATTTGTTTGCTTAAATTTCACAATTAATAACGTTCCCAAATCTTCAATATCATCTAATGTTACCTGGCTGATTTCACAAATTCCTCAAGCTCCTGCAATCCCGAATACAACAACAACCTTGGCCATTAAATAAACTTCATCGGGAGCATTATTTAAAAAATCACTAATTTGTGTACTCGAAAAAATCGCAGCTTTCTTGGGCGTGTAACCTTTCCCATTTTGTTTCAGAAATGTAATTAGTGTGAAATATTTTGAAATGTCTCCATTATTATTGGATTGTAACATACTTTTAATCATTGAATAATTCGACCACACTGTTGATGGCTTTTGTTGTTGTGCCAGTTCCGAAAAATAAGCCAATACACCGTCTCCGAAGAAGAAATACAGGTCTTTTTCATCTTCCATTCCATAAATCTTGAATACGCGGTTTCGTAAATTTCCCGCGATTTACTTGGCAATAATTTTTGTAACGCTATTTTCGCTACATTTACTAACTCCGCTGGAGTCAGAAAAAACTCGGAATCGGATATTTTTTACCTTTATATTATTTAAAATAACTACTAAACAACCACTAAGTTCACAATTTTTAAATCAAATCACAGAATTAAATTGACAGATATTTGATTACTTTTGAGGCTTCCTTAGCAACGCAGGTCCAATTGTCGCTATAAGTACAACAGCCTACCAGTTTAAGAATTCAAATTTCACATCGTAATTTTATGACTTTAATATACTGTAATATGTTTTTTCAATATTAAATTGTCGGTTTTACCGTCACAGAAAAAAATAGTGTATTATACGGAAAAAAGATTAGATTTTAGCAACACAACCTCAAGCTAAAATCTAATACTTTTTCCCTTGTATAATAAATAAAAATTCTTTTTAAAACTTCAGCACCCTGTAGTTCAAAAGTTGAGACCTTCAGGACATACGTTCATTTGAAGTTATTTTCTCAAAATGGACCCAAGAATAACCATCTTAGATGTTAGGGTAAATATAAAGTTACACTCTGAATATGGGGACAATACTTTTCTCACGTGTTTTTGCCTCCTGAACACGAATCCGGAAATCCGCCAACTTTTCGGAATTTAAATGTGAGCAATAGTTTCCCCTTCATTTATATGTGCAATTGTTGTGGGCGGCGATTCATTTATTACCAACATGAAAAATAAGGCAAAGTTACTAAGTTCCATGTGTCGAAGTCTGAAATTTATTTATTTGGAACTGTGTAAAAAGGAGGATTTTTTCGATAGAACGACAATATTTTGTGCAAAGTTGTGCCGAAAATAAGTGATTTAGGGTGTATTGCTTATGCTGGTGAAAAGAAGGAGGCATTTTGAGTGATATTTGTGCGAGAAAACGGTGCTTGAAAATGAGGTTATTTTTTTTTAAGTTCTCTTACTCGGTAACGGTATGAGACCGCGGAATTTTTCTTCCGGATCCGTGTTCAGGAGGCAAACACACGTAAGAAAAGTATTTTCCCCATACTCAGAGTGCATGGTGGTGGTACTTTATATTTACCGATTTAGTATGTTATTAAGAAACACCCTGTATAGATCGCGTTAACTCATGTAGATATACTCTATAGACTTTTTCGTGGTGACGTTTACCGCTGTTTAAGGTTTCCTTTACTTTTTCATGTATTAAACAAATTTCATTATTATTTAAACTCCGAAGAAATCCCTCCGGTCCCTTTCCGTCATCCGAAAGCCCTGTCGCAAGAGCTCCTCCGCCGACTGAAACGAACTCCTCCAAGCTATACGACTTCTACGAGGTACCCGTATATGGTACCGTGCCCATGTAAGGTACATTCGGATACCTACCGATCACCACCGAGCTGACTCATGGGTTGTTCGACCCAACAGTTCTTGGTTGACCGCCGTTCGGCAGCTATGTGACGACAAGAAAGAAGAAATCGAAGATATCGAAGAAATCGCTGCGACGGCCGAGCAAATGGTGAGTTTTTCGATGTTTTTATCGTTGTCCGTAAGATTTTGAGTGTGGTTTTCGGGTCAGGATGGTGTGGGATGTGGTAAATCTCGCGTGGGTTGCTGGAATCTCGACCGGTACTTTTTGTTGTGGGCCTGTCATAATATGAAGGGTGGTTAATTTATCATTACTTCCGATGATTTGCTTCAATTTCCTAGTTATTTTTTTTGATTGGTGGATTATCTGTTATAAGAAAAGGCCGATGGATTGAATAATATATTTCAAGTGTGTCACATAACCCCCCAATCCCCCACCCATTGCGTCAGATACGTTGAACCAAATTGTCGAATATGCTTCGCCACAATCTTATAGTGTGGGCGATTCACAGAATTTACGATCTTTTGTTAAATCTTGAAAAATAGGGGCCTCTGTATTTTGTTTTGAATTTTCAGCAATTTTTTATGACTTTATCGTTGATTTTGTGCGTAGTTTCGGGTCAGATCGAGTATACTTGCGTGGGAGCGTAAAATTTTCACTTATAATCTCCCTAGAGCATGAATTATTGCCGGAAATTTTTTGAGTACATGAATTTTTTGAAAATTATCACAAGTCGCGAAGCGACGAGAGATAATTTTCTTTAAAAATTCATGTACGAGACAAATTTCCCGTAATTAATTCAAGCACGTGGGGGATTCGGTGAGAAAATTTTATACCGGAATTATATTTAAATAGAAAACATTGAGTAAATATTTATTTTGACGTTATCACAGATAAATAGAAGGCTGTGTGTAATGGGAGTTTTGCGGGAGATTTTTTTCTGATTTTCCCCGTTCCCTAGTAAAATAAAATATATAATATCAGATAAACTATTATGTAAAATTAATTGATTTCATACAATTTTCTCACTATGTTTCAGGGAACGATAAATAGAAGGCTGTGTGTAATGGGAGTTTGGGGGAGATTTTTTTTGATTTTCCCCGTCCCTAGTAAAATAAAATATATAATATCAGATAAACTTTATATAAAATTGATTATTTTCATACAATTTTCTTACTGGGTTTCAGGAATATGTCAATATTGATTAAAAATTAAAGTGGATGTTCGTATTGGGATATTTTTTTTTATTTTTCTCGTGCCCTAGTAAAATAAAATTTATAATATCAGATACATTATTATATGAAAATAATTGATTTCATTTAATTATCTTACTAGGTTTCAGGGAAATATCAATATTGACTACAAACAAAGGTGATATACAGCAAAAAATATATAGCTATACATATATACTTAAATATTTTTCATATTCTTTTAGGTTTAATTCTAAGAAAAATTAATATCAGCAGTAATAATTTGTTTTCAAATAATTAGGAAATCGGGATATTTTATTCTTATTCTAAAAAATAGAATGTTGTTGACGTATGTTGCCGGTTAAAAAAATATTTTGTAAAGTTAGCCATGGATTTGACATTCACTACTCCTGTCAATCAATATTTTATTTGTGGCATTATAAGTTCCTCATAACATTGTATACAATCATAAGTTAGTAAAAAAGTGATAATAAAATGAACTTTCAATCGTATGAATTTGCAAAGAATCACAGCACATTAAAATGTACCATAAAAATGTAAAATATCTAACATACCTAGTGGAAGAATCTGGATTAAATCCTGAGCAAGAAAACTTATTTAAAGAGATTGGCACATTCTGCGTGATATTGTGCCTTCTTTTGGACACAAATCTAATACTCAAAGGAATAAACTGGTGTCTCAGTATTATTTTATGATACACAGGCAGGTTAAAAAAAAAAACACCGGTTCTGTGTTTTATTCACCACTTGAAGTGGAATTTTTGAAGAATTTAAAATTAATTAATGATATTATAGAATGTACAACTTAATAAATTGTTGTAATAATTCCAACTTATAAAGTAAGTAAATAAAAAATATTCTCAATATTATTTTTGTCTAATAATATGATAGCTGTCATGTGCCGGGAAATTTCCACTTATTAATTTTACGTCTACATGCTAACGTGGATGAAAAATTTTCAGAAAATTTGCTGGTTACCATAGTAACAATGTCGAAATGAAGCATCTGATTGGTTGAAAATGACTGGTATAAAATGTTCACTTATAATACCACAAGAGCTTCAAAATTATCGGGTATTTCCCGATAGGTTCGTTCAAACAATTAGAGTCAAGTTTTTCAGGTTAAAATCACGAGCGAAGCGCGAGTGATTTTCCTGAAAAACTTGACGACTTTATTTGTTGCAGGAACCTTGAGGAAATGCCAGATAATTTTGAAGCTCGTGTGGTATTCGGGGGATTATTTTTCCGTCCCAAAAAAGTAGTAAATTGGTTCCAAACTGTTTTTTTTGCCTTCTCCGTATTAATGGGAACATTTCCTTTGACTTTTTTATCGATGGTGGACAGAGAACAAACTCCAAATCGACTCATTTTCATGCAAAATCTCCAATTGTCACAATTGAATTCAACCTGTCAGTTTGAAGTGTGGTTAATTTGACTGGATCATGTTTTGTTTTTTATATATAGCAACTACCAGAGAAAATTTTCAAAAAATTATCAGTATAATACCATGTAGGTTGTACCACGTGACGTCGAATGGTGCAATTCTATTGGTCGATATTTGGGTCGGAAAAATAATCACTAGTATTTATTTTATAATAGATGTAGCCATATTTTGGAAAGTGCATGGATAATATTATACATGTAAATCTCCGCGAGAACATATCTAGAAAAATTCAATAATATGGCTGAATAGTGTCCTGTATCGTTGTAAGTAGAATTTTTTTTTTCAATTTCAGTACATTACTGATGTTTTGAAATTTTAAATAAGTTCGAGAATCGCGTAATTCGAATAATAAATTGAAGTACTCTATTATTTTTGTGTGACATTAGGGAAATCGAAATGCGTAACTATTTTTGGGGTGATATAGTAATATTACTTCTCAGTGTTTGGGATTTTTCCCCCAGGAGGTGAAAAATGCCAGTTTAGTATTCGGGAGTCGAAAATATACAAAAATCATTCACAATTTATAATTGGAATATAATAAGCCTAAAATATTTCACAACAAAAATAATATTGAAAGTTTATTATATTTTGTGTCTCGTTTTTGAAGTTTGTTTGTCAAAATCTGACACACAGCATACTGGTTCACTGTATTTTTAACGTGATCTATTTTTCAAATGCACAGATATAAGGGGGTTTTTAGGCATCCATAGAATTTGCTGAAATTTTAGTATGTTACAGCTAAGGTATATCAGATCAATTCTACGCGACCTCGATAGCGATGCATTTGTTAATAAAAGATGTAATAGAAACTTCTATTTTTTGTCATGTAAAAATCGATTTCAATATAATAACTTGTAATGCGATTATCAGGATCATAATACAAAATTGACATCTATGAAAAAAATGCCTTCGTGCCACCATATTCAAAATTGCAATCCACCCCCATTCAAGGGTACTTTGTACTTGCGATTTTTCTAATAACTCTGCTGATGGGGGATTTCCAGCTAAGATATCCCGTTGAAACGCTGATTGCACAAAATATATTTTTTGTCGTATCATAAAAAACTTTCCTTAGTGAGTGTTTTGTTTTCCCAAAGAAGGCTTGATAAAAATAACTGCAAAATATTATGCATCATGGCTATCCATGCACACTTGACAAAAGTAGTCCAATCGCAAATAAATTAGTATCGTTACATTCGTCAAAAAATCCTTTTTTCGGAAAGTGCTAGTCAAAAAATGGTCGCCATTTAAAAAATAATAGTTAGACACGAAAATGTTATTTCTTGTCTTCTTCTTACTAGTCACCAAAACTTTGCGATTGTAATTTTCTGACATCAGCTGAAGTCCTCAGATTAGTTTACGTCCGATCATGTCTACCTAGACGCAATAATAAAAGTGACTCTGAAAAATGAAGTGGGCTTAAATTTTCAAAATGTTACATTCTGATCCAGAATTGTCTCAGAAATCCAAAAATGTTACAAAATACAGGGTGTTCCATTTGAAAATTCAAAACCGGAGCCATTTCCGGTGAAGGGTTCATCATCAGCTGAATGTAAAATTATGGAAAAGAATGGTTTTCCCCATCACTTTTCTTCTCCATAATTTTACATTCCGTTGATGATGAACTTATATAGGTTCGAAACATGTACTAATCGCTGGTTATTTACTAATCTACCATCACATAACTAATCGATTGCGATATTAAAATGTGCTGATGACTTAGAGTTTTTCTACTTCGTAAAATACCCTTACAAGGTAGCTGATTTTCCCCATAGTAGGACGAATATAATTTTTTGTGCCATCATATTCTAGCGTTTCAAGAAATATATTCATTAGATACCCCCGTCAGCAAGTTCTTCCAAAAATTTCAAGTATAAACTATCCCCATGAGGGGACTGATTTGAATTTTTCATGGTGGCACAAACATAATGATTTATGCAATAATTTTCTTCCGTTTCAATGGAATATATTCACCGGAAACCCTCGGTCCACAAAGTTTCTCGAAAAATCCAGGTATAAACTACCCTTATGAGGGAGTGATTTGAATTTTTTATGATGACACAAAAAATATGTTTTCTGCAATCTACATTTCACCGTTTCAATGGAATATCTTAGGTGGAAATTTCGGTCAGCAGAGTTATTAGAAAAATCACAAGTACAAACTACCCCTAAATGGGGGTGGATTGCAGTTTTTAATATGGTGGCACAAAGATATTCCTTCATAGATGTAAATTTTGCATTATGACCTTGATAATTGCATTACAACTTAAAATATTAAAATCGCTTATTACAGAAAAATAAATGGAAAGTTTCTATTAGACCCTGATCAACTGATACAATAGCTATCGTAGTCACGTAGAATTAATCTTAGGTGTAACATACTAAAATTTCAGCAAATCCTATCGATCTGTCCATTATATAAATCCACCTCTTTTTCTCAGCAGGGATATCCATGTTGGGTCCATAGTGAGAGAAATTGCGGTTATATCATCATTTCCATTGAACAAAATACAGGAAGACTCCTTTGATTTTTCTTGTGGTTTAACAAAACACGGTGTCTTTCACTGTAGTTTTGAACTTCGCCTTCTATTAGTTGTACCCTATAGATCCAAAAAATATCCTTATTAATATTATTTAATTCATGCATGATAATTTTTGTTTTGTCCCAGTTTGCCATAAGTGCCGGAATTTGTGTCAAAACGGTCTTTTTGCATATCATTCTCACGATTAGATATTCTTAATCCCAAAGATATTGTCGTTTCTCTCATGTAAGTTTTACTACAAACACATGGATCACGGCAAGCACCATTTTTTTAAATTTTGTTCTTCATTTATTGGTTTTGTCCGGATTAACACCGATCTCAAGATATTATAAATTTCGAACAGCGAATAAAATAGGAGAGAATCACCAAATTTATTTCCAATTAAAAACATCCAATCATTTGGAATGTTTTCTCGAGAACACAACTAATAGATACCTCAATTTCAATTCAAGTCACCAAATGTGTATAAAAAAGATATCATCGAATTGATAGGATTTCCTCAACTCCAAAAAAATTTAAAGATTGTTTTAATAGAAAGTATTCTTGAAGATAATGGTTTCCAATAAGTTTTGTCAATAAAACACTCCAAGAAATTGGGAACAAAAAAATAACAACACCCCACTCCCAGCAACAGCTTAAGTGACAATATTATTCCATACCTACAAAATTGTTCAAAACTCATGTCATGGGATCTACATCGACTAAAATCAATAGACAAAGAACAAAATAAAAAAAAACGGTATACAGTAAAATAGGTAAAACATACATAGTTGAAACGTTAAGACCTTATGATATGATATGAAAAAATAGATCAATTGAAAGATTGAATTCTGCCGAATATATATCAACACAACTAAGGCACATATTACTTAGGCGAACATTTTTATGGAAGATCTAAATGTCACGAGAGGAACATTAAAAGAAGCTTCCTGATTTTGTTGAATGATAATGAAAATACAGCCGAATGTTCAATGGAAACAATATGATGTCCCCACTGAAAAAAGCAGTAGAACTAGTACTTTTTGACCATATAGATCATTTTGAATATCCTATGCTGTGCATCATATTTCAACAAGTAATTATGAAAAAAAGACATAAAATCCTTAATACCGAATCCTAATTGAAATTATATTGAAATAAACTTGAATTTTAGAAAGAAAACAGAAGTGAATCCTGGATGGTCATAAAAGTATATTTTTACCACGTTTTTATTAACTCGCTTTCATGTCTGTCTTTGTCTTTCCGGCAAACATTTTGTATCGATTTAAACTAACTAACAATGCCATATTAACTCGCTTTCTTACGCTTTTTTTTTTATCTGATCGGTACAGATTTTGCAACAATTGAACAGATTGATATATTATTGGTAGTTAGGTATAACAATTTTTTATTTCAAATATGATCAGGTGGGGGAAACTGAAATAATCTGCCATATTTGTCATAATCTTATCCAGATGTTAAATCGATTGCAAAATTTCACACACAATTAAATTGAAAAAAAAAAGTTTTTAAAACGAACTAAAGAGTATAAAATAATTTATCCTAGCCCCATGCAGATTTATAATCCCATACAGATTGTATGGGATTTGTTATTATGAATTTTCCATAGCTTTGGAAAACGAAAAACGTTGGGCGCGCGATTCTCCTATGATTGATTAAAAGGGTTTTTTAAATAAAATAAATATAGTGATCATGAGGATTTCTTTTCAGAAAATTGCCAATTTGCTCTTTTGAAATATAACTGGCATTTTATAATTTCAAAAAAAAATGGAGAGTGATTTGTAGAGTTTGGAACATGAATTCAAAATAATTATGTAACTTTCTTGAAGCTCAAAACTTCTATAAAAAAAAAATTGTAGAAATATGCTTTCTAGATATAGTAAAGTACCTCGAACACTGAGTTCATGCACAAGTCCGTTGATTTCTTCTACTTGCAAAGGTTGAAATTTTTCGCGAAAATATCAAATATAGGATGTTTCAAAAAAGGCGTAACAACTTTCCGTATGGGAACTCGACAAAATAAGAAAAACAGTTCATAAGAATATATTTTTAAAAACAAATTTGTCTCGAAGGAATTGTCACTGATTTTGGTGTGTCGTTTACAATCCTGGCACTGAAATGGCCTTTAAAGCCATATTCGATTGCTGGGGGTTATAGCAGGTAAAAACTGTTGAAGTTTGGACTTGAAGGAAATATTTTTATAACTGATAAACAGGATAATATTTAGCTTTCAAAATGAAAAGCATATTTTCGGAGTAACACGTTCATTCAAACGAAAACTTCCAATCATTTACTTGTCTAACTGACATCTCATATATAGAGTACATTTGGCATATAAAAAAAAATGGGAAAATGTAAAAGAGAATCGTTGATTTCAACAAAAATCACCCCAAATTTTGTACACAAAAAATTTAGGTTTATTAGACCATTTACTTACAAGAATTAATTCATATTCCAACAAACTGAACTTAAATTTTCTGAAAATCGGTTGATGCCAACAGGACAATTTTTTCTATATAGAAACTTGATATTTTAAGTAAAGAAGTGAAAAAATTTGGAATAATTTATTCCTAAACATAAATTTGTATAAATTTCTGCACGGAAAAATCAACAACAGAGCAAATTCAAACTTCTATGAGAATTGTCTTATTTGAAAATATTCCATTTAAATCATTTTGAGGGGGGTACAAGTTACTCTAACTATTTTGCATATGTGCTTTCCGACGATTTGTTTGGAGATTATGAAAATATTTAGATCACTACATAGATTTTTTTTTCCGAAATTGCTCAAGAATGCCTACTTTCTCGGAGCCACATCAGACCCCAAAATACGCTAATCTAATATTTTAGTCCGTTGCTAAGCCTAGGCCGGTTTTTTATATACCTTTTAGACAGTAAATAAATACACGCAAACAACCAACTCACATTAAGAACATTTATTGAATATATCATTACCCTTATGGAACGTTTATCATAACTATTTTTGAATATTTATAGTAATGTTTCAGTTTGTACAATTATTAAAAATAGGCTGAACTGTACCTGAAAAGTCATTATCTTTGTCATTTCCCCCTCTAAATTTATCTGTTAGGTTATCTGAATAGTCAGCTGTTTTTTTCTTCGGCAATAATACTAATAGAATTAGCCAATTTCTCTTTGTCACTTTCCCCCCTAAATATTTTATCTGCTATGTCTACTTCATTTGTAAAAGATTCCTCTTCGGCAACGGTTGAGGATTTCCATCCCCCATGCCTCTTTAAAGCAATTAAATATGCCCCAGCATTAAGCAAAATTGTCGCAGACGACCGACGGAAACAATGTCCTGTGTATTCATGTGCATATGACGAATTTAAAAAAAAATTACATTGTCATCCAGGAATGTATTGCTTCAACTACTGGATACACAATGTACTATTGTGAGAAGTCGATAGTAACAACCGTTTTTGAGAAAATTGAAATTAAAGTTGATAAAAATAAAACTGAAAATGCACTAAAATTTTGAAGTACATTTCTCTCGAAAGCGAGTGCTCCTATTGACTTGACTGAAGTCCCTTTTACATATATATGGAACACTTTGAACTTTCACTATTAATAAGGCAGAAACTCGCAAAAAAATAACGTGCAAAAATTTGGGGTGATTTAGACTACGGCAGTCACAGTTAGCTTTAAACAGGACCATCAATAAAAATTAGAATTTGCTATAAGAATACTTTTTTGAAATATAAAAAAAAATTGGCGCCCCCTTTTTAGAAAACTAAAACTTTAGGGATCCGCAACCATCGTTTTTTAAATTATTTTGAAGGGTGCTCTTTACCATGGAAGTTTTCAACATAATTTCTGACCCATACGGAACGTTATAATATTTTGGTTTTTCAATAGTTTATATGAATCTATATATTTTTCTTGTTGTATTTTGAAAAGATTATAATTTTTTTTGGCAGTACTGCAGTCTAACATTGCTAATACCTTTGCGCATTTAATTTTATCTGACTGTTTTATATCCGACTAAATATAATTTACGGGTTTTTCGTACACAAAAAATCTTGCATTTTTCGGTAGTTTATGAAAAATAATCCGGCGGAAGCGAAATTACTTCCCTTCAGCCTGGAAGCACGCCAATATCACACCAATCCCCAAAATTTCTCATCCTACTGAATTTGGGCTCCTGAGGCCGATAAGCATCCTGCCAACTATGTCGAAAGTGCTAGAAATTATAATGAAACAGCAGATCTATGAATACGTTTTTAGCAGAGGTATGATCCCTAATATTCAATCGGGCTTCAGAGAACACTACAGTACAACCACAACGTTACTCAACTTGGGCGATGAAATTTTCAAATCTTTGGATAATGGTCGGTTGGGCTATATATATATATATATATATATATATATATATATATATATATATATATATATATATAGTAAATTCAGGTTCCTACAGCATAATTATGTTAATACTAGAAAAAAACAGACTTTACAGATTCCCAAGCATCGCACCTCACTCTATAAACGAAACTTTATTTACACTGCTTCCAAGCTTTATAATGAGCTTCCGACTCCTTTTAGGGATTATTCAATAATCAATTTCAAAAGAAGACTCAAACTTTCTTTTTTTTTTCTTTGGAATCTTAGTAACCCATTTTTTTTAAGTTGCTAAACGATGATACAATGTGACCGTTAATATATTAGCCATACTTCTGGTCAACTGCAAAAGTAGCGCCATACTTGAAAAACTTTTTCTTCGAAACATTTTTAGAATACCACTGTTTATTGTACATTGTATTCAGTTACTTCAATATGATTGTACCTACAAAAAAATACCCCATACAGTGACGATGATGCTGAAGACTTCTACTCTCGCGCAAAGATGTGGAAAAAAACTATGAAATGACTTGCTACAGTATGGCGTTTTGATTTTTCGAAAGTTGATACAGTGTCCGGCATAAAGTTCGCAGCATATGAAAAACTATTTTATTATTGATTTCTCAAAAAAAATAATTCGTGATAAAAACATCTGCTTCATCCCAAACCCGAAATGCAAACACAAAAATTGAATTTTATACGACCCTATCCGAGAGAGATAGAAAAGCATGCTTTGTTTTCAAAATAATATGATCCCATCACTTTATTTCTCACGGTAGAATTCAAATTCATGGGGAAATATTTTCGAAATCGAATGTTGATCCAGAAATTCGAAGCATATGACCAATTTCATATTTCAACTTTTTTTCCCATTTTTTCCTCATAGCTAGGTGCAACATAAGGAATATTATGCTAGACGAATGGTATATTGTTAGATATGATGATATCACTCTCTAAATGTTTTCTCATTTCTCCATCCCATCGGAAAATCACATTAATTGAATTATGTGACGGAATTTTCCAAAATCTTGCTGCAAATAGTAAATGAAACTGAATTGTCTCCAAGGTATGATGCCAGAATGAAAATGAATTTATTTTCACACTACGAATAAATTTTTTTAAGACCATGAGGAATTGTAAAATATTACAATTTTTGTATAGTTTTTTTCAAGCAAGACATCAGAATGCATCTACAATATTCTATTGAATTTTTTGCAGCATTCAACGAAAAAAATTAAGGTTTTAATATCGTAAGTTGTTACTTTCGACTTCGATAGCAATACCCAGCTTCCATAGTTTTGTTTGAATTTTACTGTAAACGAATGAGATACAGAACATTTGCCGATCACAGTTGGCTTTGAAAACGAATTCATTTCTAATTGTAAACAAACCATTTTTGACGCATCAAGAATAACTTACAAATCTGTAGAGTAATTTCAGTAGTTTTTCAATTCCATCATGGCTGCTCGACTAATTATACAGGAGAGAGTGAAGATACATGATACACAGTGACAATTATCATACTTGCCAATATTTTTAATGAAAGACATGCAGGTAAAAACGTTCATAATTCGACAATTACAAGAATTTTGAAAACATTCTGGGAATTTGGATCGGTTTAGAAAAAGTACAAAGTGACATATAAACGACCAATAACTGAAAATGAAGAAACTGTTATGAATATTATGCTGTCTATAAATTAATGTTTTTTTTTCATACAAATTTAATAATTTGATGGGCCCACTTGTTTTAGACGAGTAAAAATCAACATTATCACAGAAAAGTTTGTATCGCAAATAAAATCACAACTAGGTATGAATGCGAAACCATCACTTATTGCATTATCTGCCATACGTTTATTGACAGTTTTTTATTCATACACCATGTTCATGTCAACTTCAACGCTTTCACAAATAAGCATGTAGGTTAAGTTACACAATATACAGTAAACTTTTATCATCTTCTTCTAACCTGCCATGGTTTGTTGTTTGTTTCATTACAGTGTTTAAAACCTGAAATAGGTAAAAATGACTACATTTTCACCATCAGTCGACTAGTCTGGAGGCAATTTGACCTATTTATGCCTTCAACTCATAAGGAAAAATGTCTTAATTTTCCAAATTTCGACTTCTGAATTACTTCCATTTTTTTCCCCATAATGGTAAATTAAAGGTAATTATAACGTAATAATTACCTTCGCCAATTAGGGCGCTGACCTATTCGAAGGTCGAAATGACGTAAATTTTACCTATGATGTTTGTTGGGATCCCTCTACCAGCCTCTGAAGATCTGAAAACTATAGGGGAAATGTATTCGATTTATTTTTCTTTCATGAAACACATGCTGAAAGCAGAATGCGGTACTCTTTGATTTGGGAAAGTTATTGAATTATTTCCTAGAAACAATCCCTCTACCACCCTCTGAAGATCTGACAAACTATAGGGGGAATGTCATTCGATTTATTTTTCCTTCATGAAACAAATCCTAAAAGCAGAATGCGGTACTCTTCAATTTGGGAAAGTTATTGAATTATTTCCTAGAAACTACCCCCCTCCCCCTACCACCCTCTGAAGAGCTGACAAACTATAGAGGGGATGCCATTCTAAATTTCATTTACGGGTTGAGAATATTGAATAAGCTCATGTGCATCAATATACAGGGCGTGACTACACCTAGTGACAAGATTAAATCGTGTTTTCATAATTATTCACCAGCAAAATGTCTATTCCACAAATATTTGGTTAGTTTTGACCCAAACTCATGTGTTTCAGGTTATAAAAACTGTTTCCAGATAAAACAAGAATGTATAATGTTTCTTAGTAAGGGTAGAGGAATAGAATGGTATTTTTGCTTTTTTTTTATCTGGTTCAAAATTGGTACATGAGGTCCTCGTTGGATTCCAAACACATTTTCTCAATGAAAAATTTCGATATCTTGTCAATTTTACCCATTTTTTGGCACCACAGACATCTTTTTTATAAATTCCCGCCAACTCTGAGGTCACGTGATATAAGTCGCAACGGATTTTTTTGTTGTCAGACATGAAGAAACGAACCGCCAATAGAGTTTTTCAGAAATTTCAATAACATATTTGTTTCCCATATGTATCCAACGTTATGACAGACACTGTATACACATTTTTAAATAATTTCATTTTGAATGTCTTGTTTTTATACTTCACAGTCCTGAAGATGAAGCAATAAGGATTCGAAACGTCGACAATGTGTTTTTTTTTTCTTCTTCATCATTCCGACCAATTCAATACCTGAAATCATTTCGGCGGTCGTTATTATTCTACTAAAATATTGAAAGGTCCCAGGTTCGAATCCTGGCCGATCCATATTTTTCAGTTCTAATTTCCATTTTCTCGTCTGAATGCCACAAACATTTTCCATTAAAATATATTTTTTCTGGTGACTGAATGCTCGTTTGGAAGAATTTATCACATAAACCATTTCCTGAATATTCAAATGCAACTTCAGAGCACGAGAAAACAACAACAACGAGCATAAAATAACGAAAAAAATACCCACCACAACGTTATAAAATAAGCTCACGAACTCCGAATCAATACTGTGACCCCCGCACACCCATTCGCAATCTTTATTTCGAAACACCTCGTACAATCAACGTCGATTGCGTACACCTCTGACCCGGAACCACCTCACGTAATAAAAAAATAACAATAAAAATCGAAAATCCAGCATGATTCACTCGTTTCAGAACCGCAGGAGTACCGCTAGGCCGTCGACACGACATCTGCTCGGATAATCGCCCACGAGCGCGACACGACGACGATTTTCCGACGTTTTTCTCCATCCACCGCCGCAGCGAATCGAAAACGCCGCCCTCGAGCAGTTCCGAGGAATGGAAAAACCACGCCAACCCCGCAAAGGGGTGAAATAGGAACAGGTGCGAGCCCGTGGCCCGCCCCGCACCTCCGCCAGCGCATTTAGTGAAAGACAAGTCGGTCAGCGCCAGAGTCGATGTCGAAGACCAAGTCGAAAATCTCTCGAGGAGCCGCCGCCTCGGAGCAAAGGTATCGTATGTCATTTTGATGTATGTGATGATTATGTTTCTGATGTGAATTGTTTGAGGTTAGTCGGCTGGCTGCCGGGTTTCTTCTTTCACACAGGGTGATGCCACGTTTATTGGGATTGTTTATTGTCTTTCGTTTACTTGTATGGCGGTTGGGTTGTTATCTTTCAGGTATCTTTTAGTTATTTGAATATTCAGTTGTGTAGGTGGAGAGGGCAAACTTCGGTTGAGAGATTCAAAAATATCACCACCGAACGTCGGCAACAACCAACAAGTTTAGAAACTTCAAATTGGTTTATTTGAAATATTGAAAAATTTTTCAGAAATATTAAAAAAAGTGAACTTTGAATTTTCCCAATTATTCCGCATTACTAGCATCTATCATATTATTTCTTTCAAACTGAATTATACTAGGTTGCCTAATGTGAGAGAGTAATAAAATATAAATTTGCAATGACAGAACCCATTAAACATGGTGGACAGCTTGAAGGTTGAGAGATTCAGAAATATAACCATCGAATGTCGTCAACTAAAACGTTTAGAAACCTCAAATTGGTTTATTTAAAATATTGAAAAAATATTTAGAAATATTAAAAAAGGTGATCTTTAAATTTCCCAAATAATAATAATAATAATAATATCGTCTTTATTATTTCCATATGTGTACAGTATAATTACATCAAAATTGACAGATATGAAATATTAGGAAATAAAGGGCGAAGTTCATTTTCTGCAAATCAAACACTTGCAGACAATGTTCTTCCACTTAACCCCTAAAAGAGAGAAATGGATTGATAGACAAAAGAAAAAATATAAACAAACCTATCATTTACAATTCAACATGTTGTTTGTGAAATTTGAATAATTTCAATCTGAGCAATGCAAAATCAAGTATTCTCCTCTGAGAAATAAACAAACAGTTTTTAGTAAATATATTCAGCTCTGAGAATTGAACAAATAGTTTTTAGTAGTTAATTTGTATCTATTTGGATGAAGAGCTTTGAAGTTATCTGGTAACCAGTTGTATAGTTCGAAAATTTGATATTTAAAGGACCGTCTGAATAATTCAGTTCTAAAAGCAGGGATTGTGAGCCTACCTTTATGTCTAATGTTCAGATTATGTTTATCCGTACGATATGTGATTTTGTTATAGAGATAAGCTGGTGTTTTTGTCAAAAGTATGTTGTGAAAGAAACATAATGCATGATGTACCCTTCTGTTTTCCATATTCAACCAACCGATTTCCTGGAGTTTATATGACGTTCTTTGCGGTCTACGGATTCCATAAATCAATCTTAAGCAGGAATTTTGTACTTTTTGAATCTTTTTTTTGTAGTATGTCGTTAAATTTGGGCCGTAGAGTACATCGGCATAATTGAATACAGACAAGATGATGGAGTCACATAAGGATTTCTTCACTTGAAATGGCAGAAACTGCCTGTTACCATAAATCATTTTAAGAGTGGCGTAAGCTCGTTGTATCAATGTATTTATATACTTTTCAAATCTCAAATTGGTATCCATCACTACACCTAGATTTTTCGCTTCATCTACAATTGATAGAGATTCTTCCAGAATATGTATATCCATACATTGACTAACCGCTTCTCGGTCCTTTTCTGGACCAAATACCAGAACATTCGATTTATTTGAATTGATACATAAACAGTGCTCGGTAGCTGCCTCAACAAATCTATTCAAATCTACATTGACTAGTTCCCTTGCATTATCAGTTGTTTCAACCGGGAAGCTGTAGTACAACTGGGTGTCATCAGCATATAAATGGGCTTGACACAATTGAAGCTTAGAGAGAAGTTGAGATGTATACAAGGAAAACAATAAAGGACCAAGTATAGAGCCCTGCGGTACTCCAGAAGAAAGGTTTAGGAATTCTGAACAAGCATCACCTATACATACTTTTTGTTGCCTACCTTTCATGTACTCACCTATTAAATTCAACGCATTGAAGGAAAAACCAAGATATTTCAAGATACTTATCATCAAATTATACTTAATTTGCAATGACAGAACCCATTAAATAGGGTGGACAGCTTAAAGGTTGAGAGATTCAGAAATATAACCACCGAATGTCGTCAACTAGAATGTTTAAAAACCTCAAATTGGTTTAGTTAAAATATTGAAAAAATATTTAGAAATATTAGAGAAAATGAACTTTACATTTCTCAAGTTATTCCGCATTACTGGCATCTATCAGATTATTTCTTTCAAACTTAATTATACTAGGTTTCCTAATGTGAGAGAGTGATAAAATGTAAATTTGCAATGACAGAACCCATTAAACAGGGTGACCAGCTTAAAAGTTGAGAGGTTGAAAAATATAACCACCAAATGTCGTCCACTAAAACGTTTAGAAACCTCAAATTGGTTTAATTAAAATATTGAAAAAATATTCAGAAATATTAAAAAAGGTGAACTTTAAATTTCCCAATTTATTCCGCATTACTAGCATCTATCAGATTATTTCTTTCAAACTGAATTATACTAGGTTGCCTAATGTGAGAGAGTGATAAAATAAAAAATTGCAATGACAGAACCCATTAAACAGGGTGGCCAGCTTAAAGGTTGGGAGATTCAAAAATATAACCACCGAATGTCGTCAACTAAAACGTTTAGAAACCCCAAATTGGTTTATTTAAAATATTGAAAAAATATTTAGAGATATTAAAAGAGGTGAACTTTAAATTTCCTAAATTATTCCGCATTACTAGCATCTATCAGATTATTTCTTTCAAACTTAATTATACTAAGTTCCTAATGTGAGAGAGTGATAAAATGTAAATTTGTAATGACAGAACCCATTAAACAGGGTGGCCAGCTTGAAGATTGAGAGATTCAAAAATATAACCACCGAATGTCGTCGACTAAAACGTTTAGAAACCTCAAATTGGTTTATTTAAAATATTGAAGAAATATTCAGAAATATTTAAAAAGGTGAACTTTGAATTTTCCCAATTATTCCGCATTAATAGCATCTATCATATTATTTCTTTCAAACTGAATTATACTAGGTTGCCTAATGTGAGAGAGTGATAAAATGTAAATTTGCAATGACAGAACCCATTAAACAGGGTGGACAGCTTAAAAGTTGAGAGGTTCAAAAATATAACCACCAAATGTCGTCCACTAAAACGTTTAGAAACCTCAAATTGGTTTAATTAAAATATTGAAAAAATATTCAGAAATATTAAAAAAGGTGAGCTTTAAATTTCTCAAATTATTCCGCATTACTAGCATCTATCAGATTATTTCTTTCAAACTGAATTATACTAGGTTGCCTAATGTGAGAGAGTGATAAAATATAAATTTGCAATGACAGAACCCATTAAACAGGGTGGCCAGCTTAAAAGTTGAGAGATTCAAAAATATAACCACCGAATGTCGTCGACTAAAATGTTTAGGAACCTCAAATTGGTTTAATTAAAATATTGAAAAAATATTCAGAAATATTAAAAAAGGTGAACTTTAAATTTTCCAAATTATTCCGCATTACTAGCATCTATCAGATTATTTCTTTCAAACTTAATTATACTAGGTTTCCTGATGTGAGAGAGAGAGTGATAAAATGTAAATTTGCAATGACAGAACCCATTAAACAGGGTGGCCAGCTTAAAGGTTGAGAGATTCAGAAATATAACCACCGAATGTCGTCGACTAAAACGTTTAGAAACCTCAAATTGGTTTGATTAAAATATTGAAAAAATATTTAGAAATATTAAAAAAGGTGAATTTTAAATTTCCCAAATTATTCCGCATTACTAGCATCTATCAGATTATTTCTTTCAAACTGAGTTATACTAGGTTTCCCAATGTGAGAGAGTGATAAAATATAAATTTGCAATGACAGAACCCATTAAACAGGGTGGACAGCTTAAAGGTTGAGAGATTCAAAAATATAACCACCGAATGTCGTCGACTAAAACGTTTAGAAACCTCAAATTGGTTTAATTAAAATATTAAAAAAATATTCAGAAATATTAAAAAAGGTGAACTTTGAATTTCCCAAATTATTTCGCATTACTGACATCTATCAGATTATTTCTTTCAAACTTGATTATACTAGGTTTCCTAATGTGAGAGAGTGATAAAATGTAAATTTGCAATGACAGAACCCACTAAACAGGGTGGCCAGCTCACAGGTTGAGAGATTCAAAAATATAACCACCGAACGTCGTCGACTAAAACGTTTAGAAACCTCAAATTGGTTTAATTAAAATATTGAAAAAATATTTAGAAATATTAAAAAAGGTGAACTTTAAATTTCCCAGATTATTCCGCATTACTAGCATCTATCAGATTATTTCTTCCAAACTGAATTATACTAGGTAGCCTAATGTGAGAGAGTGATCAAATATAAATTTGCAATGACAGAACCCATTAAACAGGGTGGACAACTTAAAGGTTGAGAGATTCAAAAATATAAGCACCGAATGTCGTCAACTGAAACGTTTAGAAATCTCAAATTGGTTTATTTAAAATATTGAAAAAATATTTAGAATTATTAAAAAAGGTGAACTTTAAATTTCCCAAATTATTCCGCATTACTAGCATCTATCAGATTATTTCTTCCAAACTGAATTATACTAGGTTTCCTAATGTGAGAGAGTGATAAAATGTAAATTTGCAATGACAGAACCCATTAAACAGGGTGGACAACTTAAAGGTTGAGAGATTCAAAAATATAACCACCGAATATCGTCAACTAAAACGTTTAGAAACGTCAAATTGGTTTAATTGAAATATTGAAAAAATATTTTGAAATATAAAAAAATGTGAATTGCCCAAATTATTCCGCATTACTAGCATCTATCAGATTATTTCTTTCAAACTGAATTATACTAGGTTTCCTAATGTGAGAGAGCGATAAAATATAAATTTGCAATGGCAGAACCCATTAAACAGGGTGGACAACTCAAAGGTTGTATTGTAAACTTACAATGATAGTTTTTAAAAATTCCGTATTACAGTTATTTGAGACGTATACACCCCGAATCGGTCCTGAATTGGGGTCACCTTACTTTGCATAACAATAGAAAGAGGAGTTATGAATGAAATTTATGTGGCAGAGGCATAAGTACAGGTAGTTTATGAGAATAATAATACATAATTATAGAGATATGCAGGTAGTTGAAGTTGGTCGATAATCCTATATGTGATTGACACCAGCTGATAGACCAATATAATTTCAATAGGTGTGCATGCGTGAATGTTTTCATGCATCACATTAACCCTCATCATCTCCGTTACTAACACAGAACTGAGTTTGAAAGCGTGAATCGCCGGTTTCGAACAACAACTGATGACTCAATTGGCGAAGCGGTCGACTAGAAATCGAAAGGTCCCAGGTTCAAATCCTGGCCGATGCACATTTTTATTTTTCAGTTCTAGTTTTCATTTTCTCGTCCGAATGCCACAAACTATTTTCTACTGATATTTAATTACAGACGCTATCCACCACTTCATTATGTTAATTGAGATATTGATTATTCTAATATTGAGTAGATGAAAACTTATATAAAAGTAATAATAATATGAAGATAGATATATAAAAAAATCTACTATTTACAAGACAACGACTAATTTTTTTAATTTTAGCCACTATCATATTCCGAGTAGTCCGATGAACTATCGTCGTTCAGGTCCACAGAAATAATAAGGGGCTCTACTGTGTTTTCTAGCATGTTATCAGCTTCCCACCTTCTTTCTTCTATTCCAATCACATGTTCGACGCACTTACTCCATTTTTCGCAATCCACTGTCTTTATTCCCTCTCGCAAAAGGCTTTCAACGTCTCTTATTTTAAAAGTAGTGTTATGCCTCGCTACAAACCCTTTTACTTGCGCCCACACCAATTCTATGGGGTTTCATTCACAGTTGTATGGCGGAAGGCGAACTACAGTTATATTCCGTTTTGAAGCGATTTCGTCGACAACAAATTTCGTACAAAGAGGTTTATTCAACTTTACAATCTCCAGTAGCCCCTTTTTCAACATATCTTTGTGAAATGGCGTCTTTAAAATAAGCCAAATATTGATGTAATTTTTTTGCAAGAGTACGTTGGTATTTTTTCGGATTTCCTTGAGTGGTAGCCTGGCATTATCCATGACTTTAAAGACCCAGGAAAAAATAGATCTAGCATTTGTGGAAGTATTCTTAAAAAACATCAGCGTTCATGTCTTCATGATAGTCTCCAGTCCGGTTGGATTCAAATACTAGTAAGCAACCATCGACAAATCAATTTTTGCTACCAATCTGAGTAATTATGAATATTTTACCTTTTCTCGAGGGTACTTTTATTGCAGTGGAGCATCCTTCCATGAAAGCTTGCCTCGTGCATTTTATATTTTTAACCTGCCATATTTTACCAACGGTATATCCTTAATCCAACCAAGTTTCGTCCATATAATAGATATTCCTGTTTTCCCTTCGAAAATATCTAACTGCCCTCGAATATCATTGTTGCCAGCACATGATTTCGTCTTCTCTATTAAAAGTGATTTTCTGTTTTGAATTTTTTCATAACGAAAATACATTTCTCCAAAGTTTTCCACCCATGGGTCATTTTTCATTTCAGACATTATTTTGATCAAGATATCTATTTTTTTTTTCAAGAAAACGAGTGTGTGATTCTTCGGATGGCAGTCTTTTCATCCTCATTTATTACAGTTTATTTTCTTCCTGTACTTCTCTTTGGTGACCTGATCCCGATGGGGCCGCGTTTATCCTCGTGCAAACAATATACCTACATTGTTGACTGTCCGACTCCAGTCATAAACACATTTCAACTATTATTGTTACTCGGAATGTTGAGTTTTGGTGGCGAACAGCGTTGAACACATTGAGAATAATAATTTTCTCATTTTTAGAAAGCGCACTTTTACGAATCCGTTTCTTACCAACAAATTCAGAAACACATTTTCAAGAACGAACTTTTCCAACAACTGCCGAAAAGTAACTGAACATTTCAAATTTTTTGAAAACTCTCCATATGTGAAACAAATCCGACCATATTGTTATCTCTTATAGCAGGGACGGATTTATATCTACATAATATTATTTGTTGAAAAAAACTTTTGAAGTAAGGAAAAGATAATCAGGTAGGTGATTGTAAATTCATTATTTTATTGTACCTGGAACAGTAGAATTCATAGATCGAATAATAGGCCTTTTCGATTGAAAGATCTTGGACTGATCTTCGGATTTTTTTCAATTTTGTAATATTTTTCAGAACAGTAGGAAGATGATTGTATACCTTGATACTTTCATAAATCAGAGAATGTTTAGTCAAAGCGAATTTTGGGATAGGTAAATAGGTTATATTTGGACCAATATATATCCCCCTTATTTGAAGAGCTACAAAAATGGTTGAATTAGGAAAGTTGTAGCATTTTTTCTGAACCGCCAGGAAATGTAACTAGAAAAACAATTGATGGTCGCATTAAAAAGTTATGATATAAACTTTTGTTTTTTCTAATGGGACACCCAGTATATTATTACTTTTTTGTGTTCTCCGGGAAGTTTTAGATATGTTTCATTTATGATGTCCTACACCTATTTGCACATTCCTATCTTAGTTTTTCATAAGCTATCCGATGACATCAACTTTAGATTTAACCTCGTACGCCTATGGAATACGGCGAAGACGACTCGGTTTTACAGTTCAATAATGATTCATTACTCTCTCACATTAGGAAACAGAGTATAGACCTTATGTTTTCCGAATATTTTCCTTTGCCATTTACACGAAAAGTAACTTTAACACCAATATTAAATTCAATAATATATCACAACCAAAATTTACCAACAACATTCTCCAAAAGGTATTAGTTCAAACTACAATCAGATAGCCAAAACAACCCACTTCAAAACAATGATCAAAGCCAAAAATGCTTTGATAAAAGAGTCAGTATACTGCGCTGTGCCAAAGTAGTTTTTCACGTTCTATAAAATATTTGTCTTTCCTAGCAATTGTACTGACTCTACTTTCAGCTAATACTGTCAAATTCGACCCGATGGTCACCTCCATATACTGTATTTTATTGTGGCTAGAAAAAGCTAAACCTTTCAATGACTTGTACCAACTCAAATGCTCAGAGGTTCACCCTCGAATTCTGGTGAAAGCTTGCACTGAGGTTATTTCATGAATAACTAGAAGCGTCGCAACTCACCAAGTCTGCAACAATTTTTCTTTCATAACCGACTGCATTTTCCAGTCTTCAAGTAATCCCGAAGATATTTCTGTTATTTTTGTGTAACATCGGTATGGGCAATCAACTGAAGATGAATTTAATAACAATAGGTTTTTTTTTCAACCGAAATAATTCAAATTCTAAGAAACCTTCTGAATAATATACGTTTATATTGAATCACTGACTTTACTGGAATTGAAAGATATAAATAATATCGAATGAAGTCCGAATTGGTTCCCAAATTAAGAATATTTGGTCAATTATGTGAAATAGAGTATACGATCGAGACAAGTGGCAGGGTATGCAAAGTGTGGAAATAAACCAAATTATTAATAAAACAAAAACCCGACTTCGTAAAAAATCATTAAGTGATAACTGAAAAGGGAAAAGAGCAAGGCCAATAATCTATAGCAATGTAGAATGAATGCACCATGCATTTTTTTTGTTCAATAACTACTTAAACAGATTAAAAAATATACTATAATATAAATATAACTTGAATATTATGAGGTATTGCAGGTAGGCATAATATAATTAATTGCAAGTCTCTCTATATAACCCTTTCCATAATATGCTAGTAGAAATATATCGGTTTTTAATTTTCGCTCCTTAGTGCAACATTCATTAATTCTGCTAGTTTATATTGTTTGTTTACCCTTCTTTTTAGCAATTTTGCGGTTATGTTGTCTTTTCCAGTTGCATTTTCTAATATTAGCTTTTTTATTGTTCCATTTCTTACAGTTTCTATTACTCGTTCTCGATTTGCTTCTTCTTCTTCTTCTTACTCCTCTTGTTCTTGCATATTCGTGTGTATAAGATATTCGAAATATCATTCCTAACTTTCCATAACTTTCTCTTTGCTTTGTCCTCCCCGTCTTTTGTATTCAACATATTGTGCCCTCTTTTCTGTTCAAGTGGTTTTAGTGTACCGAACTAGTCAATTGTACAACAAGTGCAGAAAGGTGGTAATTTCTCACGAGTTGCGCAAATTGAACAAGAGAGAAATTGTATTTCTATACTTGCTACACATTTTAATTTTGCTACAAACATACTTTTTGCTAAAAATAAAACTAATTGAATTTATTTCCAACCAAATAGTTATTATAATAATGAATTACATATTATTTTTATTTAGTCAACGCTACTAATTAATGAAAATTACTGATAAACAAATCACAAAAAAATCACTTAAAAATTATTTCTTGGCATAATTTAAAAAAAAAAAATTGTAAGTTATAATTGATTGTAAAATTGGAACAATTTTGAGTTACAAAGCTGGGAGCTTTAGTTTTGGGGACATTATCAGTAATATTCAAATTATATGTAGAAGTTGAAGTCGTATCGCTCGCGAAATTGTCTACAATTCTCAATGAATTTGGAGTATTAGATCGGAAGCATTTTTAACTTACTAATAATTCACCCCATTGACGTGCACCACTAGATGCGATAACCATTACAACCTTCAATAATAAATATTAAATTTGCATTGTCAAATATATAAACTTTTCTCTAAAAATTACATTTGTTAGTAGGTATATGTCGTCCAGTGCTTCTTTTATAAATTGGTTTAGTTTTTCAGATGTCAGAATTTATGCCTTCTTCGCAAAATATTCGTCGAATTTTCTTTTAAAAAAATCTCATAATTTTGTTCGATATGACAATACCATGATTAATATTAATAGTCGATTTTAGCATTGCATATATTGACCACATAGGAGAAGCTTTTCATGATTTGGATTGTTCTTCAAAATATGCCACAGTTGTATTTTCAGAAACAATTTAGTTTTATATTTTTTCTTCCAATCCATAAACTGTCTTGAAGTTGAAGGTAGTAAATTCAATGACTTAACTTGTTCTCTTAGTTCTGGTGGAGTATTTTCAATTTCAGAACTATCGCTAGGCAGTTTGGTTGAATCTTACTTTATCATTTTAATAAAACAGGAATATTTTATGTTTGTTTAGCAACGTGTAGAGTGTGTGGGTATTCGAGACAATAATGATGTCTATGATTTTTTTTCAGAATATTACTCTAAACTCTACAGAAATAAATTTTCCGGCACAGAAATGTCACTTTTCGGCACACTTGTCATATTTCAATTATTGTGGGAAAGTTTGCAAACGTAAAACTATGCAGAAGAGCATGTTTTGAACCATGGTTTTATGAAAAATCGTTTTTAGGTTTCCCTATAGTTTACAGGTATTTAATGTCAGAATTTATCATATGATTTCTCGTTTGACTCTTTATTTGCTATTTCAACTTCTGTTTAAATATATTTTCCACTTTTCTTAGGCACTATGTACTCCCTTTCATTCAATCAATTTATGTCCAAAGCTGCTTCACTAATACATATCCATGATTTCATAAACAAATCTTTGTCGAACCTTTGAAATGAGTACTGCGTGTGGATGACTCATTCGGGAAATAATATTCAACGAGGAGCATTTTTCATATATTCAAAATATATAGCTCTGCGCATAATATGTATAATATTGAATTGAATGAAAATAATTCGTGAACTTTCATTTTCATTTGACGACGACCACCTAAGCTTCACCCTGTACATTGACATTGACAATGATGTGGATTTCATGAAATTAGCATGCTAGGTCGAATTTTATATCGTGAAATGCACGTCCCACGGTGAATATATAATTCTTGTGTGGGTTTCACATTCATTTTCGATTAGAAATAAAATAAGCAACACAACCATTCATTATATTTTGCTGATGAATGAACATTCTCTTTCATTCAGGTCTGCAATGATCTATCAACAATTCGAATATAATTTCCAAAAACTATCTAGTGGGTCAAACAACATAGTTTTTTAATGTTGGGAGAAGGTTGTCCATGTTGACACAGTTTGTATCATGGAAAACAAGTGCATTGTTTGTTTTGTTGATATTTCCAAAACCACTTACTGTTAAAAAAGTAGTTTTTTTACGAATAACATGTTTTAGACACACATTTCTTAGATTATAATTTTCACGACGAATCAATTTATGGTTTGGAATCGAAAATCGGATAGATAACGATCCTAATACACTAATTATTTGTCGAAAAATTATGAGGAAATCGTTGGTTAATCTTGACTCGTCGGAAAACAATATCGAATTTAAAGACGACAGACACCCTCTAAACGGTTTCGTACCACACAGACGAGTATACGAATATATTCATCATGAAAAATACCAGTTTTTAATCCAAAAACGCACAGAAAGCCCAAAAGAAGAAAAGGTATTAAAAAAAAGAATTTGTTCAATAAACAAAATAATATTCATTACATAGGAACCAGAAATTGGTTTGTTTGTGGTAAACCGAGAAATATGGTGTTTCGCATAACCTCGTATTACATTGTTTGCACATATATCTGTAGCCCTTTCGTTTCTTTCGATCATTTTGTGTGTGCGAGTAAACGAAGTAACTTCTCAATAGTAGCTTCCCATTTACTCGTGGGACTTCATCTCGAAAGAGTATCTCAGTTAATCTGGCATAACCAATAGAATTTTAGACCTTCCAGACTTTCGCGAAGTACCTGCCAGTGCGATCTGACCGTAAAATAGTCTTTTTATACAACAATGTTGCCGTCTGACGATTATACCCGGCAGTACCGAATATTTTCGAACAAAAACGAACAAAACTGGTCGGCACCCGTCCGGGAGGCAAATCAATTTGTTATTTGTGCCGTAACAGATTCGTCAGTCGCCCGGGGATCTTATGAACAACTGACGAATATATTCGGCATCCGCCTGTCTGGCACAAATACTGCGGCCGTATATATTGGTCAACCGCCTTTAAAGGAAGACCTGAAGCACACTAGGTGTATGAACTTATTAGGTTATTGATTAACACTAATTTCTGGAAATATCAAACCGCAATATGTACTCAACTAGACGGAAAAAACTGTCATATAATATTTTTTACTTCTATCATTCATGTCCATCAGATTGGTTGAAGTGGGTCCACCGCACTCTGGATGCAACAATAAAAATGTTTCTGAAAAATCAAATGTACCATGTAGAGAAAAGTTGCCTAATTTCGGAAACTGTTTTGAAATTAGCAAAAAAATTTTGAAAAAAAGCATAAATGAATAATTTTTTCTGTGCAACCTCCATGTCATGGGTTGTAGTAAAACAAGAGATAGTCCAAACAAATATATTAGATTATTTAACTAAATGTCCAAACAAAAGTCACACAAACTGCAACTAGCAACTAGCTGCTCAGGAGTTTTATTGGTTTGTTTAACGTAATCCTCTTAAGTTGTTTTAGGAACAGCAAACAGTTTAGAGGCTTTAAGGTACCCCATTTCTTTACTTCGGACCGCATTGATAGCCAATTTCATTTGATTAGGATCCCATTTCTTATGTTTTGTGTTGACTCTTGGCATTTTATTCTGAAAAAAATAATTTTACACGCTTATTTACGCTTACTGGTAGACGTGACGACAGAGCTACTCCTAATTTGGGAACCCCCGACTGTCCGAAATTAGGCAACTTCACACTTCTTAGGTTGGGTGCTCGATATTTTGTGCATTTTAGTAATTGATTAATTTTGACTAGCCAGTCATATCAAGTAACATTTTAATTTACCGAGGTCCAAAAATCAGAAGTTGAAAATATTTATTTGCACTTAAAAACCACTAGCTAAGACAGACAAATAAAAACTCGTCACAACGTTTTATAACTATTGTGCTGCCATCCTACACAGAAGTGCTGAAATATAAAATATTGACACCTTAACAGGTTACTTTACCCCTTACCTTCGACAGGAAGAGGTTTTTGTTTTTTGATACAGTCTGAAATACCTTGTTATCCGAAATTAGGAAACTATCCGAAAATAAGCTATTTTCCTCTACTCAGAATCGTTTCTAAGATTCCAAAAAAGTAAAAATATACAGGGTGTTACATTTGAAATTCTCAAGTTGCGGTCGTTTCCGATGAAACAGGAAGTGATGGAAGAGTTTGAAATATTGAAAAAAATTCCAATTCTGGAATCCAATCATACCTCGAAACTCTGGAAACCATGGCTTGCCTAAAGAATACGTTGCGATCCGGTATACCCATTTGTTGAACGATATTTACAAAATATTTTTAAATACAGCATGAAATCCAGTTCGTATCACAACAAATCATAAATTGAATTGGCGCCTAAAACTGTTTTTTAAAGCTCATTTCGTCTTCATCGAAGTTTCTTCTTCAATAAAAAAAACACATTAGTGTACGGCAATTGTGAAAGTTCTAGTAAAAACGATATTTTAAACGGTGAAACAACTCGGAAACTCGACAGCCTGTACATTAAAAATTTCACATTGATTTAATAAATTTTACAACATTGCGGGCTATCTGTCAGCGCTAACATGTTTATGGCCTCACAGGACGTATTTATTTTTACATTTTACATAATATATATTTTTAAATGGGCGGTTACTTTCGAGTCGGCTTTATAAAAAATGTACGTCTTCCTTCTGAAACTTGAGTGGTATTGCTGTGTGGTGTGTAAATTGAATCCGAGAGATTCCAACGCGATACAATACAGATTGGTGAATTATCCAAATTGCTCCATGGAAGTTTCTGTAGTTGATTTTTCTTGTCAGTCTATTGACAGTTTGTGAAAAAAAATCATTGATGTTCTTAAGAAAGAATAGATAGATAGATAAATAACCTTTATTGTCAAAAATGAAATCATTTTGTCGCTAAAAGTCAGTAACTTTTTCCATATAGTACCTGGTAATACACTGTAAATATTAATTATACCTATGAATAAATCAAATTAAATTCAATTGAAATGAACATGCGTATACATTAGGGCATATTTAAAAAAGTAAAAACAACGCAATACAAAGATTGTGACAAAACGGCATTTTGAAACTTTGTATCATAGAAGGATTAGAATTGTAAAGTTAGTCCAGTCATTATAGTAAGTTCACCTCGGAATTCGAGATACCCAGCTGTAAGTCTGTAAATACTTGTATATTGACACCCTAAAAGTTGTCTCAAAACCTACATATGGTAGGGTGTAAGCAACTATTAAATTTCAAGGTCAAAGGTCACAAAAATCGTTTTTTTGCGCTTTTTTTGGAAATATCTTATTTCCTATGGGTTTTTTGCTATTTGTATTCATTATCAATATTGTAGAATACAAAATTCTCTACAAATTTTGTTTTAAAAAATTTTTTATACGGTGAACCGTTTTCGAGATAGAGGGCGGAGAGCGCGCGGTCACCGCATCACTTCAGGTCAACCGGTGCCTCCGGTCGAAAACGCGCCATATATAGTTGATGAACTATCAATAAATCAATGATTATAAATATTTGTCAATTTTTATTAACTATTATATTATATTTTATCATTTTCTTCATGCATTAAATCTATATCTATTCAATAATACTGATAACCGTTTACTAAAATTAAAAAATAATTAAGAGAAAAACTTAAATCATAATTATATTCCCATTTACACTAATGACATTTTAAATAGAAAAATTCTTATCAAATCGAAATAACAAAGATAAGTTCATTAATATGTTAATTGAAAAATTACAAGCTGCAAATATTACTACTAAACAAGCCAGAGATGATGCGGATGTTCTTATTGTTGAAACTGCAATTGAAGAATCAAAGTCTAAAAAAACTGCAGTTATAATAGGACAAGATATTGATTTACTTGTCATTTTAATTGGGCGTACACTGTCTTACGAACAAGAAATTTTCTTTAAAAAAGTTGGGAAAGGAAATGTAAAAACGGAGATATACTCGACTAAAAGTTTTGATAATTATCCTCATTCCAAAAAACATATTTTATTTCTGCACGCATTAAGTGGCAACTTCTGCGCTTTTTAAAAAGGGAAAAAATCATTTTTAAAAGTTTTTGAGAAACTGACAAATTTGGATGAACTAGCTGCAGCATTTGAGGAAGAAAATTGTTCGGCCCAGAGACTATTAGAGGGTGGAACTCAAACCTTATTGGCAGTCTATAATGCTCCGAAATCTGTGAAAAGTCTCGATCATCTTCGTTATACGCATTACGTCAAGTCTACGAAACTTAATAAACCTGTGCAGCTTTCAAATATTCCACCAACAAGTGCAGCTGCTCATCAACATTTCAACCGTGTATATTATCAAGTTCAAACTTGGTTAGGACATGATTTGGAACCCCAGGTATGGGGTTGGGCAATGCGAAATGATTTTCTGGAGCCTATCATGACAATTTTACCACCTGCTCCAGAAGATTTGCTAAATACAATTTTCTGCAACTGCAAAAGTGGTTGTGGTTCGCGATGCGGATGCAGGAAAGCGGGCTTGCAATGCTCTTTAGCTTGTGGCCAATGTAATGGCAAGCTTGTCTCAATGCTCTACCATATCAGAGCGACATTAACGAAGATGGAACCTTTGATCCCAAAATCATGGAAGAACTTGAGACAAATGTCGTTGAAGACGATAATGAAGACCAGTTTGAAATTTACCAGCAGCCAGAAGACGACGATGAAGAGGAAGAAGATGATTAAAATTATAAATTGTAGTTTTTGTACCCTTTATTCCATTTTTTTACTTTCAATAAAAAAAAATTATTCAATGATATTTTTTAATAAAAAGATTAATTCATAATTTATTTGTTTTTTTTTTCATCATGTAAGAAGTTATTAATATTAGTTAGGTTAAAATTCAAATATGATTCTTATATTTTCATTAACAATTCTGCAATTACATGGGCAGGTAAGTGTTGTTAAATAAATTAATACTGAATAAAAAGTGGATAAGTTGGGAAAAAAATGATAAAATATAATATAATAGTTAATAAAAATTGACAAATATTTATAATCATTGATTTATTGATAGTTCATCAACTATATATGGCGCGTTTTCGACCGGAGGCACCGGTTGACCTGAAGTAATGCGGTGACCGCGCGCTCTCCGCCCTCTATCTCGAAAACGGTTCACCGTATAAAAAAATTTTTCAAACAAAATTTGTAGAGAATTTTGTATTTTACAATATTGATAATAAATACAAATAGCAAAAAACCCATAGGAAATGAGATATTTCCAAAAAATGCGCAAAAAAACGATTTTTGTGACCTTTGACCTTGAAATTTAATAGTTGCTTACACCCTACCATATGTAGGTTTTGAGACAACTTTTGGGTGTCAATATACAACTATTTACAGACTTACAGCTGGGTATCTCGAATTCCGAGATTCTTACCTAATTTAAGCTTAAATGACTGGAGTAAAATTTTTGTGACCTTTGACCTGAAATTTGAATTGTTTCAGATCATCAAATTCATCAAATTTGAATTGTTCCAGATTGTCAAATTAAACAGTACTTACAGTGATCCACTACTCAATACCATGGGTGTACCACAGGGGACAGTACTAGGTCCAATTTTATTCTTAATCTACATAAATGATATTTACAAACTTGAAAACATCCAAGACAGCATTATATCTTATGCAGATGATGCAGCTCTATCTTTTCTAGTTCATGGTCTCCTATCACTGTTACTTGAAAACGAGTGTGACCCTAAGGCTCTTACTCTTTCGACTGAAATAAGTGGGCAACAGCCATTCACGAATTAAGATATCTTTTCTAGGCGACGTTTATCAGAAAGCTGAAACGGGGCTCTCTACTGTCTTCTCTTGGTGAAATAAAAGTCTTTTGAGCCCGAACATCGCAAAAACGAAATAAGTAACGTTTTCCCCCACAAATAAAGATCAACCTTCCAAGAATACGCCGACTATACACAAACATACAGTGTGTCCCAGCTAAAACTTGTCACCCCCCAAATCTCCGAACTCGTGAAAAAAAATTAAAATCGCTCAGACCCGTCGATTTTTATTTCAAGGGGAACACTTTCACCAAATACAACATCATTGTGTTGTCAACCCCTCAGCCCCAGCACCCCTACTTCAGAATTTACAATGGGACTACTATACTTGTGATACATCATTTTGAAGGGAATTCAATCCCAAATACATCGGTGTACTGAAATTGAGGATCGATCAAGTGTTGTTGAAGTTTTAATGAAAACTAAGTTTTATCAAGATATTTTTATTTTTCATCACCTAAAATGTTATCATCGTAAGAAAGGTTCAAAATGTGAACCATTCAGTTCCATACAGAAGTATAAGCGATTTTCGAAATGTCTTCGCACATTGCTCAACATTTCTGGAGTCACTGCACGACACTCCACAACAATTCTCCTGCGTAGATCATCAAGAGAAGTTGGCTGTGTAATATAAACTTTGGATTTCAAATGACCCCATAAAAAGAAGTCTAATGATGATAAATCAGGAGATCTAGCCGGCCATTCTATTGGTCCTCGCCTTCCAATCCATCTCCCTGTGAAATTGTCATCTAAAAATTGACGTACAGGTGCAACAAAATGTGGAGGAGCTCCATCTTGTTGAAAGGTGAGCTGACCTTCAAGTAGCCTATCATCGTCTTCAAGTAACTGAGTGCTTCTGGGGTTGAAAGTTGTATCAAGAAGTTCAAGATACGTTTGTCCGTTGAGGTTACCATCAATAAAATATGAACCTACAATATGGTCTCCCAGAATACCAGCCCAAACATTCAATTCCTGGGGAGTTTGTGAATGAGTTTCCCTGTACCAATTGGGTTTTACGTCACTCCAGTATCTGCAGTTGTGCCTGTTCACATGCCCATTTAAATAAAAAGAAGATTCGTCAGAAAAGCACACATTGTAGAGGTAATTATTATCACCAATCAATGATTGACTCATGATTTCACAAAACTCTGTACGTCTGTCAGGATCATCTCCATTTAATTCTTGTACATTCTGCATTTTATAAGGATGGAATTTTGCTTCTTTCAGAATTCGATGTACGCTGCTTTTCGAAACACCAGAAATAGTCTCAAGTTGTCTTGAAGATTGAATGTTGTCCATCACTGCATGTCCTACAACTGTCACAGCGACCCCTTCATTTCTCATAGGCTTCTCTCGTTCGTTTATTCAGCACTGATCCCGACTTCATGAACTTATTCATCAATTGAAGCACTTACTGATATGATGTGGTTTTTTCTGATGAATTTCATTGAAAATTCAGCCGTAGCTCTAGCACATTGTCCATTTTCAAAATACGCAGCTACAATGGATATTCTCTCTTGTATAGTATAAACCATTTTTGAAAGTTTTCAAATTGTTGAATGAGTGACTCGAATACATCAATATACCAAGGCGTAAACAAAGATATGCGTATACAAAAACACATGGCGACAATTTTTTTTTTTCGTAAAAACGTCTGTCTCACCTTTTAAACTATTATTTCTGACAGCATATTATTTTTCAATACAGTGGCGTACCCCCAGTGAACCTTTCTTACGATGATAACATTTTAGGTGATCAACAACACTTGATCGATCCTCAATTTCAGTACACCGATATATTTGGGATTGAATTCCATTCACAAGTACAGTAGTCCCATTGAAAATTCTGAAGTAGGGGGTGCTGGGGCTGAGGGGGTTGACAACACAATGATGATGTATTTGGTGAAAGTGTTCCCCCTTGAAATAAAAATCGACGGGTCTGAGCGATTTTCAATTTTTTTCACGAGTTCGGAGATTGGGGGGGTGACAAGTTTTAGCTGAGACACACGGTATATGCCAAGCCCCAATGAATTGCACATGTCCTAAAGTCAATAAGGTCAACAACATGAAATATCTTGGTGTATATATGTAGACCAACATATGCGATGAGAGGAACATGTAGATCAGACAGTTAAATTAAATTCTACCAACTCAGAAATCTTAACAAAAAAAAAAGCTCCTAACAATGATATATAACTCACTCGCTGAATCAGTTTTGAGGTATTGCATTATAATATGGGGTGGTGTCAGCAGAAATATGTTAAATAACCTAGAGGTAATGCAAAACACTATCTTGAAAACGTGAAAAAAGATAGTCCACTGTGACACTATACAAAGAAACAGACTTATTTGAGGTGAGAAAATTATATACCTATAATTGCTTACTATGGATGCATAATAACCCAACCCCCTATATAACCCATAATTACGAAACTCGATCTCAACTCAGAGATCCATATCATACTCTGGTCCAGAACTAATAAACCTAGAAATCAGATCAATCTCTATAAAACACAAATTAAAGTCAAAACTGAAAGAATATGTGACTCAAAATTATGACTTATCGAAAACCGTTTATGAACTAGATCCCTAATCGAAGTTCTCCATAGATTATTGGATATACATATGGAATGTACTACTTTGAATTAGTTCATAAGCTCCTCTCTCTGCCTATCTCTCTTCCCACCAGCCCTCCTTTGTTGCATACTAATATTATCATTTATATGTACTACTTCTATTTATTTTTACTAGTATTAGTGATTGGTTTATTATTTAATAACTCACGCACCTCAAACTATATTTTCTATAATGTTTATAGGTTGATGACTACAACTCAAGCTCTGCTTAGGTAGCTCAGCCTATATACTTCCTTATTTATGAATCAATGTACATAATCTCTCATATGGATGCAAAGGGGCTGCCCTGCAATGGTCTGAGTCTTATTTAACTGGGCGCAGTTTAGTCGTAAAAGGCCAAAAAATATCAAAATATGTTGATATCGAATCAGGGGTGCCACAAGGATCGGTTCTAGGACCAATTCTATTCCTTGTGTATATAAACAACCTATTGTTTCTAAACACATCGGGAAAATTCACTGAATTCGCAGACGATACCACAATTTTATGGCATAGTAAAACATTGAACGATCTAAATGATAAGATACTCAAAGATATAAATATTATCAAATCTTGGTGTGACTCAAACCTTATCTCATTTAATATAAGTAAAACGAATATAGTAGCTTTCAAATGTGATCTCGAAGATGTGCCTCTAGACAATGAAACAATTGAAATATTGACTGTACTAAGTTTTTAGGACTATCCATTGACAGCAAATTGAAATTTGATACGCATGTTGAATAAATGAAGAAAACGTTTTCCTCAGGGTGTTATGCTGTAAGAGTTATTTCTAGCCACTGCCAGGACTGCATATCATGCTTTAGTTGAATCCCAACTGAGATATGCTATACCTTTTTGGGGAGGTATGTAAATCCAATCTGCTGGATTCTGTACTCAAACTGCAGAAGAGAGCCATCAGAAATGTGTATAAACTAAGTCCACGTGACTCATGCAGACAACTGTTCATAGAGAATAGGATACTCACGGTCGTGGCTCTCTTTGTCTTGGAAACAGTGTGTCTTATAAGAAAACATATTTCTAAATTTGAAATCAGCTCCACCCTTTACAACACTCGCCTGAGCAACAGAAACGATTTGAAATTACCAATACCCTCATCAAGATAAAGGACTCCCTTGTATATAATGGTGTAAAGAACCGTCTCAAAGAAAGCCACATCAATATTGAAAGTTTCAAAAGAAACGTGAGAAAACTACTCAGTTATAGACCCTATTATAGTTTGCAAGAATATTATAATGACAACTTCTAACTCCAAATTTGAGCCGTTTGGCCGATTTGCACATCAGTCATTTGTGAATATTTGTAAAAATTTATTTATTGTATGTTTTTTATGTCTTGACAATGCATTTGCTAATGACGGATTTTTAACTTAATTTTATGCTGTTTAGATTAATAATTACATTTATAAACATATTAGTTTTTATTTTTACTACTCATAAATTAAAACTTATCGTATCCGATATTTGTTAGGCTAAAACTATTTACAATTGACAAAATGTACATACTATATTTATATTTATACTATTTACACGAATATTCAAAAGTCTTATTATACGTATTTTATTGTGTGAACATATGTGGTGTCTAAATTCTTTATATTTTTTCTTTTTACTTTGTCAACAAGAACTTGATTCTTTGGACAATAAAGTATATTTGATTCGATATTTGATTGATATAATAGAAATTACCTGAATAAAATTTCTTACTCTTACTCTTACAATAGATAGATATCTCTTTCGAAAATTTTTAAAGCCATAGCATTTTTGAATAGACAATGAAAATATCTATCGAATGGTGTATCACTTTCAATTTGTACATTTGGCAGTACTTGAATGCACATAATGAAAAAAAATGAAAAAATCATGTTTTCAATTAAATCGCAAATAAAGTCTTCTCGGGATTTGACTTTTATCCGAATTCATATTCCTTCTTAATGAGTACTCTTGCTGGTTAGTAATTCTGCAAGAATTAACGTCAACGTTCAATTGACCTCTGCACTCGTGATTTCCGTGATGTTCATTTCTCGAAGAATTAATTCTCGTGATCGGAATCGTAGTATTAATTGGACAAACTTGAAAATCGATGGGGATATCTCATCTTTTCAGACATGTTATTGGCTATTCAACTCCAGTATACAGTGCGTTCGAAAATACATGTTCCCTGTACTTTCATTTATTGAATTTTCATTCGAAATACCCGATGATTCCAATATTTTCAACGATTCTGAATTTTATTTTGTTGATTCCTTTTTTGGAATCTTTAGAAATAAAATATTTCTTTCAAAAGCAGGTATAGTCTCCACTATTCCATGTTTTCTGTCTGCGATAATATAAACTAGCTTATGCCCGCTTTTTTGACTCGATGCAAGCTTTGTTTTTTCCGATATTGGTGAATCTGAGGAAAATGTCATGAAATTCAGCGCCCTATTCGAATGTCAAAATGACGCCAATTTTGACATCCAAAATTTTATCGTACTAACACAAAACATTTTCTAGTTTCGAATTGAAACTTTGCAAGGAAACACTACATTGGAAATTCCAGAGATAATAAATATTCAGAAGGGAGTGTCAACACCTTGGGATTCATATTTTGGAAAACCCTATTTAGTGCGTATCTACCTAGAATGTAAGCTTATTATCGTCACAAAAAACCGCAAGGAAGTTCTTGATTTGACCCTATGCTACAGCAAGGTGAGTGACAAAATTCTGAACTGTCACGTTCCGAAAGAGCCATTGTGCTCAGATCACAGGCAAATTCGCTTCGACCTAAACACGTTAATTACTCTGTGTTAGTATAGAAATCCAAGCAAGACAAACTGGCAAGGATATGTAGAATCAGTCAGGGAATCCCTAAAAGGATGCAACTGCCTGGAAAACTGTCAAGCAAAAACCGAGATAGGGGCAATAAAACGGTCTGATGGAATAAGAACTCAGAGGATCTGAGGTCCGAAGTGGAAGGAAATTCAGGAATACGTAAAAAAATCAATTAACGATGTCCAACAAAGAAATCCGAAAAGCCAAGAGGAACTCCTGGAGGAAGTTCTGCAGGATAAATCCGGGGTTCTTAAAAAGGAACAAGGTTCTGGCAAAGGACATGGGTGCAGCAAAAGAAGTAGGCATCATAAGGAAGATATATGGAACCTACACAGAAACAAAAATAGTGAGCCTCGAGGAACTCATGAAAGTTCACTTTCCGGCCTTAAAGATCAAAACGAAACAGCCCCGAGCAAAGGCATAAAAGGCCATCTCAAAGGGACTGGGAACTAGCCACGGCCATCAACAAGTTCCAACCATTCAAATCACCGGGAACGGATGGAATATATCCAGCATTTCTACAAATAGCAGTGGACGACCTGATACCTCTCCTTTGCAGAATTCTCAGAGCCTGTGTGGCATAGGGATACATACCAACTGCATGGCAAAAAGTGAAAGTGATCTTCCTTCCCAAAGTGGGTAGAGTGACCTGACACCAAAGTCAAACAGACCCATCAGTCTGGCATCCTTTCTTCAAAAAACTTTGGAGAGATTGCTAGACAGATACATCAGAGACGAATTACTGAAAGAAAAGCCTCTGAGTAACCGTCAATACGCATACCAACCTGTAAAATCAACTGATTCCGACGATTGGACGACCTAAACAGGCTGATCTCAAAGTCAATAGAGGACAAAGTAATAGCCATGACGACCTTTCTAGACATAGAAGGAGCATTCAACAACGCCACCACAGCGCACTAGTGAATGCAAAAACCAGAAGAGGGGTTCCGCCAAGCCTATGCAGATGGATAAGGGCCAGTCTAGAGAGAAGGATAATCATATCCACTCTAGGAGAGGACACTGTCATTGCAAAAGCAGGCGGAGACTGCCCACAAGGAAGAGTTCTGTAACCGCTAGTGTGGGGATACAAATACTGATCCAAGAAGGCTTCCATTGCCTTGGATATGCAGACGACCTAGCGATAGTCGTCGGAGGCCGGTTTACGGAAATGATCTCAGGAAGAACATGAAGGGCCCTAAACATCGTGGCCAATTGGTGCAAAAGAGAACAGCTATCAGTCAATGCTCAGAAAACACAAATTGTCGCTTTCACAAAAAAACGAGCGTTGTAAGGCCTAAAACCACCAGTGCTGGAGGGAACATAAATTCCATTGGCCAAAGAAGCAAAGGGGTTGTTTTTGATTAAAGAAAGCTCAGAAACATGGAAAGCTCATACAATAAAAATCGCCAAAAAAAAGCATCGATAGTACTAGGCAGGTGCAGAAGGATGTGTGGCAAAAACTGGGGACTCAACCCCAAGATGACCACATGGTATACACAAGGATGAACAGGCCCATGATAACATATGGATCAGTGGCGTGGTGGCCAAAGACTTTTCAGTCAGGAATCATCACCCCCACGGTCGCGATGGAGGTCAATCTGAACCTACCACCATTACTCATTTACATACAGGGAGAGGCAAGAGCTGGCACCTACAGACTCATTCAAGGGCACCCATCATCAAACTCCATGGGACAGAATATCAAAGGCTAGAAGAGCTAAGGGCCGATCCAACTACAGGAATGATGCCATAATAACTAAATACAACTTCAATAGGAAATACGAAGTTAATATATCAGTGTGAGAACACTGGGAGGGAGAAGCACTCATCAGCGCAGCATCAATCTGGTACACAGACGGCTCGAAGACCAAAGAAGGAGTCGGAGCCGGAATAAACGGGCGAAAACCAAGGATAATGATCATAGTGAGCCCGTCAAAAGACCCCACAGTATTTCAAGCAGAAGTAGCAGCAATACACCACTGCATCGGAGAAATAAACAAGCAAGATAGGATCGGCCATTCCATTGTGATATTCTCCGACAACCAGGCAACAGTTAAAGCATTGAATGCCACAGAAGTTAACTCGAAAACTTCTGTGGGACTGTGCCTGTGCCCTGTATAAACTAGCAAACCGTAAGAAAGTGGCCCTGGCATGGTTTCCAGGATACAAAGGTCACCGAGGGAACGAAAAAGCCGACGAACTGGCCAGACAAGGCTCGTCAATGGCATTCTACGGCCCGGAGCTCTTCTGCGGCATAGCAAAAGCAACGGTTAGAATAACAATCAGTAAGTCGGTGGAAAAACAGGCCCAAAGCTGGTGGGAACAATCCCCAGTACAGAGGCAGGCAAAAAGGTTTCTCAGAAAACCATTATCTACGCTCACGGCAGACCTACTGGACAAGGACAGAAGGTCCGTAAATGCAATAGTAGGCATGCTCACAGGACACTCAACAAACATATGAAAAATATAGGTCTGGCAGAATAAACCAATTGCAGGTTTTGCCAGACAGAAGAAGATACCGCTGACCATATACTATGCGATTGCGAAGGTATAGCACGGACAAGGTTTTCACAGAAGAGAACGGAATACCCAGAGGCAGAAAGCTACGTCAATGAGCCACTGTCAGGGATCTAAACTCTAAAAGGACGAAGCTCGCGCAAGTCATCTAAATATCAAGGAAACCACAATAGATCTGCAAAGGTTGCGGTGGAAATAGGCCGTAGGGCCACCCTTTGTACACATCTACAAGCTATTACCGATACTACCTGATTTATTAGCTATTTTCTAATAGGGGTAGTTTTAACTGTTTTCTTCGTGCAAAAAATCAAATCCTTGGACTTGGAATTTTGTGAAATTCTTCTTCAGCACGTACCTGGAAGGTAATTCTCGTACACATTTTCATTCTCCTGTTACCGATCCTCTTTGAGATATAACCTTTTTTATAATAATAATTAATTATACTTTATTGTCCGAAGATGATAATCTTGTTGACAAAGCTTCAAATACAGGTATATAAAAAACTATTTTGCACGAAACTCAGTGTTTTCAGTCATCCAATCACAGGTACAAAAAAATAAAATCGCAACTATATACAATTAAGAAGTAAATAAATATACAATATAAATAAATACAATATAAAATATAAATAAATATACAATACAAAATAGTCGAACTATAATCAGGCTATCGTCATAAAATTCTTGTAAAACATAATACGGTCTTCTACACAGTAGATTTTTTATGTTTTTTCTGAAACACACATTATCTATATTAGCGTATTTGACTTCGATTGGAAAATGTTTATACATCTCAACTCCGTTATGAATAAACGAATCCTTGATTAGAGAGGACGAAGGTAAGGGTAATTTCAAATTATTCCTAGAGCTTAGTCTTGTGGAATATTGAGAAGAAATGAGTTCGAATTCCAAAATATGTTTTCTTATAAGACAAACAGTTTCCAAAATGAAACGAGCTACAACAGTCAGTATCTCCATATCAATAAATAGTTGCCTGCATGAATTGCGTGGTCCAATTTAACCAATATATCTGATGACCCTTTTCTGAATTTTGAGGACCGAGTCCAGCAAATTTAAGCTACACACTCCCCAAAAAGGAATACCATACCTCAAATGAGATTCAAAAAAAGCGTAATAGGCTGTTTTAGCAGTAGGTACTCCAAGCTCCCTAGCAATTACTCTGATTGCATAACAACCGGAAGAAATTTTTCTTTTTACTTGTGTTATGTGTATATCAAACTTCAGTTTCTTGTCAATATTCAAACCCAGAAATCTGGAGCAATCTTCATTTTCAATGATATCATTTTCTAAGTTCACATCGTGAAGGGTACATTTAAAGGAGACAATATTCGTTCTTGAGATATTAAATAATGAAAGGTTTGAATCACACCCAGACTCAACCATTTCGAAATCGCAACATATTTTCTCGTTAAGATCTTCAACGGTCTTACTCTTCCACAAAATTGTGGTGTCATCTTCAAATAATGTTAGTTTACCAAATATGTTAAGAGTTGATAAATCATTAATGTATAGTAAAAACAGAGTTGGACCTAGAACCGATCCTTGCGGCACACCCGAATCTATCTCATTGGTCCTTGAAATTTCGTGGGTCTTCACTACTTGCCTACGTTCTGTGAGGTATGACTCAAACCAATCCAAAGTCACTCCTCTACACCCATAGTGCTTTCGCAAGAGTATTCTGTGATTCACGCAGTCAAAAGCTTTCGTCAGGTCACAGAACACTGCTGCGGCAGTGTTCTGTGCCTTACGGGTAGTTTTAACTGCCTGGAAATAGAGAATAAAATGAAAATGACTTATTTTTTCTGATTTTTATTTTATTTTAGAGTTCCATAGATTATAATTATTCAATATGCAAGAGGTATTTTCAACCTTTTGAATTTTAATTTTGGAAAATCCTTCTTCAGTACGTACCGAACCTTGGAATGTAACGCTCATATAAAATTTCATTCTCCTATTACTGATAATCTTCGATATATTCCTGTTTCATAATAGGGGTAGATTCAGAAAATAAAAAAATACAATAAAGCATGTTTTGCCATTTTATTGTTGAACTATTATTTTTATAGATGAAATTTATCAAAAATTCAGCAAGTAGTTTCAACCCTCTAGGATACAAATATTGAAGAATCCCGTAGGAACATTTCTCTACACCATAACATGAAACTACTGACCAAATTTCATATTCAAAGTTTCATCGGTTTAGGCTCAGCACACAAAATTGTATATAATCTATTTTCAATAAGAAACGCAAAATGATCCTATTTTTCAACACGAACTTGAGAAAAAAATAAAAACCATTCAATTAATTTCCTTAATTGAATCTACTACGCATTATAGGATAAGTAATTATAAATCCAATCAACCAAGAAGCATTTGGGAAGATTATAATTTCTTGTATTCCGTATTATGGCTGGTACTGTGACAAGTATTTTTTTTTTACTCTTATCAAACGGAAATTCAATTAGGGATCTGATCATACATTTCAATTACTACAGTATGTAATAACCAATTTAAAGTCGAGAAACTCGTGGGTGATCAATAAAATATAATAAGCAACTCAAGGAAAACCGGCTATACAATTCATAGGTAAAAAGACGGTATTTTCGAAATTATTTATTGTCAGACAGTGGTACAGCCTTTTGATAATGTTTAGAGACGAATCGTTTGTGCCAATGTGGATTTCGAGAGGCTAGTGCTGTAGTTCGATGCTTGATGAGAGACAGCGTTTGTGTTTCTTTGATAATTTGTAGGTTTTTTTTAGTCCACAATCATAAAACGCCGCACAGTGGAGTATTTGAAGCAAAAACCTGGCCAAAAATATTTTTCATGTTTAAAACTATTGCTGTCGACTTTTGGCTTACTTTGTGATTGTAAATACCCTTTTATATATATATATATATATATAAATATATATATATATATATATATATATATATATATATATATATATATATATATATATAAGAGTGACCCATTTGAAAGCGGGCCACCTCTCTAAAAGTGTTATTTATTATCCGATTCAGAAGTTTTTTTTCAGTTGATAGAGCATCAATAGTTCTAGTTGAATGCTATAAATTCGAAACAAAAATTAAAATTTCACGGCCTACTTCGAATTTTTTTCAAGGTCAAAAATCCAAAAAAATACTAGCGATTTTTTAATAAAATTTGACAACGCCACTGGATTTGTGATGCTTTTAAATGGGTTGACCAAAATTTCACGATGAAATTATTTTTTTCAACAGAAATATGGCATAACAGTTTCAGAAAGGTGGCCCGCTTTCAAATGGGTCACTCTGTATATATATATATATATATATATATATATATATACATGTATTTTTTCTTAAGTTTCTTGACCACATATATATTTTCTTTAATTTCTCGGATTCAAGGTCTGATTCAGTCAATTCATAATTTCTTCATCGTTTCGACATGGTATTTTTTCTTTAATTCTTTAAAAACGTATGGTTCGAAATTAAACACGTTATTTAACTCAATATAAAAATATCTGTAACATATATGAGTATTCACTTACAAATTATTTTATTTGAATTCTGGGTTCCCTTCGTACGGACGTTATTGTAGGTGTGTGACTGCGAAGTCGAAGTTATCGGGAATTGAAAGATAAAAACAATTCCCGATAACTTCCCAGTCACACACCTACAATAACGTTCGTACGATGAGAACGCAGAATTCAAATAAATAATTTGTGAGTGAATTTTCATATATGTTACAGATATTTTTCGTGTTATATTTCGAACCATATGTTTTTAAAGAATTATTTTAGTGCATACATTTCAATATTGTGTTAAGCCTCAAACTCCATATTTTTAATTTTAGTGTTTTAACCTGATGATGACAAATACCATGTCGAAACGTAGTTGAGAGAAATTATATGAATTGACTGAATCAGACCTTTATTCCGAGAAATTGAAGAATGTATATATATATATATATATATATATCTCCGAACTCTAATTCTCCTGAACTCTGATCTCCGTCATCTTCTTCATCACTTCCTTCTTGTCAGGCATGTAGAAGTGGGTATGTGAATATAATTGAGGGTATTAAGGAAATTAAGGATATTAAAAAAATTAAGGATTTTAAGGAAATTATCATACCAAAGTTATCATAAAAAAATATTTTTTTCTTAAAACTTCAGCACCCTGTAGTTCAAAAGTTAACCTTTGGACATATGTTTATATAAGTATTTTTCTCAGAATGGACGCAAGAATTAGCATGTTATTGAGAAACGCCCTTTATAGTGTGTCCCTGGATGGAAGAATGCATGGGTGTGAATAACCAAAACTTTATTTGTAATATCCTTAAGATTCAACCCTGGATAATTGTATCAAATACATTCTCAAGAATTATTGTACTGTCTTTTTTATTGTTGTTTTCTACTAATATCATCGTTATGCATTATACTCTATTTATTGAATTAACTTTCCCATGTGCGTTAGACCTCATTATAACTAATTTATTTCACAATTATTTGTATATTCAATATAATCTTGAATTCATATAAATCGTATCCTACGTTACATTAGCCTATGAATACACCCCAAGCACACCTTTAATTGGCGTTTCCATACTTTATTTGCCATATCCCAAATCCTATGTATGTTGTATATTCACTGCTTTATTGTATACAATGTTGGGCAGATACAATTATCATTATTATTGTAAACAAATTTATTAGTGGGTAGATATCGCTTCGAAGCAGAGTCCAACACGATCATGAGGTAGTTGATCCATAGTAGTTGATGCATAAAAACATTCCCTCCCCCCTCAACGAAATAAGTATAAGTGTCAGTACCAATCACAGCCATAAAGTGCGCTATATTATGTATACTTCAACTTAACTCGCACTAACTGGTTATATAATCCGATTTTATAACAAAGTAGTTGAAAGTAATAAAACAAATCACCTAAAGTACATACCATTTTTTGAAACTTCTGGTACCACTGATATTTATCCTGACATCTGATCATTTCAACTATTCCAGCAGTACCTAAACATCGAACATTTTATAAGAATTTTTTTCTTTCTCTCTATTGTGGACTTTTCATTATTAATTTTTTTATGAATGATCGAACTGTGTGTGACTTAGACATGAACTAGTATATGTTATCGAAAAAGTTGGAAATCAGTACGAAGTAATCATTATTGTTAATACAACAGCAACTCGATACTTATCCCATGAATGAGATGATCCACAAAAGATGCGAGAAAACGATTCCATGTTCACGCTGCCCTCATTCATTATTTATTTAATCATCGTCGAGTTAATAAACTGAGTCAATTACGAAATGGTAAAGAGATATGGTATAAAAGCAAGCAGCACTCGGTATTCTCTGCTCAATAATTCACCTTTATGACAGGTACTGGCATTAATGGAATCAAATCTCGGACGATTTTCACGCAGCGGTAGCACTTTATCGCGCTGGACCGTGTATAAAATTGATTGCGAAAGTATGTTGGTTCTTGGTTCTTCTTCTTTCCAGCTGAAGAACAGGTTATTTTGTGAACCATAGTAACATTCATATAACAGGAATTATTGAATCATTTCGCGAACTATACAGGGTGTTACCAAATAAGTTAGGGGATGAATCTTTGTCGAAAATTGAAACAAACAAAAGCTCTTAGGCCTTTCTTTGAAAAGTTACCCGCTTCCAAAAATGAGAAAAACATTTTTTTTTAATTGCTGAAGAGTTGAAGAAATGGCATTTTGTAGGCGTGTTCTGGCAATGAAAAGCTACCTATGAATATTTTTTTAATCACCCAAATGAGACAATGAAAATTTGTCTCCCATTTTTGCTTGCTTGAGAGAATAGTAAAGTTATTTTTGAATAAATATTTTTCTTTTTGCATTATCCTTGATACACAAAAGTTGATTGGGACCTCCAGGCCCCATATTTCAATATTCCATAAGCTGCAATGGTCACAACAATGGTTTTCCCCCTTATTTAATCAACAGAATTCGCGATAAACATTTAATCAAATCCCTCAATCGTAGTTTAGTTCCCTCAATCGTAGTTTAGTTCCGATTGACAAAGCCAATAAATATTGTTCTATTCCTTGGTTAGGTAAAGTTTCTCTTGATATCTTGAACATTTTCAGACGTTTCGGTAATGATATCAATTTTTCCTTTTACACTACGGATCCGATTTCCAAAATGTTAGTTAATACTAAAGATAAAGTACCTCTCTCCCACAAATCAGGAGTCTATAGAATTTCATGTTCACAGACTGATTGTGTTGCCCAATATGTCGGTCAGAGTGGTAGAAAAATAAAAACAAGAGTTTGTGAACATGTTAAACTGATTGAGAGTTCTAGAAATCCACACATAGATGATTATAATACAAAAAGTTCATTTGCTAACCATATTCTTAATCACAATCACAGCTTTGATATTGATACTGATTTAGATATTTATTTAAAAGGGTTTACTTAATTTCCTTGAAATATTTGAGATCAATGCCGTATAAAAATCCGAGGTTTTTCCTTAAACGAACAAGTACAATTTGATTGTCGTAAATTTTTTAAATTCCCTTACATTTCATTAGAACTTTTTCCTGCCTTGATCTCCGATAAACCGATTGTTCTATGTCATAGTAGATTTGTTCGTTTGGACAGGTGTTGTTCCGGTTAGCTCTGTGGTGTGGTATTCCTTTCTTCAGTACAGGTTACACTTCATGGTGTTCGTTGGAATAACTAGTCTGTCACATACGCACTGTTCTTTATTTTGATACATAATTGTTCTACTCTTAGATATATATATATATATATATATATATATTTGCAAATATGGATAGGTGACATCTGAGCTCTTTGCATGGTATATTAATTGCTTTGGTTGGATTTACTTCTAGTTCATCTTTGTTCCGTGCATGGAGTTCTCCTGTCGCCGCTCCATGGTTTGGTTTTGACAATCTAGTTTGCCAGATGGATGGCTCTTTGGGTGCTGTCAATCACTAGTCATTGCGACCACTGTTTTCACGGTCCTCATGTCGTCTCGGTATTTTTAAATTTAAAAAAGGGGACACTACCCTTAAAGGCAAATTTTCAAGTTTTCATTTTGTCCCAATATGATCTCTTGACGTAAAATAATATTAATCTTTAACCTATAAAATAATTTTTTCATCTCCATGTAAGTAGCACTTATTGTATCACACTACTATGGATTTAATTCTTTGTTCTTCTTTTATTGTAGAAATTTTATTCCCCGCTGATGATGAACCTATAGAGGTTCGAAACATGTATACATAATCGATGGTTTTTAACCTTCCACCATCTTTAACTAATCGATTGTTAATATTAAATTGTGGAGACGACTTCGAGTTTTTCTACTTCGTAAAATAAGTTGTGAAGCCCGTATGTCATGTCACAGGGCCTGGGCGGCTCTTTGAGTTGAGAACAAAAGGCCGGTTCACATGGCGACTAACGTGTTAAATGGGTGAAACATGCAACCCCTATTCCATTTTTTACCAAAACTTTTTTACCAAAACAAAATTTCTCAATTTAAAAATATGTTGAAAAGGGAAACATTCTCAATTGAATATTTATAGAAATATTTTCTGTGAATTGAAAAATCCACGATTAAAATGAAGTTATTTTTTGTGAATGTCTAACAGAAAACAACTACTTCCCCGGCTAAAGCCACGCTGGACATTGAACTACATCTGATAGATATTCTGAAAAGGCCCTAACTCAAAAGAAAAAATCTGAAATTGAAAATTTGCATTTCCATTCAGATAGTTATTTGATTTTCTATTCCAGTCTTAATTAAGAACTCATAAAGATGAATGAGGCAAAGAAGAATGTTTTCCAAAAGAGAGTACTCACCAGAAATCATTCGTAACATTGACGCAGGAGAGACATCGCATTCACTAAGTCTTCAATACATTTTTGTCGACGAAAATCTATTTCACGCTTCCACGATCATCAGGAAGACCGGAAGAAATGGGAAACACATTTTCAAGAAGCAATCTCACTTTGCAAAGATGGAAAAAGTTAGAATAATTTCTTTTGGAGAGACACTTTGAAATTAGTGTTTTCTGACATTGAAACCTGTCATGGGGTATGATAGATTGATTTGTTGAAAATATAAACAGGATGTTCATAAAATCAGATGTGGAATCATCTGCGACTGAAAGATAAACTTTAGTCACTATCTTCCATCGTCAAGATAGTGACTAAAGTTTATCTTTCAGTCGCAGATGATTCCACATCTGATTTTATGAACATCCTGTTTATATTTTCAACAAATCAATCTTAAAAATATGTGTTGAGAAGAACGATTTATTGCAAAACTTCTTCAACCCTTGTGTTGTTTCCGTAAAAGCGATAGTTTCTTAATAAAACAAAAATACAACATCATGCACGAACGGATCTTCTGTAAATGGAATCTAAATAATCTAGTAGGTGGCTGTCACGTTTTGTTTGCAAAAATTATGACTTTAATCGTATTATTTTAAAATTATTCCCCTTGTTTTAACTCAAATCTAGTAGGTGGCTGTCAAGTCGCTTTGATTTTTATGTGGTAGTCGAAAGTTCAATGGTGCCTTTCAAATATACAGGGTGATTCAAAGTACTTTGACAAACTTCAGGAGGTGAATCCTCACAATATTCTAATAAGAATTGTCCGAATAAATATATGTCCGGAAACGCTTCGTTTCCAAGATACAGGGTGTTGAAGTTTTATTTTTATTTTCGATTTTTTAAGTAACTTTCAAATAATGACCTTAATTGAACGAAAATTGGTAATGAGAGGTTTTTTGAGGTGTCAAATTCGAACCTGATGTTATTAATGCTCTTACTCGTAGGGGGCGCCACCTACACGTCATTACTTTTTTGAGCGTACTTCTAGCACATTTTTCAGTGAAAAAATCAATGACTCTATCATATATACGTAAAAAAGCTACCCTTGTTACAAGTCACTATAAGCAACCGTTTTCTAGATATTTGGACTTGAAAATTTCAAGTCGATTATTTGATAATCGATTCGTGTTGAAGTTATTACCATTATTTTGTATTTCTCACAAGAATGCTAAGGAAATGAATTTGACGTTTGAGTAAGTAGTTTTGGTAATTAAATATTATGTGACAGTTAAACGTTTTGTTACAGTTTGAGTAGGTTTTGAAACACTAATTTTGAAAAAATGGATTATTTAAACAATAATGCTCATTTAGCCGATATGCATTTCGTTCATGGCCTTGCGGATGGCAGTACGCGCGAAGCAAGACGTATTTACCAGGAGCGATTTCCTATATAATCGAGTACTGCCTTCAGCTTCAACATTTACCAGTCTCCACCGTCGTTTGGCAGAAACAGGTAACTTTAAGAGGGCAGCTGATATTATTGGAAGACCACGGGCAGTCCGAACCCCAGAATTGGAAGAAGCTGTTTTGAACGCTCTCGAGGAGAATCCAGAAACAAGTACAAGAATAATTGCTGAAGCCTCTCAATTCTACTCAGTCCACAGTTTGGAGAATTATGCACAATTTTATCCATACCATATTCAAAGGGTACAAGCTCTTTCGCCACGAGACTTTCCCCAACGTATTACTATGTGTCAGTGGTTTTTGAGAAAATTGGATGGAAATCCTCAATTTTTATGATATGTACTCTCCTAGGACGAGGCAAACTTCTCTCGAAATGCTATCACAAACATTCATAACTACCATGTTTGGGCTCTGGAAAATCCGAAAGCAGTTATAGTGAAAGACATTATCAGTATCAATTTTCTGTACTTGATAGGTCCTTTCTTTCTTTCGTTCCGACTGAATGGCGCAACTTACAAAGAATTTTTGGAGAATGAATTGCCGGGACTACTTCAGAATGTACCATTGGAAATTCGTATACGCATGTGGTTTATGCATGATGGGGCTCCGGCCCATTTAAGCGTTGTAGCCAGGGAATTCCTTAAAACTGTCTATCCAAATCGATTGATCTTTAGGGGTGTAGAAGAACCTAACCAGGCGTGGGCACCAAGGTCCCCAGATCTAAACCCGCTAGATTTTTATTTTTGGGGACATTTGATGTCACTAGTTCACAAGCTTCCAGTAGCGAACGGAGAAGATCTAAGAAACCGAATAGTAGACGCCTGTGAAACAATAAGAAACACACCAATAATGTTTGAGCAGGTACGAGATTCAATGACTAGAAGACTGGATGCCTGTATCTTCGCTGAAGGTGGACACTTTGAACAATTTGTTTGAATTAAATTTAGTTTCCTTTATTTTATTTTATTCTACATATTCAAAATTTCTTGAAATAAAATGTTGATATTTCTTGCAAAATGTATTAAAACAAATACAAATTTTGCACCCTTGATACAAAAATAACTATTTTAAACGTGGCGCCCCCTACAAAAAAACAAAACCACTTACTTAAACGTCAAATTCATTTCCTACGCATTCTTGTGAAAAATGCAAAATAGTAATAACTTCAACACGCATCGATTATCAAATAATCGACTTGAAATTTTCAAGTTCAAATATCTAGAAAACGGTTGCTTATAGCGACTTGTAACAGGGGTACCTTTTTTACGTAGATATGATAGAGGAATTGATTTTTTTTCTGAAAAATGTGCTAGAAGTAAAAAGTTATGAATCTTCAAAAAAGAAAAAGACGTGAAGGTGGCGCCCCCTACAAGTAACAGCAATAATAACACCAGGTTCGAATTCGACACCTCAGAAAACCTCTCAATACCAATTTTCGTTTAATTAAAGTCAGTATTTCGAAAGTTATTAAAAAAAAACGAAAATAAAAATAAAACTGTAACACAATGTATCGGGGAAACGAAGCGTTTCCGGACATATCTTTATTTGACAATTCATATTAGAATATTGTGAGGAATCATCTCCTGAAGTTTGTAAAGTACTTTTGAATCACCCTGTATATTCATATGAAGTTTTTTCTCAAAAAAGACCAAAAATAACCCCCTTAAATATTAGCATGTCATTAAAAACATCCTGTATATGCATAATTATACATATATGATATTGACGATACATGGAAAAATATCGATAGGTATGAGATCTGGCAATCTCGACAGCCCTACCACAATATTACAATTTCTTCATTACTCCATTATCATTAGATATATTTCATAGAAACTCTTGCGAAGGTCACCATCACTTTGAAAAAATGTTGGTCCACGAGACCATTAGCTGGCTCCCGCTACTCCGCTAGCGCAGAAACTTTTGAGTTTTTTATGGAATTTAGTGACTGAAAAATCATTATTTTGAAAAAACATTTAAACGGTTTCTTCAACATATAAGGATTCAAATTAAAAATTAACCAGAGAAGGTAGATCTCAGGTTTAAAAAAAATACTTTATTGAAATACACGCAGAACGTTGAATGATATTCACCTAAAATCCATGCATACTTCCATAGTAATATCAATGGACATTGAATGCAAATGTTTCTTTCGATAAAACTCGATTATGTTTAATTTATGTCGTGTTCACCTAACAATCCATACCGGTTTCAGGCTTCTTGGCCTCATCAGTACGGGTATCAACCATTAAGGTCAAAGAACTCTGGCTGAAGTGAGACAAACGTAAACAACCATCATCGATCTAACACCTATGGTACCGGAAAAAATAAACTTAACTTGCGGTACCTGTGACAAAGAAACACTATTGTTTACAAGCTACCGCCAGTTGATTTATCTTTTTCGGCGTACCTATAGGGAGTTAAAGATCGATGATGGTTTGTTTACGTTGTGTCACTTCAGCCAGAGTTCTTTGGACCTTTGGCTGGTTGACTATCCATATGATGAGGCCGAGACCTGATAACCGGTATGCGGATTGTTAGGTGAACACGACATAAATTAAACATAATCGAGCTTATCAGAAAGAAACATTTGCATTCAATGCCCATTGATATTATATGGAAGTATGCATGGATTTTCAGGTGAATATCATTCAACGTTCTGCGTGGTATTTGCCAGGAAAGTAGTTGTTTTTCACCTGAGATCTACCTTTCTCTGGTTCAATTTTACATTGAATCCTTTATGTGAAGAAAAACCGTTTAAATTCGATTTTTCTATTCATTCCACTTCACATGGCACTTTATCTCTCATTATTTTGGATATTAAACAATTGGGAAATTGAAAGAGATGTATCCAGGAACAAAACATTAATAACAATGTAATATAACTGTCCATTTCAAAGTTATTTTTAAATAGTAAATACTCTGATTGATATAAACATTGTTCCATTTTTATGGGTTTGTTTCAACCTCTGCTAAGATTTTGTTCCATGTTCCTAAGTTTGGTTTAATGTATTTCTTAAGCCCTAAAAATAAACAGTATGTGTGTTCCAGGATTCAACATTTAGTGCGAGTATTTCTAAAACTTTTAATACAGTGTAGTTTTTACCCCCTTCTGAAACATTGAAAAAATTAAATGCTATGTAAAAAAAGAAATACGTTTGACGTGGTCTATACTGTTCATATTTTCAACAAATCAATAATTTTCATTTTAAACACCGGAATTTTGAGTTTTGAAAAATCTCGCGCTAATAAACTAGAAGTATAGAATTGTACAAAATTATTTTCAGGGTAAAATATTAAATACGTGTCTAAATATTTTTAACCCCCTATTAAACCCTGGATGGATTTTCAAAAACCCTTTCCTAGTGCTATCCTACGTTATATAAGGAACTCCTCTGCAAAATTTCATGTCAGAGTTTTATTCAACAGATTTTTCAATCGAATAAACGAAATTTGTCACAAAAATACTTTGATTTTTCTCTAATAACTCGGCTGCAATAAATAAATGGTAAAATCTACCTTTTCGACTGAACGCGCCATCGGGATTTTTGTGATTATATTAGTTTTTTATTGAAACGAATGATTTGATTGGATAGTCGTCTTAGTTCTTCTATCTGAATCAACGATTCCACTTGGCAGATTTTCTGAGAAACATGTCCAAGGTCAGAAAGAATCAATGGAGGACTTCGGCTAAGGTTCAGTAATACCACAACAACATTTTTGGCCTTAAATCTACTGACACATTTTTTGGCTATTTTTGATGATTTTAAGATGAAAAACAACTTCTGATACCCCAAACCGATATCGAAAAGATGCGGAATTGTTGAATTATTTAGATATTTCATAAAACACAAATGTTTAGGGAATTTGTATTTTTATAGTGATTATTTTACCCTGGAAGGCGCCAAATTCAAAACAATAACATGAATAACTCGTACAACTTTCCATTGTCAAATTCGTCCCATGGATATTAGAAAAAAAATTGAAAATCTGACTGAGCGGTGTTGAGAAAATTGTTTAATAGACTTTTGGTATCAACCTATTAGTTTTTATTTACGTTAAAATGGTTTATCGCTGTTGTTATAAAAATTGTAAAAGTGACTCCAGAAAGCGTTATAAACAGCGAGTGAAGTTTTTTCCCTTACCCAAACCAAAAAGAGATTTGGTAAAATGTTTCAAGTGGATTGAAATCTGTGGTCCTGTGAAATATTTTCAATGTTTTGAATTCTTTTTCAAATTATTATATGAAAATATGTTTGCCTTCGGAGCACATTCCAAAGTCTGCGTATAAGACTCTACCTAAGGGATTTCTTCATCATTAGCTGTGGTGGTGTCATCAGGAGATGTCGGGAGTTTTCAGTTAAAATGTCTTCATCATTAGCAGTGATGCAGGTGCTCAAGTCATCAGGGGTTTCAGAAAGATGTTGGGAGTTATTAGTTGAAATTATTACTGCGTTGCTCTGTTCCACACTGTCTATTGATATTTCACCAGTTTCACACACCATAATTTCTCCTTCAGCCACATTTTCGCACACTTGCAGATTGGAAAATGATATGGGTTCTTTTTGCATTTATCCTCAAAATGTAGGCTACAAGCATAAGTATTTCTGTTTATTTTTTATGGAAGGAGGTTTTCATTTCCACAGAGTTCAATCCACTTGAGACATTTTACCAAATCTCTTTTTGGTTTGGGAAAGGGAAAAAACTCGCTGTTCATAACCGCTTTCTGGAATCACTTTCACAATTTTTATAACAGCGATAAACCATTTTAACGTAAATAAAAACTAATAAGTAGATACCAAATAAAGTATATTAAACAATTTTCACAACACCGCTCAGTCAAATATTTTTTTTTTTTCTAATATCCATAGAACGAATTTGACAATGAAAAATTTTTTTTTTTTAATTTGGCGCCTTCCGGAAAAAAAATATATAAAAATAAAATTCCCTAAATATTTGGTTTTATGAAATATCTAAATAATTCAACAATTCCGCATCTTTTTAATATTGGTTTGGGGTATCAGAAGGTGTATTTCATCTTAAAATTATCAAAAATAGCCAAAAAATGTGTCAGTAGATTTAAGGCCAAAAATTGTGTTGTGGTATCACTGAACCTCAGCCGAAGTCCTCCATTGATTAATTAATAAGCTCCTCGAGTATTGATTTGTTTGTATTAGTCATCTGGTTATACATAACATAATTAATTTCAGCTTATTCGTTCGAACGAATACAAACAACATGTGGATCTCTATGAATTTCTAATTTTCCAGAGTGATGAATTAGGTGTCGATGCGCCTGTTTTTCAGAATGAGTTGCTTATTTGAACTGCCGTTTAACCAAATTGAAGTGTATATTATAATTAGGTCAATAATTTTCCCGAAGAATCAAAGTCGAAAACATTTCTCCTCTGGAAAATACAATTTTCAATGGATAAAAATGAACTTTCATTCAACTCGAAGATACTTTTTTCATTATACTAAACATCTCCAAGTGGACACTCTCCTTCCCGAAGTTGATATCAGCGAGCTAGGTACCCGAACTGGCACACACGTGAAGACACACGTCGTTACGAGTGGTCGTGCGGAGATCACATATTTGGAATGTTATTGTTTATCGCTGGAGATTTCAGGTCGCATTTTGATGTTATTTTGTTTCTATTATTTCTTTAACGTGATGTAAGATAGTTGTCGTGCCACAAACAGTGTCAAAAATTAGGCTCGATTGTAGCGCGACGTGATACATGTTCAGACGCTGAATTAGTGAGATCTCTTTTAAGGGAATTCTACACTCAGAAACGCAAATAACATGCGTGACACAGCAAATAAGCCGTGACTGGACTGTTGGCAACGTCGCAATCCAACGATCGCTCGCATTTAGTGGTTCAAGATACAGTGCAATTTGCTCTAAAAACATTGGCGAGGTATCGTTATCAAATATAAAAAAAAATTAATTTGGAACGTAGTCATACATATGCTCAAAGATACGATTCTGATAAGAAAAAAAGAAGACTGATGCTCATCAAGAGAAAAAAAGTTGCGCATGTTGATTTGACCAAAAAAGGGAAATGTTGAAAATATCGAAGGAAAAGTCAGAAGTTGTAACATATCAACCAACCGTTGGATTTAACGAATTAAGAGCATCATCACTATTATTAAAAAACATCGAATCAATATCAATACATTATTCCATAGTTTATTTTGATTTAGAAACATCTGGATTGCGCATGACTGATGACATTTCACAAATCGCCGCCAAATATGAAAATAGAGAATTTTATACATATGTTAGCCTGTGGCGACAAAAATTACGGGATGTCGTACAATTTCTGGTCAATTATATTTGAATGATGTACAAGTCGATTCACTAAATTTAGTAGATTGTTTGGTAGCATTTGAAGAATTTTTAAATTTATTTGCAACTCCAAATTTACTCGTTGTGCATAATGCGAGATTTAAGAGCAACATTAATAATAATTTAATAGAAGATTTCACCATGATAGCAGGATTTGTGGATAGCTTAATTATTTTTAGGAAAACGTTCCCAGATTGAAAAGGGCCAGGAATGTTCGAGCTATCAAAATTAGCCAAAGGATTCAATACCAAACGAAACATCAGATAATTTCCACGAAGCGATGTATGATGTACACATTTTTCAAAAATTAGTTCGCTTCATTGGTAAAGAGTCAGAATTATCAACTTACATGAAATCATATAAATAATGTATTTCAGAGCGACCTAAGAGCGAAAGAATATTTTGTAATTAACCTAATTTGAGTGCCTTGAAAAATGTTAAATCACGGGAATTATTGAAAAAAAAAATGCGCAACAAAGTATAACATACGATTTTCTGAAACAGATGTATCACGATGAAGGAGAAGAAGCTGCGATTAATCATCTAACTGAAAAATTGGAGAATAGAAAACTTAGAGGTACTAAAAATAGGAAAGCATTAACTAAAATCATTATTGGTTTAAAAATAAATGTTTAGTCAATCAAGTGATTATTAAATATAATAGTTAGCAAAATAAATAATATTACATTCATTCTTGTTTATATTTTTTGTAGATTTATACGTAATATTTTATTCGCCTGTTAGAAATCTGAATCATTTTTGTTCATGTTTAAAAATATTTTTTTATCAAAATTTTTTTATATCTATTCCTATTGTAATATGTTTAAAATGCATCGGTATATATTAACGCAATTATTCACAAATATGTGCATTCCAAAACAGCAAGACCTTCGCGCCCTCGCCTATTTGAATCACGAGCGCTCGCTTGAGGCGTTTCCACGATTCTCAGCCTTCCCTCTCTTGCACTTCTCATACGCAATAATTTAGAACCTTCTTATGGCAATAACTGAATAACTGTATGGCTACGCGTGTTTAATTTTTTTCTATAAAATTTATTACTTATTTTTTTAAAATATACTAGTTTTTCAAAAAGATCTGAATGGAGGGTTTTTAGTTATGCCTTGAAATGTGGTGTCTGCGGTAGCTCACTATAGGGATTACGTGTTAAACTTTGCAACTTTAAAGTCTTATATCTCGCTTTCGGTGTGAGAAATGATTCCAAAAATGTAATGTGCTACAGATAATAATGTTAACTAAAAGTGGTATGAATATTAACAAATCTGATTGGAAGTGGATTTCACGACAACTACTTTAATGATATTTGTTGATTGTTTGTTTGGCCCCGACTCAAAATTAGTTACTTACATTTGTTTAGGAGCTTACTTTATTACACGAATCATACACGGTCAAATTTATTTGCAAATATGTTTGCAAATAAGTGATATTTGAGTGTGTGTGGAGTTATTTGTAAACAAGTTTTAATGTTTGCAAAAACATTCGATCAAATTAAAAGTTTTTTCCGGCGACCTCGTATTAACGAGTCTGTTCAATCTACACGAAATCGATCGTTAATCACCCCTATCAACCGTCAATTTATCTTTTAAGGCATAATTGTGATATATGCAACTAAACATACACCTAAATCGGCCATTAATAACCTGTAAATGGTCGATTTGGTCCATTAATGTATAATTGTGGTATCGGCAACTAAACATACACGAATGTCAAATCATATCACCTTCGCGCTGTCAAATTTATGTATTTTGAAATACAAATATTGTAAGTTTCCTCCTAGTTGTAGGAAATGGATATCGAAAATTTCACGTTGACGCCAGGAACGAGGTCGACGGATTTTTTTTGTAATTAACTCGTATATTAAAATGGCGATTAATGATCTCGAACATTAAAATATCTCGCTCATTAATCGCCACCATTAATACACTAGTTGATTAAATAACTATTAATTTTGTATTGGGCGGGGCTTTTTTGCGAGCTGAGAATTTGGCGTGTGCGTGCCATTGTTTGAAAATATTTCATCAAATAAGAGTAGTAACGTCGTTTAAAATTGTCTCTGGTCGAGTTTTTACAAGTAATATTGTGCAATAACGATATGGCGATTCCAAACAACGAAAAGTGTTTTTCAAGTGCATCAAAGTTTACCCGAATTGTGGCAAGTTAAAAGCGAAGTGTACAAAAATAAAACGAAGAAAAACATGCATATGGACACGTTCTCTGATTAAAATAAAAGTATAAAAAAATAATACTAATAAAAAAATATTTTTCAGATAAAAATTGCAATTTTGTTTGCATATTTGTTACAACGTGTGTACTGGAAGGGTTATATCACTTTGCAAACATATTTTCAAATCAATTTGACCGTGTATAGTTCGTGTTTTATAAGACTGAATATGCTTATTTTATTTTGCGCTTTTCAGTTTCTTTTTTCGTCCGTTTAGTTTTTGTTAAAAAGTTTTTATTTTTAAATTTTTTGTGGCTAATATACCAAATACTACCTACTTATTTTTTGATTACTTTTGAGATACTTACTTATTTACCTTACTTCAACTTTTAACTGTTATATAATATAATTACTTACTCTAACTATTGATTGTTATACAGTGAGTTTCAGAAAGTTTGCACCATATGCGAAACTTTTTTTATTAACCATTTGTCAGAAAATTTTATTCCTGATAAAAATTGGTGCGGAAAACTTGCATTTTATTGAATGAATGTGGTTTTTTGTGGAGGAACAACGTTTCTTGACATGTTTTTGGGGTAACCTTCCACAGTCTGAAAATGAAAATATAATCAGGAAAATCTATACAAGTGTAGAAAGGGCAAACTAATTAGTTCACCCCGATAAGTTATTGCGTTCACCAAATTATATTTCCTATAGAAAAATGATTCAATTAGTCAATAACTTGTCGTCTTCTGAATTTGCCTATCAAAAAAATTTTAAAAATTCAAAAGATACTTCCCTATATAGTTTTTTTTCCCGTTTCAAAATCTCTAAATCTCCTTTAATTGTTTTAATAATTTGGATTTTTTCTTGCAGAGTCTTTTTCGCTTTTCCAACTGACGGATGTCAATTGAGATCTGCCAAAAAAGTTTGAGAGTGACGTATTGCTCATTTGATATATGGGGTGTTGTTCAGATCAGTTTATTAGCATTCTACCATATCTCACTTCCTCTCTGAGTAGAGGTAACCATGTATGATCCATTTAAACAGAATTTGTTGAAAAGCAGTTGTTATTGGAAAGAAGAATACAGGCCGTTTCTTTCAATTTTCTCCTCTCTTGATGTGGTTCTTTCATCAAGATTTTTGTCCTACTCCATTCAATCGTATGATCGCCATTGGATGTGAGGATATGTTCTGCAATTTTTGAGCCGGTTATTTGTCGATTTCTGATGTAACTCTATGTTCACTTTGGCGCACTTCCAATGGTCTTGACGTTTCACCTATATAACTATCATCACACAAACAAGGTATGTTGTAACCACAGTTCTTTGCCCTTTCTACACTTGTATAGATTTTCCTGATTATATTTTCATTTTCAGACTGTGGAAGGTTACCCAAAAAACATGTCAAGAAACTTGCATTTTAGTTGTCAAAATGTCAAAATAGGAATTATGATCATGAATAAGCTACCCTCATTTTCGACATTATCAAAAAAGTTTAATAAGAATAGGAAAGTTGACTGAATTAAAATCAATATTCAGATTTGAAATCAATCACCTACGCAAAAAAAACATTTTTTTATGGTTTTAGCCTCATAAAGAGTACTAGTATCGTGTATGAGAACCTAGACGCCTTCCTAATATAACTATAATAATATTTCAATGCAAATTTGGTCCAATTTATTATTTGTATTGGAATGTTTACTAGTTTTTTGGCGAAAATTTGATATTTCACTCTGCATGTATGTCCATAACACTATCAGTATGATTTCTGGAAGAAAATAATAAATAAATTAATTGACTAATGTTAAACAATTAAATAATACAAATCTGCAAGTTTAGATCACTTTAATCATAGTTTTACCTTAAGGGTAGTCCTAATTAAACAATTTTAAACATAAAGAAAAATCAAATTACAAAAACGCTCAGAAACCTGAAATCAATCATTGAATCATTAAATTTCCACATGACTTCCTTCCATCGCCAAATATTTCTTTGTTCGTGTAAGTTTCATTAATTTCTGTCTGGTTTTTTAAATACAAATATTGAAAATTGATATTCTATAGAAAATATTATCCAATCTTATTTTTGACGAAATAAATATGATCTTGTTCTTGTGTTACAAAACAATTGCCCGTTAAAAACCGCAGGACCATAAACCGTGTGACTATTAACGGCGTGGCTATTGACACGTTGGTATGCGGTTTTCCACCTGCTTTACGAAAATTCGGTGTCCAGATTCATATAAGTCGTACTCTACGCTTCTTGACGATTCTACGAATATCTATAAATAGTAATTATGAACCCTCACCAACGTGCAATAGCCACGCCTTAATAGTCATTTATTTCATCAAGAAATAAGATTGATATATTTTCTATAGAATATCAATTTTCAATATTTATACTTCAATACCAACATATGAAATTAATGAAACTCACACGAGTGTAGGGTAATTTACTTTAGAGTATAACTGAAAAATATGATTCAAATTGACAGGTCCATTCAAGAATAATTAACAAACGTATATACAGGGTGAGTCAACAGGATTCCCGTGGTTCATTGCTCCTTAATGTATCACTATTTCGATTTCTTATATTTTTTTTTATTAAAGGGACCATCTAAGACCAACTTCCAAAATAATTTTCATCCATACAGGGTGCATCATAGATGCGTGGCTAACCAAAGTTGTTCTTTTTCAAATGAAACACCCGGTATATTTTCATATATTCCGATCGGCTGTTCCATTGGCTGCTCAACGATTTTTCCACTTTTGAATTCCGTTGCGGCGTTGCCGAGTTATTTAAAAGAAATCTATTTTGTAGACTTCATTTCGAAAAATTGCCTATTTCACATTTTGAAATATTTAGTAAAGATAATTGGGGAATCGTTGGTCAATATGATTATGTTCATTGAGAATACCAATAATTTGGAATAAATTCTACAGGATGTTCGATACAACAACACAAACTTAACCATTTTCAAACATCGGTATTTAGACTTTTTCAAATGGAACACCCTGTATATTTTCATTTAAATCAACTCCTTTTCAATAACTCTACACTTTTCATCCTCCTTGTCATGTACCTAAAACAACTCGTTTCCGAGATATTCGACATCCAAAAGATGGATATTTTTCCACAGAAAATATTGACAATGTTCGCCTTTGGTATCATATTTGGAATTGAACTTAGCATAAAAATCATATTTATTCGAATCCAATAGAAAATAACAATAATTAATGCAGCAAATATTCAATGTGCCTGCCATTTTCACCAATACACACTCTCAATCTTTTTCGGAATTAGTATCCACATGTGCCAGCATGTCCTCTGAAATGTCCCTGAAAGCAGTACGAATTCTTGCTTTTATATTTTCAAAAGTTGTAGGCGGAGTTTGATAAACAACCCATTTAAAAGTATCCCCAGAGAAAAAAAAACTTGGGAGGTGTCAAGAGACACCCGGATGGAACGAAGTTCCTTTCGATTAATTAGTGAAGGAATTGTAATATTTTTTTTTTCAAGTTTTAATGATATTGTTTTTATTATTAACAAATATAATGTAATATAAACTTAATCAGTAGGCTCAATTTTAGTAATAATTGGCTTGTGGTAACTGAAGTAGGAAACATATGTTTGGGATTCTATTTTATTTAAATGTCTTGAAAAAACTGCATCGATGGTAGTATTATATTTTGTTGTTGATTCTGCTGGATTATTGTTTATTGTTAAATCAAATTCTTCCTCTAGAAACTGTAGCAATGGTTTTGATTTTTCATTATTGGAGTTGATGTTGAAATCACCGGTCAAAATGAGTGGAAGTTTATCTAAATTTTTGTTGTATCTGCTAAGCGTTCGAGCTACATCTTTAGAATACTCTAGCAGTGCTCGATGAATGAACTCCTGAATATCTATTAATTTGTTATTTGGTGAGACATATATGACTGCCATGATTAAGGTAACGCCGTTTTCCATTACACACTCTGCTGCACATAAATCTGCAACACTTGTACGTCTTACGTGCAAGTCCTGAATATTGTTCATAATGACCGACATATTTGGTGTTACAAGATTGGTCGTATCATTTGTGTTGTGATATATCGCAACTCCATCGCGACACCACACTGTTCAGTGCGAAATAGAAAGACGAAACGAAAATAACTGGCTTGCTTTCTATGAGAGAGAGAGAGACAGACAGAGAAACACGCGCACGCCGCACGGCTTACAACTATAGCAGAAAGTGTCGTTACAACTTTTGGTCTTAATTTATTCCGTCTAGCTCCCTTTCGCAACGCGATAAGGAACTTCGTTCCAAAAATTTTTGTATGGTCCGGTGACCTTGGAGGATTTTATCTACACCCCATTAGCAAAATCGCATTCGCTTTGGAAAATCTCTTTTAGTCAGCTCCTACATTAACTGCATATGATATGGCTGGTAATTGCATTTTCTCACCATCCGAGAAACACTACTTTGAGAGATATTCCCTACACAAAATACGTGTACTCATATTCTCGGTAATATGCAATGCAATATCAAGACTATGTTCATCATTCGTTACAGGACAAGCACGTTCAAAGTTTTTGTAAAATCCTTTTCCAGTTTCCTCAAATCTTGTTTTGAGGAAACGAAATGCTCGCTGGTCTGGATGTCTTCCCTCGTATAATCTAGATGCCAGTAAGCAATTGCCATCACTTTCCCCCAAAGCATACACCATTTTAACCATGTCCTCTGAACGATAATTCATAATGCCACAATAATTTTTAACACAACTGGATTGTAGTTTGATAGATACCTCTATTTACAAATTCCGATAGTCATTTTTTCAGCGGATAACTAAACTAGAAAAAATAGTTACATTTGAAAATTTCTTTTGCTATGCTAGTTATTCATGAGTTGCCAAGAATGCTTTTGAAGATGTAGACAAATAATTGAAACATCATTCAGTATCAGTATTTTCTATGAACAAACATGTAGAAAATCTATAGAATTGTTAATTTGATATTGAACAATTCCTTTAAACCAGAATATCTCAGAAACAGGTTGTTTAAGGTACATGACGTCGGGAATAAAAAGTGTAGTCATTAAAAAAACTTTTTAACAAAAAATTAAACCGACGAAATACGGAACTGGAAAGTAAAAACTAAAACATTTTTAACAAAAAATTGAACCGATGAAAAAATCAACTGAAAAGCAAGAAATAAAATAAACCTTCTTGGTCTAAATGATAATTGAGCTCCTAAACCAAGTAAGTAACTGATTTTCAGTCGGCGCCAAACAAACAATTATCGAAGATCATTATCTATGAAAGAAGTCATCAAAACGCAGCCGTGCATCTCGCTGCCATTATTTTACGCTTCACCTAATTCAATTGCTAGTTTGTTTGGCGCCAACTCAAAATCAGTTACTTACATTAGTTTAGGAGCTCAATTATCATTTAGACTAAGTAGGTTTATTTTATTCTTCGCTTTTCAGTTGATTTTTTCGTCGGTTTAATTTTTTGTTAAAAAGTTTTTATTTTTTACTTTCCAGTTCAATATTTCGTCGGTTTAATTTTTTGTTAAAAAGTTTTTATTTTTCAATTTTTTGTAGCTAAAATCTACCAATTACTACCTACTTGTTTTTTGATTACTTCCAAAATACTTACTTACCCACCTTACTTCAACTATTACCAATTAAATAATATGATTATCTACTTTTACTATTTGTTGTAATATTAATTATTTTCGTTGTTCTGGTTAGTTTATTTCATTACTTTGTATATCATCCGATCCTCTCATGAAATATACTGATTTTGACGGATGTGGAACAAGAATAATGTCAGTAGCGATCTGTCATTGTCAACTACGTATGTGTGTGCCAATGTTCACTAGTGAAAAAACAATTATCCCCTATTTTTCTACCCGTAAGGGTGGCTAATCCCTTTCGAAATCCAAATATAAGGTATACCCTATCTATTAAAAAAAGAATCATCCAAATCGAAAACCCGTAAAATTATCCTGATAGAATCGGTTAACGGACCAGAATTCAGAGGATGACTGATCAATATCCTTCATTTTGCTACCCTTAGGGGTGGATTTCATCTTTTAAATTCAAATGGGACCAAATTCGAAGTACACCCTATCCACTGAAAAAATAATTATTGGAATCGGACGTATCAGTAAAAAGTTATGCGTGATCATACATAAAAAAAAATGATGGAAAAAAAATATATACGGGTCGACTAGAGAACCTCTTCCTTTTTGGTTTCGTCGGTTAAAAATGAGTTGATTTAAATGAAAATATACAGGGTGTTCCATTTGAAAAAGTCAAAATACCGATGTTTGAAAATGGCAAAATTTGTGTTGTTGTATCGAACATCCTGTACAATTTATTCCAAATTCTTCGTATTCTCAATGAACATCATCATATCGACCAACGATTCCCCAATTATCTTTACTAAATATTTCGAAATGTGAAATAGGTAATTTTTCGAAAAGAAGTCTACAAAATAGTTTTTTTTGAATAACTCGGCAACGCCGCAACGGAATTCAAAATTTTAAAAATCGTTGAGCAGCCAATGGAACAGCCGATCGAAAAATATACCGGGTGTTTCATTTGAAAAAGAAAAACCTTGGTTAGTCCCGTATCAATGATGCACCCTGTATGAATGAAAATTGTTTTGGAAGGTGGTCCTAGATGGTCCCTTTGACAAAAAAAAATCGAAATAGTGATACATTAAGGAGCAATGAACCACGGGAAATCCTGTGGACTCACCCTGTATTAGATGCAAAACCTATTTCAACTAAATTCGTAAACAACCCCCGTATAAAATGTTATTGTAGCTTTCTGTAGCTAATTATATTAAGCAATTACTATGAGTCTTCCTCAAGTAGATTTGGCTTCAAAGCGGATTTATTGTCTCAAAAAGGCTGTTTCAAGTGACTACTGTTAAAAACATGAAGTATAAAAAACAAACATTTTTTAAAACAATCAGTGTTTTGGAAGAAAGTTAAAACTTTTAAAGAAAATATTCTTGTCATAAGAAAAGACTCCCAATAAAGATATTTTTGATGAAAAATACTCAGTCCCACTAATGGGACCAATGATAAAGATTGGCGTAATATGCTAAATTGTCGCTATTTTTGACCCACCCTGTATAATAGGCGGCTTCTTTTGTCTCAACGACTGACTGACGACATGTCATTTGACTACCTTTAAACCAGAATGCTATTATTTAGTTACTAATCATCTAAAAAGTAACACTTTTGGATAAGTGAACCTTACTATGTTTTAGTAAAACAGACATTTTTATAATTTTCAAAAAATCATATCTCCGAAACTAATTTGAACTCGTGTAACTTCTAGTGACTTATACCACAATATCCCAGAAAATTCTCAAAATTTTTCATGTATTTGGTGCGGGGTTCTTTAAATCACACATCCAAACCAATTATTTTGTACTTTTTAGAGTATTTGAATGAAAGCTTGTTTTTAAAAAGGTTCTTTCATTAATTATTTTATCTTAGGCTTTTTAGTAAGTACCCCTAACACCCACATACCAATTTTGAATCGAATCCGACCATAAACACAAATCTCGTCCGCCATCTTGTAGCCGCCATTTTTTTCTCTCTAACAAATGCATAATGCATTGTCACGGGATCTATGAACACCTGCCAAATTTTACGTTATTCGAACAACTAGAAGTGGGTCAACTTTGACTTGCAAGATTTGATGACAAACATCGGGACAGGTGAAACTAAATAAAAGCTTGTAAAAGAGTCATCAAACTCGGACAACTCTGTAAAAATTATGCGTGGTCATACATGAAAAAAAAATACGTGTCGGCTAGAGAACCATCTCCTTTTTTTTCGTCGTTTTAAAAGCAAATCAGATATTAGATCTCTGAATACTGAGCACAGCGACAGGAAGAGAATGCCAGTTCACAAATGCCTAATTAACTAATATCCAATCAAATAATTTGTCTCTTTTTCTGCGCATTTAATTACCTACTTTCGATTACGTCTTAGAATCTGAAGCAGTTCTATAATATTTTATTAGAGATATGAAATTATGTATAATGTATCTGACCTGAATTCATAAACATGACATTTGATGGCTGGTGTAATATTTTGTTATTCCTAAAAAACTGTTATACAACGTAATTCCGCTAAACTTTCCGTTCAGAATGAAAACAAAGTTTCGAGATTATTCTTCAAGCACGTTCTGCTGAACAGAATCCAAGATACTGGGAAAGTTCGAACTTGAACCTTGAAGCTCGGATAGAGATATCGGATACATTATTTTGCAATGATTTGAGCATCGCATTTTTTTAAGCTGAATGGTCAATAGCTCATAATTAGTTACGATTTTGATTATGAACCATTTTTTTAGAATATATCTAAGATTCCAGTACATTAATTGCAACGTTTCGTCCCTGACCAGATACTTCTTCAGGCTTTATTCTTTTTACATATTACGAGTAGGTTATGTCATTAGGATGTTTTATCATTATTAACGTTTAATGTAAGTATTTTTGAAGAGTTAATATAACCAAATGTTACATACCTTGGCAGAATATTTTATTAATATTTTAAATTATATTTTAAATCTTTTATACATAACCTGGAAATGACTCAGAACTCTTCGATAATGTCGAGGAAATCTAGACGTTTCAGCACTCGGTCGTTATATGAAGAGAGTGGATTATTTAGCATACGAAAGCTGTATATTTACCATTGTATACTTTGGACAGCTACTTCACCAATAACATTTGTACAACATCCATACAATACACTGCAAATCATATTATAAATTAACCACGTTGTAGACTCACCCACAATCAGATATTAATTACCTATCTTGGACCTAAACTCTACAATGTTGTTACCCGTAAAACTAAAATGTATAAGAAACATATTTTTTTTTAAAGAGTTGAAAAAATACTTTAACGATAACTGCCAGTTCCTGATACGAACGTTGGATAATTGAAAAAATGATCACCCTGAATAATAAGGCTCATTTTCAACACTGTCTCAATTGTTGCTTTCTACCTTCTATATCTATTCCTCTTGTCTTTCTAGTTTTTGTGTAATTGTATTCATAAATAATTTGACTTTTTTCTATTCGTGGATTGCTGGATACAACACAAGCATTGCTTAGATAAACATAATCCTTCATGTAACATGTATCATATATCAGAATTGAATAAATTAATTGAGTATAAGAATTTAATTTATTTAATCATTTCTGGGGACATTTTGTGTATTTACTCTTTATTGTGTCCTGTATGCAGCGGTGTGGGGACGCAAAAAAAAGTACTCCACTCCCCTCAAAAGTCAGATACTAAAAATGAAAAATGCAAACCCCATTCACAGCATTCCATGCAATTACTGTAACAAAGGATATATAGGCATGACATCACAACTACTAAGCAAGCGACTCAATGGCGACAAATTCATAAATAATTAAAGAGGGTATAAGCTTCAAACTTGACAGGGGTGTTCGATTCAAGAATTGGCATATTTTTCGATATATCATACTCTCCCATCACTTCCGGATTCAACGGAAACGACCCCAACTCAGGAATTTCAAATGGAAAACCACGGTAAAAATGTACCAAATTTTATATGATTTACGTGTGGGCCTATTGTGTATATTTTAATCATTATTTATTTTGTACCAATTTATTTATCATATGTATTTATACCTAATGCAGTTTTCATCCTTTTATTTATCGTCTTCAGACCATAAAGTATATTTGATTTGATTTTGATAAGAAATATTGAATTTTTTTCCAGTTTTCGAATCCAACACCCCTGCCAAGTTTGGATCTCATATTCATTTGGAGCAACTCGATTCAGAAAAAATAGATCCTTTGATACAAATCGAAGAATCCCACTCCTATATAACTCTCAGTCTTATTTATCATTTCAACAATAAATGATATAATTATTCCATATTTCAATTTGAGAACATACCATAAAAACTTTTTAACAAAAAATTAAACCGACGAAAAAATCAACTGAAAAGCAAAAAATAAAATAAACCTTCTCAGTCTAAATAATAATTGAGCTCCTAAATTATTGTAAGTAACTGATTTTGAGTCGGCGTCAAACAAACAATTATCGAAGATCATTGTCTATGAAAGAAGTCATCAAAACGCAGCCGTGCATCTCGCTGCCATCATTTTACGCTTCACCTAATTCAATTTCTAGTTTGTTTGGCGCCGACTCAAAATCAGTTACTTACATTAGTTTAGGAGCTCAATTATCATTTAGACTAGGAAGGTGTATTTTATTTTTGCTTTTCAGTTGATTTTTCGTCGGTTTAATTTTTGAAAAGTTTTATTTTACTTTTCAGTTCCGTATTTCGTCGGTTTAATTTTTTGTTGAAAAGTTTTTATTTTTCAATTTTTTGTGGCTAAAATCTACCAATTACTACCTACTTGTTTTTTATTACTTCCAAAATACTTACTTACCCACCTTACTTCAACTATTACCAGTTAAATAATATGATTATCTACTTTTACTATTTGTTGTAATATAAATTATTTTCGTTGTTCTGGTTAGTTTATTTCATTACTTTGTATATCATTCCATCCTCTCATAAAATATACTGATTTTGACGGAACAAGAATAATGTCAGTAGCGATCTGTCATTGTCAACTACGTATGTGTGTGCCATTGTTCACTGGTGAGAAATCAATTATCCCTTATTTTTCTACCCGTAAGGGTGGCTAATTTCGAAATCCAAATATAAGGTATACCCTATCTATTAAAAAAAGAATCATCCAAATCGAAGAACCCAGTACAAAGTTATGCCTGATAGAATCGGTTAACGGACCAGAATTCAGAGGGTGAGTGATCAATATCCTTCATTTCGCTACCCTCAGGGGTGGGTTTCATCTTTTAAATTCAAATGGGACCAAATTCGAAGTACACCCTATCCACTGAAAAAAGAATTATCGGAATCGGACGCCTCAGTGAAAAGTTATGCGTAATCATACATAAAAAAATATGATGGAAAAACATAAAATATACGGGTCGAATAGAGAACCTCCTCCTTTTTGGTTTCGTCGGTTAATAAAAAAGTCTAATGCCTGAGATTCCACTTGAATGATTTCTCAATTTTATTTTTGTTCTCGATCTCAATCAGTTCAATCGTACACATAATATTTATGGAAAAATTCTTGTCTTAGTGTTATCAAGTAAAATTGAATAAAAGGTTTATTACTCTAAAAATGCTTTCGTGGGAGAGGATTTGCATCACAAGTCATTGGAAGTTGAGCTCTATGTGCCGCACTTAAGTTTTCACCAAAGAATTTTCAAAAACTTCCATTGTGAACATAGCTCAATAATAGCTATTTTCATCATGCAATATATCAATCATCATTTTAAGGTCCAATAAAGCTTTTCTCGTAGTGATTTGAAAATCATCTTTACACTCACGAATTCGCGAATCAAGTTAATTTATTCAAACACACCCTGTAGAAACGGTCAGTACGTTATCAGCGTAGCGAGAGAACAGTTATTGCAATAAATGTGGATTTTTTTATTCTTCTTACAAACATACCGCTTTGAATTTTATAACACTAGATGTCATCTCGAGGTTCATCTCGTTCAAGAACTGGTTATTTCAAGAAATACGCGTATAATTTTATCAAAGTATTTGCAAGAGAAATTGTTCAACAATGAATTTTCTGAATCTCTGGAAAGAAAGTTACGTTCGACACATTTGATTTGCTTCCTTCGACCGTAACGGGTTTTACGTATAAAATATAAAGTTATTCCGCGTTTATTTGATGTTTCAATAGCACGTACAACGTACCTTGTTTCGAATTACTGCCATAAAATTGTTGCTATAAAGCCACATGCAGATATAGCTATATACACTTTTACTATTGGAAAACATAACCATCCTTCGGTCTCATACTCCTCGAGTCAGGAATCGATAGAAATATTTCAAGCAGTGAAACCGGAGAAGAATGACATTCGAATTCACTTATTTCCGCATAAAACGAGAACCAATCAATACAATATACAGAATTCATATAATATAAGCTTCCTCCATCTCATTTTAATTTAATTTAATCGAACTTTTTTCAGACCAAATCAGGTAGTCGATTTATTTCAGAATTTCATTGGAATATTTCCAAAAAAGTATTTTAATAATAAATAGGATTATATTTAAACAAACCAGAAGAGCACTTTTTTGTTCTGTAGGATTAGTTTTTCGCGACCTGGATATTATATTAGATCTTCCTCATCTTCTCCCATTTTGTTTTTGGAATTCATTTTCACTGAAATAAGTAAGAATGACAAAATGTCTCAACACATTTCGCTTTCTAGAAGATGTAAAACTGTACACAGTTAGAAAAAAGTTGTTACTTTCAACAATATCTTGTTTTGTTGAAAAATTTTGCTAAAATCAACAACAATTAATCAGGAATTCACTACTCAAAATTACTCCGTCTGTAGTTAAATTCATCCATTCTCATTTTTTGTCAGTATGTGTACCTCATTGTTGTCGAAATCTTCAAATAGAAAGTTGCTGCTGTAACAACTTTATTCTGCAAATATTTTCGTGACTTAAAACAAAATAGCAAATACTCTTGCAAATTCAGAATATTTATTAGCAACATCGAATAGGTATTCATAGCTATGAACAGTCTGCGGAATCGACAATTATGTTTGTTAAACAACTGATACAGTCAAAATGCAATTTGTTGGATTACCAAAACTGTTGGTGGTATTGTCCAATAAATTTGTGGAATGTATCCTATTTCGTTGTGAAAATTGAATTGATCACCATCGGGCATTCTCCTGCATATGCGAGTATCGAATTAGCGCCAAAAACTCGGTTCCAGAGCACATCGTCTCAGTCAGTCCTCTGTCCTCTGTGAGACGAATTGTTAATGTGGTATTTGTAGTGTGATTTTGTTTGTTCAGGTTCAACAGGTGTCCACGTATCGTGAAGTTTGACTGTTTGATTTTGGAATAGAAAATAGTTCAAATCAGCCGAGTCCTTTGTCTTTGGATAAGTCTGGAAATTTGATTGGACAGCGTGCAGCTCAGACTTGGTGTCTTATAAAAAAATTCCAATTCTTGATATATGATATAATCAACATATTTTCAGTTGAACAGTCTGAGAAGTATGAAGTTATATTGATTCTAATAGAAATAGAAAGTATTGTATTCTGTCCTGTGAGTAGTTCTGGCTTGGCATCAAAGTTGCAAGTATTGATTGAAAATCATCATGAATTATTTTTATCTCGTATGAATCACCATCTTATTCCCTAACATCATTTGATGATACATTATCCGGATATAATTAGGAAAATGTTGGTTTATGGAGTATGAGATTTGAATCTAAACATGCTTATTTCAAACATTTGATTCATAGTTTGAAAAACTCTCTCGACAAGACACCCAACTCATATGTGGAATATCTGGAGGAATATTGACCTGTCATTGGAACCAATATATGGCAAAAGCTTTTTGAAAAATATCAATAATGAACTTTATCAAGAAGAGTTGCAAATTTTATTGGATACCAAATTACTGAACTTGAAGTTTACTGAAAGTGTAAAAGCTTTCGTGAGTACTTCCAGGCTCAACAGTTTTGGGGCTACTAAAATGAGTCAATACATGTGCCCTATATTGTGCAAATTTTGTAAAATATTTGCAATTTGTGCTCAAACCACCCAAATAACCCAATATTTTTGTGTGAGTGTTGGCTTACAAAATGCTTTGATGACAAACCTCAATCTTACATAGTAGAAGAATCAGAAAGATTCAATTACAAGTTGATAAGTCTTAAAAATTTGAAGAATCTGGTTGCATATGATTTGAGTTTGCCATATAAACAGAACTTTCATTGTATTGTGCCGAAATATGAAATTATTTTGGAATAGAGACTTGCATTGTGAATTTAGGTAAACATTTTGCTTCGGTGTTATTACATTTTATTACTCGGTACCTCGGTTTTTTATTTTATTTTCCCGGCATTCAACTCTTCTGCCGCGTGAGGGTAAAGAGCAGTAAGTGCAAGAAAAATGATTTTGAGTTTGCCAATTTATATATTTTTTTACCCGACTGCGGCAAAGCCAAAAGGACGGTTATGTGTTTGACCTGTGTGGGCAACACATAACTGTCTTTTTGGGCTTCGCCGCATTCGGGTAAAAAAAAGTTTAAATTGGCAAACTCAAAATCTTCATTCTTGCACTTACTGCTCTTTACCTTCACGCGGCAGTGTTATTTATTATAATACAGTATTGTTTTTATATTAATCCCCCAAAGGATTTTAAAGCTGGCATTCACTCATTGAGTTACTTTATGTTTATTTGTACATTTCTTCAGATAATGGTGTTAATTTTATTTCAACAACATATTATGTTAATTCATTTCACTAAAATATTATGTTAATTCATTGAAAAAAGTAAATGAATTACTTTACTGTAAAAATATTTTTGGGTCAGCTTAATAAAAAAAAGGTGAAAAAATAGCAATTGAATGTTGTTGATGCCTACTGATTTTGTAAAATCGTCTACAGTCTAATTGTGGCATTTACTTTGCTAAATTTGTTAAATAGCAAAAATTTTTGTGAAAGCCACAAATGTGTAAATTTGAACATCGTCAATATCGAAATTTGCCAATTTCACCAATAATACTAGTGGACCTCCTGGGTTTCTTATTTTTTGTTATTTCAACAACTCTTTTCTAACAGTGTAATAATCTACGGAACTGCTCCTGGTATATACTCTATTTTCTCTGCTAAAAGCATTGAAGATCTAGTGAATGCGATGCCTCTCTTGCATCAATGTTACAAATGTTTTCTGGTGAGTACTCTCTTTTGGAAAACATTCTTCTTTGCCTCATTCATCTATATGAATTTCTAATTAAGACTGGAATAGAAAAGCAAATGACTATCTGAATGAAAATGTTCACTTTTAGATTTTTTCTTTTGAGTTAGGTTTTTTTTTCAATATTTATCAGATGTAGTTCAATGTCCAGCGTGGCTTTAGCCGGGGAAGTAGTTGTTTTCTGTTAGATATTCACAAACAACAACTTCATTTTTATCGTGGATTTTTCAATTCACAGAAAAATATTTCTATTCAATATTCAATTGAGAATGTTCCCATTTTCAGCATTATACGATTTCGATAAATGATCTCTATGAATACTTTCATATCTGTGGACTGTTCTTGATTTCTTTGGGGCTTTCTATTGTGTTGAATTCTTCCTGTTGAAAATTGAGCAATACGGTGAGAGGAATGGCTTTGGAACAGATGAATTCATACGTCCCTCAAGACTAGCATGCTTTATCAGAGTTACGCAGCCTTTTCTCATAAAAAATTGTTGTGTACCTTTCCTCTTATTTCATAGATTTAAATTTTTTTTACAGAATCAGCAAAAACTTTCTATGAACAAGTGGTAACATGGGCAAATAAAATTAATTTGTCACCTAACATATTTATAACGGCGTTGATTGAATTCATAGAATACTTAAAATGTATGAGAATGTCGAGTTATATGTTGAATTTTGTACAACTTGCACAAATTGGGTGGTGGCAATCCTGTAGGAATTTATATCTATTAAAACTTGTCGAGTTATAAATTCAATACGAAAGAACTTATTTTTGCTCAATCATTGAAAATAATGCAGAAATTCATCAGAATAATAATTTTCTTTATTCAGGAAGACTTACTGTTACACCTATTCTGCGATAATTAACTTAAATTAGTGCTTCATAACAAAATATACATGAAAAGTGAAGTTATGTGATAATAAAAAGTGAAATGTGACATATTTTTGTAGGTTATGTAGTAACTAATTCATGAAAGTGTTCTATCGAAAGGGTTCTTTTAAAAGATTTGTTTTTGAAAAACACTGACTTTAGTGACTTCATATGGTTCAAAGTACCTGTGGCTTCTTGAAACGAAAATGTTCAGTGTCTCGGATCGCTCTCCCGTTCCTGGAAACTGCCGTTCCAATCTGCAGCCCCTTAGTCGACTGTGAATTCGCCCTCGTACAGGTATGTCTCAAATGAGAAGGTAAGATTCGTTCTGCATCTGGGTTTTTTATCAGCTACAGTTCTTTCTAGTATTTCCTTGTGTTGTATTGGCAAATAACTGTTTTTGTAACGAAAATATGATTGATTTTTCAAATTCAAGTTTCTTGAGTTGGTTCTTCCAAAATTATTTTTTATCAATCCGCTAGCTTGTTGATTTTTTCCCTTGATACCACACATCCTTTGTTTTCTTCTCGAATTTTCTATTTATACGCACTTTTCGTTGCACTTCATTATTTTCGTTTATCTGACAGTTTTTATCCACGAATCGTTTCTAAATACCTTACATACTATAAACATAATATATAAACAATAATTTTGACGTTTTCTGCTTTTCATATTTTCAATATTCATAATTTTGCATCAAGATCTTTCCTGGCATCTCATTGGCTATTGTGTTCAGATCTAATTTCATTTACAGAATGTTCTAACTTTAACATTTTGTTGTCTGCTTGTGCTCAACAATATATTAGTAAATTTTGATTTCTATATCTTCATAAATTAAGCCAATTGCTTGTAATGTTTATTTCAAACATAGGATCGACTAATATTATATAAGGTTCCAGAAAAAACGGTAGAATCTTCAGAAAAACTGTAAAATAACATAGCATAAATTACTAAATATGTTTTTTTTAATTTGTGTGCTTTTCCAATTTTCAATTTCCATTTTGACTCTTTGAACATTTAACACGTACTTCTAAACATAACAATATATATATATATATATATATATATATATATATATATATATATATATATATATATATATATATATGTCTATACAGTGCTAGTCAAAAGTCCCCTCCCCCCCTCGTATCTTTTGAACGGGTATACTTATAATAATGAAATTTGGAGGGTGGAAATAAACGGATGTAGGCTTCTCAACTGGTCATAACAGGTGACGCAATAGTCATAAATGACGTCACAAGGCCACTGTGACCAATAATTTTAAATGGGACCCTATGGCAAGTGACAGCTCGTTTGAAAGGTATTGAAAATACCTATTCAGTCATACCAATTTTGTTTGGGTTTCGGCTGATTTTGATTGATAAATTGAAGAAATACGAAAATTATAGTTTCGCATTTAATTAATAAAGATTTTAAAGTACGCCTCCGGTTAATTGTCAAAAAGGTTGACGTTTTGAATTCTCTACTTGTCAAAAGTGTTTATACCTTGAAAATTTACCTAAGCTATTGTTTAACGAGACGTTTAAGTGTTTACATAGGCAAAATGGTACGTACTGTAGCCGACAAAGTAGCAGCTATCTTAATAATTGGTGAATGTAGAAACAATTTCCATGCAGCGGAACGACTGTTTAATGAGAGGTTTATTTGAGGGAGCTTCTTCGGAAGTTTGAAGCATCAGGTAGTGTTCAAGATGCCAAACGATCTGGTCGACCAACAATTAGTGATGACAAAAAAATTGCAAATTGGAGAATGGTAGTAAACCCTACTTCTTCCACAGCCCAAGTTGCGTCTATCTGTGAAGTCAGTCAAAGGACAGTACATAGGGTGTTGGCTAAAACAAATTTCATCCATACAAATTAAAATGGTGCGCCAACTTTCAGATGATGACCCCGACCGAAGACTAGAATTATGTGAAACTATGTCCAATAAAATGAACCAACAACCAGGCTACATACAGACAATTTGTTTTAGTGACGAAAGTACTTTATTTCTCAATGGAAATGTTAACACTCAAAATGTGAGGTATTGGAGTGACACAAATCCTCACATCTTTCGTGAAAAACATACTCAATTTCCAGAAAAAGTGAATGTTTGGGCAGGTATTTTGGGAAACCACATAGTTGGGCCTCTTTTTCTCAATGCTAACTTAACCGGTGAATTGTATCTGGAGATGTTACAAAATGATATTGAGGCGTTAATTCTTGAAATTCTAGAAGATAATCCAGATGAATTCAACAACTTGGAAATAACGTTTCAACAAGATGGTGCTCCTGCACACTATTACGGTGCAGTAAGACGTTACCTAGATGAAGAATATCGTGGTAGATGGATTGGACGACGAGGTTCGATCGAATGGCCATCTCGGTCACCGGACCTTACACCATTAGATTTTGTTCTATGGGGGTACTTGAAATCTAAGGTTTACGCTACAGCACCTGACAGTATTGCCATTCTGAAACAACGAATTGTTGAAGAATGTAGGGCAATTTCCGCTGACACACTGGGACGAGTACGACAAGAGTTTAGCAATAGGATGCATTACTGCCAGGAAGTAGATGGAGCACATTCTGAACACTTATTATAAGAACTGGTTCTTAAATCTTTATTAATTAAATGCGAAACTATAATTTTCGTATTTCTTCAATTTATCAATCAAAATCAGCCGAAACCCAAACAAAATTGGTATGACTGAATAGGTATTTTCAATACCTTTCAAACGAGCTGTCACTTGCCATAGGGTCCCATTTAAAATTATTGGTCACAGTAGCCTTGTGACGTCATTTATGACTATTGCGTCATTTGTTATGACCAGTTGAGAAGCCTACATCCGTTTATTTCCACCCTCCAAATTTCATTATTATAAGTATACCCGTTCAAAAGATACGAGGAAGGGAGGGGACTTTTGACTAGCACTGTATATCTATCTACACATTCTACTTTTTTTTTTTTAATCCTTTCCTTTTTTAATCTTTTCTCTCCTTTCCTCTTTTAAATAGGAGTATTGAAATTATTCCACTCTTTCTCAATACCGAACAAACAAAAGAACCCGCACCTAGCATCATTAGTTGTCCGCCGAATCGTTAGTTATACCTCAATGCTGATTTCCGAACTTTTCTGGGAACAATCCGGCGGCGGCGACCCTATAAAATATTCATGAACGTTCTAAAATAGCTAACTTTTTTTCTGAGTGTAGACAACTGGTCAGTCATACGGCATTCCTGGGTCGGCAGGCTGCCTTGTCAGCGTTCGGATGCTTCTGTTTTTAATTCGATCTCGTACCCATTGTATTCAATGCGGATGGATGTTTTCGAAGGAATTGGTCTAGAAAAAAAATATCGGCGAGGCCGTTGACTTGACCCAGATGACGAGTCGGGAGTTTCACGAAAAATCGATATACGAAAGTATCAAAACACATCGGCAATACGCGGGATGACGATCATTTATAACCCCATTTTTACAAGCTTTTAAATGCCTCCTCCTAGACAGTAAACGTTATAGTCTAATCAACAAGTTCAAAAACGTGTTAAATAGATATAAAGCTCCTAAAAATATGAGCGATAGCTCATTCGATTCGGAATGACGTCTAGAAAAATGTTTTCTAAGGGTTTATTAGCACGTAAAGAATTGCGATTATTATTAACAAAATAAGATTGAAAAAGAAGGTATTTCGTTTTTCGTTAATAATTCCTAAAATAATGATATTTAAGAAATTATGAAAAGAGATCCTGAAAGAGGAGGAAATTTCCAATAAAAAAGTCCTACCTGCCGGAACTCTATCTCTATTATTAATAAATTTTTTTTTAGCTGAATATAGGGCTCCGCGAGGTCGTTACGGCATAGGCGCCGTTATATCACCTAAAATAATTTTTTTATAGTATTAAATAACAATTTAAAAATTTGAATAAATTATGGTGTGATCTAGAAAAATTTTATGTCGATTTTTCAAAAAGTTACACCATTGTTAATTAACTAATTTTTTCCAATCTCTGTTTTTATAAATTACGACATAACAGTTTAAATAATTGGTCTATGAAATTTTCGCTTCTTGGAGCTCTTTTCATTTAGGTACTCAATAAAGCAATGCAAAAAAAAATATTAAAGTTTATTATTTTGTTAATTTTTTTTTAAAAAAAAAGAAATTTTAAAAATTTTATAAAAAATTTTTTTTTAGTAATATCTTATCATTGCTGTTTTTTTCATCTAATATAGGTATCAATTAACATTGGAAAAAAACTTTTACGTCATTTGTTGAGAAATTGTTTATAAACAGACTATTTTGGGATTTAAAAAAAAAAAATTTCTTACCATCTCATTGCATAGGTGGAATTATAATTAAAAAAAAAATGTTTCTTAAATAATTTTTTTATTGTTTATAATCGATTTTTTTATATTTCAATTGTTTAAATAATTAGTTAAGAAATTATTTTATTCTTAAAAATCATCATTGACCTTTTTCAATGAATTAACAGAGAAATAATTTTTTTTTATAAATAATTTCATTGTTTATTAACTTAACAATTTGTTATAAACAAATAATATTAACCGTTATATTTTTTTTCGAAAATTTCAAAAAATAACAAAAACAACTATGTATAACAAAGTATAGAAAAAAATTAAAAATAATAATAATAATAATAATAAATAATAAAAAATAAAAAAATTTTCTATCTTTGTTATACATAGTTGTTTTGTTATTTCTGAATTTTCGAAAAAAAATATAACGGTTAATATTATTGGTTATAACAAATGTTAAGTTAATAAACAATGAAATTATTTATAAAAATGATTTATTTCTCTATAAATTATTAAAAGGTCAATGATGATTTTTGAGAATGAAATAATTTCTTAGCTAATTATTCAAACAATTGAAATATGAAAAAAAAAACGATTATAAACAATACAAAAATTATTTGGAATTTTTTTTTAATCATAATTTTACCTATGCAATAAGATGGTAAAAAATTTTTTTTTAAAATCCCAAAATAGTCTGTTTATAAACAATTTCTTAACAAATGACGTAAAATTTTTTTTCAATGTTTATTAATACCTATATTAGAAACAGCACAGCAACAGTTTATTAATACCTATATTAGAAAACAGCAATAATAAGATATTATTGAAAAAAAAATTTTTATAACATTTTTCAGAAATTTTATTTTTTGTTCATTTAAAAAAATTAGAATTAACAAAATAATAAACTTATATTTTTTTTTGCATTGCTTTATTGAGTACCTAGATGAAAAGAGCTCCACCAAACTAAAATTTTATAGACCAATTATTTAAACTTTTATGTCGTTTTTATAAAAACAGAGATTGGGAAAAAATAGTTGATTAACAATGGTGTAACTTTTTGAAAAATCGACATGAAAAATTTTTTTTACCAAGGTTTTTTTCGATTAAGTGTCTAGATTACACCATAATTTATTCAAATTTTTCAATTGTTCTTTAATACTATAAAAAAAATATTTTAGGTGATATAACGGCTTTTCAGACGGTGCGCCTATGCCGTAATGACCTCGCGGAACCCTATTTTCAGATTAAAAAAAAATTATAAATAAAAGAGATAGAGTTTATTGGAAATTTCCTCATCTTTTAGGATATTTTTTGATAATTCCTTAAATATCATTATTTTAGAAATTATTAACGAAAAACCTTCTTCTTTTAATCTTATTTTGTTAATAACAATCGCAATTTTTTACGTGCTAATAAACCCTTGAAAAACATTTTCCTGACGTCATTTCGAACGAATAGCTACGCTCATATTTTTAGGAGCTTTACATCTATTTAACACGTTTTTGAACTTGTTGATTAGACTAAGAGGGGGAAGTATTCAACAGAGTTTGCCAGACGATACCCATACGTAACTATGACATGCCTGTTAATCTGTCCTGTATTTTGTCCAACTTCTTGTCGAATCTGCATTTTTTTTTCACAAAGTCTCCACAGTCATCCTTTTATTCATTCAATTATATTTGCTAGAACTCACGATGTAACCAGCCATTAAAAAAACTGAAGAATCCTTGACCAATGGCGAAACTTTTATGAAAAATTTGTTGCGCATTATTATTATAAAGAAAACTTAAATTCAAAACCCAAAAAAAAACCTGCCAAAATATAAAATAGGACCTAAGAATACCCCAAGGAGTCGCGAAAAAAGGAAATATACACTTTATGTGACAACACGTTTTCCCCATTTCTTTGAAATCTATGTGATATTATTTTAAAAAAAAATTGATCTCGCGTATAAAATCGTTCTCGAAATTATTCCCATTTCACCCAGGCTGTAAACAAAATTCATAAAAAAATAATATGTAATATTGTAGATAGCCAAAAAAGAATAATATTGTTACCGCAATGCCAGCCAATATCCAACTCGAAAAAACTATATTGTATAATCAAATCAATTCAATTAAGTTGTTTTGGTTGAGCAGTCCCGACCATTATTATTCAAAAATGTGGGCGACAACCTTCCTTGGTATGACACCATATTTGGAGAGAACAACAGATCCATGGCACTTAAGAATTATATGCTGACTGTTTTTGGAAATGTTTGAATCTAAACTCTAATGGTCTAGGTCAAGAACTCGTTCAAGGAGGCTTTGCTTTCCTCTTTGGCGATTTTGTTCGTTTTTGGGAAAGGTGACTCAGTAATTTGTTTTGATCTTTTCCTGGTTAGAAGATAACAGAATATTGATGATTGCATAAATTAGAAACATATGGGCTAATATTTGTTCGGTTATACAGGGTGTTAATCTAACCTAATGTCATTTTAAAACAAATAACAGTTGTTAAAAAAAAATTGTTTGACAAAAGGTCCACAATATTTTGGGAACGATGCCGGCCTAACCTCAACTTACCTGCTCAGAGCCGTGAGAAAACACTGGCAATGGCCGGATGCAATAAATGTGGAATTCGAATTGATTTTTTGGTACATGTTCAAACAAACGAACCTCGTTATATCCAAACTGGTAGATAAAGTCAGAATTAGTAGAAGAAATCAACATACTTCAAAGCACTCAATGTTTCACAAGTATTGAAAATAGTTGTTAGAACACAAAGACACAAACAGTATTTTATAAAAAATAATATCGATGGCCATTGTGACCTAGTGATCCAGAATGTCAGATCCTTGCACCCGCCGCTGTGTATAATTTTTGGTTATGTTAGATACATAATTCGTTAAAAAAATCTCGTTAAATATCAAACGCCAGAAAAAGTTCTTTGAATTGGATTCCCGTATTTTTCCAAAGTCTAACACGAAAAGCACTACTTGTGGTTATTTAAAAAATATTTACATTTACTACAATAATAATTCTGATAACTCGTTTTTTGATATTGATGGTATTCTGATACTTTCTACATAAATGATTTTCTATTGGAAAAATAGTCGAGATGGAGATATGATGAATATACTTTGTTAGAATTACTCTCAATGCCCTGAAGAACTTGGAATACTTAGAAGTTCTAGCCTCTGATTCCATCTCAAAAACATTAAAGTGAAATTATTCAAACTTATTCATTACTTAAATAAAATTATATCAATAAAAACATCATAAATGAATACACAGGGCCGGATTAAATGGTGTGGAGGCCCTGGGGCAACAAAGGAGTGGAGGCCTCTAATTATTTTTCAAACAAGTTTTTTTTTTATTTATTGCGGAACAAATCAAATTATTTCGACACGAGCATATGTAGGTATAATAAAATACAAGAAATAAATTAAATTACAGCGTAAACGAATGGATTCTTGCGAGCTTTTTTCGACGAAAAATCATTGATGATTTCGGTCAAATCCAGCATCCGGAGAAAATCATTCTCAATGCTAAAAAGCGATATTTTTTATAGGCGGCTTTGTCTCATCGTAATTCGCCTATTTTTTTCATTTTGGAAAATGAGCGCTTTCCAGTGCAATTTGACATCATCACATACTCAGTTGTAATATCACAAGATAGTGAAAATAATTCGACAGATTTTCGAAAAGTTGTTGCCAGGCAATAGACAAGAGAGACTAACTGGCTTGAGTGGCTATTGCCAACAAGTTTGAGAAAGAAATCTAGATAATTATTTTCTACTATATCGAACTCTCGTGTGGTATTCTTTAGATTATTTTTTGATGTTACGATCATAAACACATTTTCTTGCAAAATTATATAATGTACTAAACCGGTTTTGATTCATTTCACACTTTTCATGTGAATTGATGACAGACGTCAAATTAAAAATATAGGCTGTCAGACAATAAAAACAAAATATCTCAAATTATTCCCGCGACAATTTTCTGGGTAGAATATTCACACTATTGATTGGCCAAAACGTATAGAATTATTTGAATTGAACGTTTTCATTGGTTTCTAGCAATGTCAAAAAATAACCACTGTGATTTCAATGTTTGATAATGTAGCTCTGAAATTTTGTAGCTCTGAAATGATAGTAGAACATCTTAGATTGGTCTTTTTGATAGTCCTTTTTCAGAAATTTACATTTGTTGCGGAATGTCATCCTTCTCTTAGACTCACACTTTCAGATTTCGGGGATTTCTCTGTTACAAGCGCGCCACAAGCGGACACTTCTCAACGCCAATAAATAGGAAAAACAGGTATAGACGGGCAAAGTGTTTGTAGAATCGGCAGAAAAATAGTCAACAGAATTTGAACTTTTGTTCTATTATGGAATGCGCACAGGGCTCTTATAAATAATTTGATGCAATCATATTCATAAATTGAAATATTATTTTCTTTTGCTTATGATTATTAAATTTCATTGTGTATCTAGATCGCTTGTGTCATTCGAAGAATACATCGACAGAAAATCCTTCTTTAAAAAAAATTTTTTTTTTAAATTCAATTGTTTTTTTAATTTACGATAATATTTTGTATAATAGTATGATGTTTTACTTGGTGATTGTTTCTCGCATATACACATGATTCATCGATCGAAGATTAATAATTAACCATGGATTTTGACAAGAATACGAAACATGTTTTTGAATGTTAAAAACGAAAACTGAGAGGAAAAAGTGGGAGAACTGCTCTTTCGTTGTCAGATTTTTTATATATAATTTTGCAAATCCTTCGGTATTTGTTAGGAAATTTCACCTAAAAATTTATATTGTGAAGGCCCCTCTCTTGTGGAGGCCCCGGGGCTGCAGCCCCGTTTGCCCCCCTCTTAATCCGGCTCTGTGAATACACTTCACTATGTGGCAAATCGTGAACCAAATTCAAAGGGAAGCAAGTTCAATATCATTATAATTTGTGAAGGTAACGTTGAAGTCACTGAAATCGTCTTGGCCAATAATTTCAATAGCCTCTTTACCAAAGCTTCACAGCAAAAAGAAATCGATCTGAATGTTATGGAAAGGAATATCAAAACATGACCCAACTCTTTCTTCTTGCATCCAATTACTGAGAATGACGTTATTGATTATGTGAAAAAACAAAAAAATTCAAATGCAACTGGCCATGATGTAATTTCAAATAATCTCTTGAAAAAATGTGCTCATCAACTCTGTAAACCAATAACATACATTGTGAACTTGTCTATGGAACAAGAAATCTTTCCAGATAAAATTGAAAACAGCATTTGTCTTACCAATCTTCAAAAAAGGTGACTCGAATCTTTATGTTAACTACAGAGGTATTAGTCTCCTCTCGAGTATCTCAAAGAACATGGGTTCACACAAAACAAAAGCACTGATACAGCACTTTACGAATTCAAGGAGCACGTAATAAAGGCTCTGGATGGGAAACTACAAATCTGTGGACTGTTCATTGATTTCTTCAGAGCTTTTGACTGTGTTGACCATGCGCTTCTTCCTGCTGAAATTGTAACGATATGGTGTGAGAGAACAGCTATGAGTTTGATGAAATCATACTTGATTGATTGATCAATATTGATTCAGAACTCCAAAAGCCAACCTGCAACTATTGAACAGGGCGTCAATTTCCTTGTATACGCTAACGATGTGGTGAATTACTTTAATAATCTTTCAGAAACTCATTGATCGCTGCTGATCGCTCTCACAGAAATGCACAAACTGTCGCGGTCAAGTTATAACATGGGCAAACAAAAATAGTTTGACTCTCAACATATCCAAAACAGCGTTAATAAAATTCACCCTGCATAAAATCCCAGAAAATTTCAAAATCCATGAGAATGACGAGTTACAGGTTGAATCTTGCTCTACAACTAAAATGCTGGGTCTTACATTAGATCACAAACTTACAAGGACTGCTCACATTGAAACCCTATACGAAAAAATACGTAAACATTATCACGCATTGAGTGTTGCTAAATCTGTATTATGCGACCATACATTGTCATTTACGGTATGGAATTTTGAGCAGGGGTATAGGATCTTCTGCGGCAAGAGCTTTTATTTTACAAAAATATGCAGTCAGAATCAATGCACAAATTGGGTGGAGACAATCATGTAGAAATAAATTCAGAGAATTAAAAATAGTTACTATATCTACGAACTTTGCATACACGTATATAAGAATAGACTCAACTTCGCACCAGCATCAGTACTTGACACGTTCTAGAGACCTACTGATACCCAAAACGCACAGAACTACACTATATCAGGAAAAGCCATCTTTATCTGGGGCCCATACTTTATAATAAGCTCGATGATTCCATCAAAACTGCGCCAAATATCGATGTTTTTGAATCAAGACTAAAGACTGCTCTCGTCGAAAAAAATTGCTACACTCTCGATGAATTTTTACTTTAATTTTAGAGTACTTGTTTCTTTGTGATATGATATGATCAAGATATATCTTTTATTTCTCCCATATAATACATATTAGGTATCTAGTGACGCTTTCCTTGTTATTGTTTTTTAAACAGTGTTTTCTACTTTACACTTTTTAACAAGAGAAAATAAATTATTATTATAGATTCGATTTTTCTGATAACAAATCGTGATTTACACAGTCAAACACTTTTGATAGGTCCAATAGAGACATTGCGAATTGTCTGTCGTCTTCAAAGCCTCTACTATGCATTGAACATTAGAGTTCCTTTTAAATATATAACTGATTTTTTATACTTCAGTTCTGAAGATGAAACAATAGAGATTTCGAAACGTCGACTAGTTGAAATTCAGTTTTCTCCAATATTGCGACCAAATTCACGGTAATTCAACATTTAGAAAATAATTTATAAATTACGAATTCTGAACAATCCAAACATGTTGAAGTGAGAGATTTAATTTTTCTCCCAGTTATTCGAATTCCACAATAATTTCTTCATCGATTCTCTGAGATTGTTTGGCTTCCGCTGAGGACTGAAAAAGCTCACCTCACAGTGACGAACGATTTGTTTTCGAGACGTTTGGAATAAGCTATGCGCAGATAAAAACGATTTATCGTCGATTCTCAATTAAAAAACTTTTTCACGCACCATTTGCATCCGATAGGTGTGCGTGTAAACACACACTAAAGTACCGAGCTCGGTTTGCATTTTAATCGACGTAAAATGAAATGATGGGCTTACTTTGAATCATGACCGTTGCGGGACCATAACAAATGATTTAGTGAACAATTGAACGATTAATCGTCTCAAACGACGTTAGTTAAATTTTAATTGAAACTGCTTTTTATAACGACGATTTTTGAATAAAACACAAAATGGGCGTTTACCCACAATTAAAATGGAAATTCAGAGCGACGCCTTGTGGGAACTGTTGATAACTGTGGTATGTGATTGTTGTAGATCAGAGAGTTCGTATCAACTTTCCCCAACTCACATAGGAAAATGTTGCCATGCAGAGAGACAAAATGTCTTCATGAGGTCCAAATTTTTTGAAGAATTTTTTGGTTAATATGACAATATGAATTCAAACACGTGCAATATGAACATGGGTCAAATAAGTCGATGAATAGGTCAAATGTGTTCCTCCTTTAGCCTATCTTTCTACCAGTGAGTCGAAAACGAACTTGTTGACATTTTATCGACATTGTGTAACGCACACCAGAATTGTTGGCTAGCACTACTTCCGCCAGTGAATAATGTTTTCAATCATTTCCGCAAAACAACCACATTTTAATGAAAATTTGTCAAAAAATACATGTGAACATGCTTCCATACACATTCCAAACTAGTTTTTGGAGTGTTTCACAAAGACAGTTGATAGAAGAGAAAATTCTATCTGATTTTTCTGCAGCAAATCAAATCTTCCGGCAGTCCCATTTGTTCAAATTTTTCACACTTCTCTCCACCGTCAAATCCGGAATCCCGTGGTAGAAATAGAAATTGTGGCGTTCCAAATAACAGAACCTTTAGCCGTCACATCACCTTGGAGTCTCCCATCTCTTCGATCCTGTCGTAAACAAGAAGCCTCGATCACGTGACACGCATCGAGAGCCGCTCATTGGAAGACATTACTTCCATGAGAACAAACAATGATGGGATTTCACGAAGATAGCCGAAGACTAATTCGTAACAATTTCAGAAAATACCAAATTCAAGACTGCGCGGACCACTAATGAAATTTTCAATGGAATAGACCTGTGGGTTAGATACTGGATAATTTCCGAAGAAAATGCTCCGTACGAGACAAGTCGACGTACCCTGAGATCGCTTACTGTGCTAATCCAACTGAATTCTGATAATTCCTAGATATAAGTAGTCCGGCGGAATTATGGCAATTTCCGAATAAAAATTAAAAAAGAAAAATAACTATAGTCAAGAAATTGTCCATGCTACACTATATTTATATTTATGAAATCAGAGTGGTTTTCTCTTTCATTTGACATCCCACTCGATACGATACAAAAAAAATTCAGAGACCACCGCTTTTTTATGAAACATCCGCCATTTTGATTTTATTCGTATAAAATTTATGTTACCCGGACCATAATAACAAATCGATTGACACCTCATTCATCAAAATTGTATGAGTAGTTCAGGCGCTTTGGTGGAACATTCGTAAATACAAATTAATTATCATTTATATTTAATATTGTACTATATTTATTTTTATTATTGTACTATATTCATATTTATGAACTGATAATTTTTTCCTCTTTCATTTGACACCCCAATCGATACGATAGCAAGAAAATCAGAGACCCGCACTTTTTTTATGTAAATTCCGTCATTTTGATTTTATTCAAATAAAATGTAGCCTATGTTATTCGGACCTTGATAACGAATCGATTGACATATCATTCAACAAAATCGGATTGGTAGTACAGGCGCTACCGTAAAAAGGCTTACAACATATTGTGTAACTTTTTGAAGCCGAAATGTCACTTTTACATGAAAGGCCAATGAAATTTCTTTCATTTCCACACTCTCTTTCATGCAAAAGGAGTTTTCCCTTTCCTGATTCAGTTATTTGTAGCTCCATTCTATGTTTTAAAATTGAAGTGGTTGATCATACAGATGCTCAAAAACTGAACAATCTAAAAATACGGAACTGAAATGTAAAAAATAAAATAAACCTTCTTATTGTCAAAAACTAAGCTCCTAAACTAATGTAAGTAACTAATTTTGAGTCGGCGCCAAACAAACAATCAAATGAATTAGATAAGGCGTAAAATTATGGCATCGAGTTGCGCGTTGACATTCTGATGATTTTTTTGAAGTAATTTAATGATCTTGATTGAGAATAAGAAGGTTTATTTCATTTTTTACTTTTCAGTCTCATTACTTTGTATATCATTCCACCCTCTCATAGAATATAATGATTGTGACGGATGCAGGAGAACAAAAATAATGACATTACCGATCTGTCATTGTCAACTACATATGTGTGCCAATGTTCACAAGTGAAAAATCAATTATTTCCTATTTTTCTACCCGTAAGGGTGGATAATTTCATTCAAAATCCAAATATGATCAACTATGAGGTATACCCTAGCTAATAAAGAAAGAATCATCCAAATCGAAGAACCCAGTACAAAGTTATGCCTGATAGAATCGGTTAACGGACCAGAATTCAGAGGGTGAGTGATGAATATCTTTCATTTTGCTACCCTTAAGGCTGGATTACATCTTTTAAATTCGAATGGGACCAACTTCGAAGAATTATCGGAATCGGACCTCTCAGTAAAAAGTTATGCGTGATCATACATGAAAAAAAAAACTTTGAAGTACACCCTATCCACTGAAAAAAAAATTATGGGAATCGGACGTCCCAGTAAAAAGTTATGCATGATCATACATAAAAAAAATATACGCGTTGACTAGAGAACCTCCTCCTTTTTGGTTTCGTCGGTTAACAAAACAGGCACCTAACTTAGTCCCTAGAAGGGGGGGAAATCTCAAAATTATTATAACAAATTCCCAATATTGTGATATCTTTCGAATGAATTCCATTAATGGGAAATATTGTGGTAGATAACTAGGGTCATTTAGGTATAATTTTTCGTCGTGCACTTAATGGGAATAAAGCAGGTCAATTTTGATGCATGTCCCTATCGGGAATGCACCTAACAGAAAAACACCCCTCTAAGGTACCACCTCAAAAAAATTTATAGATCAAAAAGTGAGTTGTACCCTTACCGCGAAAACTTCAAACTATATTTCTGAATAAAAATCAAATATGGTTGTTTTTGAAATGTTTACGTAAAAAACGCTTGTTTTTATGCAACGACATAAAAGTAATTGTGGAGTTATCTATCATTTTTTTGCCACAATTTCTCTGTTTATAAAAATAGACTACAGAGTAATCGACAGATAATTTAAAAAGCCATTCATTGGTGAGAGTACCGCAGAGTTAGGTTTCAAAAATCCCAAATTTCTTCACGTTAAGCCCTATAGAACAATATCGGAAGACACCGCTTGAATATTTTTTTTTGTAATGAGGTTTTGGTTATACACGAATCTGCTGTTCTAGTTGATCGGAATTGATTCTGCAAGTTTAACACGTTAAACGCTATGTGAGTTATATCTAACTCACGCTAATTTCAAAATTACCTCACATTTTTTCTGAAGAATCATTGAAATGAGTACGCACTTTCAGATTATGGGAACTTTATTCTAATATCAAAATAATGAAAAGAAACGAATTTTTCTAGCATTTCAGACAGAATAATATAATATAAATTATACAAACATAATCAGCAATGTGATGGTGAATCATCAGATTTTTGAGGCTTTGTGTTTCATAAAAAAAAACTCAACACAAAAAAATTACATACTCGCAACCTTCACATTTATAAGGTCTCTGTTAACATTTTTTTATTGCATGTTCTCTTCCATGTTCCGCTCTCATAATCTCATAGCAAAATGTAGATATTCCCGAGTACATTTTTTCAGGGAACATGTTTTTTCATTGTTTAAGTACTTCTAATTCTACTTGCTGCTGAACTTTTTTTCCAATTGATACTTCTTCTCCGAACTTTGTTATCTGCATTTTCTTTTTGGTTATGATAAAACAGACTTTGTCAGCATGAATTATATTGAAATATGACTTGATTTAGTTATTCTTGAATAATATTATGTATACCGAGTGCTGTCATTATTTTTTGGCCTGCTCACTTTGTAAAAGAAAATATGAATAACGCTTGGCAATGCTGTAATTCTCCAGCGCTCTCGGTGATAGTTCAGAACTTATTACGTAACATCTTGGCACAGCGAACAGGAACATTTCTTTGGTAATTTATTTTGGACAGAAACTACTTCGAAAAAAAGAATGAAAAAAAAATCCAACAACTTTTCTTATCGTTCTGGAGATTGGCAGCATTGCTAAATATACAGACGGACGTTTTCAGATTTAAACATGCAATGCGCGTTGCTCAAGAACGTTATTCTGGTCTTGGTGCTCTGTGAGTTGCATGGAATTTTCCAGGAGAATTTATGATTCCAGTGCATTTTCAACACATATCGTTAAAAAAGTATGTGGCCCCAAATGTTTTGTGTTAAGGAAAATGCGTGTACCCCTTCTGAGAATTCAGCATTCAAATGAAAGCAATACCACTTCCAATTCGAACATCCTAATTTATTCGTTGTTTCGACTAATTTCCGTGGCAGAAATGCGGACCTCCCAAAAAGCGGCCAGTGCCGTTAATGAATAGGAGACATCATACGTGTTTCTCTTGTTACAGAACGAATATGTGGGCGAGAGAAGAGAGAGAGAAATCCAACAGCATCTCATCCGAGGAGGACCAGAAAACCTGTCCCATGACCGACGACCATCGACCACTGACATATTAATGTAATCTAGATAGCCGACAAACACTCGATTGCGTTTGTTTCGATTTTATCCTAGCACACTAGATAAATCAACCAGTTACATTAATTATAACAGTTTGTGTAACTTGTTTATTTCAGAACGAAAATTAATTTCGAATGCAATTTGTTAATATGTTTTTCGCGCGGAATGCAGTTTTGCAGGATTCAGAATAGACTTGCGAGATTTATATTTGCACTATTTTGAAAGTAGGGTAAAGCTATTTTGTGTTAGGGCAGGTCAGTAAAGGCCAACTTTGATGGAATATAACGATACGAAGTAGACTTTTCGATACTAGGCCATGAGGAATGTTAAAAATTATTTGCTGTCATATAAATTTATCAATCATATTCAGTGGAATGTTGCTTCAGATTGAATCATTTTTGCCTCAACGACGAATGATGGAAATCGTCATCCAAGTAAGTGTCCAATGATTCTCATGATTTCAAATTCCCTGGACAACTATATTTTTCGTACTATTATACTGTGTTTTGTTAATGTTGCCATTCGATTTTATTGTTATTTCAATAATTTTGTAGTTTCTCTACACGAGTTAAATTGCCTAAGAAATAGTGTGTGCAAAGTTCGACAATCAATGAAAACATTGTAAATTTTGTTGGGGTAAAGTCCAATAGCTGAAATCACTATTGATTCTTTGCCGACGTTTCGACTTTTATAAAGTCATCTTCAGGGCACTACAATGTAAATTGGAAATATAAAAGATGTAAATATGAAATGTTGACAGACTAAAATAGTGGTAATAAAATAATATATATATATATATATATATAGAAACCAAAAGAATAAGAACAGATTGAAAAATATAATTGAATATACATACACATACATACATATGAAACATATACACCTATACATATACATACACACATGTATATTACGATATGAAAGGGCCTTAACTAACTTATATAGTACATAATAATATGTAGAAAACAACAGGATTTTATACGCACATTAACATTTCTTTGTCGATAAAATGAGAAAAACATATTTTATGTCCTTCCTTTTCATAATACTGATAGAATGAGAGATTGTTCTTGAATGAATGAGGTAACAACCAAAATTTGGAAAGCCATTCCTCTCTTTTTCCTGCATTAGTAATTTTCTGGTTATTACCTTCATTTGAGTACAATATTTCCTCCAACACATGTACATGTCCATATTATTATTTTTTTCATTTCATCGACCCAGATACCTAGTGTTGATGTGAGTATGAAATCCTCTTGTTTCCTACATTACATTATGTACTATATAAATTAGGGCCCTTTTATACCGTAATATACATGTATGTATGTATAGGTGTATATATTGTGTATCTATGTATATATGTATGTATATGATATGTATGTATGTATATGATATGTATATATGTATGTATGTTTATTCATTATTCATATATATTTTACAACTTATGTATTTATTACATTTCATTTTCACATATTTTGTATTCCCATTTAGCATTGTAGTAGTAACCTGAAGATGAATTTATATAAGTCGAAACGTCAGGTCCAAAACTTCCAGGAAATATTGTAGACTGAAGGGGCAGTTTGAATATTGAACTAAAAAGTACCAAGCATTTTTCAAAATATTATTTTATGTATTTCAATAATGTGGTTAGTGTATAAGTAATAACTTTTTGTTAATAGTTGTAGCCTTCTTTGTTTTTTTTTTATATAAATTTCACAGATTGCTTGAGACGTGGTCCCTCTCAGGTAAGTCGATAATATATATGTTAAACTTGGAAAAAAATTTTATGGAACCCATACTTGAGCCATAAGCTGCATTCGAGCGTTGCGAATGCACATTATTACAACATTTACCGAAAAACTGAATATATCAAAGACACACTGTGTCGCTTTTCACTTACATTATCTCACCACAAAAACAAGATGGTATCTAGAATATTTTTGAAAAAATTCAAGTGGCGCCCAGAAAATTGCAAAAGTTATAAACAATTTAGTACAAAAATAGGGCTTCGTTTTTCGCGAATATCTCGAAAACTATTGCAGTTATCGCAAATTGAAAGATACTTAAAGGGTAGGAAATTTTCTAAAAACAGTTTTGACTCCCGGAACTCTACCACCAATATTTATAATTTCAATTTAGGGATGAAAATTGTGCTCAAAACGGGAGATGTGGTTACCATGCCTTCGCCAGAATTTGAAACGGCACTAGAAAAAATAATACAAAAAATGGATCTTTCATATTAATTTTCAGTAACAAAAAAAGTCTCAAGTGAAATATGCGTTTTTAAACAATAAACCTTTTTAAGATACGATTCTCTTAAAAATCAAAATTTTTATCATGGTCAAATTTCAAAAAAATATTTTAATAATGTCATAAATAATGCGTTTGTTTATAACAATTTTTCAAACAATTGGAGTAAAAAAAATGTTACTTACTTTTCATTGATTATTATATTGAATTTTTTCGATAGCCCTATTTGATTTTATAATCACTTAATCCCTCAAATTGTTATTGAAAAAAAAAAACCAACATTTACAAATTTAAAAAACGGGGATCTCTTTTAAACCCTTTGAAGAATGGATTCCAGAAAGAGAAAAATTACACAAGTTTTTATGTTGATTTACAAATGTTAAGAATTAGTTACTTAAATAATTAACAAAAGCATAGATAATTGGAAAATTACAGAAAACTTCGTTTTCATTAGTGTTCAAGTATTTCAACGATACCTGATTTTTTTCGTTCCTTAATATTCATATTTAATGCGTTACTTTTTTTTGTAAATATGAGGCAATAGTGCTGATGGCACGGTTGCCACATCTTCCCTTTTGAGCCCTATTTTCACCACTACATTAAAATTTTAAATATTGATGGAAGAGTTCTGAGAGTCAGGAAATGTCCTGCTCTTTAAGGATCTTTTATTTAATTTTTGCGATAACTGCAATAGTTTTTGAGATATTCAGGGGGCATGGAGAATGTCTTTCTATAAGAAAATGTATTTGCATTCATCTTTGGTATAAAATTTTACAAAATCTATTTTGGTTGAAGGTTGAAGGTGTATTTAGTCAACTTCAATTTAGTGATAGCAATAGCAATGAGAATAGTAATAAACGTAGAAAAAATAAAAATTAGAAGCAAACACATATAGATTTAAGGAGCAACCTTGAGAATGACAACGACAGGAAGAATATGACAAATGTCAGTTCGCGCAGTTCTGTGATTTAAAAACATAACCTATCCCAATTCAAGTGTTCCTGGATTTTATTTTACTACTATGGATTGAAGAGATAAAAAGTTGAAGTATTTTAATGGCAACAGCTGCTGAACCGACAATTAAAACAATTAACATGAAACATATAAATTGTGCCTGACAGTTGACGTGAGAGGCTTGGCGATAGCGCATTACAGACAATATTTTGATTATAATCATAGGATTTTGAAAGTTGGGATCTTGGAGGGTTCGTTGTCACTGTTATTAAATTTAAAATATTTGATAAAGCGGTTTCAGCTATTAAAGTCATTCTTTATGTTATGGCTATTACTAAGAAAAGGTCACTAAATTCACCCCAATATGAAATTTATTCAGTTGATCATACTGATTACAAAGAGAGAGGTCTAACAAATTTGGAAAAAAAATTGTCACACTAACAATAGAGTTAAATGTACACGAACTCGCCAAAATTATGTCAAACCCACAGCGGGATTTGGGCGAGAAGAGAGAGAGAAATTCAACAGCATTCATCCGTGGAGGACCAGCTTGTGGCTCAAGTAAATAGGTTTCTACCGACTGATCGCGAAAACAAAAATCCTGATTCATTTGTAGATAAATATGTGAACTGCTAATGGTAAATTGCTCATGTCCCCAATGCGCGTATAATTCACAGCTAAAAGCACTTGTTGCTATCTGGAATGCCGGTGATTTATTTCGAGCTATACGGTACAGTACACTTTTTTACACCGGTTGTTCAAGCTCTTGCCCAGCGAGGATTTATCTATGTGATGGTGAATTTTGAATTGAAAAATTAATAATGATGATAATCAAACTCCCCCAATAATTGAAAATAAAAACGTCTCATCCCTCAGGGCAGCTGACTACAAATATCTATAAAATTGGTGTATGTTCGTCGAGAAACCATAAAAAAACAACTACTTCCCTGGCTAATGCTTCGACGGACATGCGAAGAATCGGGTAAATTCCTATGAGGTTTCATTGCGGATATTTGTTGCGAAATGGATAAATATTAACCATTCACTCATGCTGACCACCCTGTAGACCGGTTTCGGGGTAATTACCCCTCATCAGTACAGGGCAGGGCAGATCAAAATCCATTGGTAGTTTGCTTGACCTATTATGTACTGATGAGGGGCATAGAACCCAAAACCAGTCTACATGTGGTCAACCTGAGTGAAGTTATTAATTTTCATTTCGCAACAAACATTTGTGGGACTCTGCACGATTATCAATCAAATGTAATCCAACGTCTGTCGAGGCATTAGCTAGGGAAGTAGTTGTTTTTTTTATGGACTTATGACCAACACACACTGATTATACTTATTGGCATTTGTAGTCAGCTCAGTAATTAATTTTGAATTCACTGTTCAATAGCTTGGAGTGTACGAATGATTCCATAGTAGTGAAATCTATTCAAACGATTTTTCAAGTGATTAAATTTGGGAGTTCCGAAACATTTTCTTTATTTTTAAATTCCCGTCAGAAAGTATTGAAATTCAAGTAGAAATGTGAATTGATGCCTTAGTTGTATATAGATTCTTTAGTGCCATATTAGCATAAGTTAGTTTCCAGTAAGGCCAACTTCCATACGCAATTTCAGTATATGGTCTATTATTTCCAGCACTTGAGAAGTACTTTTTCTCATAGTATAGAAGTAGTTTAGAAATAGGGTCAAGAACCCTGAAGTTTTCATGTGTTATTTGTATCTAGATTCTTTGGTGCCATATTATCATAAGTTACGTTTCCAGTAAGGCCACTTTCACTACGCAAATTTCAGTTTATGTTCTATATTTCCAGCACTTAAAAGGTACTTTTTCAGATACCCCAGAAGTGTTTCAAGTCGTCTGTTGGTCTAGGGCGGTATTTATCGTCACTATCGAATTTCATCAGGTCTATTATGCATATATTGGTTAGCAAAGTTACTTATGGTTTTACTTCCATAGGGCCGTTGGACTTGTACAGCTTAGTTAAAGATCTATTATTATATAAAATAAGGTTTTTTTATAACGAACAGTGCCGAGTGGATATAAACTCAGGAGGCTAGTGAAATAGCTGACCGTGCCGTCAGCAATTAGATCAATATGCCGACCAAAACTAGGACTGAAACAACTTCAGAAATTCTGCACACGATCACAATCAGTAATCTAAAGGAATCGACGCGTCATCAGCTGAACACCACTGATGAGTCTCTGGCAGGGTTGAAACAGCTGCTCAGTATTGATTATTCGTTTTGCAGAAACGACAAAGCTTGGGAACTGGTGATTATTGTGGAACAGGCATTTGTGGCTATCGGTCTGATCAGGATACTTTTCAGGGGTTTCTCTCCACTTGAATATGTTCGGTATTCCATATGTACACTAAAAACATTCCATTTGTTCATCAGTCAAGCATTGGTAAGCGAATGGAGTATCTTACGCTTCAAATATGTTCTCGTTGTGCCATCTTAGGTTTTCGTAGTGTACGTCATCATTTCGTGTACAATAAAAATACAATGTAAAATAAGTAAAACGTATGTAAGCTGGAAGCGTTTCATTTGTTGATCAATACCTTATTCGTAAGCTTTAATATATTCTCGATGTGCTATCTTAGGTTTTCGTAGTGTATGCCGTCATTAAGTATTCAGTTTACATACACTATCCTGATCGAACAATTTTGATCAGGATAGTGACTCGCAGAAGTTTCTCGAATATGTTCCGTCTTACACATGTAAGCATGTAGCATTCTATTTGTTGATTAGTCCAGTATTGGTAAGCGAATGGAGTATCACGCTTCAAATTTGTTCTCGTTGTGCCATCTTAAGTTTTCGTATTATACGTCGCCATTACGAATTTTTTAAAATACAAATACAATGTAAAATTTTGTACTAAAGGAGTTTATCTCCACCTGAATATGTTCGGTATTCCACATGTAAACTGAAAGCATTCCATTTGTTGATCAGTCGAGCATTGATAAGCGAATGGAATATCTCACGATCAAATATGTTCTCGTTGTGCCATCTTAGGTTTCGTAGTGTACGTCATCATTCCGTGTACAATAAAAATACAATGTAAAATAAGTGAAAAGTATGTAAGCTGGAAGCATTTCATTTGTTGATCAATACAGCATTCGTAAGCTTTAATATATTCTCGATGTGCTATCTTAGGTTTTCGTAGTGTATGCCGTCATTAAGTATTCAGTTTACATATAATATAAAATTGTTCGATCAGGATAGTGACTCGCAGAAGTCCTTAACATGTAACATGTAGCATTCTATTTGTTGATTAGTCAGCATTGGTAAGCGAATGGAGTATCACGCTTCAAATTTGTTCTCGTTGTGCCATCTTAAGTTTTCGTATTATAGGCCGCCATTACGTGTACAATAAAAATACAATGTAAAATTTGGTACGTTCAGCCTTCCACATGTGAGCTGAAAGCATTCCATCTGTTGATCAATACAGCATTGTTAAGCTATAAATGTTCTCGTTGTGCCATCTTAGATTTTCGTAGTATACGTCGTTATTACGAGTACAATAAAAATACAAAGCATTCCATTTGTTGATTAATACAACATTGGTGAGCTTTGATATGTTCTCGACGTGCTATCTTAGGTTTTCGTAGTGTATGTTGTCATTTTGATTCAATATACATACAATGTAAAATTTGGTCTGATCAAGAGAGCAACTGTACATGCTCAATAGCTCAATAAGTTCCGTCTTCCACATGTAAGCTGAAAGCATTCCATTTTTGATCAGTCGAGAATTGGTAAGCGAATGGAGTATTTCATGCTTCGAATATGTTCTTGTTGTGCCATCTAGATTTTCGTAGTATACGTCGTTATTTCGAGTACAATTAAAATACAAAGCATTCCATTTGTTGATTAATACAACATTCGTGAGCTTTGATATGTTCTCGACGTGCTATCTTAGGTTTTCGTAGTGTATGGTGTCATTTCGCATTCACTATACATACAATGTAAAATTTGGTCTGATCAAGATAGCAACTGTACATGCTCAATAGCTCAATAAGTTCCGTCTTCCACATGTAAGCTGAAAGCATTCCATTTGTTGATCAGTCGAGAATTGGTAAGCGAATGGAGATTTTCATGCTTCGAATATGTTCTCGTTGTGTCATCTTAGATTTTCGTAGTATACGTCGTTATTACGAGTACAATAAAAATACAAAGCATTCCATTTGTTGATTAATACAACATTGGTGAGCTTTGATATGTTCTCGACGTGCTATCTTAGGTTTTGTAGTGTATGTGTCATTTGATTCATATACATACAATGTAAAATTTGGTCTGACAAGATAGCAACTGTACATAATTTCTCTCCAGCTCAATATGTCCGTCTTCCACATGTAAGCTGAAAGCATTCCGTTTGTTGATAGTCCATTGGTAGCGAATGTAGTATCTCACGCTTCAAATTTGTTTCTGTTGTGCCATCTCAGTTTTTCGTAGTATACGTCATTTTGCGATCAGTACATATACGATATGAAACTTGTGAAAAGAATAATTCCTGATAGAACCCTGTGAAATATCATTAGTCCTCACAGTAAAATCCCGCACCTTACAATTTACATCCCGCTTGAGTTATAAACTGTTGTAGATCTAGGAGCCCTTGGCAGGCCATAGCTACCGCGAAACGGTGTTACTCTATTTCCGACGGTTCCCTGCAGTGGCGAATTATAACGTCTTCAGTTCCATCTATCTCTTCAAGATGCTATCGCGAAATTTTATGCGTCTTTGTTGAAGCGGTTGGGATCGATAACATCCTCCACTATGAGTCAGGCCTGTTTTGCACAGAGCATTTCAGCTCAGTTGTGAATGTATGGAATATTCTACTTGCACCAATTACCCAAGTTTTTTTCATATGAATACCAAAAATGCAGTATCTATTGTTCAATTCAACGTTCATCGTTCGCATTGGGTGATCAGTCCACTGAAATGATTCAAATGATTCTTAGAATCCCGTAAAAACTTTCTCGAATACTTTTTCTATGTTCTCTTTAAAAAAAGTTAAAGATGGTATTATGATCTGATTTTTTTTACTTAGATATATTGAATGGTGTTTAGGGAGACTTGAAACCTTCTGCATTTTTGTAAATTGTAGAATTTAAGTTATACAAAAAAAATGTTCGAGTTATCATCATCAATGTTGAAGGTGCTTCTGATGACAAACATAATAGCTTAATAAAATCGGAACTGATGCATATCCTTTGTAATTTGAATTATTGAAAAATATGTTCATGACGAACAGTATGTATGGAATCTTTTTTAGTTAATTATATGACTTCAAATTCGGTACAGATCCGATTTTGTCATAGAAACTAATATGCTAATAATCACTTTGCCTATCCTTCAGAATTGCAAGCTCACTTTATGAATTCTGACATGTTAGTCAGAATTCTGATATCTATCTCAGAATTCTGACTTGTGAGAATTCTGACTAGCAAGTCAGAATTCTGAGTATCTCAGAATTCTGACTTGCATCTCAGAATTCTGTTGAAGTCAGAATTTTACATTTCAAAAATATATTTTTTTTGTTGGCACTTCAACGCTTTCGTACAAATTGGATCCCACCTCAAAATTGCCACTCTGGAAGTAAGAAGTAAAAACAGAGACCTTAACCTATTGATATACTTTAACAGCCGATTGAACTGTCCATATCTCTTCATTCCCCAAGACAGGTTCCCCACTCTCATGTAACATTCTTTAGAAGCTTATAACTCATGTTTACCACGAATTTCAAGATTGGCCAAACATTTCAATACTCTGAATTTATTTGAGTTATTTTGAGGAAGAAATGAGCACCACAGTTCTCTAATACACAACTTTTTTCGTTTCATGTTCACTACTGTATTTACTATTTTCACCTCTCGTCAAATGTATAATATCCGTGCCTATACTCTAGAATGGGCAAAAACATGAAATTTTCGAAATATTTTCAATGGATTCTACAGCTTATGAAAACTCGGTTGGTATTTCCTTTTTAATTTTCTAAAACTTAGAAAAAAATATTTACATTCGGCAAAATTCAAATGGCTTCTTTTTGGCGCCATTGCAAAATGTTGTGACGTAATCCCGATCAACCAACCCCTCAGTTGACAGCTTCAAACAATTTTGCAATGTTGCCATATTTTCAAATCATAGGCCGCGCCACCATAACAAGAATAAATGATTGGCTTTCTCTTTGACAGAAATCGGTTTGATGGACCACAATGATCCATAATATCAAAAATAACGAGGTTAATGTGCACTGTAACATCGACAATATATTGTTTTATGACAGATAGAATTTTTTACACCCTTCAAATCCGCCATCGTCCTTCACATTGCGAATATTGTTCTAGTTCTGACATTTATAGTTTAAGAAACTTGGCAACATTGCCGCTTGCCACAATCAACCCGATTACGCCTATTGGCTGCTCGGTCGTTTACGTCACAGAGAGCGCCAATATTGGCAGCTTCAAAATTTGCTGATTTTCAAAAACGAATGGGCACTGCTGTAATTGAAATTTGACTCAAAAAATGTTTTCTGAGTACATTTATATATGCGTTTTGTATTTTAAAGCATATTTAAAGCGATAATAATTTTTCGTTACCCCGCCTATTAGTATATCATATCAACTTATTTTGTTACTTATTATTGTTACGGTAACAGTTTACAAAAATTATTGTATGATACATTTGTTAAAAGTGTATTTATTTTGTTCGTCTGGTTGTTCCACTCGCTAACGCTCGTTTCGCAATATTCCACTCACAAATTAAAATGTTCATAAACAACTATTTTATTTATTCATTTATTTATTAACGGACAAGCCAATTGTACCATTACAAAAAGAATGTAAAAGTAAACATTTTACAGATGACTAAGATTATGTTAAAACTAAAAATAAACAACAATTTTTTAACTGCTTTTCTAAAGGATGGTAAAGATCTAGCATTTACAGAAAGTGCGGTAAGCTCAACAATTTCAGGACAATCAATACTGCCATTGATAATTTTATGGAGGAATACCAGATCGATTTCCAGCCTTCTATGTGTTAAAGTATTCAAATTTAGGGTTTTTAGAATTTGTGAATAATTCTATTCATTCCTAAGTTGTAGCCACAGTATCTTAAAAATTTATTTTGAGTACTCTCCAACAGTTCTATGTCGACTCTGTAACATGGTGACCAAATGATAGAACTGTATTCAAGAATAGATCTGAATATGTAAATAACTAATTTTGAGTCGGCGCCAAACGAACAATCAACGAAGATCATTAAATTACTTCAAAAAAATTATTAGAATGTCACCGCGCAACTCGATGCCATCATTTTACGCCTTACCTTATTCATTTGCTTGTTTGTTTGGCGCCGACTCAAAATTAGTTACTTACATTAGTTTAGGAGCTTAGTTATCGAGACTAAGAAGGTTTATTTTATGTTTTACTTTTCAGTTCCGTATTTCGTCGGTTTAATTTTTTGTTAAAAGTTTTTTTGTGTCGAATATAACCCCCCCAAATCTTTAATCTTGTTGGTCTCTGATAAGTTTGTGTCGTTAATCTGATAAGTATAATTAATTGCCTCTTTATTTCGTGAAAAAGTAATTTTTTGACATTTACCCAAGTTCAGTTTTAGTAAGCTAATATACACCACGTGGAATCTTGGATATTTTTCAAACCAGCCGTCTAGCGAATCATTAAGAGTTCTTTCAAAAAATAATCTTCGGTGTTGGAAAATTACAATCTTCCAGTGACGACGGCAATGCGATCAGCATCAAAGATCTCGATCCTTCTCAAAACTAATCTAATGGAACACCTGCACCATCAGAGATCGTGCAAACAAATTGGCGTTCGCTGTCTAAAACAATCAGAGGAACATAACTGCGTAGCTAATTTGCATATCAGACACATATTAGACATAATTAGCTGTATGAAACAAATACGCGTGATTGGACGTGCGAAAAAGTAGGTTGAACGTATCTAATTTCTCGCCGTTACCAATAAAACTCCACTGTCACTCCTCTTTTAATGATTTCGTGACGAAAAAATATCCTTGAACAAAGTGGATTGGTCGGACGAAAAGTAGGACGAACTGTTTTGTTATCATTAGATGCTTTCACCAATAGCACTCGCATTAAAGTCTTTTCTTTGCTATTACTCAACAGAAGGTTCGATCCGAAGTAGTTCGGCGGCTTTGTTAGTCGGGTGGAAAATGCCAAACACACAGTTAGGTTGGGACATGATTTTTTTTATTGAAAATTTTATACCAGTCATTTTCAACCAATCAGATGCTTTATTTCGACATTGTTTTTTTTTTTTTTTTTATGTTCTGGTTCCCACGAAAAGGGATATCCTGTAATGTTCAGAGAACATCGTGGGAACCTAGGAAAGAAGGTAGGAGTTGGTGTTCTTCTTAAATTTCTGAAGGTTGTATGCCTCGGGAACACCTCCCTAGGCAATGAGTTCAAAGCCTCGCTGTTCGTTGGATGAACGAGTCTTTGGAAAGTGATGTTCTGCAGGTTTCCAAAGTGACCACGAAGGGTGTGATGACTGAACTTGACGGGTTAATCTCGAAGAGACTGCCAAAGCAGGAACGATTGTTGATATTTCAGAAGAGCATCGCCCATGAAAATATCTATAAAATAGAGACAAATCGCCAACTTTTCTACGGTGTTCCAGACAAGTGAGCGAGTTTGTAAGCGAGGCATCACCGACGAGACGAATTGCCCTTTTTTGGACAGAATCCAATAGCCTCAGGTTATGTTTAGGTGCCGCACTCCAAATATGGGAACAGTATTCCAGGACAGGTCGGATCTGTGCCTTATAGATCATAAGCAGCTGACTGGGGTGAAATAGCTCTTGGCACGAAACAAAAAACCAAGTTTTTGGGATGCACTTTTGGCAATGGACCTCACGTGATTTTCCCAGGAAAGGTTATTGCTGATAGTAATACCAAGCATCGATATGGATGGCTTCAGTGGTATGGTTTACTCCTGACAAAGTTATGTTAGGCACAGTGAGATCGGCTTTTCTAGAGAAAAGACATGCTTGTGTTTTGTTTGCATTGAATTCTACCAAGTTATTAGATCCCCATTCGAGAATTGTTGCCAAGTCCATATTTATATTATTAACATTTCTTCCTCGTTCATTTCTGGTTTCACGGGCTGATATAGGGGCCCTGGAAGAGAAAGCGGTATGGAGGGTACTATCATCGGCAAAGCTGTGTACTGGACATGAAGTTGCTTTCAACAGGTCGTTGATGTGAAGTAGAAATAGTGTTGGTGCGAGAATGGATCCTTGCGGAACACCAGCATTTATGAGTAGAGTGTCAGATGAAACTCCATCGACCACTACATGGAGAGACCTGTTTGAGAGAAAACTAGCAAGCAGAGAACACAGCTGAGGGGGCAAGCCATAAGACGGAAGCTTGGCGAGGAGTCCCTGGTGCCAAACTCGATCGAACGCCTTGGAGATATCTAATGCCACAGCTAAAGTTTCTCCATGCTTTTCAATAGATAGCTGCCATATATGTGAGACGTAAGCGAGCAGGTCACCAGTTGATCTCTGATGGCGGAAGCCATATTGCCTATCGTTGACAATTCCTGAGTCTTCCAGATATTTCATGAGCTCGATGTTGATGGTTTTTTTCCATGACCTTTGAAATAATAGATAGCAGTGCGATAGGTCTGTAGTTGCTAGGTAGGGCCTTTCTCCCTTTTTTTAGGGACTGGCTGTACTCTTGCAATTTTCTAATTGGACGGAAATACCCCCAAATTGTAAGAGTGGTTGAACAACTTGCAAAGAACAGGGTGTTAGTTCGGGGGCACATTTCTTGAGAACAATCGGCGGGATTCCGTCAGATCCACAGGCTTTGTTGGTGTTGAGACCCAGCAAAATCTTTCTGATAGTACGTTGGCGAAAGGTGATCTCGGGCATGTGACTGTCAATAGGTGTAATGTTCGGGGGTTGTTTTCCCGATGAATCTAGAGTGGAATTTCCAGCAAATAGGTGCGCAAAGATATTGGCTTTTTCCTGGGCAGTCGTTGCTAGTGTTCCATCTTCTTTGGTTAGGGGAGGAAATGAGCTGGAAGTGAAATTTCTTCCCACAGCTTTGGCGAAAGACCAAAATGAACGGGATCCGTTAGGACATTCAGCAAGTTTTGATCTTATTTTGGCTTTGTGGGCATCTTTTGAGCATTCTATTGTCTCTTTACATATGCCTCTAGCCTCGACATATGCTGCTCTGGTCTCAGGGCCCGGATTTTTTAGCCATCGATGGTATGCTGCCTGTTTGGAAGCCACAGCTCTAGAGCAGTTTCTGTTAAACCAGGTCTTATCGGATGATGTTCTTCTTTCGGTATTCGGTATGTAAGTTTGCATCCCCAACTGATTTCAGAAATTGTCTCAGCACATCGTGTTGGATCTACTGAAGAGAAACAAACTCTCTTCCATGGAAACGCTGAGAAAAACATACGAAGACCTTCCCAGTCGGCCGAATTGTGATGCCACATGAGACGGGGTGGTATTGTGCAGCTCGATGGTAAATGTTGTTACTATGCTCGATGGTAAATGTTGTTACTATGGTAACCAGCAAATTTTCTGAAAATGTTTCATCCACATTAGCATGTAGACGTAAAATTAATAAGTGGAAATTTTCCGGCACATAACAGCTATCATATAATTAGACAAAAATTATGTTGAAATAATATTGACATAATATTGACAATATTTTTTATTTACTTACTTTATAAGTTGGAAATATTACAACAATTTATCGAGGTGTACATTCTATAATATCATTAATTAATTTTAAATTCTTCAAAAATTCCACTTCTACCTCCTCTTTCCCAAGTGGTGAATAAAACACAGAACCGGTGTTTTTTTTAACAATATGCCTGTGTTTCATAAAATAAAAATAATACTGAGACACCAGTTTATTTCTTTGAGTATTAGATTTGTGTCCGAAAGAAGGCACAATATCACGCAGAATGTTGCCAATCTCTTTAAATAAGTTTGCTTGCTCAGGATTTAATCCAGATTCTTCCACTAGGTATGTTAGATATTTTACATTTTTATGGTACATTTTAATGTGCTGTGATTCTTTGCAAAAGGAACACAATTCATACGATTGAAAGTTCATTTTATTATCACTTTTTTACTAACTTATGATTGTAAACAATGTTATGAGGAACATAATGCCACAAATAAAATATTGACTGACAGGAGTAGTGAATGTCAAATCCATGGCTAACTTTTCAAAATATTTTTTTAACCGGCAACATACGCCAACAACATTCTATTTGGAATAAAGAATGAAATATCCCGATTTCCTGAATTGTTTGAAAAACAAATATTACCGCTAATATTAATTTTTCTTAGAATTAAACCAAAAAGAATATGAAAAATATTTAAGTATATATGCATGGGTATAGTAATATATTTTTTGCTGTATATCATCTTTGTTTTTAATCGATATTGACATTTCCCTGAAACCCAGTGTGAAAATTGAATGAAAACAATCAATTTTATATAAAAATGTATCTGATATATATTTCATTTTACTAGGGCACGAGGAAAATAAAAAAATATCTCCCGCAATACGAACGTATCCACTTTCATTTTTAATCAATATTAACATTTCCCTGAAAAAAAAAAATTTTAATTTAAATAATTTTATTTTACTAGGAAACGGGGAAAATCAGAAAAAAATCTTCCCCAAAACTCCCATTACACACAGCCTTCTATTTATTTGTAAATGACGTCAAAATGAATATTTACTTAATGTTTTCTATTTAAATATAATTCCGGTATAAAATTTTCTTACCGAATCCCCCACGTGCTTGAATTAATTGCGGGAAATTTGTCTCGTACATGAATTTTTAAAGAAAATTATCCCTCGTCGCTTCGCGACTCGTGATAATTTTCAAAAAATTCATGTACTCAAAAAATTTCCGGCAATAATTCATGCTCTAGGGAGATTATAAGTGAATATTTTAAATTAGGCATACGACTGTATTATTAAAAATGTTTTCCTACGTTTCTAAAACAATTTTTGAGAATACTACAGCGTTTTGAAAACTCCTCCATGACCATGGAGAGAGAGCGTGACGTCACAATACTGTTTATTGTTAGCGTAGTTATCAATATTCATACTGTTATTTTCAAAATGCCTACTCCAAAAACGAGTTATCGTTGGTGTGAGAATTCAACAAAAAAAACAACACAAAAATTAGTTTTTGCGCGACCTTCGAAGAAAAAATTGAAAAAAAGGTTTTTTTTATTGCTTGCTTGTCGCAAGTACATACCTACCAACATAACACAATTGTTTTGCTGTGAGGATCATTTCACTTTAAGGATGATATGGAAAACTAGATACAGTATCAATTAAAATTCTGCCCCACGTTTTCAATGAGCTTTTATTACGATGAGCAGCTTGGTGCAAATTTGAGGCTGTAACTCGACCATATCGCAACTCATGCCACAATGAAGAGACGTTTTGAGATCTACTCGAAAGTTCTGCTTAATCACACAATGTTTGTGTCAAAACCGTGCTCGCGAAAATAATAAATTCATCAGCGGAAGTTTGATTCGATTTTTTGAATTCTATCACGATTTGATGAATAGACAAACGCATGATTTCGCGCTCTTTAATATTATAATAATATCGAGTTAACTGCAAGTCATATTGTTTTTCCTGAGCTGTCACTAAAAATTCGCGTAAAAAAATATGTTTTCGCATCGTTTGGGTATGGCGCAGAAACAACAGCAGAATCATCGAATTCAGATAGGACTTTTATGAATTTTTTAGTTGTTCCTACTGTAGATAAAACGGATTTTTTCCAATAGCACAGTATTTCGGTAACAGCGGGTTTTTTGTTCCGGCGATATACCTAACCACATTAAAAAAGCTATCGCATGTTTACAACCCCCTGAACACAAAAAAGGGCAGCTGCTTCAAAAATGTAGTTTTATGAATTTTCAGGTGGTTTCAGACAGCGCAAAAAAAGAGTAGTGCAATAAATTTCTAGTTGTAAGTTCCAAAATTACGCGAATAAATAAAGATGAATGTGCTACATTCTACGAACGAGTATTTAAAATGACTCAAATTTTGATGTATTGATTTATTTTTGCATTGTTTTATCACAAACGAACAGATATTTTTCCAATAAAAAATCTATCAAATATCCTGATTCTCTTGATTTTAATAATATTATTCCCATTACTATCGATTCGTCTTATAAACAGGAAACGTTTTGAATGACATCTTCTTCTTTATCGACTGTCATTTCCACACGATGCATGTGGCCAATCCGAGTGCCAACAGTTTCGTGACGTCACGCTACCGAAATGCCACTCCAAGTGGACGGAGAATTTTCCGATTTTCAAAGTCATTTTTAACAAAAAACTGATAGCGAAAGTCGTTTTATTCAACGATATTATTGTTTTTAGTGATCACTGTAATAAAAGTGGTTTTATACTGATTTTCCACATCATGTCCTAACCTAATTCAGGATAAATCGTATACAAAACTCAATTATTTCAATTATAGAGTAAGAAATGTTCTGATGGGACGAGCTTTGTTTAGAATAATTATCGAGAACAATTCACAATCTACTTTTCATGTGAGGAAAAGATCTGAGAGAGTATCTACTGTCTGTTTGAATTTGATAACACCTTGAACAAAAAACTCTCACCCAGCTGTTTTAATTTAGATTGAAATTCGCAAAAATTAAAAGTGACAGAAATATTTACAATATTATTTAGAATTTAATCAAATCAAATTCATTCACTAATTAACAGCGAGAATTTCAATACACAATTAGTAGGTATGGTATGGTATGGTAATATTATAGTATTACCCTAATCTTTCATGATAGTTTATTTCGTCATAACTTGGCTGATTCATGGATTCCTTGTTCCAGTTATTGTTTGTCAATTATTCGAGAAAATTATATGTACAGTGTTATTTGAAACGTTGAGATCGTCAATTATTGCACAACAACACGGATTTTATTATCACAGGTCCATCGAATTAAATCTTGTTCACTACACTGATTTTACATCATGAACTCTTAAATCCAAGTCGATGCTGTATGTACAGACTCTAGCAAGACATTCCGAAAATTAATCAAAACATACTTATAAACAAACTAGCTGACATTTGCGTATTCGGTGACTTGCTGAAATGGTTTTCTTCGTATCTTTTCAACCGGTCTCAGAGAGTCAACGGATTCGAATCAAAACCTTATCCAGTTAATTCGGGAGTTCCACAGGGATCTCATCTGGGAACTGTGTTGTTTAGGATTTTCATCAATGATATAAGTCATTGTTTTCAATTAAGTGATTTTTATACTTTATGCTGACGACGTCAAAGTTTTTGCTCTATTAAAAATTTATCTTGAGTTTAACTTACTCCAAGATGACCTCAACAGATTTTATAATTATTGTATTTTCAATAAATTGATTTCAAATCTCGAATATTATTCACAAGAAATTTCGAAATATTTTCATATGACCACCACTTCAACAACAGTATCCTGAGGTCTGTAGGAAAAATAAAAGATCTTGGGGTTATCCTTGACAATAAATTGACATTCAGTTCACAAATAGATAGTCTTGTAACTTCATGTAATAGAATGCTGGGCTTCTTGGTCAGATCATGTGAATACTTCCGGTCTACTATAGCAATCAAATCTCTCCACTATGCATTTGTACATCATAAAATGAATTTTGCGTCAGTCATATGGAATCCACAATACAATTTATATAAAAACACATAAAGTTTACAAAATCGATTTCTAAAATTGTCGGATTACAAGATATGTCGCAACTATAATATAACGTCGCAACTATAATATAACCTCCTGACTGACTAGAATCAAATACAACTTCTTATCAGAAGAAAACTGCAGAATACAAAGAGATATGGTGTTTTTGTTTGAAGTTATAAATGGTCTTATAGAATGAGTTGTTACGAATTTGTTGTACGGAGAATCCTAACATGAACTGTAACTCTAATTATTTTTAAGTAGGCACATATATATGACTTTGCTTTTTCTGAGTGCATATATTGATAGGAATTTCAACAATTACAAACAATTCGATTTATTTTAAATGCTATTTTTGTAAACACTGGATGTAAGTTTTGGGCCCTACCTGTATGCATCCCATTTCACAAATAAATAAATAAATTAAATTTGGAATTGGGTAACATAATTGGAAAAATTAAAAAGTATTTCAACTGCTATGATACATGTCACAAATGATTGTTTTTTTTTCATATATATTCACACTGACAATCTCAAATGAGAAAAAAACTAATATCTCGTTAGCGATTATTTTTCATCACTCTAAGGGTCCAAATTATAAAAAAAGAACATTTTCGCAAATCCTGACAATTTCTAGACTCTCATCAACTCATTTTATCTATATATTTCTCAAAGGTACGGTTTATTTAATAAAAACAAATCTTTGAGATATCCCAATCATTGGACTAAAATCATTATTGTATTTATTCATCATGTGAAATTTTAGTTGTTCCTCCATTGGAACAACATTGCATATATCGTTGGCCTTACTAATGTCTTGTAGATTGTTAATTAGTTTTCTTCGGAAATTATTTATCCTAGGAAATTTTCTTGTTGCAGTAAAATGCTCTGTAATCTTTTTGTAGTGCCTCGTTTATAACTTGATTTTAATTATTTCCTTTTATTAATATTCCTTTTCCTTAAACGTGTATTTTACGCATTTGAAATCAATCACTACTTTATCTTCTCCATTATAGCACAAGTATTTAGTTTTTCCTCATTTCAATCTACTCGACTTCGTGTCTTTTCTCAATTTCAAGTTTTTTCCACATCTCGAAATGATCACTACATCAATTACTTGTATGCAACTACTATTGATGAATTTTTGTTAATTGATCATGTATTTCTTTTTAACTGCCGTGTCTAATTTTATAGTAGAGAGAAACGCAGACTGGGACTTCCTTCTGTTTTTTTTTCGCCCTGTATTTGTAACTACGTTCGATTCTCTCATAGTAATTTCTTTCTCTTTTTTTACAAGCTTTTTACAAGCTCACATTTTTATGTATGTTTAGTTCAAAGTTAATTTTGACCCACTTCTAGTAGTCCGATTAACGTGAAATTTGGCAGGTGTTCATAATTCTGGTGACAATGCATTATGGAATCAGTGCTGGAGAAAAAACAAAATGGCGGCTCCAATATGGCGGAAGAGTTTTGTGATTATGGTTCGATTCTATTTCAAATTGGTATGTGCAGGTTTTCGGGAACTCAGATCACGAATTTTTTATCAAAATTCATAAATTTAAGATGGCGGCTCCAATATAGGGACGAGTTCTGTGGTTACAACCCGATTCCAATAAGAATTGGTATGTCGGGATCTTTGGGGTCGTAGATCATTATTTTATTGTCAAAATCCACGAATTCAAGATGGCGGCTCCAATATGGTGACGAGTTTTGTGATTATAGCCCGATTCCATTCAAAATTGGTGTGTGGGGGGTTTTTGGGATCGAACATCATGATGGTTTTGTCAAAATTCATGAAATCAAGATGGTGGCGTCAAGATGGCGACTGTTTTGTTATTATGACCCGAATCTATTCAAAATTTGTATGTTTTTTGTGGTCGAAGATTATCCATTTTTGTGAGAACTAAATAAGATGACGGATTTACTAAAGAAAATTGACTAGAAATGACTAAGAATATTTTTTTTAAATGAAAATGTACTAAAAAGGAAAACATTATGTCTTTAGTTGTTTGACCTAGGTTATTCTGTAATTTTTCCATTTTGTCATGTCTTTTAGTTTATCACAGATATATTCAAGCAACAGATTTCGTTTCAGTTGAAATATAAACAAATTTACATTAAACATAATTCTTTGTTCGACAGACAAATTTAGGACAATGAACATGGATTTAACAGGTGTATATCGATCACATTTTAAAATTAGTCTCATAGTTCGGTTTGGTATTTTTCCAACTGGCTTATTTTATATTGTGGTAAATGACACAATGATAAAGTGGAATATAGCATTGTGAAGCGACAATTTTGTGTGCATTGACAGATTGTTGCCTATTCTGGTTATAAATCCATTTTTTGAGAATTTTCTAATAAGATAGTCTGCATGGGCGTGAAATTTTCAGTTGGAATCTGAAATTGTACCCAAATATTTAATTTCATTATCATAAAGAATTTTTCTCCATTCATAGTAATCTGCATATTCTTAATATCAACAGAACTTATTCTTGACTTTTTGGCGAACAAACATAATTTAGATTAACCTGCATTAAACTTAATTTATTATCACAGAACCAGTTAAATATATTGTTAAGTACATTGTTTGTTCATATCTATTTGCATTTGATGCAAGTTTTTACCTATTACATAGGGCATTAATATACAACAAAAACAATCATGGACCCAAAATCGTCCATTGCGGTACACCGTATTCAACACTTGCAGATTCAGACACACAATTTCTATGCATTACACGTTGGACATAATAATTTTTCCACCATAGCCATTTCGCGTATATCAATCTAACTGGATTGTAATGTGTCAATACGTCGAATATCGCCCTGTATAAGCATTTCTCTAATCTGACCATTAGGATCTTGATGTCGATGTCGGCTTGTTTCAAATCGATTATTAAAATTTCTAATCATGAAATCTCCCTCCAATAAGATGATACGTTAGATGTGTAATAAATAATACCACTGATGTTCAAGACCCGATAATATATTTATGAATTCAAATTTCCTATTGGGAATAAATAACCTGCGTATATTTTCGATTATAATTTATTTATTCAAAATGTCAAAATGATAAAAGGATAAGAGTTATTGATGTATGATTGACAAGTCAGATATTACCTGCTACTAGTTTTTAGTCTCCCAATTACAAAGTATAAAGTAGTTTCTTTCGTTTGTAGCTCTCTTTTAGTTAGGTAGTACGATTAGGCTGAAGTAAAGCTTTAAATTTAGTTTGTAAGATTTGATCTGTAATTTTTTGTTCAATAAATTCCGTTTTTGATATGAGTAGGCAATTTATTTTCTCCTCATTATCATCCAAGATGACTTGCGGACATCGCGAGATGCGTATCTCCGGAGAATGTGGTACTGAAAACATAAATTGCTCAATTTCAAAAGCGAGTATACTTCATTTATAACGGTTGGGTTTCAGACGTAATTTACGTTGTTGGCGAAATAAATGTCTTCGGCATTTTTTGTCGGTATTTTCGCGGATATTTTTATTGATCCTGATTGAGAGCATATTTCTGCAATTTGTCATTGCACACTTTTCATAATTTACTGTTAAGTGGTGAGATTACTAAATAGGCAGTTTTATTTTTGTACGTATATAAAAGAATTAGCTCCAGTCTGAAAATATCTGGCCACACAATAGTAAAATGTATGTCAACTAAATGAATATGACAATTGATTTCATGCAATATAACTTTGAATCAAACAAATAGTCAATTGCTGTTTTCCTTAAAATAATAAGTTCACTCCGCCATTTAGAAACAATAAATTTGTTTGGCCTAGTTTGAAATAGAACGTACTCGATTCCATTGTTTTCATTGAGATTCGTGCGATTCAGAACATGAATTCTGAAGTATATTCATTTGAATTTGGTAAGGTTTTGGTTCTATATTTCAAAATTCCCAAAATATTTGTTGAATTGTATAATCTGAAATTTCCCGATATTAGATTTTAGTGAATAAAGTTTCTATATGATATGAATTTGTTCTATTACATTTAACGTTGTGACACAATTCATGTTTATGTAAATTTGTCTGTATACAACTATTTATGATATATGTACTTTTTTATTTTGAGGAAAATCAAATAAACATCATCAACATTATCTTGTGACTTTTATTTAATCTACCACCCTCCTTCCACAGTTTTAACAGTTGCTGAACGAATCAAACCGGACATACCTACATGAAAATATGTGGAGCGCAGATGAACAGTATGGAGGAGTAAGTAAAAAAATAGCCATAATTGATCTTAATGGACATGAACTCAAAATAAACTTCATTTAATGTGTGAATTAGGTCTACTATTTTCTGTGTCAGCTATTTGTTTTCCCACAATGTGATTTCATGTCCAATATTAGAAATTATTAACAGCTGTTACTATGGAGAAAAACCTGAATTAGCAAGGAAGCTACATTATATTTATGGTATACTCCTCAAATCGAATAATATTGACAAAAATATGTTCTCTGAGAGTGTCATTGTTTATCGATTAATCATTTTAATCGAAATCAACAAGATGTTCAAACCACCGAATAAATACCAATTTGTTCTCATAGTTCACATCGGCTGACTATTTCCCTCATTATTTATGTGCTGAAATTGCCTAAAATTTCCCAGAAATAACCAACAAATCAGTTTTAGTGATTATATCCCTTATTATTTTCGAACAAATCAAATGGCCGAAATTTCAAACAGTTATAAAACGTCTTCTCGCTGTTTTATTCTGATAAAACCAACAGAAGATTCTATATTGCGACAATATGGTTCTGTGAAAATTATATGTCAACACATTCAATTCGAGGTGAAAAGTTGCTATCAAGGTATTCCTAAAATGCATCCCCTCTGAGATACAGGGTGTCGAAAGTACGAAAAAAATTACCATTTAATTCGTTTTTTCCAAAATGCCTGAAAGAAAAAAATTTAAACTTGGTACACTAATCAAGGTTTATCACATAGGAAATTTTTTGAGCGATGAAACCCCTAGCACATATGATATTACCCTTGATAAAATCCCTAGCATTTGATATTAGCATCGATAGGAGATTTCTATTGAAGCAACATTGCACTGACTGATTTAGACCTTTCAAATTCCATCAAATTCTAAAAACGACAAAGACAATCAAATGTAAAAACTTCCCATATTTTTTTAAACATAAATACACAGTCCATATATTTAAAGCACAGCAACCGAGAAATTTCCATTTTCCCGAAAAAATGTCTGCCGCCATTTCAATTGGCAATTATTTGGGCAGAATGGACAACTTTGCAGCAGAAGAGCTCATAGACCAGCATAAAATTCATCAACGTATGCGAAAGCCAATAATTGCATGATACAGATTTATCAGAACTTCCTTTTCAGTGAGTTGACATAAATCTCAATGCAATAGTTTTTCCGCAGTTGTCATGGGGGATTCCAAATGAGTTTATGATTCAATGCGTGAGAAAAAGCATTTCGCTTACTGAGTTGAAGACCTTCAATCAGTTATTTTCGAAGATTTTAAATATTTTAATGTTTATTTGTTTGAAAATATGAACAGGATGTTCGTAAAATCAGATGTGCAATCATCTGCGACGGAAAGATAAACTTTAGTCACTATCTTGCGTCAATGTTACAAATGATTTCTGGTGAGTACTCTCTTTTGTAAACATTCTTCTCTGCCTCATTCATCTATATGAGATCTTAATTAAGACTGGAATAGAAAATCAAATAACTATCTGAATAAAAATAAAAATTTTCAATTTAAGATTTTTTCTTTTGAGTTAGGGTCTTTTCAGAATATTAATATCTAGCGTTGCTTCAGCCGGGGAAGTAGTTGTTTTCTGTTAGACATTCACAAAAAATAACATCATTTTTATCGTGGATTTTCAATTCACAGAAAAATCTTTCTTTTCAATATTCAACTGAGAATGTTTCCCTTTTCAACGTTTTAATGTGGTTATGCATAGTAAATTTTATCAATGCTGCTCTTTGTATGAGCTACATGTGCTTCTGACAGATCACTGGCATGTATATAAAAAGCAGTGGCGCAAGTATAGACTCCTGTGGAACACCTTGTTTGAGTTCAGAGGACTTGCTGTGTAGCCCCCGAATAGATAATTTCCAGGGACTTGGTTGCATTATGAGCATTGTGAATGGCACAAAGCTTTGGAAAAGTCAATTAACAAACCATGAATTTGCTATCTGGGGTCGTTTCTATACCTTTATTTGTATAAAATCATGCTGATTTGACAATAGGAGTTTATTAACATTAAAAAAGTGAATGTCGAAGTGGCATAACCAATAAAATATCTTGTATTTCTTGCAAATGATTTATATTTCTCAGAGGGCTTTTCGAAGGTCATCTTCAGTGCTCACCTGAAAAGTAAGTGGGTAAGTGAAACTTGGTAGCGTTTTTTTTGTGTGAACTTTTTGGTTCGAAACCTTCAGGTAACACGTCACGTCAGGTTAGCAGAAATCCATAAAATATCGACATTCACAATCTAAACAGATTACATTTATATATATATACACACATATATATATATATATATATATATATATATATATATATATATATATATATACATTAAAAGAGATAAAGTTTAAAATGAATCGAAAGTTCTTATTTATCACAGTAGGTAGCGCCAAAGTTGTATTCAAACAGAGAAAATGCAGAAGAAAATCGTCAATCCAGTTTCAGATGTTGACCAGTTTCAGATGTCACTTTCTAAGCTAACTTTTTAGACGTCTATCTAGGGAAATTAAAGACTTGTTCGATTTTTCTTTTATATTCAAACAAAGATTATGGTTTGCTAGTTCTTCCTCGATATGTGAGTCTTCCAAAAAATCCAGTGTGTTGTAATTCATTGAAGTGACTTCTCGTAAAATATGTGCATTTACGTTGGGGCAGAAGTTGTGTTTTACTTTCAGGTCGAAAGGAGGAATTTTGTTTGTGTTTGTTTAGGTGTTCATTTATGCAGACATTCAGAGGTCTACAGGTTCTACCGATGTAGGATGCATCACAATCATTGCAATTCAATTTATAAATACAATTTTTTGATCATTTTTTACGTTTGTCTTTTGTATTGTTCACCTCCATTTTTACACGTTTGGTTATTTTTTGGGATATGTAGTTATTCAAGAACGGAATTGAAATATCTTTGTCTATAGTATTGATGATTGAAGACTAGATTTTTCCCCATCTTATTTTTGTATGAGATAGTTCATCGAGTTGAGATCGTTACCGTTATTGTGGGCGATTACTAACCTTTCCAATTATCGATACTATAGACAAATATATTTCAATTCCCTTCCTAAAAAAACAACATATCTCAAAAAATATCCAAATGTATAACAAGAGTTAGGTGAACATTTCCTATGAGACTAATAATAACCCGAGTGGATATTCGATCAACACGAAAGACAAACGTAACAAATTATCGAAAAGTTGTATTTATAAATTGAATTGCAATGATTATGATGTGTGATGATGACCTCTGAATGTCCGCAGAAATGAAACAAACACGAATATTTCTTCTTTGGACCTGAAAGTAAGTGAACACAATATAAATGCCCACATTTTACATGAAGTCACTTCAAAGAAATGCAACAGACTGAATTTTTTGGAAGACATATCGAGGAAGAACAAGCCAACAATAATATTTGTTTGAATATAAAAGAAAACTTGAACATGTTTTTCATTCCCCTACATAGACGTATGAAAAGTTAGGTTACAAAGTGACATCTGAAATTGGTCAGTCTGCTCTCTTCGATTGTCACTACAAAAACAGAACAACTACGAATATTGATAACTGGCCATAAGAGCAATGCAATTAAAGTGAAGTCGGATTATATATGTATTTCCTTGTCATATTGGAAGCGCGTAGTTATGGAAACCAATACATGTCACGCCTCCATTTTCGCGCATGCGCATCAGTTGTTTTGGCTTCACTTTGCTGTCTTTATTATCAATATTGGTATGATACTTAATACATATATGAACAAAACAGATTGACGATTCTTCTTCTGCATTTCTTCTGCTTGTTGTGTACAACCTTGGAGCTACCTACTGTGATGAAAAAGAACCTTTGGTTTATTTTATATCTCTTTCAACTTGGATATATATATATATAACACTTCTCTCTGAGGGCTATGTCCATTAAATTCCTTCAAATTTGTTTTTAACAGTCCCCTCACTATTACTCTCTTTTATATATATATATATATATATATATATATATATATATATATATATATATATATATATATATATATGTATATATATATATATATATATATATATATATATATATATATATCTCATAAGAGTGACTGTGAAATTAAAAAAACAGTTGTGCATTAGCTGAACATAATATAAATTCTAATCATTTTAGTAATTTCAACAACCCTTCCATTTTAGCAGTAGAGAATAACTTCCACAAAAGGAATTTCCTTGAAATGGTGTTCATAAAAAATGAACCAAATAGCATGAATAAACGATCTGATATTTCCAACCTTAGTGTCATTTACAATTACTTGTTGAAACTTGATTCCAATTGAAGTTTTGAAAGATAAAAAAACTGCTTAGTATTTCTTGATTTTTTCTCTCATTTAATAATTTTTGTCATATAGATTGGTACTATTCCTTTTGTTCTGTGGACAAAACACATGTTTCTCCCATGACATTTCGACTTGACATATGACACTTGACACTTCATGTCATGCATTACTTGTCATCCACCATTTTCCTTTTTCAGTCATGCTTTAACCATGTGGTAATTTTTGTACTTGTCAAATTTTAAATTGTTTAAATTAAGTTTCTTAAACAATATGTGCGTTTGCAATTGTTTAATTTTTATATATATATTACTAGTAGTGTTTCATAGTGATATGATTTTGAAAACTACCTCAATCACAAAATGGTGATTAGATCGCTGTCTTCACTTAACCTCACCTTAGTAAGTTCTTTAGATTTGTTTAAAATCGTATTTCACAATAGTGTTTTCTTTTTTCACAGCTGTCTTGATAATGAAAATAAACATTTTCGAAAGCTTGACTAAATAAGAAAGAGTTTTTCTTTTCTCATTGGCCATTAAATTTGACTGCAACCTCAAGGAATATCCTTTCTACAAAGTTTATTCCAAATTCATAGTTATTTATATATATATATATATATATATATATATATATATATATATATATATATATATATATATATATATTGTAGAAGGGTAGTCGCTGCTGACTAGTTAGGTATATAACTCGAGGATATTGGGGTGTATTTATTCCCATCATCAGGGAGACTACAATCGAAGAACAATACAAGTGAGTTATTTTTTTTGTAATTACAGTTCTTATTGTAACTTACATCTATGTTAAGGTTGGTTTCCTTGATGTTACACAAAATTTGTATTGTTCGTGCATAGTGAATCTTGGTGAAATGAAGAAGGAAGTTTAAGTTAAGTTAATAGTTGTTTTTACAATTTTAATGTGTTTTACAACTATTAACTTAACTTAAACTTTCTTCTTCATTTTACCTGGATTCACTATGTACGAACAATACAAATTTTGTGTAACATATTGGAAACCAACCTCAACATAGATGTAAGTTACAATATGAACTGTAATTACAAAAAAAATAACTCACCTGTATTGTTCCCCTACTCTAGTCTCCCTGATGATGGGAATAAATACTCCCAAAAGCTTGGAATAATCTAAAAAGAGTTTTATTTTTCCTTTGCAGCAAACCCCAATATCCTCGAGTAAAATATATACAATTTCAATCCGTTTTACATTGTGAATGTCGAAATTTTACGGATTCCTCTTGTGTAACGAGTAAGTGTTACCAGAAGATTTCAAACCAAAAAGTTCACGAAAAAAAACGCAACCAAGTTTTACTTACCCACTTACTTTTCAGGAAAGCACTGAAGATGGCCTTATAGGTCAAAAGCGCTCTGCGAAATGTAAATGATTTGCCGAAATACAAAAATATATTTTATTGATTAAAAAAGTGAATGACTCATTTTTCATGTTCAGCTCGGATGTGCTAGAAAGGAAACTAACCCCGCTGTTACTATAAATAATATTGAAGTCACCTTTTTCTTTAAATCAGGGATATTGGTGCAACTTTCAACTTATCAGAAAAAACTCATGTTCCACAGAAACACTGTTTGCATTCTTACTTAAATTGATGAACCTTCGGATAGTTGAACTGAGATACATTTGTAACTTATTTTATGGTAGTCATTGACGTTATCATTGAAAATGGCGGACGGGCGCCATTTTGAAAGTAATTTGAAATCGGATCGTATTTGCTCCGAATCCTTTTCAACAATTCCAACAGGGTTAAAATTATTCTACTTATTTCTGAGTTTTAACTCAAAACGCCAAAATGTCAATTTCAAGCATTATCATTAGTAAATCAGTTGTCGTTTATGTCACTGGTGCTTGAAATTGATGTTAAGGCGTTCTTGGGTTGAAACTCATAAATAGGTTAGAATATTTCAATCATGTTGGAATCGTTGAAAATAAGCTAATGAACCCATTCAAAATTAACTTTCAAGATGACGCCCGTGCGTCATTTTCAATTACTTCTCCACTGAGTGCCATTGAAAAAGTTTTATATAAGGCCAATCAATAGAGCAGAAAATGACTGGTTCTGTGACAAAAATAGTACCAGGAAAGCGACTGTGCCAACTATAATTGCTCAATTTGTTATAAACCTTTAAGGCCCGGTATTTTTACCTTTACCTTTTACCGGTTATACTAGGAATAAATTAACAAATGGTTAGAATGTGCTTTTGCTTATCAATAAACGTTGAACAAAAGCATATTCTAACCGTTGGTTAATTTATTACTAGTATAACCGGAGGTGAAAATACCTGGCCTGAGAGTAAAAATCGTGTTTTGGTTTTTGCTTGTAACATGAAAACTAATGAAGCAATCTCGAATTGTAGAGAATCCGAAAGAGAAAAAAAATGATTCCTAGTAACAGAGAACAACCGGAAATATCAATGTTTTTTCAAAAATTCATAACACCGCCATTTTTCAAGTTGTAAGACAGGCTGTCCGCGACATAGTAGTGATTGATATGTACTTTATACGTAAAATACTCGGGCGCTGTCGGTTCATTGGTTTTTGCATAATTGCATTTTGACTTTTATGGATGCGTCATAGGTGGTCCGATTTAAGTTTTTCAAAAAGATTTTGTAACTAGAAGTATAGTACTGCAAAACGTCTATTCTTATTTTGCGATAAAATGCTGCAAAATGGGTGAGAAATACTTGCACACATGAACGAAAACGAGCGAGCGCAGGAAAACGTCTACCGGGTGACACATGATATCGTAACTTCTGCATTCGTGAACGGATTTTTCTTGAATTTGGTACAGTTATATAAGCAACCATTTTGGATTTGATCACATTACAATCCAATATGGCGAATTTCCGGTTTTTCTGGAAATACCAGCAAGTTTGTTTTTTCAAATAGAACACCCTGTATATTTTTACATATTCAAGTTCAACCGGTCAAAACAAGTCCAAACCATATGTCAAATGTAATTTTCTTTAAAACAATAAAAATTAAAATTGTTTTTTCATTTTATCTCTTGGATAAATGGGATTTGGTCAAGGCTATTCACAATGAGTCGCACATAACAGAGGAATATAATTTTTTCTGAAAAATATTTTTTTGTGTCACTTATTGATGAATCAATTCAGTTACATCAATTTTGATCAAATTTTTTTTTCAAATCAACATGTCTCTCTAGAACCTATATTCAGGAATAAAATTACATATCATTTTTGTATTTCGGTGCAGTAACAAATTGTATACATCCAAAAATGTACAACTAGTTCATGAGTTTCCATGCAGTTCGAATAATTTTTCAACCTAGTGATCTGTGGAAAACAACATTTCTGAATCTTGTCAACTAATTGTGTTTCGCTGTCATCTTTCATCTAAGTGTGGATATATGCAACACAAAACAACAAATATCAAATATCACGTAACAAATATCAAATAACAAGTAGTGAAAATGTTACCATTTATGCACACCAAATTAACAATTAGCAATAAATGGTAAGCAGGCGCACAAGTCAGTTTCAAGCCATTTGAAATTTGAATGAACCTAACCTCATAATTTCAGCGTCGTCGAATTCCATTTCAAAATAATATATTTGTTCCAAACAAAACCCTCGATAAAAGCAAACACAAAACATAAATAATATCGTTTGTTTCGACAGAAGTTAGGTTAAGTGTCTTCACTGGACGAGCCAATCAACGGTCACCTGCGTACTTGTTGCGCACAATCACAAGAAAATCACGTTCAATTAACCTAGAAAGTTGGCCAACTTCTTATTTGTTATTTGTTAATTGATATTTGATACTTGGCTGCATAAACAGTGTCATTGAAAAATAAGAAATTCAACTTATACTTGTTATTTGTTACGTGATATTCGTTATTTGATATTTGTTATTTTGTGCTACATAAATCCACACTAACTCTCGAAAATTATTTAACTTCCGAGAATTAGTAGAAATGAAAATTCAAAATTATAGGTTTTCTAGAGTCGAAAAAAAAGATGACAGCGAAACGCAGTTAGTTGACAAGATTCAGAAATGTTCTTTTCCAAAGCTGTTTACAATTTGTTACTGCACCGAAATACAAAAATTATATGTAATTCTTTCCTGAATGTATGTTCTAGAGAGACATGTAAGTGGCCCATAAGGGTTCCATTTGAAAAAAAAATGATCAAAATGTGATGTGACTGAATTGATTCAAAAAATAATTTTTCAGAAAAATTCAAGTTTCTCTGTTGTGTGCTACTCATTGTGAATAGCTTCGACCAAATCTCATTTATCCACGAGGTAAAATAAAAAAACAATTTTAATTTCAATTGTTTGATAAAAATTACATTTGACATGAGGTTTGGACTCGTTTTGACCTGTTGAACTTGAATATGTAAAAATATACAGGGTGTTCCATTTGAAAAAACAAAGTTGCTGGCATTTCCAGAAAAACCGGAATTCCGCCATATTGGATTATAATGTGATCAAATCCGAAATGGTTGCTTATATACCAGTACCAAATTTCAGAAAAATCCATTCACGAATGCAGAAGATACAGAGGTGGCCCGATATCCTGTGTCACCCGGTATATAAAATACAAGTTAATCTGCTGCTCTACCACCACTATACTCAGCCGATTTCATGCACTCGTCCGTTTCCGGTTATGTTTGCAAGTATTTCTCACCCAGCATTTCAACGCAAAACGAGAAAAGACGTTTGGTGGTATAGTTCATCCATTATCAATTGCAGAACACAGTTAAGTGGGGAGTAATCAATACTTACGCCCACTACCCATGCCAAATTAAGAAACAAAAAATAATGTTGTCTACCCGTATAAAATATCCTATATATCAAAGAAAGCATCTTTCCATGTGGACTTGATGGACGTACGTCAAAATGAACAATCTGTGTAAACAGCACAAATGAAAACGGCGAATCTCATTGTTAAACGCACCGTATTGGCCGAGTAGCGTATCGAGGCTGCAAAGCAATAAATCATCTGTTTTATGTTTGAAAACCATGGAGTGAGATACTTTGCGTTGAGTGGAGTACTACGTTCGGACCGCTGCAAAACAATTGACAAAGATATGCAAGATTGTATACATAGAACGTAGTAATAAAATGAGGTATCTCCGCCTATGGCAGATCAAATTAAATGGTCGGTACGGGTTCCGAAGGAGTTTTTATATTTTGCAATTGATATTTGAAATACTATACTTTTACTTTCAAAATCTTTTTGAAAAATTGAAATCGGACCACCAATGACGCATCCCGGCTTGCTCCAATAAAGTTCATTGAAAAAAATCAAATTGCAATTATGCAAAAACTAATGATTCTACAGCGCCAGAGTTTTTTTACATATAAAAAACATATCATACCAGTTGTTAAATGGCGGTGTTATGATTTTTTCTTTAATGTTTCCTGTTTTTCTCCCTTACTGATAATCCGATCAAGTAATTTTGATTCTTTGCAATTTGTCCATTGAGAGCATCGAGTTTGCTTCATTAATTTTCATGTTGCAAGCGAAAAACGAAAAAAATACGATTTTTGCTTTTAAATATTTATAACAAATCAAGCAATGATAGTTGCGAGAAGGAAACATAGCAGGATATAACTACGGACCGTCTTCCGTATGATGGCACAATCGGTTTCCTGGTACTATTTTTGTCATGATAAAATCTCTATTGACCTATCAATAAACCTCGAAATGGTCAGTTCTTGTTAGGCGGTTGACCTTCGTTTGACAACATTTCATCATCATCACCACGATGAATACAACCTATTTCAAGATAACAATAGAGCACAAAAAAAACAGAGTAAAACAAAATCACTCACCCTTGGTGCTGCTGCCTCCGCCATCATTCACTTCTGCTGCTCTGCTGGACCCACAAACTAGCACTAACTGACACAATAACCTTTTTTCTCATCACACACAATTAACACCCCCCTCATGATCAGAATTGGGAAGCGAAAAGTCATATTTTCACCGGATCCCAAAATTGAAATCCAGCAGGAAAAAATTGACTTGTTCAACAGCTTCCTTGAGATATCCCACTTTTTTCATGTATGAACACACTGTGAGAAATCATTGCTTTTTATTTCGCATGCAAGCAACGTTCCAATCAGTTGCATTTGTTTGGAAATTTCAAAACATGGCAGACATTAGAGCAGAAACATAACCAAATGCTCATGTAAATGTAGCGGATACATGTCGTAAAAGGACAAAAAAGTTTAAATTAAAAACATGTTTATTATCACATTTACGGGATGTAAAATCGCGAACAATTCGCAACATTTAAAAAATGTCGATACCAAGCTGAGCCCATTTCACACGGAATACATTTTTTACATACCATTTACGATTCTTATTACATGACAATTAATTGCGTTATTTCCGGCAATTAGTATATAAAAAATGCATACCGATTCCAAATTGGCCAACGAAACCAAAGAGAATTGTAAATGCACAACAATGTATAAACTAAAATAAATAACAACCATAAACATTGATCTAAAAAAACATGCTTTCAATAATGATAACTAATACAAAAATCGGTTCTAAGGTACACAACTGAATTCATTTTTTACATCACACTACAGGCTAGTCAAAGAGCCGGTGGACAATTTCATAAATATTACATCGATTGTTCCATTTAATGGACATGCTCAAATGAACGATTTTATACAAACGATCATCATTTTAGACTAGCCTCAAAGACATTTGCATCCATAAAATCTAGGATTAAATACTAAATAATACAAAGCCAACCATTTTGAACATTTACTTAGACTACTTGGACTAGATGATAGACGGTTGGTCACACAAATACAATCTGCGACTCGACCATAAATAAATATTTGAATGAATTCGTACTATAGAAAATCATATTTAACAAAGTTCAAAATGTTGATAGAACATGAAACTATATTTCCGTAGATATTATTGTGTACCCTTAAAAACTCACTACCTACCTACAATATTCCCTTGGGGAAACCGATAATCAAAAAATATATATAAAATCATTAATTCATCAAAAAATTTGTACAGAATATTAATTGTTACATTTGTTCTACGCTACATTCCATTGAACAATTATGTACAAAGTGAATATTCATGGTACCATGTAAAAATATGGCATCTGTGAAATATTTAGCTGCACAGCTATAGCCTCGAATCACAAAAAAAATTAAACTAGACCTTTCCCATCAAGTGAACTATTAGAGAAAACAGAAGAGTTGGAGTATTCCATAAAACACACAAACTTGTTATTGATGTCCCTAATCTAATAGTATTATTCGATGAAACAAGTTTTTCATTGACTCTTGTTGAAAATCCATAGTAATTTTGAATCACAATACACGCGTAGATTTCCACAGAATTTTTAATCAAATTGACAACATGTTTCGCTAACACAGTTGCAGGTGAATGTTTAATAAACTAAATAATACAATGACAAACACTTATATACTACCTAGGAAAGTACCGACACTAATCTCACAAAATGTATCCCCTATTATAATGATTACAAAGGGTTATTCGAAGTTCTAGTTTAATCTATTTCTAGGAAAACAAAATCAAAAGTGGTGAATTATTCAAATCAAGTTGGTCGTTAAGTAATATCTTCTAGCTTTTCAAGATATTAATTTCCAATGTTTCGAACTGATTCAGTTGGATACCTTTATTTTCTACATGTGAAATTTCAAAATCATGATTGAAACAATGGTTGAATTTGTTTTCCTTTTACATAAATTATTTGATGTTCATGGATCCTATCTTTTAATGTTCTACCAGTTTGGTCAATATATACCTCAGGACAAGTTCCACAATTCAATCTATATACCCCTGATTTTTTGGATTTCGAAACTATGTCTCTATTATTTTTGATGAATCGACCAAAAGTATTATTTGTTCTATACGCAATCTTCAGAACTTGTTTATTAAAAAATGAAGCTAGTTTTCCGTAATCTGTCCACAATATGTGTTCTATAATGTTGGTAAGAGTTGTTGTGGATAGCAAAAACTACGCGCATAGCTTTTGAATGGAGGTTTTTGGAGATAATACTATCTATCATGTCAATTTTATATCCACTGTTAAATGCAATTTGTTTTATGATGTTAAGTTCTTTTTTGAAATTCTTACTAATCTATGAATCGTGATATAAGCTGCTACTTTATGTTGGTAGGGATGGTTAGTGTTGACTTGAATAGTTATAACCGTGTGGGAGGATTTGAGGTACTGGAACTTACCCCAAGATATATATTGGTCAAACTGTTAGAACATTTAAAGATAGGATTCATGAACATCATATTATGTAAAAAAAACTAATTCAACTATTTCAATCACCTTTTAGAAGAAAACCATTGTTTCAATGATGATTTTGAAATTTCACATGTAGAAAATGAAGATATCAAACTGAATCATTAGAAATAAACAGGTTGAAAAATTCAAAGATATTACTTAACGACCAACTTGATTTGAATAATTCACCACTTTTGAATTTGTTTTCCTAGAAATAGATTGAACTAGAACGTGGATTAACCCATTGTAATCATTATAATAGAGAAAATATTTTGTGAGATTAGTGTCGATACTTATATTAATGGAGGTAATGATATTAGGTAGTACATAACTGTTTGTCATTGTATTATTCAGTTTATTGTACATTCACCTGAAGAAGCTGGTGTGTTTGTGAATTTAAATCTAAGCGTGTGTTGTGATTAAAAAAAAATTAAACAAAGATTCGTCAAGTTGAAAAAAAATGCGAAAGAAAATATTGGTCATCAATCATCCCGCCAATCCAATCGTTTACTTATTGTAGCAATCTCATCAACGATGAAGAAATCAATCCTAATTAATTTCAGATCGGTAATATGACAAGGCAGATATATACCTCGAGATTATCTAGATTTTTTCGAAGCGATCATCATATGTTGCGTGAATATATCACTGGTAAATGACGGGCAATGCACCTTCAAAACAATGGACGATTATATGCCATTAGTTTCAGAACATTCAAATTAAAGCAGAGTAATTTGCTATAATGCTATCCCCGCATGGATCTATCCATATCAACTCAGCATGAGTCATAACAATATTAAACTTTTTTCAAGCACTTATTGAAGCTCACTCATCTCTTAGGAACAAGCCTTGCAATCGTTCAACTTCCATTCTATTGACTTGGAACCTGGCATCTGTACACGGTTCGCGTTACAATACAGTTTTATAAAATGAATATTCGATATGGTGGTCGAGTTTCTTTGTTTATTTCTTTCAGAAGCCGTCTGGGGGTATTTCTGGAGAAGTAGGTCACGATTTTTTGTCAAAATAGAACATAACGAACAAGTTTTCCTATTTGGACATCGACTTGACTGAAGGCCTATTTTCGACTGACTATTGGAATCGCGTATTATGAATTTTCCGCTAATTATGACATTGGCTTCAGCCAATTCAGGTGGGATTTTTTTATCAAGGATGATGGGGTTTGTGAAATCAAAAGATTAGCCATTTTCTACTAGCAGTGAGATTTTTGACCAACGTATCATTTTTACAATTGTAACAGTTAATTTAATGGGCGTTTGGTTGTAGATCAGTAGAGGTTTTTGTTTTTTCGGAGTGAAAAAAACTTTTTACCAACGGTGTTTGAGAATGCGATTCTGCAATTATCTTGGTACAAAATTTCTGCAAATCTTTCAGAAAGATTTCTTACAAACAGTATTTTGCTATAATATTTGGATGAATGTAGGTACAAATTTATCCGAACAATCCTTTTATTTTTCCATATCAAAAGTCATATTTGTCTGAAAATTATAGAATCTACGATAATAATGAAGTTATTTATTATATTCTCTAACAAATCACGCAGGGTCTTGAGATGGACAACGAAAAATGTTTAATATTCTTGGACAAAGTTTTCAAATCTGTGAATTTAACCTTACTGAAATACTTTCAATTACGATTGTTCATTCTACTAACCAACTACTCGTTGATGTATCTTTCAAAACAACCAGTTCGTCCGGTATACTAGTACATCACACATCTATTTTATTTTATTTGTTTTTTTTTGTCTGACTTCATCATTACTGGCGTACGTTAATATAGAATTTTGAATCCGTCCAAGCGAACCTTACCGGGAGAAATCAAGCATCAAATCTCTAGTGATACACCTCGTTGAAAAAAGCTATCGGACGATTTGATCTCTGATTCAACTTTCTTCTGGTTGAACACGAGTCAGTGCCTATTAGGTTCGTTTAGATACAATGAATTTTATGCATCAGGACTCATTAATCTGGTATACAGAGCTAATGAATGAACCGAATCAGATTGTGTACAAGGAGTTGTGATTTGTGACCTAGCAGTTACGTCAGGGCAATCATCGTGTGGTTGAATATGCGGACGAAAAATGTTCGAGTAAAACGGTTTCAATTGACTTCAATAAAAGGATGGGAGTAGAGTGAAAAGTTTTGGTGAACCGAATTATCCTTAATTATGATTTACTTAAATTTCCTTCCTTAGTTCTCAAATGATAAAGAACCCTCCAGTTGAACTTTCATACAGATTCGGACAATGTTTTTCAGTCAAGAATTGAATTCATTCAACCATTGACGAAACAGTTTCTAATGTTCTGATAATCGCTTTTGAAATGTTCTGCCTGTTTGGCCCATGTAAAAACTTGCACAAGAGCCACAAGTTAATTTATACACTGCAGATTGATTTCTCAGTTATATCTTGTTCTTAATAGATTTACCTAAATTGTTATCTGTTTTTTATCTATTATTAGTATTGTTTCTACGTGAGAAAGTTTTTTGTATTATATCCAAGTGTCGTGGTTTTGTGAGCCCAGTTTAGTGAAGATCATTAGGTCGCATCATTTCAAAATTTCAATAAAGACTGTGATGTGATTGGATTTTTTTTATAACTGGAGCAATCGACCGCTATTTCCACATCTAAAACAGGTTTTTCGATTACAAAATTTCATTTTTTACAGAGGTAGGAAACCATAATTGTCTCTGAAGTCATTTCAATTTATATATTGAGTGAAAAAAACGTTTATTTCCTAATTGAATAACCGTTTATAAGTAACGTTTTTCGCATAATTCGTCGTTTGAAAATTACAATTTCACGTTTAGAGAAACGTTGGAAAAAGTCAATTCTTAACGTAATTCCAAGTGATTCTGTCGTCTCATTAAATAAAATCGATAAAAAAATGTTGAAAAGTTGCAATCAGTTGACGAATTTAGAAGTTTGGATTTCTGTTTGTGATTTACCCAAGAAATGTGCCATTATTTTCTCGTTCGTAGATAAAAGTTTATCCCGTCTTCACCCGTATTCTAATTGAATCTCAGGGTGGCTTTTTCATCGTTTTGCAGTTTTCTTCCTAATTGTGACGGTCAACGAAACTCTACATAAACAATTAATTCAGGTCCAAACAGCATATTAACGTAAAATGTGATACTTCTGTGACATTCCAGTAGCAAGACCAGAACACTGTCCATACATTTCAGTGGAGTAGTTATAAAGTAAAAGATGGTACACTTTCTAAATTCCAATTCGATTTCTTCGATTCGATCGAATCCGTCCATCATCATTCATACGATCTTACGTGGCGCCTGCATTTGTTAAAAATCATTATTCAATGTTAGATCTCGTTAGTGAGTGCAATTACAGCCCACCAGATTCGAAGGCCTTCACGAAATATCATTGGACAGGTAAAAGTAGTATGTGGGAGGCTTGAAATACATCTGCGTTGGAGTTTTGCTCAATTTTGGGTCATTGCCCCTCTACATGAACTATCTAATTTGGTTGATTTTTTTCCGTTTGATTCGTGTACGAGAGATTGATGGGATGATAGGAATTGCGGTCGGTGCGTAATGATACAGGGTGATATCAGTTGGAATCATAAATGAGACGTGATTTGTTTTCGACAATGTCTTATTAAATTACTGAGTGATCTGGTCGATAACAACATTTTAGCATTGAATTATTTCCTAAAAGAATCAGATACACTTATTTCACCAGAAGATATCATTATGAAGAGTGTGGTTAAACTAAAACACAGAGAATACAACTTTTTATCCAAAACGCTTTTTGTGACCTGGATCAGTTATTATGAATGAAAACTAATATTTTCTTGCCAACATTTCGAGTTTTAATTACCTCATCTTCAAGTCTCAAAAGTAGTTTTCCGAGCCTTGAAGATGAATTTATTAAAATTCGAAACATTGGAAAGAAAATATTACTTTTTCTTCACAATTACTGAACAAACCTTCTGGAAAAAATATTATTAGTGGATCACTAACCTCATAACCAGAACATATGTATATACAGTGTGTCCAATTAAGTCGGCACCATATGGAAAACTTTTTTATTATTTGTTTTATGAAAAAAAGTTATTCTTGATAAAAAGTTCTGCATGGCCTAAAACCCAGAAATAAATAATACGATATAAATTTTTTGCATTTGTATACGAGGTTTGTTGAAAAATTTAAATTTTGCTCAGGAGTAAAGTACCTTTATTTTTTATATCAACAATTTTTATAGAGAAAAGTTGAGCCTAATTGAAAACTACGGTCAGATATTCAATATTATCCACTTACCATGAAAAAACGATCTTTAATATTTTTTGGTAAAAATCAATATAATTTTGTAAATCAAAACATTTGTTGTATTGATAAACATGATGATCTTTTGGTTCATTGGTAAGTTATCTAACAATTTGCTATTGCATTAGAATAATTAATGCATGCATATCATAATAATTTGTATTACAAATGAAAAGTTAAACAGAAGATAACAAGTTAACTAAAAAGTTACATTTATAAATACTAGCGTTTTGACGTTTGCTATCAAAAATTCATTTGTTTTTTTAGTGCTTCCTAGATTAAATGTCAACGTGTAGACAAATTGATACTACACAGAATTTGTCAGTGCATCCTAGATTAAATGTGGATCTTTAGACACAAATTATCAAATTGGAAAAAAAAAAATTTTTTGGGGAATATTGGATTCTGAAATTTTGATTATAATCAATTTTCCCAATAAAGATTGTCGATATTGTGAAAAATACTATTGAGCAAAATTTAAATTTTTCGACAAACCGTATACAAATGCAAACAATTGATATCTGATTATTTCATTTTGGGTTATAGGCCATCCAGAACTTATTATCAGAAATAACTTTTTTCATAAAACAAATAATAAAAAAGTTTGCCATATGGTGCCGACTTAATTGGACACACTGTATATCAAAAAAAAATTATTGGAATTTATGTTTGGTTTTGGAATAACCTAATTATTCCAGTGAAACAAATCAATATATTTGATCCAATTCAACACTGTTATAAAACAAATATTACTAAAACCAAATAAATCAAAATAGTTCCTTTTTCTCTGTAATCGATGCAGATACGATTTCTGTCTCTTGGATCAGTTTACAGTGTATTTCAGTTGGAAAAAAAAGTTATTTAAGGGCCATGTTCTTATACAGATGAAAAAAAAATTCTTCTTTAGTTGTAATTTTGTTTTTTTTAGTTAGGGACAGTGGATACCTTCGAATTCTCTACTTCTAAATAAATCAATTTCGCTTGACTTTATAGACTCAGAATCACCCATTTCGTCAATATTTCACTTTTTTTTTCGGTAGGTCTAGTTTGATTTGCATTTTTTGGATTCGAGGTTTCAACTACTATGCAATATTTTTTTTCTAAAGTCAAAATTTTATGTTGTGACCGATTGGCGCTTTTTATTCATGGTGAGTTTGAAAGTTTCATTTTGGTAAAATAATGCATTGTCCTAGATTATCGACTAATAAGAATAACATTCTTCACATTCCACTAAAGTCAAACAGAATGAAATACAGAACTCTAGAGAATAAAACCTTGGGTACTTATTGGTTTCATTTTCTCATTTCAGAAGACGCAGTTTGAAGAATATTAGGAAGCTATGATATTGTTGATCTGAAGGGTGCCATTTGATTTACTTGCGTTTCTTTATTCAACCCCAATTTTTTTATCACAGGAGAAATCTGATCTAATGGACTTCCGATAAATACGGCGTTTGAAAATGCAACATCTTCATTTCCATGACATTTCAGAGTTTTTGGTTGGTGAAATTGGTTCAAGATAGACTCCATATCAAATAAAATGAACCTAGTCAAAATATTGAACAGTAAAGTCCTCGAAATACAAATTTCTACAAACATTTTAATGTCTATATCTGCTAAAGAACAATCTCCATTGCAATATTTTCGAAACTTTCAATATCGAATTCCTCCTTCTCCATGGATATTTAAAAAAGCTTTGATGATTTTTCAGGTATTTTATTGAATTTTTTGAGAATGTACAACACTTAAGGGAATGAGGACTTCAATATCAACTTACTGATAATTACGATTCTTTGGAATACCTTTGTTCATAGGCCTCCAAAAAGCATGAAATGGTAAAATATAAAAATGCTGCATTTCCATTTAATATCGGTACTTTCATTGCAGTTCTCAAACAGCGGTATATCAGGAAGTTTACCGAAAATAAATTTGAGTTTTAAAACACTCCCCAAACTAACAAATTACCTGATATTTGTGCATTCATTGATGAATTGATTTGTTATACAATTCACTGATCCATTTGAACTTTTCGGTTGGATCTCAAACATGCTTCCAGTTTGACCCGTTTAAAAAAATTCACTCTCGCAGTGCCTTCAAGTTGAAAACCTGTTGTGTGCTGCCACCCTCGAATAAAATGCTAATATTTTGTTAATATAACGCCGCCTACGTCTGCCACGTGGGAAGATGTAGGTTACAGTCGAGAGCTGTATAAAAGTGATATTACTTCATATATGTAGGTAATTTGAGTAAACATGGATGAATTACCATATATGAGGATTTGTAAGAGATTATACGGGAGGTGGGCGAGTATTACAATTAAAAATTATTCAAAGTATCACGTGTACTAAACTTCTAGGTATATACGCTTGCGAAGGAGTCACTTTTACTTCTATTATAGCATTCGTTTTGTACGTATGCTAATCTCCTTGCCTCTAGATTTTTTTTTCACTCTAAACACGTGTTATTAATTTCAAAATGCAGTATCACTGTCCGCATCATATGGGACATTTTATATTATTTAGTTTACGTTAATTTGGATAATTACTTTTTTAGAGTTTCTTAACCTAACATTTTTTACTTAAAATAGAAAAATACCCATTGAAATGGAATACACTCACCTGCTGCAGGGTTTCCCAATTCATAAATCTTTCTAATAGGATTTTTTCATAGATCATACCAAATATTCTAAAAAAGTCATGTCAAACTAATTAATTTTGAAATGAATGGAAATAATGACGAAAGAGAAATTTGAATAATAGTTCAGTCAAATCTTCTAGAGTTCATTCAATCTAGTACAGAAGGTACCTCAGATTCTTTCTAGTTCTTGACACTTATCATATTCTAAGTTTTGCCTATCAGAAAAAACTATCGAATTCATGGAAAGTTATTATGCTAAGAAAGTGTCAAGAATGGGGATTCCTCCACAAAAAAATTAGCTTCAAATAATACTTTCTAGGAGTTCTTTCTCAAGTTTTTCGGTGTTTTAAACACCATAATGTGTCCTATTACACAAAAAAATTTTCTCCGATCATTTTTTGGTGGAAGCTCATCAACCCTTTTCAGAATTCAGATAAATGTTCAACAATCAAACGAAAAGCTACAAACACATTCTTAAATTGCATTATTGGATAATATCCTGATCGAAATTTAGAAAAGTGAGCTAAATATAAGGCTAGAGCCTTCGATTTGCTATTGGAGCAATTTGAGTCTAAAAAGTCGTTGCCCCATTTGGACCCCAAACTGAAGATATTGAATGACTCTCCATATTATACAATAAAAACAGTACCCGAAACTCAAAATCCTCATATAATCGCAAAAATGTCGTCACCCGGTATATCTATGTTTACTCTCTACTAACTTGAATCTTATTCGAAAGTGGAACACATCTTTAAAAAGCCGCTTTTGCCGTGTATCTAGAAAACATTTCATAAATCCCCCGATATGGCAACGAAACACATAGAGAAAATAAAAACAGCACAATAAGCAACCTACACACTCAGTACAAAACGTCATGCAAAACAACAATACGGTGCAAACGTATCAAAAACTATTACAAAACAAAACGGAATCGCCGCATACACACGAAGAAATATGGAAAATGGTGTGTAAATGCCATTTTGAAATCGTTTCACGATTTGATGTAATGTCAAGTTAATTGATTGGTTGCTGAATCCATAATTGTGGGAAAATACGAATCTGGACCTCTACTTCTTTGACCTGTTTACAAGTTGAATTGAATAGATTTTATATATGAATAATAAATAATAACTGAACTCTTAATGACAGTATACCAGTTCATTTATGATAATCGAGGAAAACAGGGTGAACAAACGATCTGAGAAGAGTATAAATATAATCATAAGGATAGCCTTTCAGCCAAATATTTATAATAAGCCAAAACAATTAAACATTGATTATCAAAGACGAGATTCTGTTCGTCCATCTCATTCTAGCAGTCATTATTTTACGTGAAAAAATGTTGGAGTATGACACAAGCTTATTTCATTTGTTGCAAATTCTCATTATGGTAACTTAACCACAAAATTGTGACATTTCTTTTTACGTCACGTCACGTGGTACGAGTCAGAATGTTAAATAACTAACCTAACCTTGAATATTCATGCCATGAGTCGTAATTCAAAAGTTGCGCATATTGGTAATTGATAAATATATGGTAAATATATGCTGAGGCATTTTCTTCTCATTTTTGTTTTGGTAGCGTACCAGAACATCCCCTCTATATCCTTTGGAAACGTCCCAATAAACACAACTCATATTGGTTAATTGAACGTTTTTGATTGAAAAGCTTAACGTTAAGATTTTCAACAATCAAAGGTAGTCATTTTGAAAATATGTTCTCAACGTTCGTTTCAAAAGCTTTGATTAAAACAGACCATATTTAGGGTGTAATCTACCCTCAGGGTGAATCCGTGTACGACAGGTGTGTAATGCCATTTCAGAACAAATAACAGTGGTTGAAAATTCGGAAAAAAATATTGTTTTACTTTTATTTTTCATAAATATAAACGCTTTCCGCTGAACCTGTGATAGGCTACCTCAGCTGACCTGCTCTAAGGCGTAAGAAAACACTAGCAATTGCAGCATGCAATAAACATTCGAATAATGTGGAATGTTGAATTGATTGTTTAGTAAATGTATGAAAAGAGTTTAAGCATTAATTGCGGGCTACCTGCAATAGGTATTCAATTTCATGGTGATGAATACAAACGAATTTTATTATATCCAAACTGGTGGATGTCAGAACTAGTAGATAAAGTCAACACACTTTGAAACACTTAACGAATCACAATTATCAAAAAATGTATTTTAAGAACACAAAGACACAAACAGTATTTCATTGTAAATAATATTGAATGCAATTGAAGGGTGCCATTTGCAAAAAGTGGTAAGTGCCACTTTTTGGCAAAGGCGGGTTTTGCGCTGAATAGTATGTGCCGTGGTTTACTTGCACCATAAAAATCATATCGATGGTGCTTTGCCAAACGGAGATATTTAAGGAATTAAAATATCAAAACGTAGTAACTGCCAACTAACAGCTGTGCACTTTTACATAACCTAGCGAGACGTTAAGAGCGGTGTTCCTTGTATTTCGTTCGTCAAGAGTAAAGAAGTAAAGACTATTATAGAGGTAAGTGAAGATTTCATTCAGAGGTTTTTGTAATAAAAGAGTTAAACAAATAATACACTTTTTATTATTGGGGAATTTGTTGTTTATAACACGATTTTTAGCATTAACTGCCTCATGTGCAACTTTGATGGCACATACTACACATACTACGTTATGAAAATGAATGCCATAATTAAAAATTATTGTCATTGTTTCCATCACAACATGCTTTAAATTATATGCGTATATCTACAATGATACCAGAGTTAGCCACGAATATTTTGTATTTTTTACTAAACTAATACATATGAAATATCTAAATTTGCAACCCAACTAGAAGCGGGTACGTGAATCTTGAAAACACTACCTGACAACACTGTATCCCGGTCATTCTAGGCCACTAGGTTACATTGGCCATCGATATTATTTTCAATAAAATACTGTCTGTCCTTAAAACTGATTTTTTGAAAATTGGTATTCGTTAAGTGCCTCAAAGTGTATTGATTTAATCTACTAGTTCTGACTTTATCTACCAGTTTGGATATAACGGATATTCTTGTACCTTTACCAAACAATCAATTGAACATACACCTTATTTGAATGTTTATGCCAGTGTTTTCCTAAGGCTATAAGCAGGTCAGCTGAGGTTAGACAGGCAGCGATTCTGATATGACATAAAAATAAAAAAAATTAGAATCCTCAACCACTGTTATAAAATGACATGCAATAGGTCAGATTACAGTTTATAGAAAAAAACCTTTTATAAAAACGTTTTTGAAATTTCATCTATTTCCGCTTATAATTCATTATTTCTAAAATGTATTTTCTTTTTTGGGGATGACAAGAAATTGGAAATCTCCGTGACTGGCTGAAAACGCAAAACGTTGATTTTTGGGAAAATATACAGCAAATGTTTTATGAAATAGGATTTGTAGACAGTATATGTTTTGGATTTATTTTTATTGAAATGTAAGACAATGATCTTTTTGAAACATTGAATTACATAAAGAACATCACTCATGAACTAAGCAAATGATTTTCGTTTCCACTAATCAGAAAATTCATTATAATTTCTGAAAAAATAACTTCTATATGGTTTGTAAAAAATCAAATCTGGAAATCGAAAAAAATCTTGATCTTTCTTAATTCCAAGAAACTATATAGTTCATGTCCGGGATCCTTAACATATCCTTAAACTTTGTGAAGCATCTGAATGACTTTCGAAAAACACGCGAAAGCGTCAAAGAAATAACCGATCGAGGGATATTTTTCACCTTTTTATTAATTTCACTTTGTCATGCACGCAGTTTTATGCATTATCATAAAAAACAAACGAGATTTTAATGATTTTACGATCCCATTAAACTGCAGTTATTCTCTCCGATTCTCTGATATATGCAAACGATAAAAAATGTTTTATTAATATTTCATTCATACACAAAACGGCGCGTCAGAAGAAACAGTTTGGGCACGGGTTTTCGTTTCCGCATACACAGGAAGTAATACAAATCGAGTTACTTTTCGAATGTCCTGGAAAGGAAGAGCACGCTCCGTCTACTGTTATTACAAAGTCGAATTTCCATTCGCGGCGAAGAATATGTGCCCATCATTCATTCATAGCAATTACAGTTTTTTTACATATCATTCGATAGGTGTATATCAAAGTTTTTTAAAGTACATTTCCCACATTCCCGACAAACAAAGTTTCACAGGTATTCATCGATGTTAACATTTACTTTTTGACCACATCAGAATAAATCTATAAATTCGATAATTTAATAATGATTTATTTGCAATAAAATCAACCAAGATTGGCAGAAGGACCTCGGTTGATAGCCCTTTGGATCAAATTGATTGAATAAATCACATTTATTATTATTGAGCAAGAAGTTTCATGTCAATATAAAGAAGACTGAATATATAATTTCATCTCATCTACAAATAAATTCTTAAATTCATTATGAAAAACTGAATAACAAATAATTTGACCTTCAATGTATTCGCTGTGTGCAAGACTGGTAATGCCCTGTTTTATTTCCAATACTCACTATGAAACAATTTAATTTTTTTAACAATTTCTAAATAAACTACCACGATGTAACAATTTTGTGCTCACTACTAGTTCCAGATGAATTGAAGTTATTTTCTGTCAAAGAAAAAAGTAAGTAAATAATAAAAAATATTTGTATTGATACGATAGTTCACCGCATTTGAAAGCTATCCATGTCATGTTATGATTTAGGTACGGCAAGAAATGTGCTTGCATGTTAGTTTATCAAGTTCGCAGGTTCATAAGGTCTTGAGAACGTAAAAAAGTGAGAAAGCGAAAAAAGTACCCATATAAGCCTGGCTAGCTTTAACCTGACGGGAAACCTCTAAATAACATCAGATTCAACGCAAAACTATTCAATGAAATTATCAAATAATATAATAATCAGAAAAGGAATGAGGTTCACAATTCAACCTGAATATGGGATCCCACTTCTACCCTTGCAAGGATGTAAGAACGTTGAACGATCCCTAAATAATACAAACACGTTCAACACTCTCTAACACGTATAATTGTCAACAAAATATTGCGTATTGCTTATACAGTATAAGTAACGATGTTTACTCTTAGTACTTGAACTGCACTACATTTAACATTAATTCACATGTAAGGCCAATTGCTTTTGTAACCGAAACCAGTTCGTTAAAATTAAAACACAAATAATCCTCTGCGAGGTACTTTGTCCTGATAGAATGCCGTGTATGATAGACAACTCGGAAAGACATCAAAAGTATCTCTGTCCCTTGTTCATAAGGCTGATTGATCAGTTTACAACACCGTCCAGACGTTCCCGAACTCGCTTTTTGCTTTTCATCACCGGCGCAACACCGTCCCACGGAACTTGGTTAATTCTTTTACTATCCACTTCTAGAGGATCAAATAGAAAACGGAAAACATCTCAAATATTTATCGAATGAAAACCTCACGTCTCGGAGTTAGAGATTGAAATATCGTGGAATAATAACACGTATCTCTTTGCTGCAGTTTATGTGAGGCGGTCGGAAATGTATAAAATTTACACGTACTATTTTTGCAATCGACTACACAACAATAGCGAGGGCTCATTCTTAATATATGTATGTTGTTATACTACCCAACCGTATGGTATAACATTTTTAAGTGATTTGTGAATAAACGGGGAGACCTCAGAAACTGAAAGTTTTCAGCTTGTGCTTGTGATTACCAGGATCATTACCTACTTCTGCCACCATGGGCGCTGTCATAGTTTCATCTATCCCCTCCAGCCTAATGCACACAGCGAATAGGAGGAGGTTCTCTAGATTCTTAAAGGGTAGTCCGATTTTGATTTTACTGGATACCTCAAAGTTCATTCCTTTAAATTTGAAAAAAAAAACAATCCTAAGAGTGGGAAAATAGTAGATTGACTGATCATCTACTGAATTTTTAGTACATGTCAACCTATTCTACCATGCATAACTTTGAATCGGATTTAGATGTTTCTTTATTGAATAGGGCATACTTCGAAGTTAGTCCCATCGAAATCTCCTGAGGGTAGAAAAAAGAGGGGACATTGATTTTTCTCCTGTGAACCGATTCTGTTAAAACTTGGCACACACATGTAGTTCTGATGACATTACAATATAATGGAGAACTGCAGTTAATGGAGTGGGTAGTAATTACTAGATTTTAGCCACAAAAAATTAAAAACTTTTCAACAATAATTTAAACCTACTCAAAATTAGTTACTTACATTAGTTTAGGAGCGTAGTTATTAAGACTAACGAGGTTTATTTTATTTTTCGCTTTTCTTTTTTTTGTCGTTTTAATTTTTTGGGAAAAACTTTTTTTTTATCAAATAGATCCAGTCACTGATGAAGTTCTTGTACAGCTGAGAAAATCTATTTTTTCTTGTGGAAAACTTTCATCAGAAAATTTAGTCTTCGTGAATATGTCGTTGTCTTATAACTTGATGAGAATGATACTGATTTCCAGCAAAAATAAAACCACTTTAAATCTGTACTAAACATTTTTTTTTCTCGTGCAAGTTTCTTGAGAAAATTAGGAGAGTTGTGAAATAACTAATAGCTGTCAAAAATATTATAGTTATTTTTGTGAAAAAGCCATGTTTCCTAATGTTTGTTGGGTTAATAAAAAGCTGCCGAATACGTTTCTTCATCTTGGGAAGTGCGGATGGATAGAAGATGTATTTTATCAATCCATAAGCCGATAAAAAAATATCCAGAGTTGCAATAAATTTAGTATTCGCATAATTATATTTCGAATGACTTTCTCGTCTAAACTAAGAGGAAAGAAGACAATAATCCCGTTTCTTTCGACAAAAGAGGGTGGTCTCTTGTTTGTTTTGTCTCGCCTTCTCTCGAAAAGAGGATAAACTAGACAGGGCCCAGCACAGAACCATGTAGTACACCACATTTTACATCATTGATATTTGAGTCGGATGGCATTCCAACAAACTATTTTATTTTGCACAGACCAAAATCAAATGATGTATGTTGAGGATCTTTTATGAAAAGGTTCATAGAAGTTTCAGATTTTCTATGAAACTCTGGTAGGTTTATTAATAGCAGAAACAGAACCATACCCAAATTATCTCCTATGAATAGGTTGTAGATTTATTAAATTCCAAATGTATCACTAAACTGCTAATGAAATCTGAAGTATTGGTTGAAGATGGTATATAAAGAGCTGTTAAGGGGAGATTTTTGGAGAAACTGAGATAGGGAAAAATATATTGACTAGTGAAAAGCTTTATAACGAACCATTCTTTCCAGATTATGTATAAATAAATCCTAAATAAAACCTGTCCCAGTTGGGACGAAACGTTGTTATCATGAAATAAAAAAAGATATCTTCTTTCAATACGAATCTCAAACCCAATAAAATGTCCATAAACGTACGTAAATATATATATATATATATATATATATATATATATATATATATATATATATATATATATATATATTCTTCGAATATTGATTCAGTCATTCATATAATTTTAACGATGCTTGATGTATTTGTCATCATCAGGTTAAAACACTAAAATAAAAAAAATGGAGTTTGAGACATATTTAACTCAACAAAATATTGAAATGTATGCACTAAAATAATTCTTTAAAAACATATGGTTCGAAATATGACACGTTATTTAACATATATATTGTGTTAAATAACGTGTTATATGAAACGTGTTAAATAACGTGTTATATTTCGAACCATATGTTTTTAAAGAATTATTTTAGTGCATACATTTTTTTATTGTGTTAAGTTAAAAATGTCTCAAACTCCATATTTTCATTGTTTTATCCTGATGATGACAAACACCATGTCGAAACGTCGTTAGAAGAAATTATATGAATTGACTGAATCAGACCTTTATTCCGAGAAATTGAAGAAAATATATATGTGGTCAAGAAACTAAAGAATATATATATATATATACATATATATTTTTTTTCGTAACGAATTTTTTTAGAAATATAGAAATTGAATACAGAGGTGTCATTTTTGTAAAATGATTCCCACAGAAAAGGAAGGATATAAGAAGACACGATAAGTTCATTGGAATTTTCCCATATCCAATACTGACCGAATTCACCTCACTCTCACGCACATTCATCTCAATTTTTTGCCGGGAACCCGTTCTCAGCAGCTATTTCAGAAATTTCAGGTGAAATTTCGTCGAAATAACATCGGTAAATTGTCCGGACAAAATGTAACATCTGTTTCCCTATTAGGTATCGCAGTGGGAAACGAAATAAATCTCACATACGAAAATATGCGTGAGGTCCGACTTCTTGAGATGAATTATTCAAGTCGCTAGCTTGTTCACTTTTTAAATTGAATTCTGGTTCTTCCGACACGGTCGGTGAGAAGACGATATTTTCCGCGTCGCACGACATATTTGTTGACCCACTCGAGCGGATAATTTTGACGGAAATCGATACGCAGAAAATTAATTTGCAGATCCGCGGCTGACTACTAATCGATGTTGATCAGATGTCACTTCTGGGGCCAGGTTCATGTGACACTAGTATTTACAAGGGTAGTCGCCCGTGAAATACCGGACGTAATATTCTCATTTCTCATTCATCGGAGATAAATGCCAGTGAAAAGGCAGCACCAGTGTTTTGTTACCTATCAAAAACATTTGACAGTGTCGATCACAAAATACTGCTGAGAAATCTCCCACAATATAGATGCAGAGGGATGGCTGACAGATGCACAATGGTCCAAAATAACTGAAAAGCGTAACTAATTCGAATTTTGGTAAAGTGGATACTGGCGGACCAAGAGATTATGTTGTAAGATTAATCAATCAACATTTGTGTTTGAGACGGTGAGTGAGATTTTTCTCTTCCAAGAGTTGGATTTTTATTCAAAAAAATGTATTAATTCAAAAATAATTTCGGATAATCAGCCATTAGAAATTATAACTTTGGAATTTTGTTTTTTCCGATGTCCATAATAGCTTAGTTTTTTGTTAACGGCTTAAAAACTGGGTCCGATTTTTACAAAAAAAAAAGGTACAAATATGGATGAACTCTCATCAAGCTGAAAATTAGGCGAATCATGAAACCAGCGATCCCTTTTCTACGAACGAAGATGAATCATATTTTCTTCCGGATTCGGCCAGCGATAGCATGTTATCGCCTAGTTTGCAGATGCCGCTGTTTCAGCCGATTTGGTAACAGAAAACGAACATGGACAGCAATTATTGGTCTCAATCAAAAAACATTTTCATTTACCGATTTTTCAGACATTAAAATTCCTTGTCCATCAAATTATATTATTTTTGTTTTTCGTTAATAGTTGATGAAATAATTCCACTGATGACCAACGAAATTAATGAAAATGCGAAGGAGAAAAATACCGAATGAATGACAAAGTTTTGGGTCCATTAATTTGGATGAAACAACAATATTTCTAGTTCAGAAAACGCTTTGCTCCAGATTGATTTCAAAGAACATAAAACTGAAAAGGCATGTGGGAGTTGCTTCAAACATGAATTGGTAAAATCATCGGAAACAGATGGTAGAAATGGAATAATTTGGAGGAGCTACTTTTATTGCTGTCAGACTTCTAGAGAGAATGGAAAAACTACAGAGAAGCTCGTGATTCTACAAAATAGAAGAATTACTATTTGTTTTTCCAAAATTTACGTAAATCTTTGGTTGATTTACCTTTCTGTATGCATTGATTTTGTTTATGTGTTATTTCACTTATTAATAATATTAATAATAATAATATTTTACATGATATGAATCATGTAACCTCAAACCACAGGACTCTTGCCAAATCTTTTTCGCCGAAAATTGAAATATTACTGCACTATTCACTATGCATATTGGAGTTTGGAACATCCATTACCCACCAAAAATCTCAGCAGTGGTCGAAAAATGTATAATCAACTACCAATTGATATCTTGATATCAGTTTACAAATTTGAAATCAGTAAATAAGTCAAATATTTTCTATCTGAGAGACCCTAATATAGTTTGTAGGGATATTTAAGTGGAAACTTTCAATTTTATTTTCTTTTAACTGTTTTGTTCTCTGTATTACTTTTATGTCTATTCTATTTCCATGCCATTTTGATTTTTAATAACATTTCCGAGCTTTGTCAACAAGATGCAGTAATTGTGGTGACAATCTCACTTAGCTTTGATTTATGCGACCGAATAGATTTTATTTTTACCAATCTTTTTATGAGTAATTGTATATTTTGTTTGGAATATTGCGTTTGGTGATAGTTTTGTTATCTTACCATATATTTGTTAAATGTTATTTCTTGTATGTATTTCCGTATATTTTATAATTTTACTCAATGCTTTGTATACCTTCAAAATGTGTAACGTCTCTTATTATCTTCTAATGGTTTAGTTGGGTTTTCTGTAACTTTAATAAATTCATCATCAGTGCCCTGTAACAATAAATTTTACTTTTATTAATTTTTTGTTGGAAATTGTGAAATAAATATCAGAAATCTAAAAATCTCAAACCCGTAATATCACCAAAAAAATCTTGAACAAGTTAAAAAAATTCTATTGAAGAATAATTACCCTCCATCTTTGACTAATAAAATTCTTAAAGATAACAAACCATCAAACAAAACTGAAAAGCAAATGATAAAATATAACAAAATACCATATGTAAGAAATCTCTTTGAAAGACTGTTGGAAAAAGATTATTTTCAAAAATAATAAAAACTCCCACTAATCTACAATCAAATGTTGTATACAAAATTAATTTTTACAAGTGCACAAAATGCTATGTGGGTCAAAGAGACGTTATTTGAAAAAACGTATATCTGAACATGACAAGGACACATGAAAACTGAATGTAAATAATCCTGCAGCCTTAGTAGAACACACTAGAGAAAATGGAAATTCTTTTGATTTTATAAATCCTACCATTCTTGATCAAACATCATCTTTGTCTAGAAGACTAATCAGTGAAATGATAAAAATTCTTCACCAAGATAGTGTAAATACCAGAAGAGTTATAGAAGGATTACACACGGCAGTTTTCAACCTGATAAAGTCAGCTACCGAAATGATTCGTTATTTATTTATGTTTTTATTTATTATTATTTATTGTATATACTCGGAAAAACGAATTTTTGGTGTGTCTTTCTATATCTTATAATTAAAATAATTTTTTTTATTTTAAACCCCTGGAAATGTTTCAATATTTTGTGGGCATTTTTCTTATTATATATTTCTATTATTTTACCATATTAAAATTTTCTCAGAAAGAATTGTAAAGTAAAACTCATTGTTACAGAGCCCTGATGATGAATTTATTTAAGTTCGAAACATTGGCGAGAAAACAAGAGTTTTTCTTCAATAACATTGATCCTAATCTCAACCAAACCGTTTGAAGAACATATATGTGGATCACCAAACTTACCATAGTCTCTTATTATTCGACAAGAATGGCATACATGACGGTTATTTTCGATAGTCGAAGATACAAGCATTCATACTACATGTCTTTATCGATACCGTTACGTAATATTCCGCAAATTCCAAATCTCACAGGAAAATACGATGGATAACAATCACAATACCTGTAGGCATATACATTGAATAAATATGGGCGTTTTTCTAATCGCGTGGGAAATTTGTCAAAGTTCTTAACACTTTCTAGGTGTTAAATGATGGGTAAACAGAATTAAACGCTATGATGAAGAGGTTCTTTCAAGCGTAACTGAGTTGTTTTAGTTCGGGAGCTGAGAGGTGATACGGCGGAAATGAAGAGGACCAATTCACACTTCATTGAAGTGTTTTCGCCCTATCATTTGTGAAGATATAAAAATTCCTCTGGAGTTGGGATCGTCCAAATCGATGAGAATATCAAGATTTCTCAAAAGAGAATAAAACGTCATAGTATTCAAGATTAATAACTCGATTGGTGTTAAAATATTGTGATAGATAAGATCCTTCATGAATCATTAAGATGAAAATGGTCTGAATTCTGAATGGCTACTTTGAAAAGTACGTATATCTGTAAAACGCTTTTTGTTGAACATATTTACTAGTGCTGGTTAATTAACAAAAAAAAACAGCAGATTTACATCAAGGATTTTTTATAAAAATTAAAATTTAAAACATTTAATAAACAAAAATTATGAAATATTTGGGATATGGAAAAGAATAACTATACTTATATGAAACCGATTGAAGCAGTATATAAAATATAAAAAGTTCAAGCATTCTGATTGGCAATTCGCAAGTTTATTCACATCAAAAAGAAGAATCAGAAAGTATGAACCCAACATAGATTTCGTGACCAATAGTTTCTCCTCAGGGTTGAACGTTATATGGAAGATATTGAAGAATAGATAGCATGATTCTCTTTATTACGTAGACTGTTATTTGGCCGCTCCTGACAGAAAGTAATTCTGAATGTAACAACCATTCATTATACGGGGTGAATTCGAATTTCTCGCCATGTTGCTAACAGTCAATAGTCCATCAATAAATATATTTTTCCTATGAAATAGTTGTGAAAAAATTATGGCAAATGATAAAAAAATCAATGTATACCCTGTGAACCTCAGTAGTATGACTACTACTGAAATATTGCATGCCACAATATAAACTTTCTCGATTCTACTCCCAGCAATTATTGTGTTGCAATGTTTTTGCATAGTGCTTTGAAATTGTGTTATTTCATCTACACAAGTTGGATAATAACCTATGAAGAAGGTACTTTGTTTTCGAACATGGTGAAAAATTGACGTTTCTGCAGGGGAACAATTTCAAAGACAACACCGTGTAGAAGGTTTGAATACGCATCACCGGAAATGTTATAGGTGGATAAAAAGAGCAAACCGCCATCTGAAAATTCCTTATAACATCAGATCGCCTTTTTTATTTCACTTTTCCACACGTCTCGTTACAAATATTGATCTGAAGCAGAGGAAGACGCTATTTCCGAATAACCGCTATCACTTTGTAGGATTCTGAGAAATGATTGAATATTCCAATGAAAATGCCATATCTGTGTCAGATTTTGATTTAATTTTCTTCGCGTTTTTTTTCAAGCAAATACATAAAAAACATCTCAATTTCCAGGATTATTTTCTGGGACTATTCCAGTACTGCTTCTTGTTTATTTTCAGGTAATACGAAAACCCATAAATTTCAAATTTCCATACTAAATAGCCGAATTTGTAGCATTCAATAATAGCCTCAATCTGCCTTCTATCTATCATATGTACCTAGGCTGTCATTCAAAGTTCCGTTGAATTTATTTGAAACTACTCGTGCCCTATTTCTTAAACATTCCAAGCATTTGTGAAAGTCATAGTAAAAGTATTCCATTTACGTATTTGTCAATTATATTACCACGTGACTTCCAGGATCGAGCCACACAATGAGTCCGAAGATATATGCTATCTATGAAGTCCTATTACCAGAAGAGGAGATTAAAAACATTTCCCATGTGCCAAGTACTTCAGAAATAAGAAGGATTCGCCGGCTATACGTCACGTGTACAGATTATTCGGGATCTGGAGGACAGGGGTTTGTCTCAGCAGATGGTTGTGACTGGGATTTTTGTTTGGGAGGTTTCTATGCATGTGCTTTGGTAATTTCTACGTTTTTCTGGTTTGCGTGAATTGTCAGGGTTAGGAAAGGGTTGGAAGTATGAGTGAATTCTACGGATGGATTTCATCTTGGGAGTCAGATGGAATTCATAAGATTATGAAAGTCGCTTGAAAGATTTTCGTCTTTCGAAAGACTTTGCCTGGATAAGTATTCTTGAGTGCCCTAATCATGCCTTTTTTTCAGGTTCTTTCCGTGATTTTCCATCACCCATAATTTTGTCAGGCCACGATATGGCTAGAGAAACAGCCCACTATCCGTGTAGACAGGGCAAGATTTGTCTTCAGATAACATTATTTCAGATACAATTTTCAGTTTGCGGGGTTTTTCAATTGTTTTGTCCATTTTCTATCAAACGCAGTTTTTTGATAAATAATATTTTTGGTACCTTGGAAATGTTATACAACATTGATGCTCTTGAAAATGAGAAAGAACTATACTTATTTTTTTTTATTGTCATTATCGTAGTTGATTGAGTGGTAAAAATTCATTATTACATGAAAAATGTGCACGTTGAGCCATAGTAGCTACATTCTTTCGCATTGTCAAAAAACGTAATTGTATTTCTCGTACAGAAAAATCATAACCCTGAAAACTACTTCAAATACATGAATTAAACTAACGCACGTTAAAATTTAACAAGTTTCGCTGATCACACCAGAAAACTAATGTGTACTCATCCAAACGAATCAGTAATTACCGAACAGAAGCTACAAATTCCTTACAATATCAGATCGCCTTTTTTTATTTCGCTCTTTAGCCCGTCTCGTTATAGAGGCTGATCGAAAGCCGACAAGAAACAAGAAGCTTTCGAATAATCGCTTCCATAGGCGCCCGCGATTGAGCAACTGATCGTGTGTTGAAATTAGTGAAACGAGTCGGATGATTTGGAAAATGAAAGAATAGAGGCCAACGGAGGTAATTGAAAAATAATCGTGATTATCCAAATGATATATCGTACGTTAGTAGTTATATTTTTTGTTGGAGGACCTATCGAGTTGGCTATGGCCATTGAATGGTTTCAAGAAAGTAAAATTGATCACATCGAAAAAAAACATTCAATATATTCAGTTGAAAATGTGTGAAAATATTTATGGACACCATTACAATATTGTCAGTTCGTTGAATTTTTTGTGTAGTAAAAAATATCACGTTCAGATGTTTATAAAAGAACTAACTGGCCATGTCCAACAATGCTTGGAATAGCTAGATTTTTGTCAATTTCCTAAGAAACCCTAAATTTATTAACGAACTTTCTGATAGTAAGGAATTAAGATGTGGCTACAAAAATATCACAATCACCATTTAAATATGAACGTTTCCATCTCTGTACCAAAATCACTTCCATACACGTTGTGATGCAAGTTTTGATTTTGATATCTCTAAGGAACGAATGCAGTTAAGTATTGGGTACATTTTTCGTTATGTATTGAATCATATAAACTGATATTATGAACTTTCCTGTAGAGACTGTATTATTGAACCATTTAGAAAGTTAAGTTGAAGTATATTTTCATAAACAGTTTGATATTTCCACAATCAAATAAAATCTACATGGCAGTTTAGCTGGGAAATCATTTTCAAACTGTGTCCAGTAGCTCTTATATAAAATAAATAAACTGACATACTGTTTTCATTATATTACTACAATATTCTACGAATTCAGCGGAATGAAAGATATCTTATTAGAGATGAAATGTATATAATGATTAGCTGAGATGTAAGTAACCGTACTAAACAGAAAATAAACTAATTTTGAATTTTTCATTATTTATTTGCCACGATATATATTTTATTTGTAGATATTTCATTAACTTGCCATAATAGATATTTTATTGGCTTGGCATGAAAAAACAAAGAGGCTAGCAATTTAATGGGTGAATGCACTCAACGTTCATTCTTTTTCATTTCGTGAAAGGCTTGGATGATCTGATCCAAAGCAAAATATTTTGGAAAATTGTGGGTGGTTTCATTTTTATTTCCCAGAGCAGATCCTATGACGATTTTTCCCTACGGTCTTGGTAAATCATGTACTGGGATGAAATTTGAGATTTGGCTTGATGGAATCCATTGTTTTTATAATACTAAATAATCGACGAACATAGGTAAATTGATATTTCACGAATTCATTAATATATACATTTTGTAGGAAACAAAATTAAATTATTCTGTCGGATATTCAATAAACAATACTAAACCTAGTTTCTGGATCAACGAATACGAAATATTTTCCAAAAAATCAAAAGCCATCAAGTGTAGTTTTATTACATACAAGATATTTCAAAAATGGTTACACACTTCCAAGGTAGACATACTTCTCAGAATACTAGGAAATGATCCTATGAATATAGGTTTGAAAGCGCTTCGTTTTGGAGATCCAAACCAGTTACCTTTAAAAAAATTTTTTTTAGATATCTCACTTGCAGATTTCCATGGCAATCTCCAATTTTGAATTTTTACTGATTTTGGTGCGCTTTTTGAAATTCTGGCCTTAAACTTGCTTGTAAGGTGTAAACACTCACTTTTTCGTACATGATTTTTTTGAGTTTTCAAAATATTCACCTTTTAACATGAAAAGATACATCTGTATCAGAACAATAGTAGTAGGAACATAAATATTTAGAAAATTTACTTTCTCGAAAATGGATCTTCTATTGGCTTACCATAGTTATAAATTTCCAGTCAAAATAAAAAGAAACCTACTGAGCAATGTTGAGTTCGTTTTTTCCCTTACAGCTATTAATATATTTTTTCTATGAAATAATTACGAAAAAATTATGATAAGTTAGAAAAAAATCAATTTATAACTTTCTCGAACCAACTTCCCGCAATTATTGTGTTGCAAAACGTATCGCCGAATACTGAATGGTATAGGTGGATACAAAAAAATTCACCATCTGCAAATTCCTCATAACATTGGATCGTCTCTTTTATTTATCTCTTTCACCCATTTCGTTAGAATTATTGATCTAAGGCAGGAAGAAGAAGATATTTTTAGATAATCGCTATTACTTTGTAGCGTTCTGAGAAATGACTGTATATTTCAATGAAAATCCCATGCCTGTGTTAGATTTTGATTTTACTTTCTTCGCGTTCATATGCAAGCAAAATTCACAGAGAACATCTTTAATTATAAAAAAAAATCTTTCAGCCAGCACAAAAAGATACCACTTTACCAAAACGAGTAGTGAAATAAATTAATTTTGAAAATGCATTGAAACTTCGAAAACGAGTGCTCCTATTGACTTTACATAGGAACCTTTTCTGCATAAAAAACTCTTTCAGTTTTCACAATTTCAAGTTAAAGTTAAAAAAAATATGTTGTAAAATTTACGGTAGTTTTTACCCCTATAACTACTAAAAATTGGATTTAGTTTCAGACAGGACCATGTTTGATACCAGAATCATGTACCAAATTCAGTGAAAATTCTAAAGAAACCCGCACGAAAACATTTGGGAAATTGGTTCTCGGTCGAATTGGCTGAAATGTTATGTTATAGTAGGATGGGTCATTAGAAAAAAGTGTGAGTTCAAATGATTTTGTATGTTTAGTTTCTGAGATATAAGCGGCCAAAGTTCGTTAAAACGTCGTATTGGGGTAGGAATGACAAAGAAAAAAACTATTTTTTTACTCGAAATAAGACGAAGTAAGGATGAAAATGTATTGAGCGGAACTCCTAAACATTCAATTATAATCTTATGCATGATAGTACATTAGGGTGTAACGGGGCATAGTAATATATATATAATATTTTGTTAAGATAGCATAGTTTCAGTCTATTGTAGTCGAAAAAACGTGTTTTGTTTCTTGGTGACTCTCTCTGTTTGAAACATATATTTTTTAATTTTCGAGTATACTGAAAACAATTGCTAGATCGTTTTTGATTACAAAAACAGGAATTCATAGAAATTGTTTTAATTGTGACGGGTACTACCCTGGAACTTTCTAGTACTATTTTTTAAACATCCTGTATAGATTCAATTGAAATCAATAATAAAACAAAGCTGGGTATTCAATTCCAGAAATCACCAATGTTAAAGAAACCACCCACATAACTAAGACTAATTCGAAAACCGTTCAAAGGTCAAAACTCTTCGTATCTTATCGCAACTCCGCAAAGAACATGATTCATTAGTGCCGGCGCGATACCATTCGAATAAATTTGACGTCTTAATTCAAGGAATGAAATCGAGAAGAAATCATAAACACGCGTGGAAAAGCCTACAGACAGTTACTTAAAGTCGGTTCCCCTCAGTATCTCTGATGCATGATAAAACGTCCTTTGAAGACCCGTAAATTCATCGACAAGAAAATAAAGATACACCCACAGAGATACGTGGAGAGAAGAAGAAGAAGGTCAAAACCCTTCTAGACGGCATTTCTCGCTGCCTTCGGAAAAAATGTCGACAAGCGCCCATGCTGCGGACAAGAGAAGCTTTCGAACTGATGATCAGTTCTTGGTTCGGCAGGAGCAGATTGAAGAGCCTAAATAAAGAACCTGCCTCCGTATATCTAACGTAATATCGGGACGTGTCGAAAAATCCGGCCGTAATAAATCTACGCTCTTTAATCGCCTTGGCACATCGACGAAATCGAATTTCTTTGCGCTGCAGACTTGAATTGGCGATCATCATGAGAAACGGACTATCAACGAGATGAAAATTCTTCGGCGGACATTCCTTCACATCAAATGCATGTATCAGCGCAAGTAGATTTCTTTCTTGTGCCACTTATGTGTGTAGGGGTGACACCTTCTGAATAGACATACAAAAAAACGTGCGGCATTTCCTTATAGATACACATGGGACCCAATTCTTGAATTTGCAGGAAAATATTCTCTAGAGAAAATGATAGAAAAGAGTTATCAGACTTTTATTCAACTTGAAAAGAACTGACTCATGTAAATCATACTTCAAGCAATATCCACTATTAACTGTTCCGTGTATATATATTCAAAGCTGTTTGTGCTATATTAAACGAAATATGAATTCCTCAAGATAGTTAGTTGTCGTGTGATAAACCAAAAGTTTCGTGCATAATACGCTGTAAAACTAAATATAAGTATACTGTTAAATATAGACACAAATTGTTGGAGATTGTACCTTAAAGTCAGTACAATATGTTTATGAAAATATAGCGTTCGTACAAATTCCTACATCGTTTCGAACAATGGAGGAAAACGGAAAGTTAAATACCTAAATATTATTTCGCGTATAAAGTAAAGAATTCATTTAAAAGAAGCTCTAGTTTCATTTGAAGAATTTTTAAATACTTCAAAAAAACCGTGCATGATAGGTATTCTACAAAACGATATGATAAATGACTTTTAAAATATTGCTGGCTTCTGTGATAGTTTAGCTTCATTTAAAAAACGCCTTCCTGAAAGGAAAGGAGAAGGGGCATTTAAGTTAGAGGAGGCTGCTGATGTCTTGATTATCACAACAAAAGAAAAATTTCATGTTCAAATATTACAATCACTCTCATCCTCTCTCATAAACAAGGAATATATTTCTCAGTACAAGTCATTTAGTGATACTGTAATGTATATCATAGATTAACAAACGATTTCTAATACGTTACCGTACCTAAAACCATTTAATGGATGTACTGTTGAGTGAAATAACCAGAGTAAAGATAAGTTACAGAATTTTGAAAAAAGTATTTCGAGGAAAATGATGAAAGACATAATGCAAATTTTAACGACATAATTAGAAAATAGAAAGCCACGAGTTACCAATAATAAACATATTTCAAGTTAAATAACTGAGTTTTTTAAGTCACGAAACAGAGATGCTGTGATTAACTTTAATTATTGTTGCATATTATAAACATCTTATCTTCATCGTTATACTTTAAAATGTTTTGTTAAAAATTATATAACTGGATATTTGTATTATAAAATATGTATTCCATAATAGATACTGACAAACCGAAAATTCAGCGTTTCATTTATTTATAATTTTATCGTTTGAAAATTATTCTCTTAAATAATTTTTTGTTTGAAGTTACATAAATTGTTTTTTGTCGTAAGTGGTCTAGCGGGATGCAACTTCAAAAAAATTATTTTTTTATGCGAAAACCGTACGTCAAACGAAAAAAAAATCAAGAGACCAGTTTTGCTAAGAAATATGGGGATTTCAAAAATAATTGAGAACTTTGAGAAAAAGCAGTGACGTATCACTTTTCTCTTTAAAATGATTCAGTGCAAATCCCGTACCAACGAATAAAAAATCATGTACAGCAGAAAATGCCTTTTGATGATAGAAGATGCACAAAAATATATAGGGTAATACCAAAGTAATCATTAAAAAAAATCTTAAAACTTAAGCACCCTGTAGTTCAAAAGTTAAGACCTTTAGAACATATGTTCATATGAAGTTTTTTTTCTCAAAATGGAACCAAGAAAAACCTCCTTGAATATTAGCATGTAATTAGGAAACACCCAGTATACAGGGTGAGTCAATATGATTCCCGTGGTTCATTGCTCCTTAATGTATCACTATTTCGATTTCTTATATTTTTTTGTCAAAGGGACCATCTAAAACCACCTTCCAAAATAAGTTCCATTCATACAGGGTGCATCATTGATGAGTGGCTAACCAAAGTTGTTCTTTTTCAAATGAAACTCCCGGTATATTTTCATAAATTCCGATCGGCTGTTTCATTGGCTACTCAACGATTTTTTCAATTTTGAATTCCATTGCGGCGTTGCCGAATTACTTAAAAGAAATCTATCATGTAGACTTCTTTTCGAAAAATTACCTATTTCATATTTCGAAATATTTAGAAAAGATAATTGGGGAATCTTTGGTCGATATGATGATGTTCATTGAGAAAACCAAGAATTTGGAATAAATTGTACAGGATGTTCGATACAACAACACAATCTTAGCCATTTTCAAACATCGGTATTTTGATTTTTTCAAATGGAACACCCTGTATATTTTCATTTAAATCAACTGCTTTTTAATGACTCTACACTTTTCATCCCCGACGTCATGTACCTTAAACAACCTGTTTCCGAGATATTCTGGTTTAAAGGAATTGTTCAATATCAAATCAACAATTCTATAGATTTTTTCATCTACATGTTTGTTCATAAAAAATACTGATACTGAATGATGTTTCAGTTATTTTTTCCCATCTTCAAAAGCATTCTTTGCAACTCATGAATAACTAGCATAGCAAAAGAAATTTTCAAATGTACAATCCAGTTGTGTTAAAAATTATTGTGGCATTATGAATTATCGTTTAGAGGACATGGTTAAAATGGTGTATGCTTTGGGGGAAAGTGATGGCAATTGCTTACTGGCATCTAGATTATACGAACAAAAGTTTCTTGAGAGAAGACATCCAAACCAGCGAGCATTTCGAGACCTCAAAACAAGATTTGAGGAAACCGGAAAAGTATTTTACAAAAAGTTTGAACGTGCTCGTCCTGTAACGAATGATAAAAATACTCTTGATATTGCATTGCATTTTACCGAGAATTCCCATGTGAGTAGACCGTATTTTGAGTAGGAAGTTGGAAATATCTCAAAGTAGTGTTTCTCGCATGGTGAGAAAATCCATATCATATGCAGTTAATGCAGGAGCTGACTGAAAGAGATTCTTCAAAGCGAATGGTTTTTTTTAGTATGTTCTATTTTCGGACGAAGCCACGTTTCACAACAATGGCCATGTGAATCGGCATAATATACACTATTATGCAACTGGAAATCCTCATTTTGTTAGATATGTCAATCACCAACAACGATGGTCACTCAATGTTTGGGGAGGTATCATTGGACGGCGTGTAATTGGGCCCTTTTTTTCCACGGTCATCTCAATGGAGGAAAATATCTAAGATATCTGCGGAGTCAGTTATCAAATTTATTAGATGATATTCCATTGGCAATAAGGCAGAGAATGTGGCTACAATAAGATGACGCGCCTGCACATTACCACACGGGAATACATTGATAATGAATTCCGTGGAAAATGGATAGGTAGAGGAGGGCCAGTTCAGTGGCCTCCAGGGTCACCGGACCTTACAAAAATTGATTTTTTTCTATGGGGATACATTGAATGGGTTGTCTATCAAACTCCGCCTACAACTCGTGAAAATATGAAAGCAAAAATTCGTACTGCTTTCAGGGAAATTTCAGAGGACATGCTGGCACATGTGGCTAGTAATTTCCGAAACAGATTGAGAGTGTGTATTGGTGAAAATGGCAGGCACATTGAACATTTGCTGCATTAATTATTGTTATTTTCTGTTGGATTCGAATAAATATGATTTTTATGCAAAGTTTAATTCCAAATATAATACCAAAAGCAAACATTGTCAATATTTTCTGTGGAAAAATATCCATCTTTTGGATGTAGAATATCTAGGAAACGAGTTGTTTTAGGTACATGATATGGAGAATGAAAAGTGTAGAGTTAATGAAAAGGAGTTGATTTTAATGAAAATATACAGTGTGTTCCATTTGAAAAAATCAAAATACCGCTGTTTGAAAATGGCTAAGTTTGTGTTGTTGTATCGAACATCCTGTACAATGTATTCCAAATTATTGGTATTCTCAATGAACATCATCATATCGACCAACGATTCCCCAATTATCTTTACTAAATATTTCGAAATGTGAAATAGGTAATTTTTCGAAAAGAAGTCTACAAAATAGATTTATTTCCAATAACTCGGCAACGCCGCAACGGGTTTCAAAATTGAAAAAATCGTTGAGCAGCCCATGAAACAGCTGATCGGAATATATGAAAATATACCGGGTGTTTCATTTGAAAAAGAACAACTTTGGTTAGCCACGCATCAATGATGATATATGAATGAAAATTATTTTGGAAAGTGGTCTTAGATGGTACCTTTGAAAAAAAATATAAGAAATCGAAATAGTGATACATTAAGGAGCAATGAACCACGGGAATCCTGTTGACTCACCCTGTAGATTGAGAAAAGAGTTGGACCCAAGACTGACCCCTGAGGTAATCATTCAACATCTAATTTGTGCGATAAGACACACATTTTGAGTTCGTCCAGATAAATATGATTCAAGCCACTGCAGAACTACATCTCTACACCCATTATTTGATTGTAAAGAAGAGTGCTTTCATTTGGAATGAGCCACACTGTATTTATACAGTTGATGTAGTAAAATCGTTCCCTGTGAACATTCCCATGTATGAATGATCATTGAATATCCCTAGGATATAATAAAATAGTTATTTTCGCCGACTGCTTCCGTAAATAATTGTAAGAACGACGTTATCTGCACCGAACCTGTTTTTCTGAAACGTACGACGCGGAATCTGAAATCGATCCGATAAAAACCTAGACAATATTTTCATATGCAAATGGAGATTGGGTTGGGCACCCGACTGAAGCGCTGAAAAATACTTAAACAGAAGGCACGACGGGTAGGTAATATAGGAAACTATCTTCTCCGCAGCAGCCGAGAGCTCATGCGTCCGTACCGTTATAACCGTAGATTACGAGCATCTATATCACCTCGGGATGATCTTGACAAGCAAATAATAATATTTATTGGCACAAGTCAAAAGTAATTTATCGAGAAAAATACGCTATATACGAAAATTTCGTAATCGGTTACGCGCCAAGATTTATGGACAAGTATTTGCAACATATTAAATTGTGTCGCTTGCAGGTAGCTTATAATGGAAACGTTAACCAACAAAATACTCGAATTTATGTGCGGCAAACGGATCCGCGTAAATTAACGGCGGTGGTATGCCACAGGGACGTACTCTCGAAGCGTAATTCCAACCATAAATGACATTTCCATTGGGAGTACCATCGATCCGACGGTTTGTCGTTCACATTGCATGCATGCATTATTTTTCTTCGTTGCGTATACACAATCTCGTAATATCGCTTCATGAAAAAAAACATTTAAAGACAAGCTTTTATTCAAATGCGATAAAAAGAAAAAATAATTGCTTTGGCTGTGTGACGTAGGTTATTGCGCGAGTAATAGATTCAAAAGCTTGTCGCTTTTGAAATCGAACTGAAAACTATGCGCGACAAGCTTTTGAATCTATAACTCACGGATTGATCTACACCCTCATCCAAAGCAATTATTTTTAACTTTCTAGCGCATTTGAATAAAAGCTTGTTTTTAAAAAGGTTTTTTTTTAATCATTTTATTTTGTTCTTTTTAGTTAGTACGCCTAAATCTATGCATCTTTGTTAAAAAAAATCCTTTGAGTTCTGAACTATCTAGTTCTTCAATGAGGAGACTATCTAAAGATCAACTCGTCCGCCATCCTGGAGTTGCCATCGTCAATTTATGAATTCTGACAAATTATTAATAATTTCCGACCCAAAACCCACATACAATTTTGAATAGAAACGGTCCATTATCACAAAACTTGTCCACCATCTTGGAACCGCCATCTTGAATTTATGAATTTTGACAAATAAATCATAATTCAATAAAACCTCCACATACCAATTTTGAATAGAATCGGACCATAATAACAGAGATCGTCGGCCATCTTGGAGCCGCCATTTTATTTTATGAATTTTGACAAAAAATTCATAATCTTCGACCCCGAAAACCCCCACATACCAATTTTGAGTCGAATCGGACCATAAACACAAATCTCGTCCGCCATCTTAGAGCCGCCATTTCATTTTTTTCTATAACAAAAACTTCATAATGCATTATAACGGGAACTATGAACACCTGCCAAATTTCACGTTAATCGGGCAACCAGAAGTGGGTCAAATTTAACTTGCAAAATTTGGAACAGGTGAAACTAAATAAAAGCTTGTAATATCAGTATAGACATTCAAATGTGGTGTTCCACAGGGTACCGAACCCGGCCCAATAGTATTTATAGTTTGAAATAACCATATACTCACTTCATAGACTAATTGGAATAATATAATAAATACACCTGATCCTGTTATAATTTTTCAAAAATTCGTGATTGAAAAATTAAATAAATGTGTCCCGTTAAAGAAATGAAAAATTTAAAACCAAAAGCCTTGGGTAACCAAAAGATTGGAAATTTCATCATACAAACCATCAGGAGATTCACTTCAGATGTACATGCTTCAACAAATATAGATACTAACTAGATACTAGATACTAACTTGTTAAGGACAATGTTTATGCTAATAGAATAGAAATTATCGAAAAATAAATCTAGAAAAATGGGTCATAAGAAATGAAATACAGGGGAAAACAAACCTACTAAATTCGTGATTGAAAAATTAAATAAATGTGTCCCGTTAAGGAAATGAAAATCTAAAACCAAAAACCTTGGGTAACCAAAAGATTGGAATTTTCAGATTCATACAAACCATCAGATTTACTTCCGATGTACATGCTTCAACAAATATAGGAGTACTTATAGATACTAACTTGTTAAGGACAATTGTTATGCTAATAGAATATGAATTATCAACAAATAAATCCAGAGAAATGGGCCATAACAAATGAACTACAGGGGAAAACAATCCTACTAAGGTCGTGATTGAAAAATTAAATAAATGTGTCCCGTTAAAGAAATGAACATATAAAACCAAAAATCTTGCAAATTTAAGATTCATACGAACCATCAGGAGATTTACTTCAGATGTACACGCTTCAACAAATATAGGAGTACTTATAGATACTAACTTGTTAAGGACAATTTTTATGCTAAAAGAATATAAATTATCAGAAAATAAACCTAGAGAAATGGGCCATAACAAATGAAATACAGTGGAAAAAACCTACTAATCTCACCAACATAGACTAGCACATTTTGAAAGATTTCTGCAGCTCGATCGCCAAAAATATGACACCCAATCTAACACCTCAAATTGATCCATTAAACTATTGTAACAAATCCTATTACTGTACTAATTTCACACTCTTAATGATTGAAATGAAAAATGACAAATCAGCTGGATTAGATGGTACAATTAGACCATTCGAAGCACTATCTGCACTAGCAGATGGAAATGTTTAATCCTTTGAAACCGATATATTTTCTTTAGGCTTGTAGACCGCTGTTGTTTCACAGATGATAGCACTAAACCCTCCATTTTCAGACCAATCTTAGTACTCCATTATCTCAAAAATAAAAATATATTATTGCGATTTTTAATGGACCAAAACATGTTGAACGATTGTCAATTCGGGTACAAAAAGTACATATGTTGTGAAGTTATCATTTTTTAAATAGATATATTTAAAGTTGAATGAAAGGAAAGCCAGTACAGATTTTTCAAAAGCTTTCGATTGCGTTAACCGTGTATTCCTGCTGCAAAAATTACATTGATCTGCATGGTAAATATTGGCGATACATTCTCCAATATTTCGCACATAAACTGCGGGGTTCCTCAAGGATCAGTTCTGGGGCCTGTCCTATTCCTATTATATCTGAACGATCCCCATACAATCTATAACCAAGGATCCTCAACAATATGACCCAACATTATTATGACATGGAAAAGACAATAAATAAACGCCTATAAGAAGTAGTTTCCCAAAATCTAGTAAAAGTCGAACGAAGGTGTGAGTCAAACTTTCTTTCTCTCATGTAGACAACACCAAGATTAATAATTTGGTATTTGGTCACGACAACTTTCAACTGGTTAGTACCAAAATCGAAAAAACGTAAGGTCCTGAGTTTATGAGTTTACACATTGACAACAAATTGAAATTCAAGTAACACATGCAAAACATTGGCTACAGGATCGTTGGCCATGAAAATCGTTTCAAATGAAGCAAAGTTAACTTATTATGCACACGTGGAGTCCTATTCAATTTATGGTATTGCATTTTGGGGTTATTGTAGTCAACGAGTTTTGTACCGCAGAAAACATATCTAAGATACGTATGTAGGGTTAGCTATAATGATAGCTGTAGATATATTTTTACTCAACACAAAATTTTTGAGGTGGTAGTCTTTAAAAAAAGTTACCAATCACCTGACAATAGAGCTCACACGACAGCAACAGAACATTAATCTGCCGATACCAACATTAACGATGCTCAAATGATTTTAAAACACCTAGCAAAAAGTTATAGAGATATATTAGACCATATAAATAGTTTTGGTTGAGAATATCTATCTTCCGTTTTGTATACAGTTAGAGAAGTGTTCGACGATGATTTCGAGAAAAGGGTTAATTTAGTTGTTTGTTGCTACAAGACAAATATTTTTTAAAATATGTTTATTGACCAATATTAATCCACATTGCTTTAGTCACAGTAGTCACAGTGGTCAATAAATGTATGAGGCGGCATAATTGGAAATTTTGTCAATGAGTTATATTTCTTTGGTGGAAGATTACTGGCTTCATTAACATTTTTTTTTAAACTAATCACCGCAATTAATCAATCATATACCTAATATTGAATGGATATTGAATGGATATTGAATGGATATAAAATGTAATTAATTTTAACTTCGTTATTGGGTGGCATGAACTGAAAAAAAAAATATACTGCAGAACTGCACAGATTCGAGAAATTTTGAGAGATATGCCCAAACTGTTCCAAGAAAATTACACGAATAGCGCTGCTGAAAAAACCTTGTGGCCCAAACAACCCAACGCATAGCATCGTACATATAACTTACCAACATGTATACCATCATGGTTGACATCACAAAAAAATATCCGCAGAAAAAAAATTCCAGCTACAAGGCGGCTTTTATCAGTGGAGCCCCATTTTTTCCGACTGTATACAGTGCTAGTCAAAAGTCCCCTCCCCCCCTCGTATCTTTTGAACGGGTATACTTATAATAATGAAATTTGGAGGGTGGAAATAAACGGATGTAGGCTTCTCAATTGGTCATAACAGGTGACGCAATAGTCATAAATGACGTCACAAGGCCACTGTGACCAATAATTTTAAATGGGACCCTATGGCAAGTGACAGCTCGTTTGAAAGGTATTGAAAATACCTATTCAGTCATACCAATTTTGTTTGGGTTTCGGCTGATTTTGATTGATAAATTGAAGAAATACGAAAATTATAGTTTCGCATTTAATTAATGAAGATTTAAGAACCAGTTCTTATAATAAGTGTTCAAAATGTGCTCCATCTACTTCCTGGCAGTAATGCATCCTATTGCTAAACTCTTGTCGTACTCGTCCCAGTGTGTCAGCGGAAATTGCCCTACATTCTTCAACAATTCGTTGTTTCAGAATGGCAATACTGTCAGGTGCTGTAGCGTAAACCTTAGATTTCAAGTACCCCCATAGAAAAAAATCTAATGGTGTAAGGTCCGGTGACCGAGCTGGCCATTCGATCGAACCTCGTCGTCCAATCCATCTACCACGATATTCTTCATCTAGGTAACGTCTTACTGCACCGTAATAGTGTGCAGGAGCACCATCTTGTTGAAACGTTATTTCCAAGTTGTCGAATTCATCTGGATTATCTTCTAGAATTTCAAGAATTAACGCCTTAATATCATTTTGTAACATCTCCAGATACAATTCACCGGTTAAGTTAGCATTGAGAAAAAGAGGCCCAACTATGTGGTTTCCCAAAATACCTGCCCAAACATTTACTTTTTCTGGAAATTGAGTATGTTTTTCACGAAAGATGTGAGGATTTGTGTCACTCCAATACCTCACATTTTGAGTGTTAACATTTTCCCTTGAGAAAGAAAGTACTTTCGTCACTAAAACAAATTGTCTGTATGTAGCCTGGTTGTTGGTTCATTTTATTGGACATAGTTTCACAGAATTCTAGTCTTCGGTCGGGGTCATCATCTGAAAGTTGGTGCACCATTTTAATTTGTATGGATGAAATTTGTTTTAGCCAACACCCTATGTACTGTCCTTTGACTGACTTCACAGATAGACGCAACTTGGGCTGTGGAAGAAGTAGGGTTTACTACCATTTCTCCAATTATGTCAATTTTTTTGTCATCACTAATTGTTGGTCGACCAGATCGTTTGGCATCTTGAACACTACCTGATGCTTCAAACTTCCGAAGAAGCTCCCTCAAATAAACCCTCGATATAGGGCGATCGGGGTACCTCTCATTAAACAGTCGTTCCGCTGCATGGAAATTGTTTCTACATTCACCAATTATTAAGATAGCTGCTACTTTGTCGGCTACAGTACGTACCATTTTGCCTATGTAAACACTTAAACGTCTCGTTAAACAATAGCTTAGGTAAATTTTCAAGGTATAAACACTTTTGACAAGTAGAGAATTCAAAAACGTCAACCTTTTTGACAATTAACCAGAGGCGTACTTTAAAATCTTTATTAATTAAATGCGAAACTATAATTTTCGTATTTCTTCAATTTATCAATCAAAATCAGCCGAAACCCAAACAAAATTGGTATGACTGAATAGGTATTGTCAATACCTTTCAAACGAGCTGTCACTTGTCATGGGGGCCCATTTAAAATTATTGGTCACAGTGGCCTTGTGACGTCATTTATGACTATTGCGTCACCTGTTATGACCAGTTGAGAAGCCTACATCCGTTTATTTCCACCCTCCAAATTTCATCATTATAAGTATACCCGTTCAAAAGATACGAGGGGAGGAGGGGACTTTTGACTAGCACTGTATGTAATACATCTTTGGACAATTTATCAGTTTTACTACTAAGGTTAGCTACATATTTCTAATCAGACAAATTTTCTGTGATTTTATAACTTAAACATTTAAATTGTAATCTTATTTTAAATGCTAACTGTTATTATTTGCTCTTTCTTTCTAATGATTTTAGTATCGTTTCACTGTATAATTGAGTATATTTGTGTAATACCTTTCCTGAATTACTGACTATTTCATATGTGAAATACTTGTTAAACTCCATATTCGAAAATAACTTTTGAATCAATGTCAAGAGAAAACCATCTAAGATTATTATCCCCAGCCGAGGGTTCAACGACAATCGACGAACTTCTTTTGTTATCTGAAATGATCATCCAACTTGGTAAGAAATAATCTTTCCCCAAAAAAAAACATTAATTGGCAAGTCCAACTTGGTAGGTAATAATCTGACATCCAAAATCAACAAGCGGAAGCAATAATAAAAACCTATATTTGGCCTTCAAATATGGCGTTTTCATTTACAATTCTGATTGATTTTCGTCTTCATTTAATGGGTTTCAACTTTTCACTATTATCTCTGTTGGGAGAATCGTAAAAGAAAATACCCTAAGCAGATTCTATGAATCAGTAAATTACAATCTCAAAACATACTTTTACGCTTTCCCGGAGATTAGGAGTTTTATTTATTTCCGAAAATAAACAAAACAGCATTATTTCCTACAGTTGTACTCCTTCTCATCCTTTGTTTTAAAAATTTGGATAAACAGTGATAGTGTGGATTTTTTTTATACTTTATACTAATCATAATAAAAAAAGGAATTTTAGCTTGCATGGGTATTTTTGCACCCCAAAAATGGTTGTTTCAAAAGTTGTGCTATTTATTAATCAGTTTGTGGAAAGGCTAGAGAGATATTTTTTTTTTCAAATCACCAGAGGATAATCCACTTTCAGGGGGTTGCGATATTTTTATAATGGTTTCATTTATTGAGCTTGAAATTTCTTTCACAAATTAAAAACTGTCATTTAATTCCATTAGTTCAACGTTATTTATAGTTTTGAAAAACAACATCCTCTTAACGAAATATTCCTTTCGGGAGGAAATATTTTTCTTAGCATCTTCGTACTTCTGTAGAGACATTACTACTACTACTAGTCCAAGACATTTAATTCTTTCCTTTTTGTATTATAATTGATGTACAACAATACATAGATCCGTATGCCTTCTGAGGAAAATGCCGAGCAAAGCAATATACCTGGACGGTTTCTATATATTCTATTACTCTCATGGCATCGAGTTTTCAGCTATTCCTCATCATATAGTAACTCTGCTGAGGATTTTTTATGTCGATCTATGATTAGCTTAACGTTAAGCTAGCAGAACCAGCGATATATCCCATAATTGAAGAGCAAAAAATTTGTAAGTAGGGTTATAAATTACCCTAAAATTATGTCCAGAAAAAAAATCGAAAATCCCAAGGTGGTTCTGCTAGCTTTTTTGGATGCCATATTAGCATCCCCATTGAACTTTATCAGATCCAAGTATAAAAGTGTATTGTCATCAGAACCATGTACGCATACCAAATTTGAAGTAGTTTTTGTGGATGTACACAAAATTAAAATACATTCGAGGGGAACTAACTATGTTGTGAAACCCTACGTATTCGAAAAGTCCCCTAGCCAGACATGGCAACTCCGTAAAACGGCACCTTATCATAGAATCCCACCAGAAAACCGGAATAACGCAACTTTCCAAGAAAAAACCACCAAACAAATGTATATAGATTCATAATAATTATGATAATATTATGCTACATATTTCTCCGACTCGTATAAACTGAAAACTTAATTGAACCTCATTAAATGAGATATTTATTTGTGTAATATTTACCAAGAAATTATTTTTTTCTCCTCCGCCTCTCTGCATTGGTAACATTATATGTGGCGCAGATCAAGTTATTATGATTTATTTCTCAAATAAATGAAAGCAGACAGCAGTATGTCTCTGTCTGGTAAACATACCTCTTTCATTTGAACAACACAGAAAATAATGATCGATATTTCAAAGCAGAGTCGCCTGGCTATTCGTGAGATTCTTATTTCGACTGTATAAATGTACTGCTTGATTGCTGAATGATTGATGTCACTTATCCTTTTTGTAAATCAATCGAAAACGGATATGAAGTTCGAAAGAAATCTACGATGAGTGTTCATTGATATTCCATTTCGATTTCCGATCATTAACTGGGAATAGATGTATACACTAATCAGGGAAAAATGAAAAAAAAATCTTAGACAAGTCTCAAGAGAGATTCTCGGTGGATTTCAAAATAATATCTTGATCTTAGCAGCAAAACCGGATAATTATGTGGATGATTTGAAAGATTAACCAAAAACTCATAGACCTCATTATATTTTTTATTTGTTTGAAAATATGAACAGGATGTGGAATCATCTGCGACTGAAAGATAAACTTTAGTCATTATCTTCCATCGTTTGAGATAACCTCTTGTAGGGTAGTTGAAGTTAATAGTAAATTTCCTCTATTTTTTATCGAATTCTGTATTCTATTCGCTACGTCAAACTTGTTTTTTATTTATTTTGAAAAGTGAAACATTCTCACTTAAATATTGAATAGAATTTTTTTACTGTGAATTGGAAAATCCACGATAAAAATGAAGTTATTGTATGTGATTATCTGACACAAACAACTACTTCCCCGGCTAAAGCCACGCTAGACATTGAACTACATCTGATAGAAATTCAATCTATCATACCCCAGAATAGGTTTGAATGTCAAAAAACACTAATTTCAGAGTGTCACTAAAAAAGAAATATTTCTAACATTTTTCCATCTTTGCAAAGTGAAATTGCTTCTTGAAAATGTGTCTCCCATTTCTTCCGGTCTTCCTGATGATCGTGGAAGCGTGAAATTGATTTTCGTCGCGAAAAATGTATTGAAGACCTAGTGAATACGATACCTCTCTTGCATCAATGTTACAAATGATTTCTGGTGAATACTCTCTTTTGGAAAACATTCTTCTTTGCCTCATTCTTCTATATGAGTTCCTATTAAGAAAATTGGAATTGAAAATCAAATAACTATCTGAATGAAAATGAAAATTTTCACTTTCATATTTTTTCTTTTGAGTTAGGGTTCTTTTTCAATTTCAATCAGATGCAGTTCAATGTCCAGCGTGGCTTTAGCCGGGAAAGTTGTTGTTTTCAGTTCAGTTATTGTATGTGAATATCTCATTTTTATCGTGGATTTTCCAATTCACAGAAGAATATTTATATGCAATATTCAATCGAGAATGTTTCCTTTTTCAATATTTTTTATTGTTTCGTCAATTATGAGCAAAATGTTGTGAAGTCTGGTGAATGCATTGCGGAAAACTTATTTTCAGTTATTAATTGAAGGTTACAGATTTTATAAGATAGTTACAATTTTCTTCATATCGCAGCAACGATTTGTAATTTTATTATGTTTTTCGACGACCACATAGAAATATGCCCCCTTCATGCGCTTTATCGGCCAAGGAGTTAGGACGATGAATACATTTTTCATTTCTACATCGAAGGCTGTACTGCAATAATCATTTCAGTGCAGGTCTTACTGAAATATAAAGCCATAACAGACCCGTCCAGTAAAGCTTCGCCAAGGATATTTTTTAAATATGTTCTACACTTATATCTTGAATCAAATATTCATTATAGAGTGAAATGATCCATGAAACAAGAATATGAATTTTGAAGAAAAGGGAAACATTCTCAATTGAATATTGATAGAAAGATTTTTCTGTGAATTGAAAAATCCACGATTAAAATGAAGTTATTTTTTGTGAATGTCTAACAGAAAACAACTACTTCCCCGTCTAAAGCCACGCTGGACATTGAACTACATCTGATAGATATTCTGAAAAGGCCCTAACTCAAAAGAAAAAATCTGAAATTGAAAATTTGCATTTTCATTCAGATAGTTATTTGATTTTCTATTCCAGTCTTAATTAAGAACTCATAAGGATGAATGAGGCAAAGAAGAATGTTTTCCAAAAGAGAGTACTCACCAGAAATCATTCGTAACATTGACGCAGAAGAGACATCGCATTCACTAGGTCTTCAATACATTTTTGTCGACGAAAATCTATTTCACGCTTCCACGATCATCAGGAAGACCGGAAGAAATGGAAAACACATTTTCAAGAAGCAATCTCACTTTGCAAAGATGGAAAAAGTTAGAATCATTTCTTTTGGAGAGACACTTTGAAATTAGTGTTTTCTGGCATTAAAACCTGTCATGGGGTATGATAGATTGATTTGTTGAAAATATAAACGGGATGTTCATAAAATCAGATGTGGAATCATCTGCGACTGAAAGATAAACTTTTAATCGTGGATTTTTCAATTCACAGAAAAATCTTTCTATCAATATTCAATTGAGAATGTTTCCCTTTTCAACATGAATACCCCACAAGAGGTTATCTTGACGATGGAAGATAGTGACTTAAGTTTATCTTTCAGTCGCAGATGATTCCACATCTGATTTTATGAACATCCCGTTTATATTTTCAACAAATGAATTTTGAACTTTTGACTTGTCTAACAAATTTCAAACTATCGATTTTTAACGCTGAATTGTCAGAAATCACATATCAACAAAAGTCGCTGAAACCACGTTGGACATTGAACTACATCTGATAGATATTGAGAATCCAAAATAACAAATCTGAAAGTGAAACTTTGCATTTTCATTTGAGTTAGGGTTTCTTTCTCAATAACAATCAGATGTAGTTCAATGTCCAACGTGGCTTTAGCCGGGGAAGTAGTTGTTTCTGTTAGATATTGACAGAAAATAACTTCGTTTTTATCGTGGATTTTTCTTTTCAATATTCAATTGAGAATGTTTCCCTTTCAATCGAAAATAGAGGAAATTTACTATCAACTTCAAGTAGCGAAAGTCAAGAAACTTTAACTGTAGAAGTGAAACTAATAGAAGTCCAAATATAACTCTTAATCACATTAGAAACGTAACATTTAATATTGTGAATAATAAAGAAACTAATGTTGAAGAGTACATATGATTTGAAATATCTAATAAATGTCACATTTGAAGATAACTTCATCATAGCATTACAATGCTACTAAATATAAGAGGTTTGTGAATAGTGATATCGCTGTGGTCGTAGAAAAAGTATAGTGTACAATGAGCATGGAATATCCATTTCTCACTCGTATGAATTACGGCAGTCGCTTTCGGCTCATACAGCAATATTCATACTCGTGAGAAATGAGTACCATTCCATGCTCGATGTACAATATACTATTGTAATACCACATATTACCACATGGTAGTGCAACAACGCTACCCTACCAATTTCTCATTAACATCCGAGATTGAGACAGCCAGCGTTCTCTACGCATGCACATGCTTACATGAGTTCAGATTCAATTGGACGCGGTGGTTAGAATGGAATAGAATGCGTTGTTTGGGAAATATGTTGACACGCTAGTACAATGTTAATTTTTATGTTTGCATTAGTTATGGTGGACGATCAACACATTGAATGTTTATTGTTAATAACTGATTCTTCGTTTTATCTCTGAAATAGGCTGATCAAAAACATACCCTGGACATTTATTCTACACTATTTTCTTTCAACCAATGATATATGGCGTATACAAATTGAAATTTTATAAAATGAAATTATCATTTATAATGAATATTACTTCAGCCAGTCCTGCGTGGCAAGATTCATTCCATTCTTGGTAAATATCCTACTAAGTAGGACGGCGTTTTCTCTGAAATACGACCCACGAAAGATCGAAAAAAAAAACATTTTCAGAATGTTTTCGTCCACTGGAAACAATCAACATTCGGCCTCCTTCCAACCAGAACATCACACACACACTCCTAATCACGTGTTTTTAACAATCTTTTGTACGAAAAATAGCCGTTTACGATATTTTCACCTTTTTTCAATGTAAACGAATCAAACGATATATTTTAACAGCCTTTATCTCGGTTAGTTTAATGTTGCAATAGTTGCGTTTTGTTCACCCCATTATTTTGCGAAAAAAATTAACTTTGTTTATTTCTCCACAGGTCAGTATTATTACAGATGAAGAGTGACGCTCTGAAAGAAAATCAATCATAAGCTTTTCTTAGGGTCACCAATAGTTTTCGAAAGAATCATAGAAAATGAGAAAAAATATCACCGCTATTGGAGTGTTAAAAAGAAATTTCTGCCAAATTAGGTTAGGTTGTGTCACCTTCTTTCACGTCAGATATTAACTGGGTTCGTCTTTCTGTAGGCGGTCTACTGGACTGAGGTATGTCTTCTGCAAACAGTACTGAGACACGCCGAAGGTACGGTTTACATAAAAAAACAATATTTTACGTAAAAGAAGGTGAGACAACCTAATCATATTTGGCAAACATCGCTATCTAAATTGATAGATCCGCTCGTGGACACTTTGGTGGCGGTGCTTTTATCGTTTTATTCGAATTATTATTCGTGTATAATAGTAGCAGTCAGTAGCTCTCAGGCACTTGATCTGTTGTAAATATTTGGGTGAAAATTGAAGGAACAGAGTTTCCAGTCAGTAATATTTTGAAAGGCTGTACCATAATGAAAATGGAGTATAAAACACAACTATTGCAACTACCATCTTTTGACTTCTGATGATATCCGAGTTGGAGCTACCAATAACATAAAAATGATTGTTGTTAAACGTCCATTAAGCTGGCGTTGTCAACATAGCGGAATCGAATTTAGAATAAGAAATAATTTGTTGCTTTTTTGTTACAGCAAAAGTGATTTTGTTGCTCCAGCCATTTTTTTTTAAATAGGGGACATAATTAAGTTGGCATTGTCACGAAAATTATAGACATAGAGAGTGGATCTGACTAATTTTAAATTTGTTGCTAATTAGTTGCTGACGTTTTGAACAGTTAAACTGATAACAATTCCAAAACTTCTACATGTTTTGGGCGCTAAAAGATTGCAAAATAGATAGGGGGGATACGAAAGCTAGGAATAGTATTCGGTAATTAATATTCGATTGCTACAGCTGGATAATAATTTCACATGGAGAGCTTTTATTAAGAAATAAAAGTTCTTCCAATGCCAATGTACACCCACAATATTTGATTCATATACACTCAAGATAGGAATGATAAGAATTACTTATACCTATGAGGAAAGCGCCCGGTAAAAGATCGTTAATTAGTTCCTAACACTATTACAAAAAAAAGCTCTGTCAATGCTAGTTGAGAGTCGACACAGTATTGTCGGGATGATAATTGCTAATGAGAGCTATACAAGTTTACAGCACTCAGTTAGCAATTAGTTGCTGTCTATGGGCAACACGTATGTACCCGAAAGTTCATGTCAATGCTAGTTGAGAGTCAATTCAACATTGTCAGGGTAAGAACATTGTGGTAGCTCAGATCGATCGATTGGCCGTGAAATGCAAAAAACCGATAGGAAACCGGAGCATCCGCCAGGCGGCGCCACCGTCGACTTTGACATGTTCGAAAAAAAAATCCACATACAGCCCTCCGGAAAATTCCCAGCTTTTGTATCTCCCGTATCTATTTTGCAATCTTTTATCGTCCAAAAAATTTAGAGGTTTTGGATTTGTTATCATTTAACTGTTCAAAACGTCAGCAACTAATTAGCAACGAATTTGAAATTAGTCAGATCCACTCTCTATGCCGATAATTTTCGTGACAATGCCAACTTAATTATAAGCTGGCATTGTCCTTTATTTTTTTTAAATAGCTGGAGCTACAAAATCAGTTGTAACAGCTGTAAACAAATCAGCAACAAAAAAGCAACAAATTATTACCTATTCTAAATTCGAATGCGCTATGTTGACAATGTTAGCCCTGGTCGCAGAAATAGGCCGACGTGTTTCAGAAAGTATTGGAGAGAACCGCATTTTGACTTCAGATTCATGTCGTGTATTTTAACCCCATTCGTTCAACGATTTACCGACAACGTTTGGGAAAAGCGATCCCTCCTGTTTTGTAAAAAAGTCCCTAAATATATTTTCAGAAATCTTTTAATTTGTTGAAACCTGAAATGCGTTTGATCATCGAATGTAACAAATCGTATGATTTCTTCATTGAGTGGCGTGTAATTTATAACCTTGGCTGGCTAAAACATATGAATGAAAAGTAAGTTTGTATAAAATAATAAATGCAATTTGTTCACCCTGTTCATATTCACTGACACGTAGTATTCAATTGAAACTATACCAGATTTGATGAAGGAGGTCAGCACCAATTAAACACATATTGGTTAATTCTCATCATCACGATCTGTTTCTTTAAATATCGAAATATTCATGAAGTGATATTGAAATGAACTGATATACTGAAAGAATGCTTCATTTTGTCTTTTTCCATCAATGAACACTTCATTAGTATATTAGAATTGAATTTTTGAAAATGTTTTGTTGATATGAGCCTCCATGTCATGAAATGCTATTCAGAGACGCCAGCAAACTTGCAACAGGCGCAATACATCGCCAAAAAGAAATTCTGTAAAGTTGGCATTCACTGATGAAATGTTCACGGTAGGCGAAAGACATTTGACCCAGGAGTCAGTTGAGAGAGCGGCCGCTAGATGGCGGTCCATACGCGTCGGTCACAACCCGTGTTCGACGAGGAAAAATAACCTAAAAAAACTTGACTAAAGCGCCTCTATCGCTGGGGATGCGAGTGCATGTGCGCGTGGGGATGCTGGGGGTGGCCGTAACCCTGAGCGAGGGGGGTAGCGGACTGGGACAGGCCTGCGAGTAGCCCCCGTGTTGCGGCGACCCCCCCAACCCCAGATGGGTCTGTTCGAGGTGCGAGTAATGACCCTGGCTGGCCAGCGAGTGCGGGTGAGCGTGTGTATGCGGTGATCCGTACACCATTTGTCTTACTTTGGAGTCGTCGTCACTTATGTTGTAGGTCAGCTCGGTTTCTTCGAAGCCGGTCGCCGACATCCGCTGATCGCCGCCCGCAGAACCGGCGGGGGGGTCCGGTGAATTCAGGCAGGTTTGGATGAGGGCCTTCCCTGTACAGAGACCAACAACTGTTAAAGAAACAATACGATATCGGTTGGTTTTTTCGGTATTAGTGGATTAAACGTATCGGAGAGGTAGAGAGAATTTATATGTCGTCGTCGTCGTGGCGAGGATTTATGCCATTCGATGAGAGCCGGGAACACAAACCGACTCGTTTTGTAGAAATTGCGGCGACATTAAAGCGTGCCCCCAATTCGTAATACGGAGGCGGCAGTTTTTGGTGTATCGATTATTCGAGAGTGGAAAAACTCTCGGATGTGATTGGAATTGCATGTTTTGGTTCACATGCTCTACACACACAAGGTTTATCAGTGATATAATAACCCAGTCAAAATAGCTTCAAATCGGGTCTGAACGGTAAAAAATCGAACGGGTAAGAGATATATATATATATATATATATATATATATATATATATATATATATATATATATATATATATATATATATATATATATATATATATATATATATGTATATATATATATATATATATATATATATATATATATATATATATATATATATATTGAAGTGTGGGTTTTCTTGAATCCTGGTTTTTTGGTTGGAGGTTCTTGGGTTTGGGATTCTTGTGTGAAAATGAAACTATCTTATATTATGCTAGACGTTTCGCCCCTGGCCGGAGGCATCTTCAGTAGGTTTTTTTTTTAATAATTAATTTTTAATTTTTTGTTCTGGTAATTAACAATGACATCTGAAAAGTAAAACATTCTATCCATAACACAAAATGTTTTACTTTCCAGATGTCATTGTTAATTACCAGAACAAAAAATTAACAATTGATTATTAAAAAAACCCTATTGAAGATGCCTCCGGCCAGGGGCGAAACGTCTAGCATGATATAAGATAGTTTTATTTTTACACAAGAATCCCAAACCTAAGGACCTTCAACCAAATATATATATATATATATATATATACACAGTGTGACCCATTTAAAATAGAACCACCCCTGTAGAATACGTATTTTTCAGTCAATCTCAAAAATATTTTTTTGTTATATTAAGCATCAAAAACTGTATCTTGACACAAATTTTCATAACTTCAGTTTCATTTCCAAGGCACTCTATGGTTTTTTTCTTTGTCAAAAACGGCAAAAGTTTATTAGGCAATTTTTGTTTTGAAATTTGACTACACCACTGGATTTGTAATCGTTATAAATGGAAACCATCAAAATTTCATAAAAAAATATTCGTTTACAACGAAGTTACAACAACTTTAATCGTGGAAACAAAAGTATTTGATTATAATTTTTATTTAGATTATAGACATATTTAAAATCTGGCAACACTGCCGATACAAAGTAGAACACCAGTGAATTTGTACAGCGAAAATCCGAAGTCAATAGCTCATTCCGTTCTACAGTTATAAGTATGGTAATGTGAGCGATTTGTGGAGTACTAAATCACAGCCTACTATTGATTTAGTACAATACCTATGCCTAATGTATTAGTTCAGCTTTCCTCAAATTATTGATACCTTCTCTAAAAGCTTGTTTCAATTGAGTTTTGCGGAATTTAAAAGGAACATTTTTTGTCCTGCCTTCTGTTTTATTATTCAATAAATAATTTTGATACTTTAAAACTTGATTCGGTTCATTTTGTTTTTATCGGCTATGGAAGACTGCATAACTTGAGAATGAATTTTTAATTTTCTGTTATTTTCGAATACATTTATAACCTAAACTTAAATAAATTATTTTAAGGAAATATAATTTACAAATCCAGTGGCGTAGTCAGATTTTTATTACAAAATCGCTTCCACCACAATTCGCTCTCATTACCATACTTTCAGGACTGTAGAACGGAATGAGCTATTGACTTCGGATTTTCGCCGTACAAATTCACTGGTGTTCTACTTTATATCGGCAGTGTTGCCAGATTTTAAATATGTCTATTATCTAAATAAACATTATAATCAAATATTTTCTTTCCAAAATTAAAGTTGTTGTAACTTCGTTGTTAACCAATATTTTTTTATGAAATTTTGATGGTTTTCATTTAAAATGACTACGAATCCAGTGGTGTAGTCAAAATTCAGAACAAAAAATTGCCTAATAAACTTTTGCCGTTTTTAACGAAGAAAAAAAACCATAGAGTGCCTTGGAAATGAAACTAAAGTTATGAACATTTGTGTCAAAATACAGTTTTTTATGCTCAAACTTCAAAAAAAAAAATTTTTGAGAATGACTGAAAAATGCGTATTTTACAGGGGTGGTTCCATTTTAAATGGGTCACAGTGTATATATATATATATATATTATCTTAGTGCTCGAGCTCGACAAAATAAAAAAGTTGTCGGTCACACAGGGTGTTCAATTTTTTCTGGGCGGATCCCAATTGTATTTTTTTTAAATGGCAACCTATATTTATTATCGCTTTCTCGGTTTCTGCATAGAAAATAAAAGATACTTCATGTATATCTTCACTTGGAAAATATTGACGGTTTTCGAGATTTCTAGCATGACAGATTTTTTTTTCCAATATTCGTCACTCAAAATATTTGAAATTATAAAGTTGTGCCAAGTCCAATTGAAATTTGTTTTTGGTCAAATATTCTACATTGGTAACTCTCTCAACCGATATATTTGAAATCGATCTGTGATATACAGGGTATGAAAAACAGCTTGCCACATATTGTAAATAAAAATTTGCAGAATCTTCCTTATTTTAAATCAATACATCAATTTGACGAATGTGAGTCGAATATGAAATAGATTTTTATTGCATTTTGAAGAAACAATATTGAACTGGAATACAGGGTGTATTTGAAAAAGGGGAATTTCCAAATAATTAATCGTTCTCAACCTTTTACAAATTAGATTTCAAAATTGTAAGACAAACATATTTCGCCTATCCAAGTGAAAGACATTAATCAGATGCATTTATATGAGTGCGATGTTGCCAAGAACTAGACATTTTTACGAACATCAGTAAATATCCATAAAAAGGCGTATATTTTCTTTAAAATATATTTAAGTTCATTTTTGTTATATTTAATGGATTTCGACAATTATACGACAAATTTCAATTGCAATATTTTTGAAATTCTACTTTCACTCGCCAATTCACTATAGTGGCAGTGCTAACTTAAGACCAAGTTAGCACAGTGACCTCCTATAAAACAGCTAAAACCGCGAAATTTTTTTTATAGTTGTTTATTTTCTAGCAAGATAACTGTTTATCAACATTTTCAAAAAAACCTATCGAGCGCCAGGATCCCATGTAAATCGAGCGTGATTCTTAAATACGTCAAAAGATGGCCATCCAAATTTTCGATACGACATATAAACTTCCTCTATGAAATACAGAAAATAACATGCAATTAATATTTTTGATAATTTACACTACAAGCAATGCAAAAACAAACCAACTATAAATTAAACTGAAATATAATCCTAAAAAGTAAATATAAATAGGCCTGTAATAGAAACTCTTAAATGTCTAACCATGCACCTTTTATATTTGCCCTGATAGAAATGACCAGAACCAGATTAAAACTTGTTGAAGGAACCAGCAACAAGCAAATAAATAGGGTTGAATGTTGTTCCCGCAGAAAAAATATTCATCTTCAAGTTTTTTTTTCATCAACAAATTCATCAGAGATCTGAGTATTGTTGAGCATACTATTTAGCTTAGGTAACCTTAAATGCGGTTGGTGTTATGCCATCAGGAAAAAAACTACAAACATATAAAAACAAAACATCCCCCTTAGCCTTTTATGTCCCTTGTACTTTCTTCAGAATATCCCATACGTCTCCGAAGGAAAAGCATACTGGGTCTAAGATAATGCAATGGCGGTAAAAAAGCCAAGTAAGGCAAATATTCTGAAGCTGAACCGGAAATATCGTTCACTCTTAGTCGAAATGCTAACCAAGAATACTCGGAAAAATTATGAGAAGGAGAAAACCTTCACTTCTTTGGAAAAATATTGGACACTCTGGCCGTATTTTTATTGACTTCAATAACAAGGAAGTTTGAGAAAGATATAATATAGTGAAGAAGGGAAAGAAAAGAGAACTTCTCCAATGGCGACGCAACCAATATACAGGGTGTAACTGAATAAGTGTAAAACATTTAAGGAGGTGATTCCTCATCGAAAAAAAGATAGGATCTTTCATATAAAGAAACTTCATTGGAGCATCCCTTGTTAAGATACAGCCCCTTAAAGGGGGTACATAAAATTTGTATAACAATTTTTTTCACAAGCACTGAAAAAGTTACAATATTGAAATTAACCTGACGTTTTGTACTACCAAAAGACACTTAGCCAGTAATTTATTTGGTTTACCCCATGGTTGTAAGGGTGAAAACGCAACCCCTAAAATTTATTTCCAATGTAACTTTTGTCTTATTATTTGTTTACCATTTAAAAATTTATTTCCGATAGCCTGTTTCATTCTAAACAAAAATGTCTCTTGGGTTTTGCCCAAAATAAACCAGTAAGCAGCAAAACATTATTTTACGAACAACTACAGAGATACATCGTCATAAATGCGAACTGGATTTATTGTTATTTTGTAGTTAGTACCTGCATTAAACGATTAAAGGGTAATAAACAAAACTAAGTTATTAATAACAAAACACACAACATGTAGAAATCATAGTGAATGTTCAATATGTCTACCTTCAAACATTACGCATGCGTCTAGACGTCGGCGCATTGAGCCACGTATTCGCTCAAATATTCCTGGAGTCTCTCTGATTACCCTGCACGCATCGATGATGCGGTTTCTTAAGTCCTCTACATCGCGAACAGGGATAACCAAATCTTAAGGGATCTCCTATTGAGATCCGGGGATCGAGCGGGCCATTTATGTGGTCCTCCTCGACCTATCCACTGATTTGCATATGTTTCAGTTAAATGCTGACGTGCTACTTGACTAAAATGGGCGGAGCCCCATCATGCATAAAAACATATCCCTTCTGACGCCCAAAGGAACTTCCTCCAGCAGTACTGGATGCACTTCTCTTAAAAATTGAACGTATGCCTCACCATTTAATCGAGGAGGTAGAAAATGAGGCCCAATTAAATCATCCCCAATAACTCCGAGCCACACGTTAAGAGAAAACTGTTCTTGATGGCTAGTTTCGACAATAGCGTGAGGGTTTTCATCAGCCCATATGTGGTAATTATGAAAATTAATAATCTTGTCCCGAGAAAAACTACATTCGTCTGTGAATTCTATCGTCTTCAGAAAGTCACAATTTCTTCTAATCATTTCCAGCATCCAATTGCAAAATTCAAGACGGTTCGGAAAGTCTCGCGGTAACAGTGCCTGTACTCGTTGCAGATGGTAAGGGTATAAGAGTTGTTCCTTTAAAATTCGAAATACCGTCATATGATCAACATTTAGCTGGAAAGCAATCTTTCTAGTACTGGTAGTAGGTTGTTCTTCAATCAAATTAAGTACTGCTTCCTCAAGCTGTGGTGTTCGTATTTCTCGATGGCGACCACAATCCTGCGTTCTTTGTCGAATGAACCATATTCTCGTAATCGTTGATGAAGTCGAGCAAATATTCTATGTGAAGGATGCTGCCGTTGAGGATACATTTCAGCATATCTTCTAGAAGCTTCTAACCCATTCCCTGCGACAGACCGTAAACGTAATGCATATCAGCCATTTCCTCATTTGTGTATGCCATTTTATTAACAAGTGAATTATTAAAGTAACAAATTAAGAACAGAACAACAACACACAATTAGTATTAATTCAATTTCGAAAATTCCCAAACTGACAGCGTCATACCAATTTAATTGTCACTATCGCTAATAGCGACCTACTAGATAGATTAGTTTCGTATTTTCGCATTTATGACGATGTATCTCTGTAGTTGTTCGTAAAATAATGTTTTGCTGCTTACTGGTTTATTTTGGGCAAAAAACCCAAGAGACATTTTTTGTTTAGAATGAAACAGGCTATCGGAAATTAAGTTTTAAATGGTAAACAAATAATAAGACAAAAAGTTACATTGGAAATAAATTTTAGGGGTTGCGTTTTTCACCCCTTACAACCATGTGGTATACCAAATACATTACTGGCTAAGTGTCTTTTGGTAGTACAAAACGTCAGGTTAATTTCAATATTGTAACTTTTTCAGTGCTTGTGAAAAAAATTGTTATACAAATTTTATGTACCCCCTTTAAGGGGCTGTATCTTAACAAGGGATGCTCCAATGAAGTTTCTTTATATGAAAGATCCTATCTTTTTTTCGATGAGGAATCACCTCCTTAAATGTTTTACACTTATTCAGTTACACCCTGTATATAAATAAGAAAAGTGACGTAAAAAAGTTGCGAACAAACAATGCACACTTCAATTCAATTTCATCAAGCGAATCCAGAGTTGATAGAGATGAGGATTTAATGTATGATGGTGGCTCAAATCAACTGTCACTGACCTTTACACACTCTAGATTTAATGAAACATTCTCCAAGCTCCACCAACTGCACTCTAGATCATGCCCGTGAGGCACCTATCGTCAAATTTATCCACTAGAATTTTCCTCATGGTTGATATAGCCCATTAACGGGAGACCTTGGAATTGGTTCTTGCCCTTGTTCGTTTTTTGGACAGATAGTCAGAATTTTCGTTTCCGGGTAAGCCTGTGAGTATGGGAACCCATGAAAGCTCAACAATCAAACAGAGTTACACCTTGGGGCATTGCCAGAAGAATCCAGCACCAGCAGGATCCTCGAATTTGGAGATCAGCCTGAGCCTGTTCTGCTGCCAGTCCTTCTACTTTGGGGTAGTTCCATAATCGGGAATGGGCAGGCTGTCCCAGTCTGTCAAATTTAGTCGAAAGAAACTTGTTGCAATAAGATACGTTGTAGATTTTTGAGGGGTCAATATGGCTCTTCGACTTATAAGGTCTTTTGTACATTACCATTAATCTCTTCAAGTCCCGGGATTTCGAGACTTCTTGCGAATTGTATCAGTTTCCTAGGAGCTAAGTTCCTTCGAGGAACTTGAGACTTTTGCAAAACAGCGTTTGGGGTTCGCAAACCAGGTGTGTCGCAGTATCAGCGGAGTTTTTTTGAGCTGATACCTCAGAGGACAAAGTCCGGTAAGCAGTCCTGTTACCAATTTCAAGTCTTTTTTCAGCAATAGGCTCGCTTATCTTTGTCCTGGAACCTTTTTTCAGTAGGTTTTGTTTTCGTCAGCGCCCTTGATATAGGCTTTGGAGAGACCACAGAAGGGTTCTGGGTCAGGAAATTGAGTGTTTAGCACTTCCTTGGCAAGGCTGTCTGCTGCCTCATTGCCATTGATTGCTTCGTGACCTGGCACCCACATCATAGGGTCCCGATTGTTTGTAGCCCTAGTTGTCTTAGGAAAAGTTTGACGTCCCAAGTCAGTCTAGACTCACAAATGTGTGACTAAACAGCTTGTGGCTTTGCCTAGATGTTTTGAGAGCCTAAAGCTAGGACCCATTACTCCCAATCCAGCCCTTTCGTCCATCTTTGAAAAATCAGTATACCAAACTGATGCATTGCTTTCTGCGATGGAATAAGGGGTTAACACAGTTTCATCAAGAAAAAGAGAACTTCAAATGTCAATGGAACCCAATAGGTTCAATGTGTTTGGATGCAGAAAACCATTGAAAAGGTATTCCAGGACACGATATTTGTAAAAAAATCGCTGTTGAAAGGGTGCTCCTTTCTCGTTCAGATAGCATCCTAACGCAGTCCACAGCTGCGTTTTGATGCCTCTATTTCCGATGCAAAATCTGGTGAGGATCCAAGCTCCATCATCAACCAGGAAAATCAACAAACTCCGCGTTGGATGACCTGAACAGGCTGAATTCAAAGTCGATAGAGGACAAAGAAATAGCCATGACAACGTTCTTAGACATAAAAGGAGCATTCAACAACGCCCCCAAAGACGCACTATTGAATGCCCAAACCAGAAGAGGAGTTCCGCCAAGCCTTCGCAGACGGATAAGGGTCAGTCTAGAGAGAAGGACAATCATATCCACTCTCGGAGAGGACACCATCATTGCGAAAGCACACAGTGCTCCTGATATTATACCCAAGTATAGAGATCGAATTATCAAAAAAGTGTACCGAATACTTCAACTAAAGTCATTCGATTCCATTCATGCCGTAGAAGAATCGCCAATCCTAGGAAACCAGAGACTGAAGTTCTCCAAGAAATAACAGCACCAATAATACGCAGATATCATAAACATCATTGTGTAGATTATTTCGGAACGAGACGGTAAATAACTTATTCCTCTCATTTCCATAGATGGTTTTACACACATTCACACATTAATACCGTTATTACTCGAAAGAAAAATCGAAGACAGAATTAAGACTTCGCAACAAGCTCGAATGATGATAAAATTCATGTACGAGCATAATTTATCTAGATTTCTGTCGAATGAATGAGCACAAAGAGAAATAGACCGCATCTAAGCGTTTCACACTTATTCAAATTAATACATCATAAGTACAAGGTGGAGCCTGGGAAAAAAATGACCGCATGGGAATCTGCGGTTTGCGAACGTCTAGCTGTTTGGAAAATGAAATTGAATAGAGTGGAGGAACGTGACAGTCGTTATTCAATAGTGAATTTAGACCTGAGGGCTTTATGTAGCCAAATTTGTGGTAGAAACCACAACATGTGGAGTGAATGTTATTTGTGGTGAAGGAACTTGTCAAAAGGAATACAACTTGAGAAAGAAAATGAAGAGAAGTGTCGAGAAAAAATCCACCTACAAGGGAGAAGGTAAAGTATATGGGGCTTTGAAACATGATGAAAACATTATACATGTCTTATTTCCAAAGATAAGTGGCAACAAATACCTATACGATGGGTGTTGGTCGACTATCCAGCAAAAAACAACTACTTTCTTGGATAATGCCTCGACGGATGTTGGATTACAACCGATGGATAATCTTGCAAAATCCTACAAGGTTACTTTGCACATGTCGATTGCTGTACTGTTTTCATCATGTTTCGAAACATCTGTAAAAATTTCGTGAAAATCCCGGCTGGACCCATATCCTTTACCTTGTCCATACTTGCATAGTTAAAAAGAATGAAACTTCGTTATTTGCTGATATTTGCATGAAGCATTAGAAGAGAGGTAAGCCTAGATGAACAGGGTCATACGGTTCAAGTAGATGTTTACTGACAAATAAGAAAAATCAGAATTGATTAAGCGGAAACACTTGCCTGCTTCACTGGTGATCATTGGTTGTAACTTCCTGGTAGCGAAGGTGTACACGTGACCGGTTTCTGATGCCACTAGCAGCATAACTTGAGTTCCGGTCAACGTTGACAGTTCGTACGCCTGCAAAAAAAATAGTTATTATTTTGTGATCAATCCAATAGATCAATTTTTTCAGTGAAGAGAATGCATCGTGCGGCTGATAATTGAACTCGAGCCGACCGAAAAATTCGAGAATTTCTTCATTGGGGAAGTCAATATGGATATAGATTTTTTTTTTTTCGAATAGGTGATTTAATTAAGGGACCGGCTGATACGTGGCATTCGGTGGATTCTGCATTTTTTCTGTTGATTCTTCATGTTGTTTTAATTGAAACATCATGGGCCATCCTCATTATTTAAAACACGACTTTCGAAAGATTTTTTTATGACTTCGCCGATCATGATCCCAAGAACCCAAAAATACCAGTTCGAAAGTTTATTATATATATATATATATATATATATATATATATATATATATATATATATATATATATATATATATATAAAATTTTTATTCTTGTTTCAATTCGACTAACAATTTTTTTCTTTCTACATATTATTTTAATTTCGACCCTGGACAGGGTTTCAATTAATTATTTTTTCTTCTTACAATTAATTTTTATGGTCATTTTGTTTATCAATTGTAAGTACCCCATTAACTTAAGATTGAAAAGTTCAATAGTGTTAACTAATATAAAGTCTAAAACTATGGGGTAGTCTTCTTTCAACGTTAAAAATTTTTAAGGGTTTTATCATCCTAAAAATTGCGATTGTTATTAACAAAATAAGATTAAAAAAAGAAGGTATTTCGTTTTTCGTTAATCATTTCTGAAATAATGATATTTAAGGAATTATGAAAAAATATCCTGAAAGAGGAGGAAATTTCCAATAAAAAAGTCCTGCCTCCCGGAACTCTATCTCCATTATTTATAATTTCTTTTTGAAGCTGAAAATAGGGCTCCGCGAGGTCGTTACGGCATAGGCGCACCGTCTAAAAAGCCGTTATATCACCTAAAATATTTTTTTATAGTATTAAATAACAATTTAAAAATTTGAATAAATCATGGTGTAATCAAGACATTCGAACGAAAAAAACCTCGGTAAAAAAAAAATTTCATGCCGATTTATCAAAAAGTTACACCATTGTTAATTAACTAATTTTTTTCCAATCTCTGTTTTTATAAATTACGACATAAAAGTTTAAATAATTGGTATATAAAATTTTCGCTTCGTGGAGCTCTTTTCATTTACGTACTTGATAAAGCAATGCAAATTTTTTCTATTGAAGTTTATAATTTTGTTAATTATAATTTTTTTAAATTAACAAAAAATTAAATTTCTAAAAAATGTTATAAAAAAATTTTTTTTCAGTAATATCTTATTATTGCTGTTTTTGCATCTAATATAGGTATTAATTAACATTGGAAAAAGAATTGTTTACGTCATTTGTTAAGAAATTGTTTATAAACAAACAGACTATTTTGGGATTTTTGACAATTTTTTTTTCACCATCTTATTGCATAGGTAAAATTATGATTTAAAAAAAAATATTTTCCTAAATAATTTTTTTATTGTTTATAATCGTTTTTTTTATTTAATTTTCAAATAATTAGTTAAGAAATTATTTTATTCTTAAAATTGACCTTTTTCAATGGATTAACAGAGATTTTATTTATAAAAATAATATTAACCGTTATATTTTTTTTCGAAAACTTCAAAAATAACAAAAACAACTAAGTATAACAAAGTATAGAAATTTTTTTTTTGTTTTTAATCTCAAAATAGTCTGTTTATAAACAATTTCTCAACAAATGACGTACAATTTTTTTTTCCAATGTTAATTAATATCTATATTAGATGCAAAAACAGCAATAATAAGATATTACTGAAAAATTTTTTTTTGATAACATTTTTTAGAAATTTCATTTTTTGTTAATTTAAAAAAATTATAATTAACAAAATGATAAACTTTAATATTTTTTTTGCATTGCTTTATTGAGTACCTAAATAAAAAGAGCTCCACGAAGCGAAAATTTTATAGACCAATTATTCAAACTTTTATGTCGTATTTTATAAAAACAGAGATCGGACTTTGTAACTTTTTGAAAAATCGACATTTTTTCGTTCAAGTGTCTAGATTACACCATAATTCATTCAAATTTTTAAATTGTTATTTAATACTATAAAAAATTATTTTAGGTGATATAACGGCATTTTAGACGGTGCGCCTACGCCGTAACAACCTCGCGGAGCCCTATTTTCAGCGTTAAAAAAAATTATAAATAATAGATATAGAGTTCCGGCAGGACTTTTTTATTGGAAATTTCCTCCTCTTTCAGGATCTTTTTTCATATTTCCTTAAATATCATTATTTTAGAAATTATTAACGAAAAACGAAATACCTTCTTTTTTAATCTTATTTTGTTAATAAAAACCGCAATTTTTTACGTGCTGATAAACCCTTAAAAAACATTTTTCTAGACGTCATTCCGAATCGAATGAGCTATCGCTCATATTTTTAGGAGCTTTATATCTATTTAACACGTTTTTGAACTTGTTGATTAGACTATAGGTGGCAATCCTAGTATTGGGGACTGATTTGTATACCACTTCATTTTACGGAAATTTTGTTTGTATGTGTTTTCTTCGGTTTTTCCAATGTACATAATTACTAGCTTTTAGAATAATGTTCTCGTGGATCTGCGTGATTCATTGCCTTTCTATACAATCTATTCATCTATATTCCTGATTTATAGAAAAAAAACTTACAACCTATATCCCGATGTATTGATTGCACTAAAACCTTTAAATCCCAGAAGGATATTCATAATCGGAAGGGATCCTTGGATTAATTTTGTTAAGAAACTCAAACTTCCTAACTAATCACAAAAAATCCTTTTTAAAGACAAACTTTTATTCAAATGTACTAAAAAGTAAAAAATAATTGCTTTGGATGTGTGACGTAGGTTATTCCGTGAATCGTACCAAAATCACAAAACTCGTCCACTATCTTGGAGCCGTCATTTATTTTCTCTAACAACAATTCAACAATGCATTGTCACCGGAATTATGAACACCTGCCAAATTTCAGCTCAATCAGATATCTGCAAGTGCTCCAAATTCTTTACCGGCCAGACGAAGCAAGTTAAATAAAAGTTTGTAATCAAGAATAGAAAAGCACCTCGTCGATGGTTCTTCATGTCAAAAATTCAATGCATATACATTAAAAAAAACAATTGAAATGTTGCCGAGTTTAGGGTTCCAGAACGCTACATATGTGTGTGGGCTCCACAAAGACGTATATAATTCTGTGGTGTATATCCCTATATACGGAAAGCGCCCTCTATAGTACGAATGAATGAAATACATCGGGTATGTTGGTTTTAAGAATGGCATGATCAAAAACCTGGAAAAATAACCTGCTTTCAATTCTGATAATAATATAGATTGTGTATCTAGTAGTGAAAGCAATACATTCCCTAGAAAGTGGTTATAGGAAAAAACACATCTACATTCTATCTGACTGTCAAAGTGCCATCAAAGCACTCAACTCTATACAGATAAAGTCCAAACTGGTCTGGGACTGCCTCCAGAACCTCATCGAGCTGGCAAAACACAACAAGGTCACCTTGATGTGGGTGCCAGGTCATAGAGGCATTGAATGCAACGTCAAAGCGGACCAGCTAGCTAGACAAGCATCTGAAACGCTATTCACAGGGCCAGAACCTACACATGGGATTAGCAAAAACCAATGCAGGACCCTGATCGACGAGTGGATAAAAAGAAGACACCAACAATATTGGGATCAAACTGTCGGGCAAATACACAGCAAAGTCATGGTAGGGCAACCAAACCGGACCCTGATGGCTGACCTTCTGAACCTGAACAGAACGAAGGCTCGTATAATAATAGGTCTGTTGACTGGACACTGCGGCCTAAGAAAACACCTAAACACCATGGGAGTACGCAGGGAAACCGTGGAGTGTAGGCTATGTGATGAAGAGGAGGAAACAGTCTTCCATATTATCTTCGACTGTGACGCCCTAAGTAGTAGGCGACACAGAACCTTTGGAGAGATCAGCCCGGAAACAGGCATGAATCCGAAGAACCTTATCAACAGGCTTCTAAACCTAATTAAAGGCACAAACCTGTTTGAATGAGGAACCACTGACGACAGAGTGATACAATAGACCCCAGCTGGTCGCAGTGTCAAGGGAAGCTAAGTGCCAACCCTGTCTCTGGCTCGTCAGCTTTCAACCAACCAACCAATACATTCCTGGACAATGTAAATTGTTATCCCTACAATAACGTTCGTACGATGCGAACGCAGAAATTCCAATGAAATAATTTTATTTTAACCTGATGATTACAAATACCATGTCGAAACGTCGGTAAAAGAAATTATATGAATTGACTGAAAAAGACCTTCATTCCGAGAAATTGAAGAAAATATATATGTGGTCAAGAAACTAAAGAAAAAAAAAAATATATATATATATATAGTTCTTCTTAGTATCAATATAGATTATTACTAAATCGTGAAAACGGAATCATTTCAAACATCATTGAAAATATCTCATTCAATCTTATCTCGAGAGTGATCATCCTCACGTCTTGATGGAACGATTCTTCAGACGTGAGGAACAATTCCAACTCTCTCTTCAATTACATCTAACACCTTGTTAAAGCAACACATCCAGTAGATGACGTGTGCTACTACATCATTGAATTCTATGAATGTCTACGAGGCTTTAAAAAGCTACATGACAGCTCCGTATATTGGATGTATATAGAAAAAAGATCGATAATAAGCATTGTAGAACCAATTTCTATTTCAACCATACTATAATGGATCACATATTTTTTCTTTCAATATTTTTGACAGATATTTTCCATTATAAAAAAGAATTCGTGTCGGCACAAACGCCTATAATTATAATTTTATTGCTTTAACAATATTGGGATCATTAGTACAGAATGATGGCGCACTTTTTCGGCCTTTTGTATTTTTTAAAGAACGTATTATAATTTCTTCCGAATAATATATGCATATGAACGCTAATTATGTATTACGAAAGAGCCAGAGCCAGAGAATGCTTTCTCCTTTTATCTTTTTATCTAACTGTAAGTTTTGAAAATAATCGCTAATTATTTACCTTTTGTATGGCCGAAGGTTCATCAATATATTCGAGTCCATTGACAATTCATATGTGTTCGAACAATAATTTAGTCTTTTCACCAACTCTCTTATCTGATCAAAAATGACGTCTCGAGATGTCCAACACGTTGAGATAAAAGAATTCCTTGAAATCAAAAACAATAGAAGAAAATAACACTCTGTTCGTTGTGATTACAGAATAATGAACACGTACAGATGATTTGAAGTTTATACAAAGTTATCATGTCGTGTACTATCTCCGAATCGAACATTTTGATCTGGAGAGATGACAGTGTTCTGTAGAAAAATATCGAAAACTACAAGTATCTATTTTATAGAGAAACCAGAAGGATTACAAATCCAATATGGAGACGTCTTGGTGAGCTTCGATGTTGTAAGTCTTTTTACAAATGTACCTGAAGGTAAAACTTTAGAAATTGTGAAAAACAAGACAAGGCCGTACCCATAGAAAAATCTCGGAGGGGGTTCGGTTCTAAAGTAAATGATGCAATGTACATTTTACCAAATTTTATTACACAGTTTCCCCCCCCCCCTCTGGATACGGCCTTAAACCAAGTTAGAATATTGGTGAGTATTTTCTTTGTATTTTCTAATTGTGCAATATGGAATGGATATGATAGTAATAGAAATAATTTTTTCGTCGACCTCTACAAAAAATGACATTTTACGTACTAATTTGCGAATGAGAAATCGACTAGTTCTGAAGGCAATTATTTTTCGTCCACAGACACTTTTCGTCCGCAAACTCTTTTCGTCCGCTGTGGTCACTATGATACGGCACGGTACGAGATCGGCGATTAAGTCATTTTCGTAAATCTACGATTTGATAAAAACATAGGCGCCTGTGACAATAACTGTCATTTGCTGTTGTCGAATTAATTAATTACGGAATCCGCTAGATTTTACGTGTGAATAAGACCGTGGTGTTAATATTAGTGTTAATAATAATCAAGCGGCATATTGGCACAACCACACCATCCTTGCTATCCTCCAATTCCATCCGATGAGGAGTATGATATATACGAAAGGAGGGCAACTATAACAAGACCAGCTGGAACCCGCCTTAGAGAACTGTTGAACTCATTCGACTACGATATACCAAGGATCCACAACTGGACCCCATGTGAAATCCCTCCGTGGACATTGAACATCCCTGAAATGGAACTACAACTAACTGAATTTCGAAAAAAAGAAATGAACCCAGCCTTATTATAAAAGAATTCCTCAGGATGAGAAACGGGTATCCAGAAAGTCACATAATATATACAGATGGATCAAAAACAGAGGCAGGGGCGGGAGCTGCTTTTACATGCTCGGGAAATAGCCATTCCTGGAGCTCATCTAGGGAGGCTACTGTATTCACTACTCTATGCCATCCTACAAGCCTTATGGTATATAGAACTTGCGCCTGGAAACAACTTCCTTATATGTACTGATTCATTATCCTCTCTACAAGCACTGAAGAAACCCTTCAGTAAAGAACCTCTTATCCAGATAATTCTCTCTCGCATAAAATGGTTAAGGACTGAGGGAAAATCACCAAAATTCATATGGACACCCAGCCATATTGGCATCGCAGGAAATGAAATGGTAGACCGAGTTGCAAGAGAAGCAGCGAACAAAGAACAAATTGATGACATTCCCGTTAGACCGGATGACCTGAAGATACATTTGAAAGAAATGGTATCGGAAAAATGGCAAATAGAATGGAATAGATCAGAGGCCAAGCTTAGAGCTGTAAAACCATCAGTGAAACCATGGCAATACCCACCATTTGAATCCAGGAGAGAACAAGCTGTTATAACGCGCCTCCGTCTTGGTCATACCAGGCTAACGAATAGCTTTATGCTTAGTGGCGAACGACAACCCAGATGTGAATTTTGTCAAAGGAGAAAGACTGTTGAGCATTTGATACTCAGATGCGAAGAGTTTGGGGAACAAAGGCAAAGGATAGGAATAACAAATGACCTTAAACAATGTCTAGCCAACGACAGAAATGCGACACAGAAGACCATTAGCTTCATACGAGAAATTGGCATATATCTCGAATTGTGATTCCATCGGCCAATAACCACAGCAGTTGAAAGCCTTCAAGAAAAAAAAAATTATAATGAAGAATGTGATAGCGTAACAATTGTCACTTCGAAGTGACAATTGTCAGTTCAAAGTGCGATTTTTTCGAGATATCTTTTTTTCTGAGAATTGTCTTGAAATTATGAGCATATACTAAATCAACCATTTTGAATCGAATGCCGTTCGCGGAATTACTCTAACTCTTTTCGTTCTTGAGATACGACCTATTTCCAACTGAAACTAAAATGAAAGATCCATACACTAAAAATATTTTAAATGACAGATCCATAAATTATCTAAATTTGGAATGGATGGTTCATACACTACTAAAGTACATATTTTTGGAATGTCCATGATGTTTTCTACATTCTGCTTCTAACCTGAAGGCGATCGGACGATTTCATTTTTTTGGTGAATTTGTGCGATTTTTTCGAGAAATATATTTTTTCTTCTGAGAATCGTCTTGAAATTATGAGCATATACTGAATCAACCATTTTGAATCGAATGCCGTTCGCGGAATTACTCTAACTCTTTTCGTTCTTGAGATACGACCCACTTCCAACTAAAAATAGAATAAAGGATCCATACACTACCTATATTTGAAATGAAAGATCCATATATTATCTGAATTCGAAATGAAGGGTCCATACACTACTGAAGTACATAGTTTTGGAATCTCTGTGATGTTTTCTACATTCTGCTTCTAACCAGATGGCGATCGGACGACTTTGTTTTTTTGGTGAATTTTAGGTGTCCCTTGTGCGATTTTTTCGAGAAATCTTTTTTTTCTGAGAATCGTCTTGAAATTATGAGCATGTACTTAATCAACCATTCTGATTCGAATGACGTTCGCAGAATTATTCTAACGCTTTTCGTTCTTGAGATACGACCCACTTCCAACTAAAACTAAAATAAAGGATCCCTTGTGCGATTTTTTCGAGAAATCTTTTTTTTTCTGAGAACTGTTTGAAATTATGAGCATGTACTAAATCAACCATTCCGATTCGAATGCCGTTCGCAGAATTACTCGGTTTTGAGATACGACCCACTTCCAACTAAAACTAAAATAATGGATCCATACACTACCTATATTTGAAATGAAAGATCCATATATTATCTAAATTTGGTGCCAGCTATTTCTAATACAAATTTTTCCATGCCGCGGTGTGCCATCACATCTCGATGCGTTATTGAACTGAAGCATAATCAATTTCGTATTCAAATTCAACACATCAATTCAAGTAACCGAACATATTGTGATAATAATGGCGCCGGAATGAGTCAACTCGTGCGCCTCAAAAAATTCGTAAGTATCCCACTGACAACAGATTATGTAAATTACTTAATAATTTTTCTCCGTATGCAAATCATTTTGTTGGCCTTGTAAGTTATACAAGATGTCGTGTATAAACATTAGTACAACATAAAATATTTCTTTGGAAAAGAACTTTTATGTTGCTCTTATATGCACGACACTTTCTTATCGCTGAAGATGATTTTTAATGGATTATTATTGTGTTCTCGTGTGACTTATTTGGCGGGTGGCGATAATCGGTTGTACAGCGAGGAATTCTACAGAAAAACGAGTCTCGAGAATGTGATTGAAAAGAGATCACACTTGAAACTTTATCAGCATCAGGCGAATGGTTTTGTTATACATTTCTGAAAATTAATTGTCTCTATTGGAAACTCTTCTGCGCGCCCAAACATATGTCGGAATCGAGTTTGGCACCAGGGACTTCTCGCCAAGCTTCCGTCTTATGGCTTGCCCCCTCAGCTGTGTTCTCTGCTTGCTAGTTTTCTCTCAAACAGGTCTCTCCATGTAGTGGTCGATGGAGTTTCATCTGACACTCTACTCATAAATGCTGGTGTTCCGCAAGGATCTATTCTCGCACCAACACTATTTCTACTTCACATCAACGACCTGTTGAAAGCAACTTCATGTCCAGTACACAGCTTTGCCGATGATAGTACCCTCCATACCGCTTTCTCTTCCAGGGCCCCTATATCAGCCCGTGAAACCAGAAATGAACGAGGAAGAAATGTTGATAATATAAATGTGGACTTAGCAACAATTCTCGAGTGGGGATCTAATAACTTGGTAGAATTCAATGCAAACAAAACATAAGCATGTCTTTTCTCTAAGAAAGCCGATCTCACTGTGCCTAACATAACTTTGTCAGGAGTAACCATACCACTGAAGTCATCCATATCGATGCTTGGTATTACTATCAGCAATAACCTTTCCTGGGAAAATCACGTGAGGTCCATTGCCAAAAGTGCATCCCAAAAACTTGGTTTTTTGTTTCGTGCCAAGAGCTATTTCACTCCCACTCAGCTGCTTATGATCTATAAGGCACAGATCCGACCTGTCCTTGAATACTGTTCTCATATTTGGAGCGCGGCACCTAAACATATCCTGAGGCTATTGGATTCTGTCCAAAAAAGGGCAATTCGTCTCGTCGGTGATGCCTCGCTTACAAACTCGCTCACTTGTCTGGAACACCGTAGAAAAGTTGGCGATTTGTCTCTATTTTATAGATATTTTCATGGGCGATGCTCTTCTGAAATATCAACAATCGTTCCGGCTTTGGCAGTCTCTTCGAGATTAACCCGTCAAGTTCAGTCATCACACCCCTTCGTGGTCACTTTGGAGACCTGCAGAACATCACTTTCCAAAGACTCGTTCATCCAACGAACAGCGAGGCTTTGGAACTCATTGCCTAGGGAGGTGTTCTCTGAACATTACAGGATATCCCTTTTCGTGGGAACCAGAACATAAAAAAAAAAATCATTTCGAATGTGACAATAAATCGAGTTAACATTGCATTGTCATGCAGTTCTGAGCTTTGTTCAAAGTGTCAAGTCTATAGCTCATTGGGAAGTTAGTTTGAAATCGATTGTAAAATTTGTACCGAACCGACAGACAAGAAAGCGAGTTAATATTGTCTTGTTATCTAGTTTCGAGCTGTTTCAAGTCTCTAGCTCAATGAGAAGTTAGTTTGAGATAGATTGCTAAAAATTTGTACCGAACACACAAACAAACAGAAAGACATGAAAACGTGTTAAAATGGCATGGAACGCTTAAATATTAATTTTCAGCGGAATTCACCCAATCCACATACAGGGGGATTCAAAAATGGCGTTCCAGGGTAGAAGAACTCGTCAGAATAAGAAAAAAGCTTGTATTAATATGGTCCCAAAAACGCTTAGTTTACATAATTATGATGATATATCAAAAACGAATGACTAGTGCTGCCGTCTCTTGAGTTTGCACAAATTCATTTGCGTAGTTGGCAACACTGCTAGTCGATCAGACCTATTCAGGCACCAAGGTATAGTAATGTGTAGCAAATGCGTCAACAATTTCCTTTGGTGTAGAAAGAGTGATATCGTTGAAAATTTGCCCTGGAATTCGAGTTTTATTTTTCTTTGAATCAATTTATTAATTATTTTTTAGAGATAATTTAGGGGTAACTTGGATCAAACCCTGGGATAACACTGATCGGCTGATGAGAAATATATCTGGGTATCATCAGCGTAAAAGTGATAATTACAGTGTTTCAAAACGTGAATAAAATTCAAAGTATACAATGTGAATAAGAGTGGACCAAGGCTACTACCCTGAGGTACTCCACAAGGCTCTTTCATGGAAGTAGATTTCTCATCATTAATTTTAACTATTCGTGTTCTATTATGCAGATATGAAGCCATTAGAGAGCATGCTGAATCCAAAGTAGTGGAACATTGATAAGAGTATATCATGATCCATTAAATCAAATGCCTTCGAATAGTCAAGTAGAATTAATATACTCATTTCATTTTTATCAGTCGCTTCCAACATCTATTGATGATTAACATTAAATATGCAGCACGTCAATTCGATATAATATAACGAATAGTATTATAAAATACCTTTGGAGTTTGGAAAAGGATATATAGTATTGCATGGTATAATGACAAATAAATGTGATAGAAAGAAAATGCCAACTTTCAAAGGGAAAAATATTAAAAAAAAAAAAAAGGAGATTGGAAATTTTGCACTTTCAAAGGAAAAATATTAGAAAAAAAATAAACACAAATGGTGGATACATGAGATTGATGGCAACATGTTCTGCTACTTTCAAAGGAAAAAATATTGAGAAAAAAAATAAACACAAAATGGTGGATACATGAGATTGATGGCAACATGTTCTGCTACCTCGATAATAATTGAATTATTAGATCGTTTTGAACCATGGAGGAAGCATAACGCTTTCTCCTTGCGTGACAAAAATATTAAAATATAAATAATCTAAATATCCATATCGAATAACATTCGGAGTTGAAGAAAACCTAGCCAATCGAGTAATCATAAAATATAAATGAATATAAAAAAAATAAGGTCGTTTTGAAGATCGATCCCGTGACCTCAGAATGTAGTTGTAGCACATGAGCGTTGTGGAATTGTGTTTATTATTTACTATTTATATACATTACAGAGAGACAATAGTGAAATCATATGCTCAGCGTCAAAAAGAGTATCAAAAGAGAAAAAAAGCGTTAGGGACTTCCTGACGGGGGTCCCTCTACCGCAGACGAGTTTTTTTTAGTATTTTCGAGCAGATTAGCAGAATACTAATCAAACGAAGATCACTGTATTCCATTGGTTGACTTATTTTTGGTAAAGGGGTGACGTTGATTTATTATATAGGTGATTAGGGTATTGGACAGCAGATCTGAAAGATTGTTATATTTACTCATCATTGCCAAATGTTTCTGATTTTATATTTACTTCGAAAACTTCTGTGAAAAAAAAAATTAAACCGATGAAATACGGAACTGAAAATTAAAAAATAAAATAAATCTTTTTAGTCTCAATAACTAAGCTCCTAAACTAATGTAAGTAACTAATTTTGAGTCGGCGCCAAACAAACAAGCAAATGAATCAGGTAAGGCGAAAAATTATGGCATCGAGTTGCGCGGTATCATTTTGATAATTTTTTTGAAGTAATTTAAGGATCTTCGTTGATTGTTTGTTTGGCGCCGACTCAAAATTAGTTACTTACATTAGTTTAGGAGCTTAGGTATTGAGACTAAAAAGGTTTATTTTATTTTTAATTTTCAGTTCCGCATTTCGTCGGTTTAATTTTTTGTTGAAAATTTTTTATTTTTCAATTTTTTGTGGCTGAAATCTACTTATTACTACCTACTTGTTTTTTGATTACTTCCAAAATACTTACTTACCCACCTTACTTCAACTATTACCAGTTAAATAACATGATTATCTACTTTTACTATTTGTTGTAGTATAAATTATTTTTGTTGTTCTGGTTAGTTTATTTCATTACTTTGTATATCATTCCATCCTCTCATAGCATGTAATGATTGTGACGGATGTAGGAGAATAAAAATAATGACAATAGCGATCTGTCATTGTCAACTACATATGTGTGCCAATGTTCACAAGTGAAAAATCAATTATCCCCTATTTTTCTACCAGTAAGGGTTTATAATTCCATTCGAAATCCAAATATGATCAACTATGAGGTATATAAAAAAAGAATCATCCAAATCGAAGAACCCAGTACAAAGTTATGCCTGATAGAATCTGTTAACGGACCAGAATTCAGAGGGTGAGTGATCAATATCCTTCATTTTGCTACCCTTAGGGGTGGATTTCATCCTTTAAATTCAAATGGTACCAACTTCGAAGTACACCCTATCCACTGAAAAAAGAATTATCGGAATCGGACGTCTCAGTAAAAAGTTATGCGGGGTCATACATAAAAAAAATATACGCGTCGAATAGAGAACCACCTCCTTTTTGGTTTCGTCGGTTAACAATATTGCTGTCAATTGCAGTTTTAAATTTGTGGTTATAATAATTGGTCAGTTCAATGTTTATTGGTATGCAATTTTCCGTAGACAATAAAATATGTATTAATAATCTCTATATTTAAAAAAAATACAAATCTCAGTTTTTCTTTTTGTGACATTTATTTTTTCGAGTTTTTTCTTTGACTGTACATTTGCTCAACATTGAGTTCTCATTTGTTTATAATGAGACCAGTGGTGTGGGAGTTGACATTTTTTAAATATATCAAGGGCTTTTTTTCTGATTTTCTGCATGGTTTTGACGGTATCAGTCATCCAAAGTGCATTATTTTCGTTTCAAGGAGTGGAAGTTTTTTTGGGAGCATGAATATTGATAAGAGCACTAATATTGTTACTGAGTATATCCACTTTAATATCAATGTCATCAGTTGGGATTGATAGTATACAATAAATAGAAAACAATAAACCAAGTAACTTTAAAAAATTATATTTTTTGCAACGTTTTGATGTCATCTCACAGAACAGGGCTCTTCTCTTCTTGAAAAGCTGTTTTATTCTTAAGGCTGCGTATAATTGTACTATTATTATAGTGTAATTGATTCGTCACATGATGATAATCACCCAGCCTCGCGTAAATGGAAGTAATCCTACACCGAGGTGCTGAACGATTAATTGAATCGTTATTATTAAATCTCCCGAGCCGTTTCTTGAGATTATATCTGCAGAAAATCTACATTCGATTAATAATTGCCATGATGCGAACAAAGATTATTGTAGAGTTATAGCATATTCTATAACGTACGCTTCTGAAAGCAGTTCAGGCGGATGAAGGAAAAGTTCAGTTCGTAATTCGATTTGGTGGAAATTCGTCGTGGATTCATTTTTTGAAAAAAACAGTCTTTCAAGAATCTACACGAATTTTCGAAAAGACAACGAACCATTTTGGCAGTCTCTTCATAGGTTAGTAGTATGAATTCTGCACCACGCGCCACGACCATTTTCCAATTTACAACCATTTTCAAACGAAGATATCTGTCAATATTTAAACTTTTAAATATGTAATTTTCATTAAAATCGCGACTTATTACCGGCTTCGCACCTTGTTTGAAAACACCCTGTACACTATTATCGAAATAACAAGTTACAAGAATTATATTGTATCTACTTTTGCACTCTACTAACACAACAAAGCGAATTTTCTCAGAATGCCTAAAGGTAAGTAAAATTGTACCAATTCATAAAACAGGAAATGAAACGGAATTACCGACCAATTTCACTTTCCAGTCCATTTGCTAAGGTTTCTTTCGAAAAATATGTCTCAAATTTAGTTGTCACATTTTTCGAAAAATGGAATTTATTTAACAATAATCAGTTTGGTTTTCGTAAGGGAATGTCTACAAGCCAAGCTGTCACAAAGTTTCTTAACAATCTGTACCAAAATTTGGATGAAGGAAAAAAGGTTTTGGGGATCTTCTTAGACCTGAGTGAAGCCTTTGATTTGGTTGATGATGATATTCTCCTTGCAAAACTTCAAATGTATGGCATCAGGGGAGTAGCTCATGAATGGTTTGTCAGTTATTTGAAGGGCAGAAACCATTATGTAGAGGTAAATGGTGAAAAGTCGGTATCTAGAAACTGTTTTATTGGGGTACCACAAGGCTCTATTTTGGGTCCACTCTTATATATAATATATGTCAATGACTTTTACAGCGATCACTACGTAATGTATGCTGATGACACATCATTATTGATAACTGAAAATGATATCATATCAACGGTTGATAAAGCATCTAATGAAATTCAGAAAGCTCAGAAATGGTTTCCAGATAATGGTCTGGTATTGAACGACAGAAAAACGGTGCTTTTAAGATTCAATCATTCAATGACTAATTTTGATCACAGCCGCAAAATTTTTGGGCTTGAATATAGCTGAAAACTTAAAATGGAATAAACACATAGATATGATTTGTAAAGAAATTGCTCCAATATCCTATTGCATTCAACAATTGCATTGCAGTGTGAGTAAACCATTATTATTGATGTACTAGCATGCACATTTTCATCTATGTTGCAGTGTTTACCATGTATTGCCATATTTAACACTAGGATATACAAGCTTTGATTTTAAGGATCAAATATAACATGAGATTGACATGAATTCATTCTAACAATTGATTTACAGTTTATGATATGAACCATATTGAGCTACTAATTATAAGCAAAATTATAACAAATAAGCGAATGAAATCAAGAATCTGCCTGTGACACTTTATAAGCAAAGAATCAAGGAGTTGCTCTTGAATAAATCATATTATACTCTAGATGAATATTTAAATGATAGTCTGTGATAATATAATGCATATATGTTTATCTACATTTCTATATTGAACAAATTGTTACTGACAATGCTTCATATATGTATTGCAATATTTATTTATTTTATTTTTATTGTTGTGTCTACTGTATTGTTTTATTGATTTATTCGTTTGTATTGTATTGACTTATTCAATATCATCATTGATGATCCTACCGAATAACTATTATTATTATTATTATTATTGAAGCTATACAATTTTTTTATTTATAATTTAGAATAATTGTTAAGGTTAAATAAACACATTTTGTATTTATTTTATATGTATATATTTGACATGACCTATATCATTGTAATGATCCACTGGCTGGATAAATATTCTATTCTGTTCTATTCTATTCTATATCAGTGGATTAGAGATAAAGGTTCACCCCAATAAACAGCAGAACCATTCGCGAATTTTTAATTTCCAATTATGTCATAATTTGTCGCTAATTATTACCACAATTATAAATTTGCATTCATCGTTTAAAAAAAAACATGGTCTGCTAGGTTCATATGAAGCTAGCAGAACACTATCTACTTTTGGAATATACTAATACTACCATAATTTGTCGCTAAATCTAATTAATTTGTTGCTCATCTTTTTTTTATCCGTAGTTCTGCTAGGTTTATATGAAGCCTAGCAGAACCACTTTTTATCTATCTAATTATGAAAAAAAAAACGAATAATCCATAATTTGTCGCAAATTTATTACCACAATAAGAAATTTGTCGCTCATCTTTTTTTGTAAAAAAAACAGTATTTTCAAAATTTCATTGTCTACTAAAGGCTATCAAACGTATAGTTTAAACATATTAGTTCCATAATAAGTAAATAGGCATGAAACAGTAAATTTACCTAATTTGTCGCTGATTTATCGCACATACAGGGTATTTCCGAAATTGGAGAGATACACATTTACAAACAAAAAAGAAACATAGCAGTAAAAACTATGAGGATGAAAAAGCGAGAATATTATGAAAGAAAAGTTGAGGAAAATAAAACAAACTAATGAAAAATATTTGTCCGAATAAAAATAAAAACCGGATAATGAGTGAAATAGAAATTAGTGATAATGAAATTATCACTAATGAAAATGGTATGTCCAATAGGTTGAATAACTTCTTTGTAGAAAGTATGAAAAGTATAATAGATAATATTGAGCTAGCAGAAAATTACTTTACAAATGCACCTAATTCAAATCTGGGGTCACTTATGATACTACAGGAAACTTCTCACTATTAGATTTCAGAAAATTGAGGGATATTGTTTTTTCGTTGAAAAATAAGGGGAGTCCAGATGAATTGAATGTTGCCTTTTTTTTATTGTTTCACTAACCTTGCAGAACCATCACTAAACCTCGTTAATACTTCATTACTAACAGGGGAGATACCAGATGACCTAAAGATTTCTACAATCATTCCTGTTGCAAAAAAAACAAACTCTAATAAAGCCTCGGATCTAAGACCAGTAAACATGTTGAGCGCAATTGAAAAAATAATTGAAAAAGCAGTCTATAACCAATCAGTAGATTATATTGAAAATAATAAACTGTTAAGTAAATACCAATCAGGGTTTAGAAATAAACATAGTTGTGGAACAGCAGTTCAGTGTGTACTAGATGATTAGAAAATATGCCTAGAAAAAAATGAGACTACTGTTGCAGTATTTCTGGATCTTCAGAGAGCTTTCGAAACAATACACAGAAATAGATTGTTACAAAAATTAGTAGCAGTAGGAATAGATGGAATAGTCTTGAAATGGTTGGAAAGCTTTTTGGAGAACAGAAAACAAAAACTTGGGATAAATAATAAAGTATCAGATGAAATAGAATGTAATCAAGGAGTACCACAGGGAAGTGTACTGGGCCCCCTGTTGTTTCTGTTGTATGTCAATGATTTGCCGGAGATAGTAGGTGAGAGCTCAGTTCATTTATGTGCAGATGATACACTGATTTATTTCTCATGTAATAATCACACGAAACCCACAGAAACCATCAACAAAACTTTAAAATCTATTTACAGTTGGTGTTGTGCTAATTATTTGAAGATCAATGTTGAGAAGACCAAGTACATGGTAATAAGTAAAGAAAAAAAATTCAGAAACTTCTGTAACCAACATTTTGAGATAATCCTGATAAGGTGGAACGGTCAACCAATTCAAATATCTTGGGGTTCATGTGGATAGGGGGTTACATTTTAAAGAACATGCCAACTTCATTATTGAGACGATAGCATTCAAAATACATTATTTATCTCGTTGTGCCCCATATTTGTCAAGGTGGACAAAAACTTTACTGAACAATTCATTAGTGCTCCCTCATTTTACATATTGTTCTACAATTCTGTATCTACTGAAACAAAATGATTTAGCTCGTTTACAGAAACTCCAAAATGGGGCCTTGCGCATAATTTTAAATTGCAAAAGACTAACACCAATAAGAGATATGTTGAAGCAACTAGAATGGTTACCAATTAATTCCTTTCTCCTCTACCAAACATTAATCCTAATTTTCAAAATAAGAAATAAAATTTCCCCAACATATTTACAAGAAAAAGTTAAGTACAATGAACAAATCCACGGATACAATACAAGATTCAGAACTGACTTCCATATTCAACAAGTCACATTAACACACCCAAAATTCTGTTTTTTTCAAGGACTTGATAGTAAACGTTTAACATCCTTCAAGACAAAGTTAAAATCATATTTTCCTAATCAATAAAAACCACTTCCTCATTTTGTTTGTTTCGATTTAATATTTAGTTAGGACAGGTATACAAATGTTTTAGTATGTTTAAAGTATTTTGTGTATTCATTAAATATTTTTTAGAATTTGTATGGGCATATAGATGTATGGTGTGCAAATAGGTGAGTAGTTATGTAGTTATGTATATATATTTTTTAAACTTAGTCTATATTAACCTAAAAGCATGCTATATATCGTTCTCATTGTAATCATTGCAATGACTTGAAAATGTAAATTAGTAAATGGACTAAATAAGCATTATATATATATATATATATATATATATATATATATGTCTTTTATGTTGATACTACAAAAGAAACAGTCATCGAGATGATTTTGTGGTTCTCGCCCAATGGTTGGTGTTCCAAATTTAAAAGCACTTCCTTTGCCATTTTTCCATAATCTCAGACATTCAACACACGATCGATTTACAAACACAATCACGAACATCTCAAAATATAGAAAATAGGTATTTTTAACGTACTCTTATATAACTTTTCTACAATCGTTAAACACATATGTTGCAACAATGATTTGGGTTGTTTAAACAACGTCTCCTTGAAATACTCATATTACAAAAACTTCAGATAATAGTCTCAACACAGTGAAGTATGCACGTTATCAACGTCATAAATTATAAAAAAATAAAAAAAGTACATTGAGCTGCACAATTTTTTTTTTGAGGGTAGATTTGAAAAAAGCATCTCATTAGTGAACATTATCAACCATAAAATTCACGGCAACAGACAAAAAGTAAAATTTTGTAAACCAGTGTATAGTGATAAATACTTTGTTAACCAATTGCAAAAGTGTCCGAAAAATTTTCTTCATCGTTAATTGATATTTCTATCAGCATATCAGTATTCACTTATTACTCTTCACTTTTTTATAGCGGGTTTTGTCACGGATCTTGCTACTGGTTCTAAGATGAAACTATAGCAGATGAATCTACTTCAAATATACAAATATTCGCCTTACATACAGGGTGAACCAATACATTTTGAACAAGTTTTCTTTTTAAATCGCCGATTAGGTACTCTATGGTATAGTAATACACTTACTCAGGTAATACCTAGCTATATATAGATAATTCAATATATTCGTATATAGTCAGCATTCACCACCAGTGTGAAGTTAGCAGCCACTTTCAGCAGCCATTTTCTCCCCAGCAGCCAAACGACCAGTGGCGGCGGTTATAAATAAAATAATACATTGAATATAGTATTGAACAATTGAGAATTGAGTTTCTCATTGCTACCTCATGTCGTCTTCTATGTGATGTTCATATAAAACAGAAACATCGATTTTTTGAGATTTATGAGGGTGGACGCCTCCCAAATCAAAGTCTTCATACAGTGTACTCTCTGATCAATAAACACTTTCTAAGATAAATAAACGCGACAATTATTTTCCTTCCAGAAAAATCATTTTTTAAGATTTTATGAGGGTGTAACCACCCCTTAGACGCCTCCCAAATCAAAATCGTTCATACATTGTACTCTCCTGATATATAAAACACTCTCTAAGAATTATAAACGCGGCTATTTTTTTCCTTCACAGAAAAATCGATTTTTTAAGATTTCATGAGGGTGGAACCACCCCTTAGACGCCTCCCAAATCGAAGTCGTTCATAAAGAGTACTCTTCTGATATATAAAACACTCTCTAAGAAATATAAACGCGGCTATTTTTTTCCTTCATGAAAAGACGATTTTTTTAAATTTCATGAGGGTGGAACCACCCCTTGGACGCCTCCCAAATCGAAGTCATTCATACAGTGTACTCTTCTGGTATATAAAACACTTTCTTCCGATTATGAACGCGGCTATTTTTTCCTTTCACAGATTTTGTATTTTTTTATTTTAAATATTTTAGAGTATAACTGGAAGCTCATTCATGGTTCAATATCTTTTAAGGCAATGTCACATACAGTGCTTCTCAAAAGTCCGCTCCCCCCCTCTTATTTTTGGAACAAGTGAAATTTGGAAACTGAATATTAAGGGTTGTAAACTTCCCTACTAATGATGACAAGGCCATTGTGACCAATAATTTTAAATGGAACCCTACGGCAAGCGACACCTCTTTTAAAAGGTATCGAATGAACCTATTCAATGAAACTAATTTTGTTTGTGTTTATGGCAGTTTTGGCAACTCGCTTTAAAAAAACGCACAGTTGTGATGAATTAAATCAGTTAATACTAAAATTCCAAATTCAAGCTCCGCCTCTGGATAGTTGTCAAATAAGCTGACGTTTTTGTTAGTCTCCCTAATTCGACGTTTTTGTAATTATCCAAGTTTTTGTACATTTAATAATTTGTGTATTGTTGAGCGAACGTTTAACTGTTTTAGCAGCTTTTGGTACTTTTAATATTTTTGTACATTTCAATAATTTGTTAAACTGATGTGAGCCGAACGTTTGAGTGCTTCAAGAAGCGAAATGGTACGTGCTTTAGGTGATAAAGTAGCAGCGATCCTAATTCTTGGTGAAACTGCAGCAGAACGCATTTTTAATGAGAGGTTTCCCGATCGCCCCGTTTCGAGGACTTATTTAAGGAAGCTTCTTCGTAAGTTTGAAACAACGGGTAGTATCAATGATGCGAAACGATCTGGCAGACCACAAATTTCTGATGAGAAAAAAATTTATATACTGGCAGAAGTAATAGTTAATCCTACTTCTTCAACAACTCACGTTGCATCTACCTGTGAAGTCAGTCGAAGTACAGTACACAGGGTGTTGAAAAAAAAACAAATTTCGTCCATACAAATTAAAAATGGTTCATCAACTCTCAGACGACGACCCAGACCGAAGACTAGAATTTTGTGAAAATATGGAAACCAAAATTAACCAACAGCCAGACTATGTCAAAAGAATTTGTTTTAGTGACAGAATGTGAGGTATTGGAGTGACGCAAATATTTACCTGTTTCGTGAAACACATACCCAATTTCCCCAGAAGGTGAATGTTTGGGCAGGTATCCTGGGAAACCACATCGTTGGGCCCTCTTTTTTTAAATACTAATTTAACTGGTGAGGTTTATCTAGAGCTGTTGCAAAACGCAATAGAACCGTTAATCCTAAAAATTTTGGAAGATAATCCAGATGAATTCGGCAATTCGGAAATAACATTCCAACAGGATGGTGCTCCTCCACACTATTACGGTGCAGTAAGACGGTATTTGGATGAGGAGTATCGTGGTAGATGGATTGGACGACGAGGTTCAACGGAATGGCCAGCTCGATCACCGGACCTCACACCTTTGGATTTTTTTCTGTGGGGGGACCTCAAATCAAACGTTAACGCCACTGAACCTGACAATATTGACGTTTTGAAACAACGTATTGTTGCAGAATGTGAGGCTGTTTCCGCAGACACATTTGCAAAAGTACGAGAAGAGTTTAAAAATAGGATATTGCACTGTCAGGAAGTAAATGGAGGACACTTTGAGCAATTTCTTTAAGTAGATACTGATTCTTAAATCTGTAATTATTATCATACTGAATGGAATTTAAATTTTAATGTTTACAAATGAGCCATTGAAACTGCCATAAACACAAACAGAATTAGTATCATTGAATAGATTTTTTCGAAACCTTTTAAAAGAGGTGTCGCTTGCCGTAGGGTTCCATTCAAAATTATTGGTCGCAATGGCCTTGTGACGTCATCTTTGACGATTTCGTCATCTATCATCACTAGTAGGGAAGTTCACAACCTTTAATATTCAGTTTCCAAATTTCACTTGTTTATGTATAATCGTTCCAAAAATAAGAGGGGGGAACGGACTTTTGAGAAGCACTGTATAAGACGACATGCGGTAGCGATGAGAAACTCATTCCCAATTGTTCAATACTATATTCAATGTATTTTATTTATAACCGCCGCCACTGGTCGTTTGGCTGCTATGGAGAAAATGGCTGCTGAAAAGTGGCTGCTAACTTCCACACTGGTGCATTCACCACCTTCTTTGCGTCCATCCTATTTTCACCATTTTGTTAAAATACACATTAATTTAATTTAATGATGACTCCGTGCATTTTTTTCAATTAAAGCCGATACAAGGTTCAATTAAATGCCAAATGTATTAATGTGGACTTGAGTCTAATCGAGATGTTATAGCAATGGCGCTCGGCGTTTTGAAAATTACATGTGTGCGGCCAGCGACGAAAAATTAATTCAAACAAGTTAAAATAAATTGAATCGGCCATACTAGCACAAAACATGAGCGATATATCGCTTAGCGAGTAAGCGCGCGCTCTTAATTCAACGTTGTTTGATTTGTGAGCGATATTTAATTAATGTCGCCATCACCACGCCAACATGACAACATGTGCTAAGAAAATTGTGATATCAGAAGTTCAAAGTAGGCCTGTTCTGTGGCAAGACACACATAAACACTTCTAGACCAATCAATAGAGATTTTTCCGTGACAAAAAGAGAAACGCGCTGCGGACTGAATAATCAAACCTGTGCATAAGTAAAATATTTATGAAAATTTTAGGCTGCTCCAATTAGAAATTTCTTCGATTTTTTTGTAGCGTTAAGTCTTATACAATACTCCATATTTCATTTATCACTCCAATTTCGGAAAGACCCTGTATATCCGATACATTAGCGACAAATTAGGGAAATTTACTGTATCATGCCTATTTGTTGTTATGGAACTATAGGTATGAACTATAGTTTGATAGCCTTTAGTAGATATTGATTTTTTTTGATAAAATAATGTTTTTTCACAAAAAAAGTTGAGCGACAAATTTCTTATTGTGAAATTTTTTTGACAGTTCTAACGACCATTCAAATTTTGTCATTTTGTGTCGTATGAAACAATTTCACCCAATCATGTCAACATTACCCTGAAAATTTTTCGACAGTTCTAACAACCATTCAAATTTTGTCATTTTGTGTCATATGAAACAATTTCACCCAATCATGTCAACATTACACTGATAATTGCATTCAGTGCAATTATCAATCACTATGACAACACGATTGAGTTTGACAACTTCATTACAAATAAATTTCAAAATGTCACTTTTTGGCAATGCGAATGTTCAAAGTGTAAAAAATGCGCTAATCAAAGAAAAAATTCCGAGAAATACAACCTACAGTCACAAATATATTAGGGCAATATTTATGGAATTTTGCTGCGAACGAGAATATTAATTGAATGAACATCGAAGCTTAGAAGAATTGGCGTTGATACTATAAGATTGGGCAGTCAATATGAGAAAGAAAGACGGGACCGAATTTAAAGAAGCAACGGTGAAGACAATGTGGAATGTTGCGTGCAAACTTTTGCAAGAAAAGTACCATAATGACTATAATATTATGATTGACCCATTTAACAATACAGTATTTAAACCAGCCCGATGACTCTCCAACAAATCGCATTGAATACAATCCGGTGTCCAGTAAAACGTGCCAAGGCGGTTCTAAAAGCTGTACAAGTAGTGAATGGTTGGTTTCCAATAGTGAAAGACAAAGCTGCCCTGTACGTCTTTTTCATAAACTGATATCAAAACTAGGCGACAATATCACCTCACCACGACTGTTCTTAAAAGCAAATCGACACTGGAAAAATGAAACTGACAAATGGTACGAGAATGTACCTGGAAGAAATACAATAAATAAATAAATCTGCTGCTGAGGCAATTGGCTTGAATGTAAAGGACAAAAACAAATCACTCGAAAAGATCAACTGCTGTTAACGAATTGGCAAAAAGTGGTGTAGAAGAACAACAATTGCTGAAAATGACTGGTCATACCAATCAAAATTCTATAAAACCATACTTAAATCTCGATCAAGAACACCACAACAAGATCATAAATATTATGCGTTGTAATAGATCTTCTACAGTAGAGAACAGCAACGAATCTAATGTTAAGTAAAATTTTAATAATTGTACTTTCACTAACTGTACTTCTAATGAATAATTAAATTTTTCATTGTGTTGAGTTATACATTTTTTTGTCAAAAAAATTTCCGCCGAATATTCCTCGGACATTGACAAATGCCTTACAATTTTATCACAAATTTCTCGAACTCGTTGCTTGGTAAGGAACGAGCTTTCGATTGTCATAAAATTATCCGTCTATTATCAATGTCCAGGGATATTACTACTGATAATAAATCAGCGACAAATTGGCGACAAATTATGGACTTTTCATAATTAGATAGATAGGAAGTGATTCTGCTAACTTCATATAAACCTAGCAGAACCATGGATTTTTTTTTTAAACGATGAGCGACAAATTTATAATTGTGATAATAAATTAGCGATTAATTAACGACAAATTATGACATAATTGGAAATTCAAAATTCGCAAATGGTTCTGCTAGGTTTATGGGGGTCATTTTTTCCTTGATTTCCTTGAAACTACGGTATATGACAACTTTCAAGAAATATATTGAAGTTATTAGCAAAAGTCGCCATTTTCCGATTCAATATCTGAAATTGCCGGAAAAAAATTAATTACCTGCAATTTTTATTATCAATTGCTCTTTAAGTGGTAGTGCCATTGATATTACTTATTGCAAAATCTTCGAATTCAATTTTGTACACTTTCATTGTGTTCAGATTTATTGAACTCTCGAAGAGCCATTAAATTGTTAGCTTTCAATGCATTTTATAGCGAGATTCACTCGACCATTCTATACTAACGTTAATCAGTTCGTAACAGTACCACTTTGTTATGAGAAATGTTTTTTTGCTAGTTTATGTATGCTTTAATTCCTTGTTATGTAAAATATTGCAAAATCCCAATTATTTGTTTCGTATACGTGATTTTATTTTAAATCTGAATATTTAATGATATTTTCAGACACAAATATTTAATTTCATGAATCGCAGGAACAGCCTTCAAGAACATCGAATAACTAAGCAACTGTAGATATCTAAAACATCTCCTAATCATATCCTAATACGTATTTTCGTGATTGTATGAACCAATTTATGGCAGGGTGAATAATAGCGGACTCAAATCATATTGAATATTTCATAAATAATATAAAAACAGTGCCCTCTACAGATATAAAATCCTAGGAGAACGGGGCATCCTAAAACGTGTATGTTTCGCAGACGAATGCACGTTTTTTCCCAATGGAAAAGTCAACAAACAGAATGTACGATACTGGAGCGATACTAATCCGCATATTTTTAAAGAGGGACATACCCAGTTTCCTGAAAAGTGAATGTTTGGGCGGGGATTTTGGGCAATCGCGTTGTTGGACCGATTTTCATCAGAGGCAATCTTACAGGAGTTCTTTACAGAAATCTTTTAGAAACTGAAATTGAACCTCGAATAAGACAAATTGTATTAAACAATCAGGAAGCGTTTGAAAATCGTGAAATCATATTTCAGCAGGATGGGGCACCTCCCCATTTCGATCTCATGGCTAGAGAGTTCCTCGATACAAACTTTCCTGGGCGATGGATAGGTCGCAGGGGAAGTACAGAATGGCCACCAAGATCTCCGGATCTTACACCTCTAGATTTTTTCCTTTGGGGGTATCTGAAGTCAAAAATCTACGCTACTGAATGCCAAACAATAGAAGAGTTGGAACGCAGAATAATAGATACTTGTGAAGAAATAGATGAACAGACTTTCATAACGTGAGAGAAGCTATTTATAATAGGGCACTTTATTGTCAAGATTCAGGAGGGGGCCACATTGAACACTTGATGAAATAATTGTTGGGGTTAAATAAAAGTGTTATTCAAAAATAAATAAAAAATTTTTTAGCTAACTAATTTGTTTTGATTGGTACAGAACACATTCGTAGGCTTCGGGATTTTCCGGTAAGCGGTACTGTTTATCCTCAATAAACTCTCTTTACGCCTCTTATTAGTCGAATTCATTAAGAAATTTAACTACAAATTAATAACAAAGTTTAGTTAGCAAAATGTTTTACCGGAAGTGACCAAAATCCATACTTCATTTTAAACCGGAATGTCACTTTTCTAACGTTAATATTTCGAAAACAATTGAATTTAGGAGTAAAGTGTATTGATGAAAACTGTTGAGAATTATGAGCAGATTTTGAAAATGGAATAATATACGGGGTTTCTATTTAAAAATGTATTGAAGATGGCGCTCAGCCGCCATTTTAAAACTTTAGTTGTGATTTTTTCATGAAAGAGTAGGTTTTTATCTCCTATTTGAGCCCTTCAAATTTCGTTGCGATATACCAGGTGGTTCGAAAATTAGTAGGGGGGGGAGGACTTTAGACGAGCACTGTATAAAGATGCGTCCGCACTAACTCGCATTATTTGATAATTGGCCATCAATAAATTTCTAAAGGTTACCTAAAAATCTGAAAATAGTGTAACAATGTCAACTCTTCATAGAAATGGAAGGAAGAAAGACCCTTCTGGATACATTTTATAGAAAAATCTATAAATCTGAGGAAAATCTAGGAATAGAGCTATGTTATGCAAAAAATGTAGTCATGAAATGCAAGGTCTTGTCGAACGCATGAAAGTTCACTGGCAAAAGTGTAGGGAAATAAATACAGATATCGAAAAGGACAATGAATCAGTTGTAAGTACACAAACAGCATATTATTTTTATAATAATAAGTAAATAAGTTTGTTTCTTTAATTTTTTTTTTACTATAATTTTGCAAAGATACAGAATACAGGGTAATTTTCAAGTTGATCATTTTTTCAACCCAACATAGAATTCAAGAAAATAAGCCGATTTGCCAAATAAACTTATGTCCGGAAATGCGGCGTTTCTGAGATACAAAGTGTTAAATTTGAATTTGTAATTTTTTTCCATTTTTTTCAATAACTCTCACTAAATATAAAGATTTCGCTTTAACTTTAAATTTGAATACTATCTTTTTTTAAGGTTGAATGCGCTACAAAACCCACAGGAACCAACCTACTTCACAACCTTTACACTCACTTTCCAGTCTTTCCACTCCAGATTCTAGGAAAAAAAAAACAATATCAGAAACAAGGTCAGCAAGTTCTAGTTCTAGATCTTTGTCATCTTTTGTCGTACGCACAAGCAATTCTACTGAAGACGAAATTGACAAACAGATTGCCTCTATACGCTACAAACAGCGGTTTTAACTGTATGGAGCAACCGGAAGTAAGAAAAGCTATAACTCTTATACGGCTTGGATACATACCACCCTCTCGATATGATGATTGGAAAAAATTGCTTGTTGAAATTTATAATGAAGAAAAAATAGTTTTGTTTGATCCGTAGAGATGGAAATGTTTGTATTCAAATCTCTCAGCTTTTTCTTCTTTTAAAGTATAATAGGCTCTTCTAAAATTAAATTTGCTGATTAGTTATTATGCGGTCTACCCATTCTCCTAAAATTGTTCTTATTTAAGTTGGTGCAATTGTTTCAGGATATCAGCAGTTTCTTCAAATTTATAGATCAATTTCTTCTTTGAAAACTTGTCGGAACATTTGTGTGTCTGTTACAGAAAATGCAATCGACATCAAATAAAAACATCTACTACTGAATTGAACCTTATTACATTTGGTTGTGCTGCACATATTTTTTTTTTTTTTTTTCATATTCTGGTTCCCACGAAAAGGGATATCCTGTAATGTTCAGAGAACATCGTGGGAACCAAGGGAAAGAAGGTAGGAGTTGGTGTTCTTCTTAAATTTCTGGAGGTTGTATGCCTCGGGGAACACCTCCCTAGGCAATGAGTTCCAAAGCCTCGCTGTTCGTTGGATGAACGAGTCTTTGGAAAGTGATGTTCTGCAGGTCTCCAAAGTGACCACGAAGGGGTGTGATGACTGAACTTGACGGGTTAGTCTCGAAGAGACTGCCAAAGCAGGAACGATTGTTGATATTTCAGAAGAGCATCGCCCATGAAAATATCTGCTACCTATGTAAATCTGTGTAATGTAATATCTGCTACCTATGTAAATATTTGCTACCTATGTAAGAATTTGGAAATCGCTAATTTCAAAGAAGATGTTGTTTATATTGCCAAATACTTCGGTAACAACCATTTGCTCTGCAGCATATGCCAAAGAAGCAGGCAAAAAAATTAGTTTTGCCAAATGATGTCAGATGGAATTCGCTTACCGACGACTGTTCAGAAGGTTTCGTTGAGTCATGGCCAATACTTTTCAAAATTGCTGGGGAGAACAGAAACGAAATTGACAATATTATAAGAGGAAACATTTCAAATATTCACTTAAAAAGATTAGTTGAAGATTACCTAACAATACTTAAGCCTATCTTATCGCAATGGCTAGACTCAAAGAAACAGTGCAGTCTTTCAGATGTTGTGGAAGATTAAAATATTAGAACCCTTGATTTGTTGAAAATATAAACAGGATGTTCATAAAATCAGATGTGGAATCATCTGCGACTGAAAGATAAACTTTAGTCACTATCTTCCATCGTCAAGATAACCTCTTGTGGGGTATTCGTGTTGAAAAGGGAAACATTCTCAATTGAATATTGATAGAAAGATTTTTCTGTGAATTGAAAAGTCCACGATTAAAATGAAGTTACTTTTTGTGAATGTCTAACAGAAAACAACTACTTCCCCGGCTAAAGCCACGCTGGACATTGAACTACATCTGATAGATATTCTGAAAAGGCTATAACTCAAAAGAAAAAATCTGAAATTGAAAATTTGCATTTTTATTCAGCTAGTTATTTGATTTTCTATTCCAGTCTTAATTAGGAACTCATAAAGATGAATGAGGCAAAGAAGAATGTTTTCCAAAAGAGAGTACTCACAGAAAAATATTTCTATCAATATTCAATTGAGAATGTTTCCCTTTTCAATTAGAAACACATTTTGACAAAACTGACATAACTTTTGAACATCTGCAAGGCGTTATGAACACTAACAGAGAGTGAAAAAAATGTTGCTTTAAAAGCTGTTGAAGAATTATATCCAAATAGTGGTTAACTACCACTCATAATCAAGTTTCTTGCCAGATCCGAACCTTTCACTGATATTATGTTCCATGATGATATTCTTCAGAATGTAAACCCCATAGATTGTTGGAAGTCACCACAAAATATGCCCATTATTCAAAAAGAGTTCCTTATAATTAGACAATTATTTTGTGCTGCTGCTTCTTCCGCATCAGTCGGGAGAATTTTCTCAATATTGGTTTAGTCCATTCCAAACTCAGAAATCAAGTGGGAACGGAAAAAGCTGCGAAATTAATTTTTTTGTACAAGTACCACAATTAACTAAAATAAACATTATTTAGGTACAGTGGTATAATTTTTTTTATATAAAACTCTTAATTATAACTTATCAGAAATTTTGATTTTAATCATGATTTAAATTTAAAAATCATGTGATTTGAATCGCAATTCAAATCATGTATTTACATCAATGGATTTAAATAGTTTCAACGAATGAAAAAAAAATTATCATCAGAATACACGGATGATAAGAAAAACACAATTATTTTGAAATTACACTCAACACCGTCAAATCCAAAAATAGTTCGAAAACCACATCACATAACGAAAGGGAATCTAAAATGATATCATTTCTCCAACGTGATATGTTCGAGTTGGTATAAGGAAAGACTAGCTAAGGCATGTTTACAAATTTAGAATAGCTCGTCGTTAGGATCTAAATTTGGTATAAATACTTGCGTACATTCATAAACAGGACTGAAACACTCACTGGCTATTTTAAAATTACTGCCTCGCCATGTTTAAATTAAGAACTAGCTTCCTTGTAGAGAGTTCATATTATAGAACGAATAAGCGCGAGACTCACTTACACCCAAGCATTGACCCATGTAAATTTCTCTGGAGCCACTGAAAAAACCGAAGAGATACGGGCGATAGTAAATAATACATTCTAGTTGTATTTGAAATTGTTAATAAGAATGAACATGCCGAGAGGGAAATCATGATACTGGTAAATATCGAGAGGACCCACAGAGATAAATAATACTTTGAAAAAACTAAAAAACACGCTTTTATAGAAAACCACACTAAAAAAATAGAAAATAAGAAAACAAAAATTTTATTTAAAAAAAAGCGTGGGGTGCATGTTATCGCCTCGGTGTGTAATGTACTATATAATTATTGATACCATGCACCCCACGCGTTTTTTTAAATAAAATATTTTTTTTTTCTATTTTTTTAGTCTGGTTTTCTATAAAAGCGTGTTTTTTAGTTTTTTCAAACTATTATTTATTTCCTACTTTTTAGTGTGGTTTATTTATAAAAGCGTGTTTTTTTAGTTTTTTCAAACTATTATTTTTATTATTTTTTTGCAAATAAAAAAATGTAATGATCTTATCAATTCAGGTAATCATAATCTCCGACCCCAAAAACCCCCACATACCAATTTTGAATAGAATCAGACCATAATCACAAAACTCGGCCGCCATTTTGAAGCCGCCACATTGAATTTTCCAATTTTCACAAAAGAAATCATAATATTCGACCCCAAAAACCCCTACATACCAATTTTGAATAGAATCAGACCATAATCACAAAACTCAACCGCCATTTTGAAGCCGCCATCTTGAATTTTTCAATTTTTATAAAAGAATCATAATATTCGACCCCAAAAACCCCCACACCAATTTTGAATAGAATCAGACCATAATCACAAAACTCGCCCATTTTGAAGCCGCCATCTTGAATTTTTCAATTTTTAAAAAGAATCATAATATTCGACCCCAAAAACCCCCACATACCAATTTTGAATAGAATCAGACCATAATCACAAAACTCGGCCGCCATTTTAAAGCCGCCATCTTGAATTTTTCAATTTTACAAAAGAATCATAATATTCGACCCCAAAAACCCCCACATACCAATTTTGAATAGAATTAGACCATAATCACAAAACTCGGCCGCCATTTTAAAGCCGCCATCTTGAATTTTTCAATTTTCACAGGAGAATCACAGATATTCGACCCCAAAAACCCCACATACCAATTTTGAATAGAATCAGACCATAATCACAAAACTGGCCCCATTTTGAATTTTTCAATTTTCACAGAAGAATCATAATATCACCCAAAAACCCCACATACCAATTTTGAATAGAAAGACCATAATCACAAAACTCGGCCGCCATTTAAAGCCGCCATCTCGAATTTTTCAATCTTGACAGAAGAATCATGATCTCCGACCACAAAAACCCTCAGATACCAAATTTGAAGCGAATCGGACCATAATCACAACGTTTCTTGACATGTTTTTTGGGTAACCTTCCACAGTCTGAAAATGAAAATATAATTCGGAAAATTTATACAAGTGTAGAAAGAGCAAACTAATTAATTCACCCCGATGAGTTATTGCGTTCACCAAATTATATTTCCTATCGAAAAATGATTCAATTTGTCAGTAACTTATCGTTTTCTAAATTTGCCTATCAAAACATTTTTTTTTAATTCAGAAGATATTTCTCTATATAGTTTTTGATTCACGTTTCGGGGACTATATCTGCCCCCGTTCTCAAAATCTTGTAAATCTCCTTTAATTGTTTTAATAATTTGGATTTTTTCTTGCAGAGTCTTTTTCGCTTTTTTAACTGACGGATGTCAATTGAGATCTGCCAAAAAAGTTTGAGATATGGGGTGTTGTTCAGATCAGTTTATTAGCATTCTACCATATCTCACTTCCTCTCTGAGTAGAGGTAACCATGTATGATCCATTTCAACAGAATTTGTTGAAATGCAGCTGTTATTGGAAAGAAGAATACAGGCCGTTTCTTTCAATTTTCTCCTCTCTTGATGTGGTTCTTTCATCAAGATTTTTGTCTTATTCCATTCAATCGTATGATCGCCATTGGATGTGAGGAATTGTTCTGCAATTTTTGATCCGGTTATTTGTCGATTTCTGATGTAACTCTGATGTTCACTTTGGCGCACTTCCAATGGTCTTGACGTTTCACCTATATAACTATCACCACACGAACAAGGTATGTTGTAAACACAGTTTTGGTACTTTCTTCTTTTTTTTTTGTTTGTGTTAGTACACTTCCAATGGTCTTGACGTTTCACCTATATAACTATCACCACACGAACAAGGTATGTTGTAAACACAGTTTTTGGTACTTTCTTCTGCGTTTTTCGGTTTTGTTTGTGTTAGTATAGATCTCAGTGTTTGTTGTTCTAAATGATGTTCTCACATCATACCTATGTCCAATTCGTTTGATCTTTTCAGATAATCCGGGGACATAAGGTATTATGTTGGTTGTGAAATGTGCAGGTGGTGGGAGTACTCCTGTTGGTTGTGTTAATTGGTTGTTTGAAGGATTTTTGTTTTCAATGTCAGTGATTGTTTTTTCTACAAACTGATGCGGATATGCATTTTCCTTGAGAACAGATTTCATGAGGTTTATTTCTTCCTGTAGATTCTGGTTGGAATTGCAAACTATTTGGACTCGATTATAGAGACATTCAACTATGCCTTTTTTCACACAAACGTCAATCAAAAACTATATAAAAAAGTATCTTTTGAATTAAAAAAAAAAAAAAACTTTTTTGATAGGCAAATTCAGAAAACGACAAGTTATTGACTAATTGAATCATTTTTCTATGGGAAATATAATTTGGTGAACACAATAACTTATCGGGGTGAACTAATTAGTTTGCCCTTTCTACACTTGTATAGATTTTCCCGATTATATTTTCATTTTTAGGCTGTGGAAGGTTACCCAAAAATCATGTCAAGAAATGCTCTACATCTTTGAGTAGAAGATCTCTAGGATTAAAACGCAGTTTTTGTGCCAAATTCTATCAGTTCGATACCACAAAAACCCAATAATGAAGTGATGTATGCCTGGGTGTATTTGGAAGTGTACAGGATGTCACGGAGAAAAATTGCCAGTCAATGGGAAAATTTCGGGTCATTGTTGTGGAAAATAGAGTACAAAAGTAAGAAATATAGAGGTAATCATCAACGAAAACATCGAAAGAAGAAACTGATCTATAAATTTGAAGAAACTGCTGATATCCTGAAACAATTGCACCAACTGTTCAAAGAGAACAATTTTAGGAGGATGGGTAGAATAACTAATCAGCAAATTTAATTTTAGAGGAGCCTATTATACTTTAAAATAAGAAAAAGCTGAGTGATTTGAATACAAACATTTCTATTTCTACGGATCAAACAAAACTATTCCAAAAAATATGGAAGGAATTGGATTACAAGAATAACGGTGAGGAAAATATATTCATTAAATATATATATATGTGATGAATATTTTATTAATTAATGAAACAAATGTTTGAGAATGAAAAACTAAGAAACTAAAGGTGTGATTGGGCGTCCTCTTGCTCGTAGAAGAGGATGAATGCTTCTCCACTTATAAGGGATTTTGGGAATATTGGTGATACTCTGGAGTCATTGTACTTGTACCATGTGCCTGCATAAGGGTGTCTACAGTAAGCCGTGTAGTGTCCGCTATAGATTGTTCCACTATGGTTGGACACAGCATATAAGTTGTAAAGACACGGGGCTACGTTATCTGCTGCATAATTACTCATATCTAAACCATCGAGAGGGAAGTCAGTGGTGGCATTTAGTTTTCCCATAAATCTACCCATCGGCGAGAATCGTTTCAAGTGAATTACTAATATTTTGGGGAACTTATGTATAGATAATGACTTTGTGCATTTTATCATTTCCTTACAATTACAACAAGTTGGTTTCTCTTCGCCGTCCAAAATTTCTTCCCTGGTAAACGAGTCTAAACATTGTGAAAGACTGAGCTGGCCAGTATTCTGTGGAATATGAAGTGAAAGGTCCCAGAAGGGGTCAAAAGAGACAGAACAATAGCCGCATGAAATACAATTCAACGATGATTTCAGTTGACCAACAAAATTATCAACAATTTTCGAGTTATCCATTCTAAGATATCTTGACCAAGACTCTCATGGTCACTCAATATTTCATCGATTTCTTTCAAGGTAGGTTTGGGCTTTTCTGTCACTCTGTTTACATCTTCATGAAGACCTTCCAATAAACATCTTAGAAATTATATATTATAGAAAAATAAATACAAAAACTGAATATCCATTTATGTCATGTCACGTTAATATACGATCAATTTTATCCAATTTCGTCGAACTGAAGAATTATTGACATTGTCGGTGTTTCGAGACGTGGATATCCCTGAAATATCCAAACCATTTGAGTATTTTCCATTCCCCAAATTGAAATAAACTCATTATTTCGGTGAAACAAATCAATTATTATTTACGTATATAAAACTGACAGCCGTTTTGGCACAATCAATTGAAAATCATCCAGTATTTAATTAATAACTATTTATTAACTATTTTCTAACATAAACCAAAATTTTCTAACTCAAGTGGTTAGCGAAAAAATGGTGTTGTGCTAGCTTAACTGTTGAGCTGGCACAACTATTTATAACTTTTTACCCAAAATAGGTATGGAATTGATTCAAACGCTCACTTTTCTAACTTTTTACAAGCTCTCGAATGGTATAAAAATAATTTGAATTCGAGCGAATTTGAATGTTTTACGAGGGCCGAATTTGCATGCGGTACCTAAAATTCTCGAAAATACCTACTTGGAATTAAGAATATTTTTTGGCAAAATTCAACACATTTTCAGCGATTGCCAAGTATATGCGCGATGTATGATCAAGTATTTAACTGGACTACAACATTATTCAGTGATCCAGTTAAATACTTGATTATCCATCGCGCATATCTGTTTTATTTTGTGCTGGTCGACTGGAACTATATGCCTATAATCTTATTCCAGATCTGTATTATTGTTGTAAATGCCTTTTCGACGATATACTTATTCCAGCACAATCGCTTGAAATAATAAGACTGTTGTTTTTTATTTTAAATAGTGATTCGAAATTTTTTATTGTCACGAAATGGCAAAATAATGATTTCAAAATGAGACTTCGTCAAAGTACTATTTGATAACTCCAGCATAATCGCTTGAAATGAATATAATTAGGAGTTTTATTATGCACTTTCCAACAATAGTACAGTCGTTATGGGAAAATCCGAAAAGAAAGATTTTTAGAGCCGGGAAATGACAAAATAATGAATCAAAATGCGTTTTTGTCAACCTAATATTTATTAACCCCAGCACACCCGCTTGAAATGAAAAGAATTTTGTTTTTCATTATGCATTTTCCAACAATAGTACATACAGTTGTGATAGGAAATGCTCGAAGATAATTTATTGTAGAGCCACGAAATAGCAAAATAATGATTCGAAATGCGTTTTCGTCAACCTACCATTTAATAACTCCAGCACAATCGCTTGAAATGAAAGGAATTTAGTTTTTCAACATGTATTTTCCAACAATAGTACAGTGTGATAGGAAATACCCTCAGAGAAATTATTTTAGAGCCAGCACAATCGCTTGAAATAAATATAATTAATGGTTTTGTTATGCATTTTTCAACGGTAGTCAGTTGTCATGTGAAATATCCAAAGAGAAAGTTTTTTAGAGCCAGAAAATGGCAAAATAATGAATCGAAATGCGTTTTCATCGACCAGCACAAAATAAAACAGATATGCGCGATGGATAATCAAGTATTTAACTGGATCACTGAATAATGTTGTAGTCCAGTTAAATACTTGATCATACATCGCGCAGATACTTGGCAATCGCTGAAAATGTGTTGATTTTTGTTAAAAAATATCATTCTTGATTCCAAGTAGGAATTTTCGAGAATTTTAGGAACCGCATACGAATTCGGCCCTGTAAAACATTCAAATTCGCTCGAATTCAAATTATTTTGATACCATTCGAGAGCTTGTAAAAAGGTAGAAAATTGAGCGTTTGAATCAATTCCATACCTATTTTAGGTAAAAAGTTATAAATAGTTGTGCCAGCTTAACAGTTAAGCTAGCACAACACCATTTTTTCGCTAACCACTTGAGTTAGAAAATTTTGGTTTGTGTTAGAAAATAGGTAATAAATAGTTATTAAATACTGGATGATTTTCAATTGATTGTGCCAAAACGGCTGTGTCAGTTTTATATACGTTTATTATTTCTTTCAATGCAATAATGTTTCAGTAAAGCAAATATTTCTCACAGCACATATTTATATTTCAAATGAATTCGGAGGGGGGGTTTGGTTGTAAAGTGAATAATGCAATGTACATTTTACCAAATTTTATTACACACAGTTTTTTTTCCACCTTATTCCAGATATATTTTACCCCCCCCCCCCTTGGGTACGGCCTTGATTCGAACATTCGATTTTCTCTGAGACCATTCATTTGCAAAATAAAAAGCAAAACATTTAAAATTTTCACTGTATTTTGTGTTAAGTACATTCTATTCTATTTTATCGGAAGAAATCATCAGAATTGAAAAGGGAAACATTCTCAATTGAATATTGATAGAAAGATTTTTCTGTGAATTGAAAAATCCACGATTAAAATGAAGTTATTTTTTGTGAATGTCTAACAGAAAACAACTACTTCCCCGGCTAAAGCCACGGTGGACATTGAACTACATCTGATAGATATTCTGAAAAGGCCCTAACTCAAAAGAAAAAATCTGAAATTGAAAATTTGCATTTTCATTCAGATAGTTATTTGATTTTCTATTCCAGTCTTAATTAAGAACTCATAAAGATGAATGAGGCAAAGAAGGATGTTTTCCAAAAGAGAGTACTCACCAGAAATAAATCATCAGAAGTTTATGTATATAGGTGATTTATTGAGGGCAGTATTTTACTCACGCACAATATTCCCATGACTATTTGTAAATGTCCTTTATAATAATTCACACCTAATAGTGAGCTTTAAATAAATATTTGGCTTGGTCAGGAAGCGCATACAATCGGTAACAGTAAGTGTTGTACAATAATATTCCCGAAGAACTGCAATATTAATATGTTTACAAAGAAAACACTTGAGATGTTAACTGTGGGACGAAAGGCGTAGTAAACTGGCATTTCGTATAATATTGATCTTTTGAATAGTCAATGGTTTTCAAACATATTACTCAACTGGAAGTTTGGTTCTTTTGAAATCCTGATGTTTTTAATTTTGTAATTGAATTCGATACCCCACAATGTTGATAATGAATAAACAACAGTTCTAAATTAATTTCTAGAAATTAAATATTTTTTTCAATATTTTTGGATTACTATACTTGAGAAGTGGGAGAACATTTTCCAAGAGTCTGGAAGAATTTAATTTTGTATACAGAAGTCAACAATATAGGTTATGTATAAAATTATTCGGGACAACTAAGCAAATTTTGAATGGAATCGGGCCATAATAACAAAACACATCGCTATCTTGGAGCCGCCATCTTGAATTCATGAATTTTGTCAAAAACATCATGATGTCCGACCCCAAAAACCCCTAAACACCAATTTTGAATGGAATCGGGCTATATTCACAAAACTTGTCGCCATCTTGGATCCGCCATCTTGAATTCGTAGAATTTAACATAAAAATCATGATCTCCGACCCCAAAGACCCCCACATACCAATTTCCATTGGAATCGGGCTATAATAACAAAACTCGTCGGGTCAAATTTAACTTGTAAGATTTGATTACAAATCCACATACAGACATCGGAACTGATGAAACTAAATAAAAGCTTGTAAAAAAATGCCTAATGTTCGATTTCGAACTATTAATGTAAACCTAAACGGAGCTTAGTAGTAATAGACGTTACATAGTAAATATATACATCGAAACTTCCTTTTAACAAATCATCAGCCGTTTCCGCTGTTAATGCATATATTGAAAATATATTTTGTATACGATCAATCGCGGGAATAGAAAAACATCAAAGTAATTTCTAAGTGATAGATTTGGTGCTAATGATGAGTGGTAAAAAATGAACCGTAATTGAAAGACTAGTTTTTATGTGGACGTAATTTAATTATGAAATATTTTCATCAACGTTACGTTTACCGAATATTTAATGAGTTATCTTATGAACTTTCGATCTAATTTTGTTTTTATGATCTATTTAAAAGGTTCTGCTGAGGAAGAAATAAAAGATTAAAACACAAATTTTATATCTCCATCAATAATTATTCTCTAAAAAATATATTATTGATGGAAGTACCTGCATCTTCTGAAATCAATTCATTGAAGTCCCAAACTATTAAAAAAAAAAAAAATACAATGTAATATGTTCGCATTGAGAAACTAATCAGGCATCTGAAATATATAAGTATATAAATAGATGAATGCATAGTCATCTCAAATATAAATAATAACAAAATCACCTGAAATATAAATAAAAAACGGAGTAATAATCTGTGTATATATTCGAGGATATCAATGTATATATGTTAAATTGTCAAAAATTCAGCAATGAAAAAAAAAATAGATTTGTTGAAAATATAGACAGGATGTTCATAAAATCAGATGTGGAATCATCTGCGACTGAAAGATAAACTTTAGTCACTATCTTCCATCGTCAAGATAACCTCTTGTGGGGTATTCATGTTGAAAAGGGAAATATTCTCAATTGAATATTGTTTTTTTTTTTTTTTTTTGAATTGAAAAATCCACGATTAAAATGAAGTTATTTTTGTGAATGTCTAACAGAAAACAACTACTTCCCGGCTAAAGCCACGCTGGACATTGAACTACATCTGATAGATATTCTGAAAAGGCCCTAACTCAAAAGAAAAAATCTGAAATTGAAAATTTTTATTTTCATTCAGATAGTTATTTGATTTTCTATTCCAGTCTTGATTAAGAACTCATAAAGATGAATGAGATAAAGAAGAATGTTTTCCAAAAGAGAGTTCTCACCAGAAATCATTCGTAACATTGACGCAGGAGAGACATCGCATTCACTAGGTCTTCAATACATTTTTGTCGACGAAAATCTATTTCACGCTTCCACGATCATCAGGAAGACCAGAAGAAATGGGAAACACATTTTCAAGAAGCAAACTCACTTTGCAAAGATGGAAAAAGTTAGAATCATTTCTTTTGGAGAGATACTTGAAATTAGTGTTTTCTGTCATTAAAACCTGTCATGGGGTATGATAGATTGATTTGTTGAAAATATAAACAGGATGTTCATGAATAAAAAAAAAATCTATCAATATTCAATTGAGAATGTTTCCCTTTTCAACATGAATACCCCACAAGAGGTTATCTTGACGATGGAAGTTAGTGACTAAAGTTTATCTTTCAGTCGCAGATGATTCCACATCTGATTTTATGAACATCCTGTTTATAATTTTACCCCATTTAATGTCAGAAAACACTAATTTCAAAGTGTCTCTCCAAAAGAAATGATTCTAACTTTTTCCATCTTTGCAAAGTGAGATTGCTTCTTGAAAATGTGTTTCCCATTTCTTCCGATCTTCCTGATGATCGTGGAAGCGTGAAATAGATTTTCGTCGACAAAAATGTATTGAAGACCTAGTGAATGCGATGTCTCTCCTGCGTCAATGTTACGAATGATTTCTGGTGAGTACTCTCTTTTGGAAAACATTCTTCATTATCTCATTCATCTTTATGAGTTCTTAATTAAGACTGGAATAGAAAATCAAATAACTATCTGAATGAAAATACAAATTTTCAATTTCAGATTTTTTCTTTTGAGTTAGGGCCTTTTCAGAATATCTATTAGATGTAGTTCAATGTCCAGCGTGGCTTTAGCCGGGGAAGTAGTTGTTTTCTGTTAGACATTCACAAAAAATAACTTCATTTTAATCGTGGCCTTTTCAATTCACAAAAAAAAACTATCAATATTCAATTGAGAATGTTTCCCTTTTCAAGAAAAAAAATAGTTAAGCAGAAATAGTTCTTAAAGAACCCCTCCCGAAAACCTATGAGAAATTGGATCTCCGTCGAGTTGGCTGAAATTTTATATGTTATGTTATAGTAGGATGGGTCATTAGCAAAAAGTGTGAGTTCAAATGATTTTGTATGTTTAGTTTCTGAGATATAAGCGGCCAAAGTTCGTAGAAACGTCGTATTGGGGTAGGATTGACAAAGAAAAAAACTGTTTTTTAGTCGAAATAAGACAAAGTAAGGATGAAAATGTATTGATCGGAACTCATAAACATGTTCAATTATCTTATTGATGATAGTACATTAGGATGTATACGGGGCATAGTAAAAAAAATCGTTTTTCCGGATTTTTTGTCCACCACTATTTCAAAACCAACAAGTTATATTTTGTTAAGATATCATAGTTTCAGTATATTGTAGGCGATAAAACGTGTTTTGTTTCTTAATGACTCTCTCTGTTTGAAATATATATTTATTATACATTTTCGAGTGTACCCCTATACTGAAAACAATTGACAGATCTTTTTTTATTACAAAAAAAGGAATTAATTGCTACTGCCCATTGAATAAAAGATAGGGTAACATTCTGATGAACTCAATTGTTCAATATTACCTTTCATTTAGATAAAGGGTGCGTTACATTTTTTTTAGGTCATTTTCAATGTTTTTATTGAATATTGAAAACTGTTCCTTAATTTGGACTCACAACATTTTGAAAATGTTGACTATTATATACGATAGTTTTATCAACTTTGTATGTTGCGTTTCTAAGATATGCATTTTTGAAGTTTACGGTATTACGATATATGAGGTAACCTATCGATTTAACAAAATTTTATGGAACCTTTCGACACATTCAATTCTATTATAAAACTTTTCGAAATTAAAATTTATTTCCTAGGCATTCTTGTGAAAAATGCAGAATAATAGTAATAACTTCAACACGCATCGATTATCAAATAATCGACTTGAAATTTTCAAGTCCAAATATCTAGAAAACGGTTGCTTATAGCGACTTGTACCAGGGGTAGCTTTTTTACGTAGATATGATAGAGGAATTGATTTTTTCACTGAAAAATGTGCTAGAAGTACGCTCGAAAAAGTTATGAATCTTCATGAAAGAAAAAGACGTGTAGGTGGCACCCCCTACGAGTAAGAGCAATAATAACATCAGGTTCGAATTCGATACCTCGAAAAACCTCTCAATACCAATTTTCGTTTAATTAAGGTCAATATTTCGAAAGTTGTTTGAAAAAAACGAAAATAAAAATAAAACTTTAACACCCTGTAAACGAAGCGTATCCGGATATATATTTATTCGGACAATTCATATTAGAATATTGTGAGGAATCACCTCCTGAAGTTTGTCAAATTACTTCTGACTCACCCTGTATAAATGTCGAAATTATTTCAGTTGTTCGATGAATTTATTGACATCAATAATTGTAATAAGTTTCAGGGAAAACGTAACATTAGGATTAAAATCAAGAGGATCTCATTCGCAAACTGGTAGCTTATCCTGGCGAAAAAATCAAAAAATTAACTTAATGAGCATTGAGCTCTTTAGCAAAATACTGATAATAATAATATAATAATAATAATATTTATCCAGTAAAAAATTAATGTATAAGGCAATTCCATAATGAAAATGACACAATTACTTACAAACAAACATGGATAATCTCACTATAACCAAAGTTATGCGTGGGTACTCTTTTGTTGTTGAACGCAATATGTACAAATTTTGAAATCACACATGCAACTAATTAAATAGTATTCCTAATCATTCTGATCCTTAAATCTAAGCAATCTTTTCAATAAAGTACAAGTTAAGTGATTATATGTGTATATATGAGAGTATTTAAAAGTATAAAAAATGATAATAATTAAATGGGTAAGTGTTAGAATAGTGGTAGTTATTTCGTTTAAAAAGTTTCAAAGTGATGGGCATATCCATGAAAAATTGTTCGTTTTCGTCAGTCCAATTGTGTTTTTTTAATGTTGTGTTATCTCAAAAGTTCCGCAACCAGCCGAGCCGCATTATGAATGAATGTTATTTTGATTCGGCAGTACAAAGCTTGTAAGAAGTAAGAACGCTACAACCAACATATGTCACCGATTTAAAAATAACAAGGAAGTATAAAGTGTCAATCTAGGTCCTATCAATGTCACGTATCAAGCCAGATAAAAATACAAAGGTGTTAATCTCAGCGCGATGTTCCTATTATTTATTCCTCGAAATCGGCATTTCTCTTCTTAGAAATCGACGCTATCTGCCAGGGTTGGCACAAGCACAGCGGCAGTCCCCCGGAGCGCCAAATCGAAACTGTAATCTCATTGGAACTTGACGATTCAGACTAATGAAATCGCAAAAAAATATTTTATTTTGAACTCTGTAATGCTCTACCTGTCGATGTTGAAACTATGAATATGTTTCAAGAAAATTATGAAAAAATATTACCAAAATAATTGTTTTTACTGTTCCTTAATAAGCAAGAAATGAAATTAAAAAAAAAAAATCTAAATTTGCTGTTCCCAAAATTTGGACGAATATGACAAAAAAATATTGTACCAGTGTAATTCGTTATATATATAAAAGTCCCCTCCCCCCCTCTTATTTTTGGAATGATTATACATAAACAGGTGAAATTTGGAAACTGAATATTAGAGATTGTAAACTTCCCTACTAGTGATGGTAGATGACGAAATCGTCAAAGATGACGCCACAAGGCCATTGTGACCAATAATTTTAAATGGAACCCTAGGGCAAGTGACACCCCTTTTAAAAGGTATCAAAAAAAACCTATTCAATGATACTAATTTTGTTTGTGTTTATGGCAGTTTTAATGGCTCATTAGTAAACATTAAAATTTAAATTCCATTCAGCATGATATTAATTACAGATTTAGGAATCAGTATCTACTTAAAGAAATTGCTCGAAGTGACCTCAATTTACTTCCTGACAGTGAAATATCCAATTTTTAAACTCTTCTCGTACTTTTGCAAATGTGTCTGCGGAAACAGCCTCACATTCTGCAACAATACGTTGTTTTAAAACGTCAATATTGTCAGGTTCAGTGGCGTAAACCTTCGATTTAAGGTACCCCCACAGAAAAAAATCCAAAGGTGTTAGGTCCGGTGATCGAGCTGGCCATTCCGTTGAAACTCGTCGTCCAATCCATCTAACACGATACTCCTCATCCAAATACCGTCTTACTGCATCGTAATAGTGTGGAGGAGCACCATCCTGTTGGAATGTTATTTCCAAATTGCCGAATTCATTTGGATTATCTTCCAAAATTTCAAGGATTAACGGTTCTATTGCGTTTTGCAACAGCTCCAGATAAACCTCACCAGTTAAATTAGTATTTGAAAAAAGGGGCCCAACGATGTGGTTTCCCAGGATACCTGCCCAAACATTCACCTTCTGGGGAAATTGGGTATGTGTTTCACGAAACAGGTGAGGATTTGCGTCACTCCAATACCTCACATTCTGTGTATTTACATTTCCATTTAGATAGAAAGTACTTTCGTCACTAAAACAAATCATTTTGACATAGTCTAGCTGTTGGTTAATTTTAGTTTCCATATTTTCACAAAATTCTAGTCTTTGGTCTGGGTCGTCGTCTGAGAGTTGATGAACCATTTTTAATTTGTATGGATGAAATTCATTTTTTTCAACACCCTATGTACTGTACTTCGACTGACTTCACAGGTAGAAGCAACGTGAGTTGTTGAAGAAGTAGGATTAACTATTACTTCTGCCAGTATATAAATTTTTTTCTCATCAGAAACTTATGGTCTGCCAGATCGTTTCGCATCATTTATACTACCCGTTGTTTCAAACTTACGAAGAAGCTCCCTCAAATAAGTCCTCGAAACGGGGCGATCGGGAAACCTCTCATTAAAAATGCGTTCTGCTGCATGAATATTTTGTCCAGTTTCACCAAGAATTAGGATCGCTGCTACTTTATCACCTATAGCACGTATCATTTCGCTTCTTGAAGCACTTAAACGTTTGGCTCACAACAGTTTAACAAATTATTAAAATGTACAAAAATATTAAAACTACCAAAAGCTGCTAAAACAGTTAAACGTTCAACAATACACAAATTATTAAATGTACAAAAACTTGGACAATTACAAAAACGTCGAATTAGGGAGACTAACAAAAACGTCACCTTATTTGACAACTATCCAGAGGCGGAGCTTGAATTTAGAATTTTAGTATTAACTGATTTAATTCATCACAGCTTTGCGTTTTTTAAAAGCGAGTTGCCAAAACTGCCATGAACACAAACAAAATTAGTATAATTGAATAGGTTTTTTCGAAACCTTTTAAAAGAGGTGTCGCTTGCCGTAGGGTTCCATTTAAAATTATTGGTCACAATGGCCTTCTGACGTCATCTTTGACGATTTCGTCATCTATCATCACTAGTAGGGAAGTTTACAACCTTTAATATTCAGTTTCAAATTTCACTTGTTTATGCATAGTCGTTCCAAAAATGAGAGGGGGGTAGGGGACTTTTGAGAAGCACTGCTATATATTTATATATATATATATATATATATATATTATATATATATATATATATATAATATGAAAGTGGGAAATTATTGTCCGTGAGAAATTATGAAGAAGGAATTTGTGGCATAATGGATAGACAAAATTATATATATATATATATATATATATATAAATTATATATATATATATATATATATATAATATATATATATATATATATATATATATATATATTAAGGATGTGCAAGAATTAGATTACACCCTGTATATTATATAAGTGGTCAATAACAATTCTAAATTCTCAAATTATATTTTCATCATCAAGAAATATATCGATATGGCACACTTTTCGGATAGATTCAAAGTATCTGTTGTGAGACCCATTTATAAAAAAAAAGGAGGCAATAGATGCAACAAACTTTGGAAAAATATTCGAAAAAAAAAATTATCCCAAGTTACTTGAATAAGTATAGACTATTGACTGAGGATGCCATAATAGAATTAGCAAATAACATGCTGGGGTCCATTTTGAGAAAAATGGACCTTTTTTTTAACCCACGAAACCAAAAAGGAGGAGGTTCTCTAGTCGACGCGTATATTTTTTTGTATATATGATCACGCATAACTTTTCACAGAGCAGTTCGATTCCGATGATTCTTTTTTCATTGGATAGGGTGTACTTCGAAGTTGGTCCCATTTGAATTTGGACAAATCCATCCCTAGGGGTAGCAAAATGGAGGATATTGATCGTTCACCCTCTAAATTTTGGTCCGTTAACCGATTCTATCAGGCATAACTTTGTAGTGTGTTTTCCGATTTGGATGATTCTTTTTTATTAGATGGGGTATACCTCATAGTTGATCATATTTCAATTTGGAATGAAATTATCCACCCCTATGGGTGGAAAAATAGGGAATGATTGATTTTTCACTTGTGAACATTGGCACACATATGTAGTTGACACTGACAGATCCTCCTACATCCGTCACAATAATTACATTCTATGAAAGGGTGGAAATATAAACAAAGTGATGAAATCAACTAACCAGAACTTTCAAAAATAATTTATATTATATGTATAACAATAAATAATTAAAGTTGATAATCATAGGTAAGTAATTTTTTTTGGAAGTAATCAAAAATTAAGTAGGTAGTAATTAATAAATTTCAGATACAAAAAATTGAAAAATAAAAAGTTTTTAACAAAAAATTAAACTCACGAATAAATCAACCAAAAAGCAAAAAATAGAATAAACCTTCTTGGTCTTAATGATAATTGAGCTCCTAAACTAATGTGAGTAACTAATTTTGAGTCGGCGCCAAACAAACTAGCAATTGAATTAGGTAAAGCGTAAAATGATGGCAGCGAGATGCATAGCGGCGTTTTGATTATTTCTTCAAAGTAATATAATGATCTTCGATAATTGTTTGTTTGGCGCCGAATCAAAATTAGTTACTCACATTAGTTTAGGAGCTCAATAATCATTAAGACTAAGAAGGTTTATTTTATTTTTTGCTTTTTAGTTGATTTTGTCGTCGGTTTAATTTTTTGTTAAAAAGTGTTTATTATATTCAATTATTATTATTTTTTATACTTTTAAATACTCTCATATATACACATAGAATCACTTGTACTATATTGGGAATATTGCTTAGATTTAAGGATCAGAATGATTAGAAATACTATTGACTAAATAGACAACTGTCAAAACTGTTAATGATTTGCTCAGACATGAGCATTTCAAAAATAATTTCCAATATATTAGTGTTAGTTGTTTTACAAATTTAAAGCATCTTTGCTTGAACCAGAAAATTCATTAGGATTACTTTCGACAACTGCACCTAATTTTTCTTGCAGTTATTCACCATATATGGCTGTCTTAATGGTCATTATGTATCATTAGTGTTTTGTGTGCTATCAGACAAAGCAACAGAAACATACAAAAAGTGACTGAGAAGTGTAGTGAATATCCTCTGTCGTTTTGTCCCACCGAAATTGTGGCATATTATGAATTGGCTATTCATATTGAGGTAAAGTTTAACAAATAGTAGACAATATTACTGCCAAACCACCATTCTGATTACTACAATGGGATTGGGACTTCTTCAAAATGGTTGATGCAAGGACCTGTAAAAAATGTCCATGTTTTCTCATTTTTTTCAATTTAAATTATAGGGTTTATTTTTCTTTGTTTTCTCTCGAGCTTTTTTTTGACTGTTTTTTGACGGAGGTAGAACAGCAGTGATCAAGTCTCTGACCTTATTACTAGCCCCAGTAGAATATTTGTATGTGTTTGCCTAAGATGTGAATGAGTCTGAAGCCGGTACTGCTATTTACTAACTTTATAGTAATCTTTATATCTCCAGAAGCCGCGAAGCTGTAACGTAGCACGTGAAATGGACCTTCCATTTACTTAGGGCCGAGCTATAATTATATGTTATCAGTTGGGAACGTCTCATTTGATAGAATTAGTAGATATCCTACCTAGCCCAAGATAAATACCTGAAATCAACGACTGGAAATTATCACACTTTATCTCAAATTATAATGATTAGATGTCAGACACTCACGCCATTATTAAAATTTTATTATAGGGTCTCTTTATTGTTGGAGAGAAGCATTATATGAAGATATTTTCAAAGTATACGGGGTTGATCACAAACACATCCAGACATCGATATGAAAAAATTACAACTTCTGTCCAAAATTGTGGTATACATTTCTTTAAAATCGCTTGTTTAACGAAATGTAAAGCAGTTAATGAGTTTCAAACATTTAATGATGATAAACATAATTTATTCTTGATGCTTGTATAGGTGGCTGTGCACAAGCAGCATCATCGTGACGGAAACTGATACTGCAACTTCGATTCTGTTGTCATTACGTAATTTATGGAAAGCATTCGATAGTGTTTGTCGTATACAGCTATTACAAAAAATACATTCCTATGGAATTAGAGGACCATAAAATACTGACAGACTACCTGTTATATCCGCAACAAGTGGTTGAAATTGAAGCAACTAGAACTTGTTCACGATCTGTCACATATGGTGTCTCACAGGTCACGGTTCTTGGACCGCTATTATTAACAATATACATAGATATTTTGATGACATTGCATTCTGAAGGTTAACCATCAGTTTTGCAATATTGTGTAATAGATAAAAATAGGCCGATTTGAAGATGCGAAACAAGACCTGAAACACGTCTGTGACTGGTTAAAAAATTACAAATCAACACTAAATAGTCAAAGAATCTATTATCTACCTTTCACATTCCAGCCAAATGATTAACCCCAACTAGGAATCTTGACAATTGGTGAAAATACATCCATAAAAGAAAAACATCTGAGAAAATATCTAGGAATAAGAATAGGTACGCATTTGAGACATGAAGTAAGCGGCTTACTTACAAAATTCAGATATATTTAAAATATGGAAATCCCAAAACTCCTTATTTTGCCCTTGTGCAATCCCGACTATTATATAGAAAAATAATTTCTATAATTTGAAGGGTCAATAGAAAGTGAGCAACTTTTTTCTGAAAACAGATAAACTATAAAGTGCTGACCTGCAAATATAGAATCATTTTTTTTAGTCGATTATAAATAAAAGCAACATAGTTTTTTGTATCTAAAGGATTTGACGGACATTTCTCAAATGATTTGGTAATATCGAATGTACAGTTGTCTCTAGAGAGTATGATATAATCATCATGAATATTTCTTAAACCAAGCTCATTTCGTGAAATATTTCATTAACAAAGATGTGTTGATATGTAATAAAAACTTTTAAACAAAAAATTAAACCGACGAAATACGGAACTGAAAAGTAAAAAATAAAATAAACCTTCTTAGTCTCAGTAACTGAGCTCCTAAACTAATATAAGTAACTAATTTTGAGTCGGCGTCAAACAAACAAGCAAATGAATTAGGTAAGGCGTAAAATGATGGCATCGAGTTGCGCGGTGACATTCTGATAATTTTTTTGAAGTAATTTAATGATGTTCGTTGATGGTTTGTTTGGCGCCGACTCAAAATTAGTTACTTACATTAGTTCAGGAGCTCAGTTACTGCGACTAAAGAGGTTTATTTTATTTTTTACTTTTCAGTTGCGTATTTCGTCGGTTTAATTTTTTGTTAAAAAGTTTTTGTTTTTCAATTTTTTATGGCTAAAATATACTAATTACTACCTACTTGTTTTTTAATTATTTCCAAAATACTTACTTACCCACCTAACTTCAACTATTACCAGTTAAATAATATGATTAACTACTTTTACTATTTGTTGTAATATAAATTATTTTTGTTGTTCTGGTTAGTTCATTTCATTACTTTGTATATCATTCCATCCTCTCATAGAATATAATTGTTTTGACGGATGTGGAACAGAAATAATGTCAGTAGCGATCTGTCATTGTCAACTACGTATGTGTGTGCCAATGTTCATAAGTGAAAAATCAATTATCCCCTATTTTTCTACCCGTAAGAGAATATTATTCCATTCGAAATCTAAATATAAGGTATACCCTATCTATTAAAAAAAGAATCATCCAAATCGAAGAACCCAGTACAAAGTTATGCCTGATATAATCGGTTAACGGACCAGAATTCAGAGGGTGAGTGATCAATATCCTTCATTTTGCTACCCTTAGGGGTGGATTTCATCTTTTAAATTCAAATGGGACCAACTTCGAAGTACACCCTATCCACTGAAGAAATAATTATCGGAATCGGACGCCTCAGTAAAAAGTTATGCGTGACCATACATAAAAAAAAATGATGGAAAAAAAAAATACGGGTCGACTAGAGAACCTCCTCCTTTTTGGTTCCGTCGGTTAAAAATTAATGATTATTTTATATTTTTGAGAGGGAACTAAAGATTCCTAATTTTCCTTGTTTATTTTATTTCGATATTACCGAAAAGTGTCGTTTTGAGATATTAACATCATCTGATTTATGACGTCTCCAAAAACGAGTCGCAACGGACAACATATATCAAAGTTTAATTACTTAATGAAGAAACTCTTGTGCCCCCTCATATAAGCTAACAATTTAACAGTTCGTTATGAAAAAATTAAGGAATCAGGTGGGCAGTTAATCAAGTGATTTCGTCAACTAATTCACAAATATAAGTGGGCGTACCAGAGATTCAAGCACTGGTGAAATTAGAAAATTATAAAATATATCGTCAAGCATTTCAGAAGTCCATAATTTCCATTTAAATCTGCTAGTTTAGCAAATATTAACTAAACCATCTGGATACTGTGTTATTGAGAAAGCAATTTTTGGTTGATTATCTCAGCTTCTAAGAGGGCGAAAAATCTTTGAAAAATGTAGTTGCAATGTTTTCCTCTAAAAGAATATCGACCTTAGCAATTCATCAACATCGATAAAAGGGTGTGTCATACGTAAAAAATTTACATTGAAAAATAGAGGGAACACATGGGAAATATCATTGAATTTTTATCCGACGAATCCAATTATTATTACTATCATATTCATTCAAATTACATACACTACTGACTTCAGACGGCCTCAAAAATAATAATCCATGACGATAAAATCTGGGAACCTAGGTGGCCATAAAAAATTGCCATTTGTGCCTATCCAATACGCGTTATCAAGATGATCTATGATATTTTTATTGAAATGTAGGGCACCACATGCAATGTATTGAATGAATGTGGTTTTTTGTGGAGGAACAACGTTTCTTGACATGTTTTTTGGGTAACCTTCCACAGTCTGAAAATATAGCTGATAAAGGTAACGCCACAGACATCATGAACACTACTGATTATGAGGACAAACTAACACAAATGATCTCAAACACCACATATCACACACTCAATCAAGACACTACCATATCAGTAAACAAAGTATACAAAAAACTAAACAATAATCCAACCCCATCAATAGAAAGCGAAATATACCGAACTTTAGCTAAACACAAAAACATACTCACGAAAACAGAACGCAGAGACCTAGTATCACACCACAGCAAACCCCCACATTTTTATGTATTACCAAAAATACACAAACCATCTCATCCTCTACGCCCTATTGTAAGTTCCCTTGGATCTCCTTCACAAAAACTCGCTAGATACCTACTCAACATTCTGAAACCACTATCTGGAAATATAAAGGGTTTTATAAGGAATACCCCTCACTTTCTGGAGAAATTGAATGAATTACAAATTCAAGATGGAGATCTTCTAGTAAGTTTTGATGTCGAAAGTTTGTTTACTAATGTAACTATTAATAAAACTCTGGAAATCGTTAAAGAAAGATTAGAAAATGACACATCACTGAAGACAAGAACAAAACTGGATGTCAGTGCCATCATAGAACTATGCACAGAAAAAACATATTTCCAATTCAAGAAAAATTTTATCAACAAGAGTTTGGTATGGCGATAGGTTCTCCTTTGTCACCCATTTTGAGTAACATATTCATGGAATACTTTGAAGAAGCCTTCGTTGAAACATTCCAGAATGGTGGAGGTACGTGGATGATGTTTTCGCTATCTGGAATCGAAGTGAAGAAGAATTAAACATTTTCTTGGATCATATAAACAGTCAAGAACCGACAATGAAAAATTCACGTTAGAATCAGAACAAAACAACCAACTCCCCTTTTTAGATGTCATGATCCAAAAATCGTCATCACGAATGGAAACATCTGTACACAGAAAGAAGACGCATACCAATCGATATCTACACTACAACTCGAACCATCATGCCATTGTGAAAAAAGGCATAGTTAAATGTCTCTATAATCGAGCCCAAACAGTTTGCAATTCCAACCAGAATCTACAGGAAGAAATTAACCTCATAAAATATGTTCTCAAGGAAAATGCATATCCGGATCAGTTTATGGAAAAAACAATCACCGACATTTAAAACAAAAATCCATCAAACAACCAATTAACACAACCAACAGGAGTACTCCCACCACTTACATATTTCACAACCAACATAATACCTTATGTCCCCGGATTATCTGAGAAGATCAAACGAATTGGACATAGGTATGATGTGAGAACTTCATTTAGAACAACAAACACACTGATATCTATACTAACACAAACAAAACCAAAAAACGCAGAAAGTACCAAAAACTGTGTTTACAACATACTTTGTTCGTGTGGTGATAGTTATATAGGTGAAACTTCAAGACCATTGGAAGTGCGCCAAAGTGGATATCAGAGTTACATCAGAAATCGACAAATAACCGGATCAAAAATTGCAGAACATATCCTCACATCCAATGGCGATCATACGATTGAATGGAATGGGACGAAAATCTTGATGAAAGAACCACATCAAGAGAGGAGAAAATTGAAAGAACCGACCTGTATTCTTCTTTTCAATAACAACTGCTTTTCAACAAATTCTGTTGAAATGGATCATACATCTCTACTCGGAGAGGAAGTGAGATATGGTAGAATGCTAATAAACTGATCATATATCAAATGAGCAATACGTCACTCTCAAATTTTTTGGCAGATCTCAAACATCCGTCATTTGAAAAAGCGAAAAAGACTCTGCAAAAAAAATCCAAATTATTTAAACAATTGAAGGAGATTTAGAAGATTTTGAGAACGGGGGCAGATATAGTTCCCGAAACGTCAATCAAAAACTATATAGAGGAGTATCTTTTGAATTTTTACTATTTTTTTATAGGCATATCCAGGAAACGATAAGTTACTGACAAATTGAATCATTCTATAGGAAATATAATTTGGTGAACGCAGTTACTTATCGAGGTGAACTAATTAGTTTGCCCTTTCTACACTTGTATAGATTTTCCTGATTATATTTTCATTTTCAGACTGTGGAAGGTTACCCAAAAAACATGTCAAGAAACACATGCATTGGTTTTACAACCCAGGCATTGCTGAGGAATTTTCGCTGGAAATATGTTCTGCGTATGGCGTGAGAATTTTCTTCTTTCCAGCAAATGAGGCAAGTCAAAAACTACATTTCGAGTAAGACAAGATTGATCACCACACAATTATTAAGATAAGAATTTTTTGCTATTTTATTTTGTAACCACCGACAAGCCGTTTGATTTTTCCTGTCATGTTTAAGTACGATGTGTTCAAGTTCACAAAAATGGTCCACAGTTTACATATTCCTAATTTTCATTATTTTTATTACTCAAAAAATAAAAAAAGCACTGAAAAACTATAATAATAATAATATAATAATAATAATAATATGTTTATTCACCAAAAATATAACTTGCATAAAAAGGACAATATATAGTAAGAATAAACAAAAATAATCACTGAAGCTGTAGTAGCTTGTGTGTGACACAAAACATACAGGTCAATCAATATAAAATATAATCGAAAACACACTACATCTTAAAATACATCATATGAGAATAAAATTTAATATGGAGACGTTGATTGTAAAATATCAAGTATAAAATTTGAAGATTTGAACAACACGATATTTCAAGATACAATGCACGACACTTTAAAATATAACATACGAGTATAATAATAATAATAACGGAAGGACTATAAATAGAAATATTACAATGTTATTTATAATACAAATATGTACAGTTACTGTCTAAATTTTAATTTTTCTAATAATTTTCTTTATATCACTCAATCAGCTCTCTATCATTTTGTGTATTTTTATTCTGTCTGTCCCATTAACAAATAATAAAAGTTGTGTTTTAAAGCGTTTTAAAGAAGTTTCATTGATGATTTTTCGTGGTAATTGACTGAACATTTTAGGTGCCAAATAGTTGTAACTTTTTTGGCCTACTGCTTTAGAAGCTGTCGGTATGCAATATTGATTTTTTGATCTGGTTGCGTATCTGTGGTTCTGAGTGGTAAGTTCGCTTTTATTTTTATATTGCTGGCATCCTATCTGAATGAAATACAATTGTCTGATATCTAATATTTGTGTTTCAGTATAGAGTAGAGAACTTGCATATCTTGCAGGTTTGTTGAGCATCATTCGGAGGAATCGTTTTTGCGAGATTTCGAGGGCATGTAGGCAATTTCCTGATACTCCTCCCCAACCAATAATACCATATTTTAGGTGTGACTCAACCAAACTGTGGTACAGAATTTTTTATATTTGAAACTCAAAAATGGTCCAACTTGTTTGAATCGAAATAAAATACTACGAAGTTTTTTTGTTAAATATTCCATATGATGGTTCCATCGTAAATGATTGTCGATGTAAATGCCCAAGTATTTTTTTTTTTTTGCAGGTGTAATAAGAAATTCTCATTGAATATTCAGACTATATTCTGGCAACGATGCTTCATGGCTACTGAAGGGTAGGTATACGGTTTTATCGAAATTTATTGAGAGTAATCTGCTGTCGAACCAGTCTTTGAGTTTTGCAAGATCATTTTCTATGTTTAGTTTGAGATTGTACCAGTCGTCATTTTTGTAATAAATCACAGTGTCGTCCGCAAAGCTGATTATTTTACCAATTGTTTCTTGTTGAAATAGATTGTTCAAATAAATTACGAATAATACCGGACCCAATACGGTTCCTTGAGGTACACCACATTTAATGTTTATTTCTTCACTCACATGATTTTTGAATTTAACTTTTTGTGTTCTATTTGTCAAATAACTTCCGAAAAATTTGTGAAATTACGAATAATACCGGACCCAATAGGTTCCTTAAAAACTCCAATAGAAGGAGTACTTGAATCTAAGGATTCATATATAGCTTTTGTCAAGGAATGGATTGCATCGTTTTTTTTTCTCTGAAGCCATATTGGGATGTCGACAGCAGGTTATACTTTGATAGAAAGGCGGTAAGTCTTGTTTTTAAGATTTTTTCAAAAACTTTGCTAATTGATGATAGGAGAGAAATAGGCCTATAATTTGAAACATTGTCAGTATCGCCATTTTTGAAAATTGGAGTTATGAGTGATTTTTTCAGAGTTTAAGGAAATATGCCCAATTCAAAAGATTTATTTATAATGTCCGTCAAGGGTTTGCATATTAATTTTGACATAATCTTTAGGGTTTCAGCTTTAATTCCATCAAGCCCGGGGGTCTTTTTATTTTTCAAATTATTTATTGTATTTTCAACCTCAGCAGTATTTGTTGGTGTAAGAAAAAGAGAATTTTTATTGATAATTTTTTTACTTTTGTAATTGGGATTTGGTCTTATGTTCTTTGCCAAATTTTCTCCCACATTCGCGAAGAAGTTATTGAATATATCGGCAGCATCTTTTGGATCGGTGACGTTTTCATTTTTTTCATTTTTTATGTTATTAATTATTCTTCCCGTTTTGATAGGTATTATAGATTTCAATGACCGATTTTATTTGAATACTACAAAAAATGACATCTTTCACGAATTCCGTCTACAAGATCTACTGTAAGGCGCCAAATCCAAAGGCTCGGAAGATGCTGATTGACCGCATCAGAAATGATCAGATATAGCCTCCTCAAACCACGAATGGCGATTCAAGCGAACGATAAGACTGTAACCTGTGCATGAACTCTTGTAAAGTCGAACTTAATCCTTTTCATCCATTATTTACTCACCGAGAAACTCTTATTGAAAGCTTTTGACCACTCATCGAGCTGTAGAGATTTTATCAATTTTTTCCGATGGTGCTTCGTATTGATTACGCTCAATTTCTATGTTAAAATTCCCGATTAAATTAGGCGATTACCTACTATTGACATGTTCCCGTCGAAAAAAAAATGGTTTAAATTTAACGATGGTCCAGTTAACATTCCGGATTCACCACACTTCGGTTATATGATTATTCAAATTATTTTTAAATCAAACCGAGAATCGAACAATTTTAATGAGATGGTTTTCCATTCCGGCCTGTTTGGTTTTATAAGCCAATTCGTTATTATTTTATGTCACATTTTGGTCGGTCATTAGGCAAATATGTCTGTTCAATACTTTGATCATCTACTGGTGGGGGGAAAATCGTTATAATGATGTCTGTTTGCCTAAAATATTGTTAAGATCATATGTAGATAAGCCCGCGACTTCGCAATTCAAGTAAACTGATTACAAGTCAGATAAATATCTTATATAATAATAATGCTCATTTAATATGACTGCAAATTTCCCATCATACATTGACGTATACAATACATAAGTTAATTAATGGCAAGAGCGTATTTAAGGGAGGGGTAATGGGTTTTTTTTTTCTACTATTAAATATGAATTTAAAAAAATTAAAATTATAATATCATTTGAACACTTGAAAGAATGTAATTTTGTTAGAATTTTTTTTTTATTAAATTTTGATATTGTTAATTAAGTAGTTTTATTGGAACCGCCGATTTTCTTAAAAACCGAATTGTTCACAGCTTCCTGGAGCACATTTCACTAGTTTACTCGATAATATCACCCTATAAAATTGTTTGAAAGTTGATTATTATGTTAATTATACATTTCTAAAGTTAACGAAATATGAGAAGTTGAGTAAATATTGTAATTTTTTTTATTTATATTTTACATTACTATCAATTTCATGTCTGATAAAGTGATAAAGGCATTTTACAACGTTTAAAAAAATACGCTATTTATTTATAAAATATTTATAAACAAATGGATAAGATGGATATTTTTCAAAAATAGTTTTTGTGCATTATTAGGTTGTTAAGAGTTTATTGTCGATTTTTTTTAATACTATCAGTTTCATGTCTGATGAAGGCATTTTACAACGTATAAAAAAAATACGCTATTCATTTATAAAAAAAAAATTAAATGGATAAGATGAATCTTTTTCAAAAATAGTTTTTTGCATTATCAGGTTGTTAAGAGTTTATTATGATTAAAAAAATATATAATGCCAAAGTTTGTTCATAACAAATTGCTGAGTAAATAAACAATTACATTGTTATTAAAAAAAATTATTAGGTAGAGAATAACCAATTATCAATTTTAAGAAGAAAAACTTCCTAATATATTATTTAAATAATAAAAAAAACATTATAAACAATTGAAAAGAAAATTTGTTTTTTTTAATCATAATAAACTCTTAGCAACCTTATGCTTATAAAAAAATTTTCCATTTGTTTAATTTTTTTTTTAAACTAAAATACCTTTGTCAGTCATAAAATATAATAATGTGAAATATCAATGAAAAGAATTGACCATATTTACTCAATTTCTCATATTTTGTTAACTTTAGAAATTCATAATTAACAAAATGATTAACTTTTAAACAATTTTATATCGTGATATTATTGAGTTCACATGTAAGATGTGCTAAAGGAAGCAAAAAAAATATGGAGTCAGTCTGTGAACAACTAGGTATTTGGTTTATAATAAAATCGGCAGTTCCAAAAAAATTACTTAATTAACAATAGCCTCACATTATCAAAATTCAATGAAAACATTATTTCCCAACGAAATTACATTCTTTCAAATGATCTTTTGATACTATTGGTGAAAAGGGAAACATTCTCAATTAAATATTGATAGAAATATTTTTTTGTGAATTGAAAAATCCACGATAAAAATGAAGTTATTTTTTGTGAATTTCTAACAGAAAACAACTACTTCCCCGGCTAAAGCCACGCTGGACATTGAACTACATCTGATAGATATTCTGAAAAGACCCTAACTCAATCTGTAATTGAAAATTTGCATTTTCATTCAGATAGTTATTTGATTTTCTATTCCAGTCTTAATCAAGAACTCATGAAGATGAATGAGGCAAAGAAGAATGTTTTCCAAAAAAGAGTACCCACCAGAAATCATTCGTAACATTGACGAAAGAGAGACATCGCATTCACTAGGTCTTCAATACATTTTTGTCGACGAAAATCTATTTCACGCTTCCACGATCATCAGGAAGACCGGAAGAAATGGGAAACACATTTTCAAGAAGCAATCTCACTTTGCAAAGATGGAAAAAGTTAGAATCATTTCTTTTGGAGAGACACTTTGAAATTAGTGTTCTCTGACATTAAAACCTGTCATGGGGTATGATAGATTGATTTGTTGAAAATATGAACAGGATGTTCATAAAATCAGATGTGGAATCATCTGCGACTGAAAGATAAACTTTAGTCACTATCTTCCATCGTCAAGATAACCTCTTGTGGGGTATTCATGAATACTGTCAACTATCAATTTTTTTTTATTTCTCCAATTCGCAAATTCCAAATTCACAATATGCATTTGAAATGTCAAGTATAACAAAATTTAAAATACATATTGTGAAAAAAAAATTGACAAAATAAAAAAACATCAGATGGTTGCAAAAAGAATTGAATTAACTTTTCAACGATGTGTCACTCGACTCGCTATGCTATTTGAAATTTTTAAGTTGGTGTGTGACATTTGTTCTTTTTTTTTCAATTAATATAGATTTGTAGAATAAAAAATATATGCACAAAAAACATATTTTTATTTGCAATTCCCAAAAGTTTTCGGTCAAACGACCATCTTCAGGGGATATTCTGAAAAGTGAAAAGGTTATAGGAAATATTCTGTTAGATGAAGATTATGTGATACATACATAAATTGTGTGAAGCTATTGAAATTGAAATAACTCACTTGTCACCAAGCAACTGTATTGAACTCATTTTATGAAACATTTTTAATATAGAAAATTATGATCTGATCCGGACATATAAAAAATCAGGGTTGTAGTAACGTCAAATGAGACCATGTATAATGCATTGTTCTGTTAATTCAATGTTTTCTAAAAAGCTGATTAACTCCATATTTAGGTGAGAAATCCACTAGGCTATATTTTTGTCATGTGGTTTGGATACATTTACTATTAATTTATTGATGTTCGAGTATTTATGAATTTTCTCTAAGCAAGAATTCATTTTAGATATATGAGATATTGATAACGGTGTATCATAAGCAAATAGATTCATAAAATCACAGTTGATATCATGAATGTAAATTAAAAACAGTGAAGGACCTAAAACACATTACCTGTATACTGTATAATATTCAGAAATACAAATTTAACAAACGAGAATTATTTAAATTAATCAGATCACCTAGCAAATATTGTGACTTCCTGTATTTATTGATTTAAGAACATTCTAGGAGGTTCTTTTCTATACGTAATATTCCAAACTCGTTGGCAAAACAATGTTTTATCAAGAGGTGAGCAGCAAAAGTTGAATTCCTTTTAGCATTGGCAAAACAGTTTCTATGTTCAGATATTCTATTTTTGAATGTTCTGCCTATTTGGCCTATGTGCAAAAACCACAGGTTGATTTATTTACTCCAGATTTTTCAGATTTCTCGGCTTTATCTTTATTGTTCTCTCGAATTGTGAGAAATGAGAAATGATTGTTTTCTTATACACTATTAGCACTCGTAACTTGATGAATGTGTTGATGTATCAAAATACATGTTTTGATCGGGGTTCACCTTCTAGGTTCTGCAGAAACAGAAACTGAATTCTCGATAAGTATAATCAGAGATAAAAGTATCTTATTAAATTAAGTAAATTGCAGGAAACAGCTTATAAAACCTCGATGGCATGAATTAAATATACGGGTAAATATCTTAGCGCAATCGGTCATTCATTAAATGTAATTGAGTGTTTTGCAAGGTGTATTATTTATTCGATACACTCTTATTTATAATCAATAAACAAACCTCACCGCTGAAAAACTTGAATGAAAATTCAAAAAGTTCTAATGATCGAATAATAATAGTGGCATGATTAATGAATTCCTTGGAAATACCATAAATTGAAAATATTGAAATAAACTAGTTTTTCTCTGGCTCTAATCGATATATTTTTAAAACTGACCATCTGTACTGAGACGTCGACGTTTTAACATCCAAAACCCGTATTATAGCATCAGGTGTCTTGTATAGGTTAGGTTAAACAACAATATAATGTTAATTTATTGAAAAAAGTAAATGAACTACTTTACTGAAAAACAATTCTTAAGACAGTTTTAAAAAAAATTGTAAAAATAACAACTGAATGTCGTTGATGCACAAGTGCTCTTGTAAAATCGTCAACAATCTAATTGACGTTTTAGCATTTGCTGAATTTGTTAAACTGCAAATCTTTGTATGAAAGCCACAAACCTGTTTATGTGAACATCGTCAATATCGAGATTTAACAAGGGCACCATCTGAGCCAAGCAACATCGGACGCGTTTAGTACTTGGATGGGGGTCTACCTGGCAAGGAAGGTGCGCGTTAAAATGCCTTAACAACTGTAGCGTAGTAGCATATTCGGTTTATATTCTATTTTTAGAAGTGGTGAGATCATCTGTTCACCCTCTGCTGCAAATCTGCATTCAATATTTAGGAGATAAGTACGTTGTTTATTATGAAATATTTATAGATTAGGTTCAGTTGTGTGGTTTTTGTGATTATCTAGTAAGTATATCCTTTGTATATTATGTTTTCTTGCAATTTATGTAGTTTCAAATGAACCGTAAATATGATTTTTTAGCCTATGAATAATAATTCATTCGTTGATTCATGTCAAATTTACAACTTGTTTGTGATTATGGAAAAAAATAATTTCTTTCACAAATTTTCAGCATGAAATTATCAAACATTAATATCCAGAATACGAAGACGAATATTGAAACTTTTTTCTCGGAACACTTCTTTTAAAACTGTATTTTAGTAATATGCTTTCTTTTGAGGTCGGATATTATGATTACATTGTCACCATTAAAAAATCCAAAATAACGGATCCTATACATTTTGCTTGAGAACTAAAAAGCCTCTCAGATAATCCAGAATTTTGATTCGTTTAATTTTGATTCGTTTTTCAAAACCACCGCTTTCTTAAAATCATTCATGTCAAAAAAAAATTATTTAAAAAAATGTCTGTGGTAAAAATATCTTTTTCAAGTTCCTCCACTCACAAATTTCAGTATTTCAATTCCTCTTTGTTCTCCAGAACATATCAGATATAGACCCAGAAGGAATACCTCTTACTCCAACCATTGTAGAAGTTGGTGAGTATTCATTCAGCAAATATATGTTATTGAATTTTGTACGGCTATTACATAAATACCTTGCGATTCAGAGCAAAAAATTTGTTAGTTTTCATCAATTTTCAAAGTTTCATGATTTAAAAAAAATGTTCAAGACTGTTGACAGTCATAAAAAAATTATTTTTAAAACTGAAAAAAACAAATTTTCCAGCCAGTTCTTTACGTTTCTGATGCCATCAATGTTTTTCAGGTGTCAAACCAATGGTTATTTACTATGTATATTTTGAGAAGGAAAATATTGGTGATGATGGAGAAGCAACATTTTTGGATGTTCTGAAAATGGCATATGCCTTATATTTTATTTTGAATATAAAATATCCAAAAGATCTCTCAACAACAATGAAATTTTTGCAAAGGCTGTTCCTGAAAATACATCCAGATTCAGGATCAAAATCAAAGAAAGTATCAGCTGTTCGAAAAAAAGTTTTCAATTTTATCAACAAGCTAGTTAGTATATAGGTATGTAGAGAAATACTTTGAACTTTAGCTCAATATTTGTGTTCTATTTATTAATATTCTCTCATTTGTGTTATCAGTGTATTAGTTAGTGTTATTTTTCTATAAATTCGATATTCCAGTATTTCATTTCCGTTCATTTTGTTATATTTTAAAGTGTTAAGTTTCATTATTGATACAGTTTAAGTTAATATATTTTTCGTTGTATATGACGTCTTCTTTTAAATGAGTAGGTACCTATCACCGTGAAATTTAATTATTGTTTCACTTTCTGCTTTTCCATAGTCTATTCGTCCTTTTAAGTTGAAGGATTCGTGTTTTTTGTTTTGGCCTGTGAAATTTGTTCTATTTCGTTTGTATCTGATTTTTTGTTTTGCCTTTTATATTTATAAAACTCTTTTTAATTTCACTCACTCATCAGAAATTAAGATGAAATGTGTACTACATATGGTGATACTTTTCAACGGATGTTTATATCCCTTTCTCAGAGGAATGGTTTGTGATTGATTCAATTGAACCATTCATCTGAAAATATATATTCTTATAAAGGCTTTTTGATAAAACTGATGCAGTGTAGATTTCATTCTCATTGAATGTGTATATATGAAGCTGAATGTAGTTTTATCAATACAATAACACACAGTGCCAATTCACATTTTATTCGGAAGTTCAATGTAATATTCCACCGAAGAATCACAAAGTACATTTGAATTCTACATTGTTGACTCTGTAATATATACAGTACAGATCATGTGAACTTTAATTATATTTCATGTGATTCTACTCCTGGAAATCACAAAATTTACTTCAAATTACAGTAACAGCATAGTAGATTTACACAACAGATCAAGTAATTTTCCATAACAAATTTAGTTATTCTCCATAATGAATTGTGTTATTATTCATAACCATTTCATTGATTTTCCATAACTAATCCAGTTATTTGCTATGGCCTTTTCACAGTATTCATAATGTAATCTTACGAATACATAACTAACTGCGATTTCACATGATTTTACGATGGTTACAAAAAGGCCAACGTAAAATTATGTGATTTCACAATATCTTTTTTATCAGTGCGTCTTATCAATGAACACGAGATAAGACGATAGATATGCCGTCCTTCGGAGGGGATGTTAGATGGCGGTCCCGAGTTCATAGATGTTGAGCTCGTTAAAGAACCCTACCTCTGAAACAACAGGATTCGGCAGAATTACCGGTCGCAGAAATAGGCCGACGTTAAATAAAGCAATAAAAAGAATATTTGTCAATTCATTCAAGGGTTTTTATTTTTTGATATTTCAACATTTTTTTTCCAACAGTGTATTATCGAACCCATCTTTTCCAAAAGGAGTCGGTCAACATTCTAGATTTCCTCCACTCTCTCCTCGAAAAGGTTGAATCAGAATTCATAGGTGGTATTGCATTGCATGAATCCAATAAAAATAATTTGCGGTAAGTACTTCATAATTTTTAGGATATGTGGAAACTTTTGTCGATGGTCGTTTTTTTCTACTTTCGATGAATCTTCAATCTATCAACTAACTGTTTCAGGAATTAAGTTTCTGTTATGTAATAAACTTCAATGTGGCAGTGCAATCAATTACTTCACAGAGATAATAATCAAATTATATTTTAGCGTGATAAAAACGAGATCCTATCAATCCTGATGCTAAAGAGCATGTGAAAATATTTTGTAAACAAGATACAAGTTGTCAATTTCGTTAATCGCCATGAAAATTTGCTTATAAATTGTCCTCAGCCCACTATGATTATAAAGGTTTCTCGTTCCTTTTGTGCCTTATAAAAATTCATCGCCCAGTTTTTATAAGGTGATTATAATATGCATTACAATATCGATGTGTCATAAATTCGGCGCAAAAAAAGGAATACGTGAGAACACCTGCCACCTATCAATACGTCCAAGTGAGAGGTTTTAATTGATGACAAAAAATTCAGACAACTTTCGCGAAAACATGATAAGTGCGGGGTTCCTGGAATGATTTACATTCATGAAGAAAGATTGCCTGTTTCGATTACGTTGCAACGAATCCGTTCAGATTCAAGTAAACAGTTTGTCCCAGTTTTTAATAGAGTGCTTCTTCCTGGTTTTGTTTTTTTCAGTTTTTGGTAGATTTCATAGACGTCACATTCCATAAAAAAATGGATATATATATATTCGCCGATTATGGTCACCAGAACCCAAAAATGAAGTTTATAAAATATATGTTTATTCATCATAATAATAATAATAATAATAATAATAATAATAATACATAATATATACTTATACAAGTGTGCTTCTGAATAATAATAATCAATTAAGAAAATTAAGTAAAAATACAAAAAAATAAAAAAGAGCACAGATATACCTATATATATATATATATATATATATATATATATATATATATATACAAATACACATATATATATATACACATACACATATATACACATACACATATATACAAATATGCGAGCATTTCACAACATTCACAAAATTGACCCTAATTAAAATTGTGTGTGATTGAAATTATTTGTGAGATTGTCAGTTAGGAAATCTTGGTAACTATAATAGCATTTCTCTAAAATAATGTTTTTAATACAATCATGGAATATATATCACTCCTGATTCTGTTGACTACATTTGGTAACTTATTAAAGCAAGTAATGGCATTATAATGAGGGGATTTTTTTATAATTTGACATCTGATGTTGTGGGATTCTCAAAAGATCACAATTTCTTGTATTATGACTGCGTTCTGTAGCAGTCTTCTCATATAATTCGGGGTTTGCCTGACAAACATAATATATTTGAAGATGAAGATAGAAGAGGCTTGTTTATCTATAAAAACCGCCGACAGCTATCTCGGAAGTCCGTATTGAAGATAGCCTTATGAAGCGTTTCTGCGCTAAGAAAATTCTGGAAAAATCCATTGCCCTGCCCCAGGCCATAACATTCAAACTTAGATGAGAATAGACCATAGCATAATATATGTTGAGTAGGCCAGGTTCATCCAAACTGGATTTCAACTGCTTTATGGCATAGTCTGCTTTATTCAAGTTTTCCGGTATGATAAAATAAAAACTCGTTTAACTAATTTATATAATTATGTCTTTTTTATATTGTTGGCAAACTATTCATCCAAAATTGTTTCGAGCTTGTTAATACAAAATTGTTTTTCACGTATATCATAGATATGAGGTGAATATTGATATTCCAATATTGATCATGAATATTGAAAACAATATGTAGCCAATATTGCTTCACCGATGAAATACCGGTATTGGTAAAAAAATATTGTACAACATTGATTAATAACTTTTTTACATTGTTTTCGAACTCTTCAACCTGTATTTTATCTGATCTGATTTTATCTAATCTGATTAATGTTGAAAAAAATATGTAACCAATATTGCGGGTATGATAAAGTAAAAACTCTTCTAGGCGATTTAAATAAATAAATAAATATAATTATGACTTTATGATATTGTTGGCAAATTCACCCAACATTGTTTTGAACTTGTTAATACAATATTGTTTTTCACGTATATCATAGATATGGTGAATATTGTTATGATATGATAAATGATTATTATACAACATAAAAATCGAACTTAGGTACCAATTTAGCGACAATATTGTATTTGATCTAATTGATCTTGAAACAATATGTAACCAATTAACTCTTATGCAATAATATGAAAGATTGTAATTTTTCTTACGACCTTTCAAATGATGCTGTTGCTGTGATGTTGTTTTGGGATTTAGGTCTTAGATTAAAGAAAACTATTTCTTGAAAGCCAACGTTTCGTCATTTTATTTTGACATCATCAGGACACTGTAAGATAAGAGAGGTGTTACAATGAACAGAAAGAAGGAAAAATATACATATAAAACAATGTCAATCCTCTTTTTTGTATTGAATTTTTTTATATAAAATAACCTTGTTGAAATTTTTCTAGAAACAACAACTGAACATGGTTGGGGTGACTGACAATGAATAGTGCTACATAAAACAAAAGAGAGAGAGAAAAAGATTTTTTTTTATTAAAAAATGTTCTTCCTGTTTATAAATTGTAACACCCCTCCCATCTTACAGTGCCCTAATGATCGAAATGAATTGAAGAAACTTTGGCTTTCAAGAAATTTAGTTTTCTTTAATCTAAGACCTAAATCCCAAAATAATATGAACTATTTTATCCAATTTATATGAATAGTACTATTATAATATTGTTGACAAACTATTCACCCAATATTCTTTGGATATCGATATGAGGCTAATATTGATATGCCTATATTGATTATGAATAGTGAAAACCAATAGCCAATAATGCCCGTATGATAAAGCAAAAACTGTTTTATAAAATTTATATAAATATGACTTTTTGAATATCGTTGACAAAACGATTTTGCAGAGTAACGTCAAGTAAAAGTGGTTGGGGATGAAATATACGTCGAGGTTGATTTACTTTTTGAAATCAAATGTAATTGGAATTGTTTTCCAGGTTAGAGCCAAAAAAGAGCCAAAAATTTTGGTGGAAGTAGATTCCTTCTGAAGTGTTTTATTATGCTGTCGTTTTGCTAGCTTTACGGTAAAGCCAGCAGAAGTCAATAATTTGTAAAAAACATAATACTATACTATAATAAAATCGGCGAAGGGTATAAACTTGAGCCTAAAATTATGGACAGAAAAAATGTAAAACCCCAAGGTGGTTCTGCTAGTTCAAACACTGAGCAATTTTGATATTTTTAAGAAATACACTGTGTGAAACTATGGACAATATGCCTCTTGAAAATATCCAAGTTTCAGTTGCACCTGTACACAATTCTGGAGCAGTTAAAAACATTTATAATAAAATAATTGGTAATAAATGAAAACATCATCAGCCACCTCGTCCTCCTGATTTAATCCCCATGATTTTTCTTGTGGGGTTGAATTAATAATAATATCAAAATAAATAAATAATTAGAGTTTTTTTCCATATGATGCCCAGTTTTTGAGGGACCCTGTAAAACTACTCAGCTGAAACCTAGGATAGGTATGGTTTGGAATGTTTGGAAAATGCCTCCATCGTAATAAAAATCAACAAGACCGAGTGATTATTCATAAATTGTGCGATGAAAAAGCCATAGTGGAGCAAAATCTCGTAAATGATTATTGAATCTATTTAGGTTAATACGCTCATAACTATTATAATACAGATCCAAAAATACTGTTTTCCGACAAACGCCAGATGAAAATAGAACACTAAATCGCCTAGCTCGTTTCTATCTCTACGGGTTTACCATTCAGTTCCGAAATAAAATGACCCAAATTTGTCTAAATATATTCCACATTCGACATGCAGAATATATACAAGATGTCTCGTCAAACCCAGTATCGGAAAATTTTCATTATAGTATCAGTTTGGGTCTGGAAGAATATTGTTAGATTCCAGTTTTGTTGGATAGAAAGTAAAATTCGTCTTTTGATAATTACAGAAAAAGTTCGTGCTTTCAAAATATTAAATGATAATTTTTTTTCAGTTTTTCAGTTATTTTTGAAAAAATACTTATTATACCGGGCGATTCTCCAACGTGACTCACTCCTATAACTTTTTTATTATTGAAGATAGAAAAATTAATTTTGGGGGTTGTGTATTATAGTTCAATTTAGATTTTTTGACATATTTACCGGAATTTACCGGAAATGACCCCAACTTTCGATTTTTAAATGAGACATCCTATAAATTTTCACTTATTTCGATCGAGAATGACCTTCTAAATCCAACAACACCTCACTTGTCAATATTTCACAAATAAAGTCATTTTTATTCCAATTTTTATTTTTTTATCTAGAATGCCATGGATCGTGTAAATCGCTTCATTCTTGATCAAGTAACATGGGAAAAATACGACTTTGAGGCTTATGACTTCACAGTCGTTTTAAGAATTATTTGAAAGTTGCAAATATGAATTTTTCCAGTTAACTTAATTTTTTCAAATGGAAAGGGGGTGGCTCGTCGGCTTTTTGTGGAAGATCATTTTTTACGAATAATTTGATACCACACACTTTATTTTCACTATTTTTCTGAATAATTGCAAGAAGCGATCATACCTTATAACAAATAATACGTATTCGGTATACTTATGCACTAAGTCCTGTTGACAAACCATTGAAGCTGTTGCTAGGACTACCTAAACAAATAGGCTAATGAATATGCTTTCACTTTTGAAATAAATAATAATTTAAAAAAACTGAAAAACACGCTTTTATAGAAAACCAGACTAAAAAAATAGAAAATAAGGAAAAAAAATTATTTTATTTTAAGAAAAGCGTGGGGTGCATGGTATCGCCTTGGTGTGTAATGTACTATATAATTATTGATACCATGCACCTCACGCTTTTTTTTAAATAAAATAAATTTTTTTCTTATCTTCAATTTTTTTAGTCTGGTTTTCTATAAAAGCGTGTTTTTTAGTTTTTTTAAACTATTATTTATTTTCTACTTTTCAGTGTGGTTCATTTATAACAGCGTGATTTTTTAGTTTTTTCTAAACTATCATTTTTATTGTTTTTTGCAAATTAAAAAATGGAATAATCTTATCAAATTTGATAATCATAATCTCCGACCCCAAAAACCCCCACATACCAATTTTGAAAAGAATCAGACCATAATCACAAAACTGGCATTTTGAAGCCGCCTTAATTTTTCAATTTTACAAACGAATCATAATATTCGACCCCAAAAACCCCACATACCAATTTTGAATAGAATCAGACCATAATCACAAAACTCGGCCGCCATTTCAAAGCCGCCATCTTGAATTTTTCAATTTTTACAAAAGAATCATAATATTCGACCCCAAAAACCCCCACATACCAATTTTGAATAGAATCAGACCATAATCACAAAACTCGGAAGCCATTTTGAAGGATTTTTCAATTTTTACGAAAGAATCATAATATTCGACCCCAAAAACCCCCACATACCAATTTTGAATAGAATCAGACCATAATCACAAAACTCGGCCGAAATTTCAAAGCCGCCATCTTGAATTTTCCGATTTTTACAGAAGAATCATAATATTCGACCCCAAAAACCCCCACATACCAATTTTGAATAGAATCAGACCATAATCACAAAACTCGTCCACCATTTTGGAGCCGCCATCTCGAATTTTTCAATTTTGACAAAAGAATCATAATCTCCGACCACAAAAACCCTCGGATACCAATTTTGAAGCGAATCGGACCATAATCACAAAACTCGTACGCCATATTGGAGCCGCCATTTTGTTTTTTCTTCACACAAATTTCTTAATGCATTGTCACCGGAATTATGTACACCTGCCAAATTTCAAATCATTCGGACGTCTGGAAGTGGGTCAAAATCGCGCCCAAAGGAGTCGGTTACAAACAAACAAACAACAAACAAACAAACATACAAGTGAAGCTAATATAAAGCGTGTAAAATTATTTGTTGCGTAGTTTTATAATTTGATATGGAAAATTATTCTAGAAACGAGAAAATTGACATGTTGCTAATTTACGGAGAAGCAAAAAAGAATGCACATACACAACGAACAATACACATGCACATACACAACGAACAGTTTTCTATTTCGGTCCTAAATTTTACAATACACTCGATCGCAGTTTGAAAGAAAACCTTTCATTTAACAAATATAAAACTGAAATAAAACAATTCATCAATCTTAACCATCTACCACTACTGAAGTTACTATAAAATAAAACTTACGTATATGTATGTATGTAAATGTATATATATATATATATATATATATATATATTTATATATATATATATATATATATGTGTGTGTGTCTACACGTGTGTGTAAGTATGAGGATATATGAACGAACCTCAACGTGTAATATAAATTTTTATACAGTGCTAGTCAAAAGTCCCCTCCCCCCCTCGTATCTTTTGAACGGGTATACTTATAATAATGAAATTTGGAGGGTGGAAATAAACGGATGTAGGCTTCTCAACTGGTCATAACAGGTGACGCAATAGTCATAAATGACGTCACAAGGCCACTGTGACCAATAATTTTAAATGGGACCCTATGGCAAGTGACAGCTCGTTTGAAAGGTATTGAAAATACCTATTCAGTCATACCAATTTTGTTTGGGTTTCGGCTGATTTTGATTGATAAATTGAAGAAATACGAAAATTATAATTTCGCATTTAATTAATAAAGATTTTGAAGTACGCCTCTGGTTAATTGTCAAAAAGGTTGAAGTTTTTGAATTCTCTACTTGTCAAAAGTGTTTATACCTTGAAAATTTACCTAAGCTATTGTTTAACGAGACGTTTAAGTGTTTACATAGGCAAAATGGTACGTACTGTAGCCGACAAAGTAGCAGCTATCTTGATAATTGGTGAATGTAGAAACAATTTCCATGCAGCGGAACGACTGTTTAATGAGAGGTACCCCGATCGCCCTATATCGAGGGTTTATTTGAGGGAGCTTCTTCGGAAGTTTGAAGCATCAGGTAGTGTTCAAGATGCCAAACGATCTGGTCGACCAACAATTAGTGATGACAAAAAAATTGACATAATTGGAGAAATGGTAGTAAACCCTACTTCTTCCACAGCCCAAGTTGCGTCTATCTGTGAAGTCAGTCAAAGGATAGTACATAGGGTGTTGGCTAAAACAAATTTCATCCATACAAATTAAAATGGTGCACCAACTTTCAGATGATGACCCCGACCGAAGACTAGAATTCTGTGAAACTATGTCCAATAAAATGAATCAACAACCAGGCTACATACAGACAATTTGTTTTAGTGACGAAAGTACTTTCTTTCTCAATGGAAATGTTAACACTCAAAATGTGAGGTATTGTAGTGACACAAATCCTCACATCTTTCGTGAAAAACATACTCAATTTCCAGAAAAAGTAAATGTTTGGGCAGGTATTTTGGGAAACCACATAGTTGGGTCCCTTTTTCTCAATGCTAACTTAACCGGTGAATTGTATCTGGAGATGTTACAAAATGATATTGAGGCGTTAATTCTTGAAATTCTAGAAGATAATCCAGATGAATTCGACAACTTGGAAATAACGTTTCATCAAGATGGTGCTCCTGCACACTATTACGGTGCAGTAAGACGTTACCTAGATGAAGAATATCGTGGTAGATGGATTGGACGACGAGGTTCGATCGAATGGCCAGCTCGGTCACCGGACCTTACACCATTAGATTTTTTTTCTATGGGGTACTTGAAATCTAAGGTTTACGCTACAGCACCTGACAGTATTGCCATTCTGAAACAACGAATTGTTGAAGAATGTAGGGCAATTTCCGCTGACACACTGGGACGAGTACGACAAGAGTTTAGCAATAGGATGCATTACTGCCAGGAAGTAGATGGAGCACATTTTGAACACTTATTATAAGAACTGGTTCTTAAATCTTTATTAATTAAATGCGAAACTATAATTTTCGTATTTCTTCAATTTATCAATCAAAATCAGCCGAAACCCAGACAAAATTGGTATGACTGAATAGGTATTTTCAATACCTTTCAAACGAGCTGTCACTTGCCATAGGGTCCCATTTAAAATTATTGGTCACAGTGGCCTTGTGACGTCATTTATGACTATTGCGTCACCTGTTATGACCAGTTGAGAAGCCTACATCCGTTTATTTTCACCCTCCAAATTTCATTATTATAAGTATACCCGTTCAAAAGATACGAGGGGGGGAGGGGACTTTTGACTAGCACTGTATATAGATATGGATCCTTACCACATCAACCATTCTCAAGAAAGGAAAAAGAGAATAAACTTATAAATAGAATTAGTATCGATTTCAGCAGGAATTCCAATTATTCATATTTTCATTGTGAACAATGTATTAATATGTATACCATTAATTTTATCTACCTAATATAAATCCTGAATTATTCCAAGGAGCTACACAAAACAAGCACCTTGAGTGCTTAGGTGAACCCTTGGGGTTATAAAGGACAACCGTCATAAATTGTATGTATACAAATATCTTGTTATTATGGTTTACGAATAAATTGAAAAAAAATAGAGATTCCCTAATCGTCGCCATCCCACTCGGCATTATTTTCCAAAACTGGAAAGGAAAATGCGAAATGAACCAGAAGAAAATGCCAATAACTGCATCGTTAGTGAAGAAGAAGAAGTAGACGTGTTGGCCTATGTTGAAGTGAATTGTACGGCGTCAATTCGCCAAATTGTTTCTGAGTGTGATATAAGTTATTAGTCCGTTTGGAGAATTCATCACAAATATAATTATCAATCATTCAAGTACCAACTACACCAACATCTTTACGATAACGACCACAACCGAAGATTAACTTATTGCAACTGGTTTTTGACTAAATACAGAGAAGATGTACGTTTTCCATTTAAAATTATTTATTCAGATGAAACTCGATTCACCATCTTGGGTCTGTTCAATCGGATTAATAAAAGGTACTGGTCTCAAACAAATTTACATCTGATGCCAGAAGGAAATTTTCAAGAGCGATTTGGTTTCAATTGCTGGATGGGTATTATCGGAGGGAAACTTTTGGGGCCAATAATTTTCGACGGACAAGATATATACAGTTCCTTAGAAATCAAATTAATGATTTCATTGAAGATTTGCCACTGGATAACCAAGTTGATATCTATTTTCAACAAGATGGAGCGCCTCCTCATAATTCTCAAGTCGTAAGAGAACAGCTGAATGACACGTTTCCAGAAAACTGGATTGGCACTTATGGACCTATTCAGTGGCCTGCGAGGTACATTTCTAAGTTGTCATATATTTTCATAATGTATTATTCCTTTTTCATATTCTAGATCACCAGATCTTACTCCGCTGGATTTTTTTCTCTGGGGAACAATTAAAAATCAGGTGTATAACACAGCATCAGCTACTCGTGAAGAACTGGAGTATGAAGTAAGGGTGGCATTCCAGAACATCACTGCGGAACAGCTAATCAAGGTGGTGTTCGCAACAATTGAAAAAGTTTAACTTTGCCGTGATCAAGGAGGTCATTTTGAAAATTTAGAACCTTAATGGACTGAAATGCGAGTTTTAATAATTCTTAAAACGACTGTGAAGTCATAAGCCCCAAAGTCGTATTTTTCCCATGTTAGTGTGGTTTATGCAGCACAAAATAACAAATATTAAATAACAAATATCACGTAACAAATATCAAATAACAAGTAGTGAAAATGTTACCATTTATGCACACCAAATTAACAATTAGCAATAAATGATACGCAGGCGCACAAGTCAGTTTCAAGCCATTTGAAATTTGAATGAACCTAACCTCATAATTTCATAATAAACAACATTCAAAAAGTTCAGTGAAATGGAAGAGGTTGAGGGGCTTTTTGTATTGTTAATGCTACTGACAGCAAATTGTTTTCTCATGAAGAGGAAAAAGAAGATGGGCCGTAAAGCCTATTAATAGGGAACGAAAAGAAAAAGGGATTTTTGACAACCTCATAAAATCAATGATACCTACTACAGGATCATGAGGGTTCTCATATACAAGAATGACACTGGACAGGCCAATCAACGGTTACCTGCGTTAATTGATATTTGATACTTGGCTGCATAATCAGTGTCATTGAAAAATAAGAAATTCAACTTATACTTGTTATTTGTTACGTGATATTTGTTATTTGATATTTGTTATTTTGTGCTGCATAATTTTAAAATTTAACCTTAAAAAAAAATTATTCGTCAAATTTGACAATGAGGTGTTGTTGGATTTAGAATGTTATTCACGATCGAAATAACTAAAATATATAGGATGTCCCATTTAAAAATCGAAAGTTGGGGTCATTTCCGATCAAACCTGAAGTGCGGCAAAGCAAGTAAATATGTCAAAAAAATTAAATTGAACTATAATAGACACCTTCCAAATTTCGTTTTTCTATCTTCAATAATAAAAAAGTTATAGCGATGAGTCACCTTGGAGAATCACTCGGTAGAAATCGGCCTATAATTATCGATCGAACAATAAGAATTATATCTTGTGTTTCCTTGATGATTTTGCTAGTTATCCCACTGATATAAGTATAATCTGATTTTTTTTATGATTTATTAGTTTCCTGTACATTCTGCACGTAACGGGGCTAAGAAAAACGATGATTCCGAAGAAGGAAATTTTCGAAAGTTGACCAATTCAGATATGGGTAAGTCACTAGTATTCCGCTCCGGTTTCGCTTGGTAGGTGTTACTAATAAAAATAAATAATAGTTCAAAAACTAAAGAACACGCTTTAATAGAAAACTAACCTAAAAAGTAGAAAATAATTTTGAATGAGTTTGAAATAAGAATACAGTGATTAACAACAAATTTATTTCATCGTAAAAAAGCTTGGGGTGCTTGATGTCAATTGTTGTTAATATTTCATGGACAGATATTGGTAAAAGTAGAATCATTATGGAAAATATCTTAAAAAGTACCCCACGCTTCTTTACAATGAAATAAATTTCTTGTTAATCACTGTATTCTTATTTCAAACACATTTAGAATTATTTTCTACTTTTTAGTTTAGTTTTCTATTAAAGCGTGTTCTTTAGTTTTTAAACTATTATTGATTTTCAAGTTTTTAGTTTTGTTTTCTATTGAAGCGTATTTTTTAGTTTCTCAAACTATTATTATTATTTAATTTTTTTAACTATTATTCTCCAATTTTGAATAGAATCGGACCATAATCACAAAACTCGTCCGCCATTTTGGAGCCGCCATCTTGAATCCTTCAATTTTGACAAAATAATCATAAATCTCCTCTCGACACCAAAAACCCCCATATACCAATTTTGAATAAAATTGGACGATAATCACAAAACTCGTCCACCATTTTGGAGCCGCCATCTTGAATTTTTCTATGTTGACAAAAGAATCATAATCTCCGACCACAAAAACCCTCAGATACCAATTTTGAAGCGAATCGGACCATAATCACAAAACTCGTACGCCATATTGGAGCCGCCATATTGTTTTTTTTTCAAATAAATATTTCTTAATGCATTGTCACCGGAGTTATGTACACCTGCCAAATTTCAAATCATTCGTACGTCTGGAAGTGGGTCAAAATCGCGCCCAAAGGAGTCGGTTACAAACAAACATGCGGTTACAAACATACAAGTGAAGCTAATATAAAGCGTGTAACAACTGCACTATGTTATGCCCTGTAATTACAGAAATGCATTTAAAGATAATTACCAAGACGTAACCATTGTATACCGAATGCTCACATGACTCATCTAGGAGAGCAAAACAAAGTTTTTATTGCTACCCGTTACAGTCACAGCGAGATAAGAAAATCAGTTTTATTTACTACCATAATTCTAGCACCCGTCCAAAGTCGATAACACAAACAGGGCCATTAAAAAATCCCGATAAACGCCAGGCACACCAGCCCACATCATTAAGGGCCGTATCTAACTCATAAATCACAGGGAATCGCCACCGAGAAGTTCATAACCACACTTTTTGGTCATTATTTCAAAGATTACCCGACAGCTACCGTAAATACCTGTCATGCAGTAAAATATTATCCAATTATAACATAAGATAAGCGAGAACGGGTTAGAAAAACAAGATCCTTATCAGTTTTACGATGTCACCTCGTCAACTACTCATAAAACACACTAAGTCCCGCCCCAGCTTCCGATCGAAGATATTATAAAAGGCAACGAGAGCAGAAAGAGTTAAGTTAGTTCAGAACAGTAGTCCGTGGAATAATCACGTATATCATACGAGAAGAAATATAGTATGCATTCATATTAGTACCAGTGAAAAATGCCACGAGAAATAAAATCTTTCCACGTGTAAAAACCATCTCGAGTAAAGCAATACTACCATGTCATTCTCAAAAGTGCGGTATAAAAGTCAGTCGAATCACAGTATCTTACAATAATAAGGAGAGTTTCCCAATCCGTATAGTTAACTTCAGCAAACGTAGAAACTCAGCCGATTCAAATCAAGTATTGAAGCTCCTAGTAAAAAACACGAGTGAACAGTATAGTTTCCACAAATTGTCAAAGCTTCCAGAACAGAGATAATAACGGGATTCCGCAATGTCAATGGTTCACGATCACTTAGAAAAACCTTATCTGTATACGAATATACCGGACGAATTAATTAGAATAACCGATTGACGCGGGAGAAAACGAACTGATAATAATAACTTCTAAGCTAATTGCCGTTTAAAACTACTCCAGTGAATAAGTGTTAAACAGGGTGAGTCTCATGTTTGTTTTTCTGTATTTATGTTTATGGCAAAACCCAACCCATTAAAATGTGTATGTGTCTATAAAGTATGTCCATAGTTTTCAAGATCACCAAGTTTTCAAAAAGAGAATTATTGTTAGTCGTTTGCAGCACTTGATTGCAAGTTTTCTTTTAGTAAAATTATTTCTATTGTGAAGCCCATTGCAGAATTATCTGCCAATACGCTACATTAGTTTTCATTGTATGAATATTGTTGCCTATCATTCGTCCATAGACGATTGAGAGAATTGTGTGAAGTTTTATTAAATATATATATACATTCTTAACTTTTATGAGTGCCTTCTTATTTTATTAAATCATTGATTGGTTCGAATCTTTCTGAACGGTAGTATTTCCTGAATAAACAGCCCATGTTCCAGTATTTGAGAGATATGAACCAGATCTGAGCCGCTCCAGATTTCGTTCAGTATTGACCGTCTTCAGACAGTTGATTGCTCTTAATACTGTTTTTCCAACCTAACGAATAATGTCTGGTATTACAGGTGTGGTGGGTTAAATCACAACACCTCGTAGTCAGGGCAAAACAACTAAGTTCATTCCTTCAAGAAACATAATTCCAGATATCTTTCGCAAAACCCCACTCAAACTTCCTTGACATTCAATGTAAAGTTTTGCAACGTGTACATCTACGCATCTACCCACAATCGCCTTGGACGATGGAGCAAGTCAGTGCTCTCGCAAGCAACTATACCGGGTGTCCCAGAGCTTTTAGGCCAGCAGATATTTCAGTTATTTGCAGAAAATAAAATTAAAAAAAAATACGTGTCGTAGGAGACCATAAGCTCGTTCATGTAGCATAGCAAAATCCACCCCCTGGCAAACAACCCCCGAGAAACCACCCCAAACTTTTGTTTTTCAAATTGCACCCCCATGTTTGTTGCTGTTCAACTTACAGCCCGTTTCATTCCTTATTCATCGATATATCATAATATGTAGTTGTGAAGATAGTAAGTCGATAAAATTCAATTCGTTAGTGGGTACTATTAATTTGACGGAATGAATGGTTCCACATTGTAGAGACAAGAAAAAGTGGATGTTAAAGAAAAAGAGTCAATAAAATGTTGTGTTTCAAATTTTTGTGCTTTGTTTTATTCCTACGGTATCTGGATTACAAATTGCGATCAGTCGTGATATTGTTGTTAAATATCAAAATGCCTTTTACCTTCACTCCCAACGAATACGTTGATATGCTTCTAATTTTTGGTGAATGCCAAAAGAATAAACGTGCTGCGGAGAGGCTGTATGAGCAGCGCTTTCCTGATCGTCGACAACCAGGTCGCAATACGTTTCCGTATGTAGAAAATACAATGCGAACGGGATCATTTCCAGGGAAAACACATCAAGCACATCCTACTTCTGTACGAACTGAGGAACATTGTTTAAATGTGTTGGCCTACGCCGAAGCACATCCTCATATTTCGGTTCGTGCATTGGCGGTGGAGATTGGGATCAGTAAGTCGTCTGTGCACAGAATTTTCAAACAGTACAGGTATCATCCCTTCAAAATACATTTACACCAAGGACTCAGACCTACAGATTTCGAAAGACGAATGGCATTCATTGCTCACATTCAAGTTTTAGTCCATGACAATCCCAACTTCCTCGATCAAATCTTATGGAGTGACGAATCCCGCTTCCATAATAATGGCACTGTTAACCGACATAACATGCACTATTGGTCACAGGACAACCCTCACTGGATACGAGAAACCAATTTCCAAACAATGTGGGGTGTGAACGTGTGGTGTGGTTTACATAATGGACGTCTCATCGGCCCTCATTTTTTCCAAGACACTTTGACGGGCCACCGATATCTACATTTCTTGGAAAATTGCATTCCTGCATTACTAGAAGATATTCCAATTGAGGAACGACAACAAATGTAAAATTTCAAGACCGGTGGCAACAAGATGGTGCTCCTGCACATAACCATAAACTCCGGAAATGATTAGAGCTTCCTGTACTCGCGCGCTGATTCGGCGACTTGATGCATGTGTGGCAAGTGCTGGCCAACATTTTGAACAATTTCTGTAGTATAATATTTTTTTCAAAATACAGATGAGCTTATAAATTATTATTTCATTTGTATTTTTATTTGCCATAATTCTGCATGCCATTCTAGCTACCATGGTACATTATTGAATGAGAAATGAAAAAGACTGTAAGTTGAACAGCAACAAACATGGGGGTGCAATTTGAAACACAACATTTTATTGACTCTTTTTCTTTAACATCCACTTTTTCCTGTCTCTACAATGTGGAACCATTCATTCCGTCAAATTAATAGTACCCACTAACGAATTGAATTTTATCGACTTACTATCTTCACAACTACATATTATGATATATCGATGAATAAGGAATGAAACGGGCTGTAAGTTGAACAGCAACGAACATGGGGGTGCAATTTGAAAAACAAAAGTTTGGGGTGGTTTCTCGGGGGTTGTTTGCCAGGGGGTGGATTTTGCTATGCTACATGAACGAGCTTATGGTCTCCTACGACACGTATTTTTTTTCAATTTTATTTTCTGCAAATAACTGAAATATCTGCTGGCCTAAAAGCTCTGGGACACCCGGTATAATTTGATATCTTCAAAAGTATAGACTCGAAACAATACGGTATACAGGCCATTTTTTATCTGCATAAAATATTATAACCGAAGTTATGTATTTTGATGGCAATCAATTCGGTAAGAAATGAAATTCGGTCATAATTTTTTTGATAAGAATTAAATCATAAAAGCTAATATTGTGGAGTTCTAACATCATTATATTTTATATTTTTCCAACTGGCCCTGATGACGTAAACGAATAAACGAAACGTTGGCCGGAAATTAGATGATATTAACAATAATTGTATTTGCTCAACATCATATATTATATAAATGTATGGATGGCTAACAATTATAGCAAATAAAATAGAAACACCAATAAAAGGTCAAATCTTGTGCATGGGTATGCTGTTGTAACATAAACCTAATTTATTATATAGCTTCTCAAAAGTCCCCTCCCTCACTCTTATTTTTGGAACGATTATACATAAACAAATGAAATTTGGAAACTGAATATCAAAGGTTGTAAACTTCCCTACTAGTGATGATAGATGACGAAATCGTCAAAGATGACGTCACAAGGCCATTGTGACCAATAATTTCAAATGGAACCCTACGGCAAGCGAAACCTCTTTTAAAGGGTATCGAAAAAACCTATTCAATGATACTAATTTTGTTTGTGTTTATGGCAGTTTTAATGGCTCATCAGTAAACATTAAAATTTAAATTCCATCCAGTATGATATTAATTACAGATTTAAGAATCAGTATCTCCTTCAAGAAATTGCTCGAAGTGACCTCCATTTACATCCTGACAGTGAAATATCCTATTTTTAAACTCTTCTCGTACTTTTGCAAATGTGTCTGCGGAAACAGCCTCACATTCTACAACAATACGTTGTTTTAAAACGTCAATATTGTCAGGTTCAGTAGCGTAAACCTTCGATTTAAGGTACCCCCACAGAAAAAAATCCAAAGGTGTGAGGTCCGGTGATCGAGCTGGCCATTCCGTTGAACCTCGTCGTCCAATCTATCTACCACGATACTCCTCATCCAAATACCGTCTTACTGCACCGTAATAGTGTGGAGGAGCACCATCCTGTTGGAATGTTATTTACAAATTGCCGAATTCATCTGGATTATCTTCCAAAATTTTAAGGATTAACGGTTCTATTGCGTTTTGCAACAGCTCCAGATAAACCTCACCAGTTGAATTAGTATTTAAAAAAAGAGGCCCAACGATGTGGTTTCCCAGGATACCTGCCCAAACATTCACCTTCTGGGGAAATTGGGTATGTGTTTCACGAAACAGGTGAGGATTTGCGTCACTCCAATACATCACATTCTGTGTATTTACATTTCCATTTAGATAGAAAGTACTTTCGTCACTAAAACAAAATGTTTTGACATGGTCTGGCTGTTGGTTAATTTAAGTTTCCATATTTTCACAAAATTCTAGTCTTCGGTCTGGGTCGTCATCTGAGAGTTGATGAACCATTTTTAATTTGTATGGATGAAATTTGTTTTTTTTCAACACCCTGTGTACTGTCCGTCGACTGACTCCACAGGTAGATGCAACGTGAGTTGTTGAAGAAGTAGGATTAACTATTACTTCTGCCAGTATATCAATTTTTTTCTCATCAGAAATTTGTGGTCTGCCAGATCGTTTCGCATCATTAATACTACCCGTTGTTTCAAACTTACGAAGAAGCTCCCTTAAATAAGTCCTCGAAACGGGGCGATCGGGAAACCTCTCATCAAAAATGCGTTCTGCTACATGAATATTTTGTCCAGTTTCACCAATTAGGATCGCTGCTACTTTATCACCTAAAGCACGTACCATTTCGCTTCTTGAAGCACTTAAACGTTCGGCTCACAACAGTTCAACAAATTATTAAAATGTCCAAAAATATTAAAAGTACCAAAAGCTGCTAAAACAGTTGAACGTTCGATCAACAATACACAAATTATTAAATGTACAAAAACTTGGACAATTACAAAAACGTCGAATTGGGGAGACTAACAAAAACGTCAGCTTTTTTGACAACTATCCAGAGGCGGAGCTTGAATTTGGAATTTTAGTATCAACTGATTTAATTCATCACAGCTTTGCTGTTTTTAAAAGCGAGTTGCCGAAACTGCCATAAACACAAACAAAATTAGTATCATTGAACAGGTTTTTTCGATACCTTTTAAAAGAGGTGTCGCTTGCCGAAGGGTTCCATTTAAAATTATTGGTCACAATGGCCCTGTGACGTCATCTTTGACGATTTCGTCATCTATCATCACTAGTAGGGAAGTTTACAACCTTTAATATTCAGTTTCCAAATTTCACTTTTTTATGTATAATCGTTCCAAAAATAAGAGGGGGGAGGGGACTTTTGAGAAGCACTGTATGTAATAATAATATATTTACTACATAATACAATAAAATGAAAATGAGATAAAAAGGTGCCCAATTTATTATATATGATAATAATATATTAACTACATAATGAAATATAATAAAAATAAAGGAGAGAAGTGTTATGTATATATTAAAATATTGTTATGTGCAGAATGTATGAAGTTCAATAGTTAACGGGTTATGGCATGACGATAAAAGTAAATAAATATGGGAATATATAGGGGGAAACAACTCTTTAAATAGGTGTACATACAGAAAATTAAATAATTCAATATCTTAAATATATTCAAATTATTTCAATATGAGTTTCAGTAATTCAGTATCAACAAATACCACTTCATACTTAAATTATTACTTTTATTCCAAAAATATCCACTCCATACTCTAAATAGTATTTCCACTACCAAAATATCTACAATTTATTTAAAATATTTCAATATTTGTCAGTATTCCCATGAAAAACTTATAGTTTGACATTGTTTTCATTACCAAAATATCATTCTCAGTATTTCATTACAGTTTAAATATCAATATCCTTTTTCAATTATTTAAAATATTATCAGTTAGTCTACAATAATTTTTTGTAAACGCTCCACAAAATGCCTACTTTGGATACTGAAAATAGTCCGAAAAATACCACTATTTTTGTTTATTCAGAAGACTTATAATTAACATCTTAAAAACGTTTCAGGAGTCGCAATAAACTATAGAATATTTGAAATTTTGTAGTGACAGCACACGTTTTCTTCGAAATATTCTTTTGGAATGCTTATTCATGAAAAATGAACACTAATATTTGACAATATTTGACAAATGTGTCATTGATATACAATCGCTTGCTAGATTTTTACACAACTTCCTTACACTAGCGTATGATGGTGATTGAAAATGTATGCACGGCGAGGAAATATGTGTAGCATTTATGTTCTGTTTATTAAGAAAGCTAAAAAATGTTGATGCAACACGTACGCAAATGGCTTTAGCGGACATCATCTTCATATTCGGATTCGTCCGCTAAAGCCTCATTTTGCGAACTTGTTACATAAACTACTAGTATTTTTACCACGTTTTTATTAGCTTGCTTATGTGACTGTCCGGTACAAATCTTGCACTCGATTTTAAACCGACTTCTCGATGAGCTAGAGACTTTAAACTTTGGATATGGCTCTGAACTGGACGACAATACAATATTAACTAGTTTTTTGTCTATCTGTTTTTTTATGGTCCACAAAAAAACAGGTAAGGATCACACAATATCTCCATACCGGTGGCGAGCGGACGTTGTTTTGCGATCTAGAGTGTGCTCCGCGATAATGAACACTATTGCGACTCTCGACCTTACAGGCATCACGCAAGAGAGAAATTGAGGTTAGAAAATGTAAAAATCTGTGAAGGTAACATCCTAGCCCCATACAGATTTATATCCCCATACAGATTCTTAACCCCATAGAGATTGTCCTGAAAATTTTTCATTGTGAATTTTCAATAGCTATGAAAATAGTTGTTAGTTTGAAACGAAAACGTGGGGCACATGCAATATTGAAGCATGGATAGTTCATCTAAGTCTGCGCCCCACGTTTTTAGAAAAGTTATTGGAAATTTATTTTTCCTGGAAAGTTTTCAGGAATATATAATCTTCTATATAATAAAAATAAATCTCGATTTTTTGTAAGCGCAAAACGTGAGAACAGCTGGGCCGATTTGGATAATTTTTTTAATGTTCGTAATAGCCCGAGGATGGTTGATACGTAAAAAAATCAGGAAAGTTGCCCGGAAATTGGAAAATTCGGGTATATGAAAAATTAGGCGAAAAAATAGACTATCGAGTCATGTATTACCAAGCAGAAGGTCATCCTGGACGGGGAAACATTGTTTTTTTTATCTTATAAAAACAGCGGTGGATCAATTTCAATACATACCTAGTACTTTAAATAGCTTTAGTATACTTTAATTATTTAAATACATTTTCAGTACATTAAATACTATCATTATCCTAAATATATTTTAAATATTTCATTAGTGCGTTTTTTTAAATATATTTTAAATTTTGTTCATTATCAGATATTTAATTATGGTGTAAATATTTTGGGTAGTTGTTTCCCCCTCGGAAAATCCGTAATTTTTTAACCGACGAAACCAAAAAGGAAAAGGTTCTCTATTCGACGCGTATATTTTTTATTTTTTTTTATCATTTTTTTTATGTATGATCACGCATAACTTTTCACTGAGGCGTCCGATTCCGATAATTCTTTTTTCAGTGGATAGGGTGTACTTCGAAGGTGGTCCCATTCGAATTTAAAAGATGGAATCCACCCCTATGGGTAGCAAAATGAAGGATATTGATCACTCACCCTCTGAATTCTGGTCCGTTAACCAATCCAATCCAAAAGTACTTTATTATCATTATATACACATATTTCTTACATAACTAGACTAACTACTACTATTTACATTATATACATTCAATTTCCTATTTCCTCCTTCGAGTGGTGGGTGGGAAGGGGAGGGAATATTGCGGCTTTTTGTGGGGGGACTTATTGACTGTCTCCTTGCCCTCCGGATGGGGCGAAGGGACAGCCCCTGCTGCTGTTAGCAGGTGCCTGGTGATTTCGTAAGTCTTTTTATGTTTGGATTACTAATATATCTAGACGCCTCCTGCCTAGGCTTATGCGTCTTTCGCTTATTTAATTTGTATAGAAATTAGAAACTAGATATCAGGTAAGATATTTGCAATTAAGCTTTGTTCTATCTGGAAAAATAATAAAAACCAGCTAATAGAAATGATGTTTTGAAGGTATTACCCAATTGGGTTCAATGCTATTATTTTAATTCGTGTTTCGAATTTTGTTATATCACCCCATGCTTCCTTCTCTGGTCGGCTCGCACGTTGGTAATTACTGCTGTAAGCGGACTCTTAGGGATGTGGTATCTATAAAATTTATCCGATACTTTAGTTATAAAATCTTCAAGTTTTTCTACATTAGATATCTCGCGCAGATCATCCAGCCGGATGTATCTGTTACTATTCGTAACAATACGGAGTGCTTTGTTTTGCAACTTTTCCAGTCTCGACATCTGCGTTTTGGAAAGGCTACAAAATACTGGGCAAGCGTATGTTATAGCCGGTCTAATAATTTGCTTGTATATTCGTAGCTTGTTATCTAATGACAGGCTGGAATTACGTGCAATGAGGGGATACGTTCGCTTTATCGCGGCCGCTCCCCTCTGTAATGCCAGCCCTATGTGCTTGTGCAAGCTCATACGCTTGTCCAGCTGCACTCCCAGGAATCGCACTGAGGGCCTCTCCGTCACTTTGCTTTCTCCAATCCTCAACTTCCCGAGGATCTTCACATTGGTGAGTTTCCACGTGAAGTTGATGACTTCGGTTTTCTCCGAGTTAAGCTTAATCTTGTTCTTCCCCATATATGGCATGACCAACCGATCCAGATGAATCTGGAGCTGCATAGCGGCCACTTCGCTCTGGAACGAGTGGGCATAGATCACGGTGTCGTCCGCGAACATAGCCGTACTCGTCCGAGCGAAGGTCGGAAAGTCATATGTATACAGGGAATACAAGATTGGTGACAGGGAGGACCCCTGTGGGACCCCTGCTCCAACTGTATACTCTGGCGAGATAATTCCATTTACGTTAACCCTAAAAGTCCGCCCAGTCAGGTACGAATCCAGGATTTTCGTTAGTTATAAAGGCATGCCTGCCTCTGCCATTTTAATGATAAGCCCTTCAATCCAGACCGTATCAAATGCTTTCTTTGTGTCCAACAGAACCATAACTGTGTTGTGGTCCCTGTGGAATGCTTCCTTCACCCCGTGAACAACCCGGGCTACTTGCGAGGTAGTTGAGTGACCTCTCCTGAACCCGAATTGTTCAGGCGGGATGATTTTCCGACTTTCCTCAAAGCTCACAACACGACTCAGAAGGATCTTGTCGACTACCTTGGCCACCACGCTGAGAAGCGAAATAGGCCTATAGCTGTCCGTTAACCGATTCTATCAGGCATAACTTTGTACTGGGATCTTCGATTTGGATGATTCTTCTTTTATCAGATAGGGTATACCTCATAGTTGATCATATTCGGATTTCGAAAGGAATTATCCACCCTTACGGGTAGAAAAATAGGGGATAATTGATTCTTAACTTGTGAACATTGGCACACATATGTAGTTGACAATGACAGATCGCTAGTGTCATTATCACAATATCATTATATTCTATGAGAGGATGGAATTATATACAAAGTAATGAAATAAACTAACCAGAACAACAAAAATAATTTATATTACGACAAATAGTAAAAGTAGATAATCATATTATTTAACTGGTAATAGTTGAAGTAAGGTGGGTAAGTAAGTATTTTGGAAGTAATCAAAAAACAAGTAGGTAGTAATTAGTAGATTTTACCACAAAAAGTTGAAAAATTAAAACTTTTTAACAAAAAATTAAACCGACGAAATACGGAACTGAAAAGTAAAAAATAAAATAAACATTCTTAGCACAGTTTATAGCTAAAGAAGCAATTAGCTCACTTGGCCCAAATGCATGTTCCAAGGTAACATCCACTCCAGGGAAAGAATTCAGGATGCGCAGAAGACTGTACGCGATTATCGCTCTTCGAAGTATCCGAAAAATATCAGTATTAGTAACACAGTAACACGCGGATGCGCGAGGGATAAAAATCAGAGTTGTGCAGTGTACAAACGGGAACATAAAGATCAAAGTGCCGACGCCAAGTGAGCAAACTGTTTCTTTAGCTATAAACTGTGATTCTTAGTCTCAGTAACTGAGCTCCTAAACTAATGTGAGTAACTAATTTTGAGTCGGCGCCAAACGAACAATCAACGAACATCATTAAATAACTCCAAAAAAATTATCAGAATGTCACCGCGCAACTCGATGCCATCATTTTACGCCTTACCTAATTCATTTGCTTGTTTGTTTGGCGCCGACTCAAAATTAGTTACTTACATTAGTTTAGGAGCTTAGTTACTGAGACTAAGAAGGTTTATTTTATTTTTTACTTTTCAGTTCCGTATTTCGTCGGTTTAATTTTTTGTTAAAAGTTTTTTAATCATTAAGGGTGGGTATTATAAAACTATTTCGACAGATAACTAGAAGTTAACTTGTGGATGACGTCACATGTTATAGTTAACTGCAAAATGTAGCAGTCGAAAAATTGTAGGTTACCTTTTTGCTTCTTCTTCTTTTTATTTAAAAAATGGTATCTTTATAAAACTGACATTTTGAAGCTCAAGTTAACTTGACTGATAAAATTAAAGTTAACTTCAAAACATATTTATAATACCGGCCCTAAATCTGACAAACTGTCAAATTAATGTTCGAAGCTAGATGGAATCACATAAAGAAAACCAGGAAAAATACAAATTCTGCGCGGACGAAGTCGCGGTCACCAGCTATATTTACACTTATTACAGAATGCATTCTCGCAACTGAGTTTGTTTCACGTCCACGGCAACTACAAGTGGAAATAACTGAAGCGTGTATATATCTGAATCGATCGTATCGAAAATATTTATTTCGCATTTTCATATATTTCGCTGGGTCGCCCTGTATATCGTGAAGCCATCTCATCCACTTGTTATCATCGGAAACGTTATACGAACACCAATTTCAAGAATTTATTCTACCACCTCATCAATCATAGGCATTGTAAGAATGGAATCCGGAGTAGATGCGAAGATGCCATAAAATTGGGTTTTGTCCATTATCAAAAATACCCGCTCGCACCGACCTTATAACGCTTCACCGTTGTTACTCTGTAATTGGGGACTAATCACCATTATTTGGGTCTTGTGGGCGATAAATCAGTTAGCTAACGTAACCGAATAAAAGCCTTGTATTCACCGACACGAAAATAAAGGATTCATTCGTCCGAGAAAAAAAATCACATGCCTCACGAATAGTCTATAGAGAACAGTAGATCCTTTACATCCAGCATCGTGGATTTAATCGAATAAATAAAATCAAAATTTTACCAAAAAATTACAAAAAAGCTAAATTCTGGATCCAGATATAAATTCTAATTCGATGGAGTGGACTGTATTCAATCGATCTCTGGTTTTTGGATGTGATTTATTATCGTAAATCTTATAAAATTGAAATATGTCAAAAAAGTGAATTTTCTTATGTCATGTCATGCTCTCCGCCTCCTCGCCTTCTCTCCATAAACAAATATTCCAGAGAGGTATTTAACAGAGGCGGAGAGCATGTCATGACATAAGAAAATTCACTTTTTTTACATATTTCAATTTCATAAGATTTACGATAATAAATCACATCCACAAACCAGAGATTGATTAAATACAGTCCACTCTATCGAATTAGAATTTATACAAGGTAGTTAAATGTATGAAGTATCCATTAAGCCATACTTTACCATGCTACGACCCTTAAAATCCAAAAACTTTTTGAATATTCTCATTTTTAGCTGTAACTGCAAAAATAATGGGAGGTACAGAAAAATGTTCGACACAAAAGTTTTAGCCCGTGATTTTCTCTACAAAAACGGTACTCGTCAAAATTGAAAATTTGCATTTTCATTCGGATTCTTTCTTTTGAGTTAGAGTCCTTTCAGAATATCTATCAGATGTAGTTCAATGTCCAGCGTGGCTTTAGCCGGGGAAGTAGTTGTTTTCTGTTAGACATTCCCAAAAAATTACTTCTTTTTATCGTGGATTTTTCAATTCACAGAAAAATATTTCCATTATTCAATTGATAATGTTTCCCTTTTCAACATGAATACCCCACAAGAGGTTATCTTGACGATGGAAGATAGTGACTAAAGTTTATCTTTCAGTCGCAGATGATTCCACATCTGATTTTATGAACATCCTGTTCATATTTTCAAACAAATCAGTCCTTGGGTAATTACTACTACTGAAAATAGTCTCATTTGATTTGAAATACAATTGGGTCAATCTTCAACTCTGCTAATTATTACTGCTTATTCATCTATAATCGACATTCATTATTGATTTCCAAAGTAGTTTTAATCACCCTAAAATAACATAGTTTTGAGAAAACTTGTTTATTGGTTACTTACACTTTCTCAGTGAATATAAATAAAAATATCGTTATTGTTATTCTAAACTGCATCGAGAAAGAAATACACATTAATCATGGATATTATGAACTATATCCCTCATTGATAATGTACGAAACGAAATAATTTTATGTCATTCGAAATCACGTTTCCTCTTTATTGACATAAAATTATGAGTCATTTGTCAATGTCCGAGGGTAGGTATTAGGTCTGAAAATGTTTCGACGAAAAAATAAAATAAATCGCAACAAAACAATGATTTATTCATTAGAAGTACCAAACTGCCAAAACGGGACAATTTGAAATGTATTTGGAAAATGAAGCTGTCAAAGTCTTGGTGTCATAATGATTGAAGTTTGGTGTCATAGTGATTGAAAACTACTCGGAGTGTTGTGAGTTAAATGTTGATATGATGTTGGGTGATTTGTGTGCCAATCTCTATTGAACAAGAGAAATGTCAAAAAATAACACAGCCGTTAATTGTTTTCTATCAGTCGAAATAGTTATCAAATAATTCGAAAATGACTTTCGTACAAACTGTGAGTGTTGAACAAGATGACTACGACAAACCCGCTCGACTTTCGGAAGTAACTTGAAAATAACGAATAATCGATTCAATCAATTTCGCGATGGCCAGCCGTAGGAGTGGAAAAAATCAACATGAAAATTCGGGGGGGTCAAGAAACCTCTCAACCCGTTGTATATATTAATTACAGTCTCGATGATTGCGCCCGAAGAGAAATCTCAGGTGAAAACAAATCTTCGGATATAAATCATCGTTGCCAAATTGTTGCCCAAGGTAACGCGACACCTCACTCTATAATCAAGAAAATCTTCCCCGCATCAACTGTCAGTGTGAACGTATGCTCATATTTTTCCAACGCGCCAAAATTGCTCCAGCGAAATTTGTCACGTTGATAAAATTTTGATTTTATTGAATGGACATCAAGAATAGATAGATAGATAGATAGATAGATAGATAGATATATCCTTTTTGCTACATATTATGTAGATGGAACAAGTCATAGTTGCATAGGGCCATACATAAAAATATACTCTAAGTCTAGATAAAATGTGATTAAAAAACATTTCACAATAAAAATAATTAAATCAACACAACGTTATAAAAAAACAATATAAAATACAACAAGTCTAGATAAAATGTGATTGAAAGACATTTCACAAAGAAAATAATTAAATCTACACATCCTCATTGAAAAAAACAATATAAAATACACCAAGTCTAGATAAAATGTGATTAAAAGACATTTTACAATAAAATAATTAAATTAACACATCTTCTTTTACAAAAAATATATAAATATAAAAACGAATTTGAAAACACTGTACCGAGACAAGAAAATTTAAAAATGAAATTTTCAGTAGTAATATCCCTAGGACATTGATAATAGACGAGATAATTTTATGACAATTGAAAGCTCGTTCCTGTTACCAAGCAACGAGCTTGAGAAATTTGTCATAAAATTATGAGGCATTTGTCAATGTCCGAGGGATATTCGGCGGAAATTTTTTTGACAAAATGAAACATTTATATTAATTTATTTATTAAAAGTACAGTTAGTGAAAGTATAATTATTAAAATTTAACTTAACATTAGATTCGTTGCTGTTCTCTACTATAGAAGATCTATTACCACGCATAATATTTATGATCTTGTTGTGGTGTTCTTGATCGAGATTTAAGTATGGTTTTATAAAATTTTGATTGCTATGACCAGTAATTTTCAGCAATTGTTGTTCTTCTACACACTTTTTGCCAATTCGCTAACAGCAGTTGATCTATTCGAGTGATTTGTTATCTTTTTGGCCTTTACATTCAAGCCAATTGCCTCAGCAGCAGATTTAGTCCAACCATTTATTGTATTTCTTCCAACAGGTACATTATCGTACCATTGGTCAGTTTCATTTTTCCAGTGTCGATTTGGTTTTAAGAACAGTCGTGGTGAGGTAATATTGTCGCCTCGTTTTGGAAACTAACCATTAACTACCTGTACAGCTTGTAGAACCATCTTGGCACGTTTTACTGAACACCGGATTGTATTCAATGCGATTTGTTGGAGAGTCATCGTTATTTTTCTCGATTTGAAAAAAATCCACCAGACAAGCAACTACCTCTCCTCCTCGCCACAGTAATTCTACAGCAGCAATATGGTAAAATTTACGCATAAGACCTTCAGGAGTATTTTCATCCCATAGCAATATTATTTTGTTAACTTCAGACAAATTTAACGAAACTGAACTGGACTTACGTTTACATGGATCTGCTTGTAGTTTCTTCCTGATGGCATCGCGGGCATCTCGGGCTGGTTTAAATACTGTGTTGTTAAACGGGTCAATCATAATATTATAATCATTATAGTACTTTTCTTGCAAAAGTTTGCACGAAACGTTCCACATTGTCTTCACCGTTGTTTCTTTAAATTCGGCCCCGTCTTTATTTCTCATATTGACCGCCCAATCTTTTAGTATCAACGCCAATTCTTCTAGGCTTCTATGTTCATTTAATTCATATTCTCGTTCGCAGCAAAATTCCATATATATTACATTTTGAAATTTATTTGGAATGAAGTTGTCAAACTCAACCGTGTTGTCATAGTGATTGATAATTGCACGATTGCAATTATCAGTGTAATGTTGACATGATTGGGTGAAATTGTTTCATATGACACAAAATGACAAAATTTGAATGGTTGTTAGAACTGTCAAAAAAATTTCAGAGTAAACACGATCGCGCATTGCTCACTTCAAGTGTAAATTCATTTACCGTGTAAAAACATTTTTCTGATAAAAAAAGTTTAATTTTTTTTTTTGAAGGTATGAGGTGACAAGGTCTTCATAATATAGTAAGTTATAAATGCGAATACCAACGAATTTAGGAGATTTTTCATATTTTTCGTGATGTTTTCGAGTTGTGATCTTATTTTTACTTCTTATATTATAATTATGCATTTCTGCTCTCATTTGTAGCATGCCTTTATTTTCATGTATATATATTAATATTTTCAAAATCAACAAACTTGTAACTGTCAATTATTTGTTTTGTTGGAATGTCTCTCTACAGGAAGTTCTATAATCCAAATTGAATATCAATCTCAGCAGTGCTTTTTGCTTTATGAAAATCCTGTCTGATCCAGTAGCTAGTCCCCAGACAGCAATATTATGATATATAATCGAATGAAATTCAGCATAATAAACTGATATCAGTCATTTTGTATCTAACTTACACTTGAGAGATTGTATCAAGTAGTATGATTGATTCAATTTCTTACACGTAAAATCGATATGTTCTTGCCATGTGAAGAGTGAGTCAATCATTGTTCCCAAGAATTTTTTCGAACTGGCCAATTCTAAAGATTTGTTTTGTATACGGTGAGTTTCAGAATGTTGGCAACATATGTGCACGGCTACACAGAAAATAGACAAATATTTAGTGATAAGAAACTTACCTTGAGAAGGCAGCTGATATTTATTATGGATCAACACCCTATGCAACACGGAAGTTCGCATATGAGTTTGCGAAGAAAAATTACAAATATATCCCTGACTCGTAGAACAGAAAATTGATTGCTGGTGAAGTTTGGTTAGGAGGTTTTCTATGAAAAAATACTTAATGCGATAGAAAATAGAAAAATAAAAATAAAGGGAAAGGAACCATAAGCAAATGAAAAGGAAACCGTGTATAACTATGCAATATTAAAATCCATCATAAATAGAGATAAAATGCACAAAATATTGAATAGAAATCCTATTGAATCCTATTATTTAAAAGGGAAAAATTCTCAATTGAATTTTTCTGAAAGATAGTGACTTTCAGTTGTAGATGATTCCACATCTGATTTCATGAACATCCTGTTCATATTATCAAACAAATCAACACAATTCATTAATTATAGAAATATATTGAACAAAATAATAAAGTCAGCTAAAGGTCAACATTATAAAAATAAAATCTCAGAAAATCCAAATAATAACAAAACACATGTGGAATATTGTGAAAAAACTCACAAATTCGTAAAAAGCAAATGGATCTATAAAAGAAATCAAGCTGGAGGATACAAAAACCATAACGAAAGACTCAACTGCGTTCGTAGACTATTTCACTTATGTGGGAGCTGATTTAGCAAGTAAAATAAAACCAGATTTCGAACCAGTCAGAAATATTAAACCTCATAGCCCCTTTCTCACACCCACAAATCCTCAAAAATTACCAAAATCATTATAGAGCAAAAAACAAATAAATCGCCTGGGTTCGACGGAATTACAGCTGAAATGTCGAAAGAAATTGTAGATGAGAACTCTGGACAAATATCACATATAATTAATAGGATTTTCTATTCTGGAATATGTCCTCCTCAATTCAAAAAGGTTGAATTGAGGTTAGTGTCTTATGCTATAAAAAATACATTGATTAACACTTGACAATATGGATTTCAGCATAATATATCAACTCAAGATGCCATTGCTCATCTAACATCGAGATTAACAAATAATCTGGACAGCGGGAAAAAACAATTGCAAAATGGATTAAATAAGGGAATAAATTTCAATAATGAATATAGGTACCTACACATTTTTTCTATTCATAGTGAAAAATGTATGTTCAAGAGCAGTGAATAATCATTATGAATAAACTTTCCACGTTGAAAATTCGAATATAACATGAAATCTGGTAGTTTTATTCAGTTTCAAATGTGATTCGGGACATATTCTTATCAAATATCATACGTGCTAAAGGATTTTATCGCAAATTTTTTTAAAATTTTCCCTTAAGCATTTTGCCTCTAGGAAATTTAACTCGTGCAAATTGCGCCTTATTATCAAAGATTAAACCACTCAAGCTTCCGTGGTTTGATCAGATAAATTGAGCTATAAAACCCCTAGCACATAAGATACTACCCTCGATAAAAACCCCTGTTCCTCATAACCAGACTACATCTAGTAGTAGTACGTCGTACGTCACTTTAATGTTTGTTCTGTCAGTTATAAAATTTGAATTTTGTTGATATTGAAACATACAAGATGAGTCGTTTTAGTGAAGTTTTGACTCAAGAAATAACGAAAATTAGAATTCTATACCGCAATCCACAAAAAACACTAAAGCGTCAATATGGAGACAATTTATGGAGTTTTGTCAAGTCAGAAATTGCAAACTGTTGGAAATAACTGCGTTACACGAAGTAGCAGATATATTAAAGGATTGGGCCTATAATATGAAAAAGAGAAATGGAGATTATAAAGTTAAATCAATTTGTAATTCGACTGCGAGGATGATTCAAGAAAAATATTTCAGTGAGTACAATATTTAAATGTAATCCTTTTGCCGACATAAGTTTTAAAGAAGCTCGTGTTGCGAGAAATAGCAACATTTTGGAATATAGGAGAACCAAAGGGATTACGAAAAAATCTCACAAAAAATATTTTTTCATATAGCTTCTTATGAATTAGCTTGGAGGGGAGGAAACTGTAAAATATATCATTTTAAAGAAGAAAAACATCAAGATGGAACTCCAACCGGGAGCTTTGAATAAAATTCAATATTTTCAAAGACGGCACAAGGTGGGTCGAAAAAATTGGTGGACAACAAATGGATAACAAAAAATGAAATGGATGAATATTGCTGAAATTACTCTTACTTGTACCAAAAATTCTGCAACTGAAATTGGACTCGACATCACAAATAATAAAATTACCAATCATTCAAACCGTGCTAGTTTACAGTTTCAGAATTAGCCAAAGCAGAAGTAAGTGACAACTTATAAAGATAACGGGACACCCATCACCATCTTCTATTAAATCCTACCTCCAAATTGACCCTAACAACACGACAATCTTGTTAGTTCCTTACGAGCCCCGAATCGAAAAGATCAAAATGAATATTCTACAATTTATAACAATAACGAAAATGATCATTGTTGTTCATTCATTTATTCTGTCGTTAATTTATCTTGCCAAAAAACACTCGAGCTTTTTTTAAAAGATACATTTCTTTTAAACTCAACATTTTTTCTTCAGTATTGTTGCTCGAAAAACTGACATTTCAGTTGTTCTCGTAAAATTACTAATTGGCAAAATTAATTCGTTACAAAGCAAAATTTATCCGATAAAAAAAACACTCTTGTGTTTTTACTGTTGAGAAATTAAAGACAGATAACGTTTGCTTTATCCGCAAGTGTCCTGTCAGAACAAAAATGCAAAAATTTCAAGCTAATTTGCTTTTGATTACAAAAATATTCAGGAAGATGTTTTACTCCAGGTGTTGTCGCAAGTGAATATTATGCAAATTTCCCTGGACTAGAAAACCCATAATTTCGGTACCCACCACGACCACAATGTAACAGTACCAATCATCTTGGTCACCTGCAAGTATTCTCGACCGTTTTTGGCGTATCAAAGGTCAAGCTCCGAAAAATGGTGTTGAATTTGTAGACCTTTCAGGTACATAGGAAGCGTGCCCGGAGACATCAATGGGAACGCGTGTAAATGAGTGAGAAATTTGATAATAGTTGCCAGATGCACAACCCATGTGAATTTTTATGATTATTGCGCTGTCGCCAAACCGACAAAAAATAAGGAGATCTGAGAATCACGATATATTTGAAAGATTCCAAGTTCACATAGGTATAAATATCCTTGCATTAATAGAATACTAATACACTTCTCTTCAAATCTCAGATAGTTACCTATTTCTTAGGTACAAATGAAAGTTTCTCCAAGTTAAAAATACCTATCGTTTATTGTTTGAAAGATTTTTTCCAAAATCCAAGATGTAGGTATAACAAAAACATAAGAAAACTAATCGTCCAGTTTTCATCAAGTAGGTATTGGTGGTAAAATAAACCAAATGGAATACAACGACGAATAAAGTTCCTTGGATATTCAATGACCAGTAGGTATTTGTATAGCGCACAGTCAAATACTGTCACTTATATCTGTTGTGAACGATAGGCATATATAATTTGCTATAAGTTCTTTTTTTTTATTCAAGATTCGCACGTGTAGAATAAGAATCCGGAAACACTCAAAAGGCTTCAAGGAAAAAAAGCTGTCATAAAAGCTAGGTACTTCCTGAAACGTCATGTCCACAGAAGCCAATTCAACCTTTTCCATATTTTTGGTAAATATAAAGTTACACTACACATGCACTCTGAATATAGGGAAAAAACTTTTCTTACGTGTTTTGCCTCCTGAACGCGAATGCGGCGGTCTCATACCGTTCCCGAGTTAGAGAAAAAAAAATTAACCTCATTTTCAAGCACCGTTTTCTCGCACAAAAATCACTCAAAATGCCTCCTTCTTTTCACCAGCCTAAACAATACACCCTAAATCACTTATTTTCGGCAAAACTTTGCACAAATTATCGTCGTTTTTATCGAAAAAATCCTCCTTCTTACACAGTTCCAAATAAACAAATGTCACACTTTGACAGATGGAATTTAGTAACTTTGCCTTATTTTTCATGTTGGTAATAAATGAATCACCGCCCACAACAATTGCACACATAAATGAAGGGAAAACTATTGCTCACATTTGAATTCGAAAAGTTGGCTGTGATTCATTTATCACCAACATGAAAAATAAGGCAAAGTTACTAAATTCCATCTGTCAAAGTGTGACATTTGTTTATTTGGAACTGTGTAAGAAGGAGGATTTTTTCGATAAAAACGACGATATTTTGTGCAAAGTTGTGCCGAAAATAAGTGATTTAGGGTGTATTGTTTATGCTGGTGAAAAGAAGGAGGCATTTTGAGTGATTTTTGTGCGAAAAAACGGTGCTTGAAAATGAGGCAAAAACACGTAAGAAAAGTATTTTCCCTATATTCAGAGTGCATGTGTAAAGTTACTTTATATTTACCATATTTTTCGTCGTTAATCCTTTTTTTAACAAGAAAAATTCCCTAATTCCAAGAAGTTGACAACCAAGATTTTATTGAATACACCATCATTCTACTAGGAAGAAATTCGTCGAAAACATCAATTTTCTGGTAAAAATAGTAGACGAAAGTAGATCCAAAAATATTTCCCTGTCCGCCGTTCCAAGACTTATTCCAAGCAAAACGTGGCAACGCCGATAATACATCCACGACATGGGTGCGCGCGCATGCCCTCACGTGCATGCGTCAACTTCACTCCGACACCACGAAAAGAGGTTATAATAAATTCATCCCAACTCACCTTCTTCATAATGCCGGTTTTCCTCTTTGAAAATGTCGTATACCTCCTCAGTTTATTCTCGATGTACTCCATCTTTATCTTAACTCGTCCTTTGGTCTTTTTGCCGTTGCTCGGAGGCGATTTCTTCGACTGCATCGAGTACGAATCCTCGTTGATGTCGTTCACACAACTATCGAGCCCCAAACCTTGGCTTGACATGCCTCTCTCGTCGTACAAGTCCGATTTCAGGCCACGGTTGCATGCACTGGACACCATAGTGTGCCTCGGAGACAGTTGCTGGAGACTTGTAGACGGCCGGCCGAGATTGGGATTGCCGTAGATCTCAGGTGGAGTATCACTACTCAGCAAATTCATGCTGTAACCTAGGTTGAAACGGGAGTCCCTCCCGCCCGTTTGTTCCATCTCGCACCACAGTTTGACAGAAAACAATTCAACAACGAACTCGCGAAACGTACAGAGCGCACTTCGTTATTGTACACAAACACAGCTGACTGCACAATACGATCTGTCTGTTGTGGATGCGGACGATCGTGGGGCGATGTGCGCCGCCCAGCGGTCTAATGCGGCGTTGCCGCGGTGACGATTATTTCAGAGAATATCCGTAAAACGGAAAGTTCGAGCTTTGTCAGGGTGGAGAGTTGGATACGTTTCTCTCCTAGACAGTTTTGTCATTCCACCATCAAAAGGAAATCAAATCTGTCATCAGTCGAATGCATTTTTAAAAATACATTTTTCAATATTTTTTTATATCCCTCAATATCTATAAAACATAATTTCCAGAATTATATCTCCTGGAAATTGCCCCTCCAGCGTTCATTTTCGCGAAAACTATAGTTCATTTTGAACTATTGTTGTTGGATACTGTCGAATAGAAATGTGCAGTAAATTTGGCAACAGTGCCCTCCTGCGGCCAATGCTTGCATACTCGCAGGGCGCATGCCTTAATTCCTCACACTCCTGGCGTTTTCCGTTTCACTCTGGCGCACGCTTTCTATCGATGGCATATTTCTGTGATAGCGGCGACGTAACCTGAGCAAAGTTGTTTTTGGAATAAGCAAAATTCTTCCAAATATACTCCAATTTCCAACAGAACGTCCCAGTGGAGTAAAAATACGCGGTTAGAGACCTCGTTTCGGCGTTTCGATTCTACCGGGGATCCGAAATGGGAGGAAATGGAACGGCGAAGACAATGAAAGGCAAAAGTGGGATGTAAACAAGCAGTGTTAGGACAGCCCAATGCCATATTTAGAATGGTTCGGCTCCATATAAGGATAAGTTGTCCTTAGATGGAGAATCGAAATCCCTCCTCTAAACGATCGGCACACGCTGTCAAAAGGACGAAATTCAGCGCGTAGTACTATGCGAGTAATTCCGATTTATTGTTGAGAGTTTGAGAAATTGAAAAAGCGAAAGCTGACTTTCTTATGAGGATAAGATGACTGGGTATCGGTATGAAGATGGGTTGGGATTGGATTTCAGGGATGGGCGCAGTTGTTGAAGATTCAAACAACTATAGGCATTTTCATTCCACAGAAATTTTTGTGCGCATGCCTCAACGTCCGCCAAATTTTTCGGACAATTTATACGTGAATATGAAGGTTTCAATGTATTATTTTATAAGTTATCGAAAGTCTTGTCCTGAATATCGTCGAAAACCAATTAAATCATACCCTAACAACACAAGTACATCCCCTCCCAGATAACACAGGATATCCTATGGATAATAATAATAATCATTTATTTTCCATAAGATAATTTACAAAATTATATAGAAATTATATAGAAGACAAAAGTATCAAGAGAAAAATTCTCCCACACTATAAAAACATTTTTCTTGTGAAAAGGATCTAAGTCTACTTTTGAACACAGGAATATTATTACTGTTTTTGATCAAATCTGGTAAATGATTGAACATTTTAGGGCCAAGATAGTTTGGGGAGTCGGAAGTTATTTTGAATCTTGCGTATGGAACATGTAGCAATTCTCGGTTCCTTGTGTTCAAATTATGAATATTGGCATTCAGTTAAAAAATGTGTTTGTTTTGGAATACATATTTCATATATGAGAATACAAGGCAATGGCAGAATATGGTATTGGATAAATATTGCTCTACATTTTTTTTTTTTTTTCATGTTCTGGTTCCCACGAAAAGGGATATCCTGTTATGTTCAGAGAACATCGTGGGAACCTAGGGAAAGAAGGTAGGAGTTGGTGTTCTTCTTAAATTTCTGAAGGTTGTATGCCTCGGGGAACACCTCCCTAGGCAATGAGTTCCAAAGCCTCGCTGTTCGTTGGATGAACGAGTCTTTGGAAAGTGATGTTCTGCAGGTTTCCAAAGTGACCACGAAGGGGTGTGATGACTGAACTTGACGGGTTAATCTCGAAGAGACTGCCAAAGCAGGAACGATTGTTGATATTTCAGAAGAGCATCGCCCATGAAAATATCTATAAAATAGAGACAAATCGCCAACTTTTCTACGGTGTTCCAGACAAGTGAGCGAGTTTGTAAGCGAGGCATCACCGACGAGACGAATTGCCCTTTTTTGGACAGAATCCAATAGCCTCAGGATATGTTTAGGTGCCGCACTCCAAATATGGGAACAGTATTCCAGGACAGGTCGGATCTGTGCCTTATAGATCATAAGCAGCTGACTGGGGGTGAAATAGCTCTTGGCACGAAACAGAAAACCAAGTTTTGGGATGCACTTTGGCAATGGACCTCACGTGATTTTCCCAGGAAAGGTTATTGCTGATAGTAATACCAAGCATCGATATGGATGGCTTCAGTGGTATGGTTACTCCTGACAAAGTTATGTTAGGCACAGTGAGATCGGCTTTTCTAGAGAAAAGACATGCTTGTGTTTTGTTTGCATTGAATTCTACCAAGTTATTAGATCCCCATTCGAGAATTGTTGCCAAGTCCATATTTATATTATTTACATTTCTTCCTCGTTCATTTCTGGTTTCACGGGCTGATATAGGGGCCCTGGAAGAGAAAGCGGTATGGAGGGTACTATCATCGGCAAAGCTGTGTACTGGACATGAAGTTGCTTTCAACAGGTCGTTGATGTGAAGTAGAAATAGTGTTGGTGCGAGAATGGATCCTTGCGGAACACCAGCATTTATGAGTAGAGTGTCAGATGAAACTCCATCGACCACTACATGGAGAGACCTGTTTGAGAGAAAACTAGCAAGCAGAGAACACAGCTGAGGGGGCAAGCCATAAGACGGAAGCTTGGCGAGGAGTCCCTGGTGCCAAACTCGATCGAACGCCTTGGAGATATCTAATGCCACAGCTAAAGTTTCTCCATGCTTTTCAATAGATAGCTGCCATATATGTGAGACGTAAGCGAGCAGGTCACCAGTTGATCTCTGATGGCGGAAGCCATATTGCCTATCGTTGACAATTCCTGAGTCTTCCAGATATTTCATGAGCTCGATGTTGATGGCTTTTTCCATGACCTTTGAAATAATAGATAGCAGTGCGATAGGTCTGTAGTTGCTAGGTAGGGCCTTTTTGCCTTTTTTAGGGACTCGCTGTACTCTTGCAATTTTCCAATTGGACGGAAATACCCCCAAATTGTAAGAGTGGTTGAACAACTTGCAAAGAACAGGTGTTAGTTCGGGGGCACATTTCTTGAGAACAATCGGCGGGATTCCGTCAGATCCACAGGCTTTGTTGGTGTTGAGACCCAGCAAAATCTTTCTGATAGTACGTTGGCGAAAGGTGATCTCGGGCATGTGACTGTCAATAGGTGTAATGTTCGGGGGTTGTTTTCCCGATGAATCCAGAGTGGAATTTCCAGCAAATAGGTGCGCAAAGATATTGGCTTTTTCCTGGGCAGTCGTTGCTAGTGTTCCATCTTCTTTGGTTAGGGGAGGAAATGAGCTGTAAGTGAAATTTCTTCCCACAGCTTTCGCGAAAGACCAAAATGAACGGGATCCGTTAGGACATTCAGCAAGTTTTGATCTTATTTTGGCTTTGTGGGCATCTTTGAGCATTCTATTGTCTCTTTACATATGCCTCTAGCCTCGACATATGCTGCTCTGGTCTCAGGGCCCGGATTTTTTAGCCATCGATGGTATGCTGCCTGTTTGGAAGCCACAGCTCTAGAGCAGTTTCTGTTAAACCAGGTCTTATCGGATGATGTTCTTCTTTCGGTATTCGGTATGTAAGTTTGCATCCCCAACATGATGATTTCAGAAATTGTCTCAGCACATCGTGTTGGATCTACTGAAGAGAAACAAACTCTCTTCCATGGAAACGCTGAGAAAAACATACGAAGACCTTCCCAGTCGGCCGAATTGTGATGCCACATGAGACGGGGTGGTATTGTGCAGCTCGATGGTAAATGGAAAGAGCATGTTGTGGAGATGAGGGTGTGGTCAGAGTTTCCAAGTGGGGCACAAACTTCTATCCTATACGGGTCAGGATTGGTGGTGAGGAAAAGATCTAGTGTATTGGCAGACTGGTTGTTGACATCAGGGATGCGGGTTGGTAGCTCGACCAGTTGTTCTAGACCATGAGTGATGGCGAAGGCCTCGGCTTGACGACCTGCATCATCTGTTTTGTTAGAGAATTTGAGCCAGGCAGCGTTATGTACATTAAATCTCCCATGATTATGGTTTCAGCTGTTGGATGGTTCTCCTGAATGTAGTCCAGAATGAGAACGTGTTTGCCACCCTAGCTATTCTTCGAACAATACGTTTCTGTGCAATAAATACATTTTTAGACATTGAAGAGAGGCCCCAGAGACTCACGCCGTACCTCAGTCTAGAGTCCACCTGAGCATGGTACAAACTTAGCAATTGATCTATTTCCAGTACAAAAAGCAGATTCACAAAGAGGTATATCAAGGAGTTCAATTTTGAAATCAGTTGTTCACAGTGAGCTTTCCAGTCCAGAAACTGATCGAAATGAACACCTAAAAATTTTATAGGATCAAGGCTGTTCTCGAAGGTGCAATCTTTAAAATCAAACTGTAGTCGAGGAATGATATTCTGGCGATGGTGAAATTGAATAATTTGGGTTTCATTGGCATTGAAAAATAGATCATTGTTATTGAAATATTCGGATGCTGAGGCAATTGATTCGCTACATTCCTCAGCCATGGAATGGGAGCCAGAAGCTGACACAATCAAAGAGAAATCATCTGCATAGGCAGTGTGGTTTATTTCTCCCAGAACAGTTTCGATTTGGTTCACGTATAATATAAATAAAATGGGACCCAAAATAGATCCTTGTGGGACACCCATATTGGTAGAAACTGACTCTGAGTCAATCTTTGATGTTCTTCCGTTGTAACAATACTGTAAGGAGACATATTGTTCCTGATTTTTTAAGAAAGAAGAGATCCAATTCAAGGAGACCCCTCTAACACCATAATTCTCGAGAGTTGACAGGAGTTTGGTGTGATTGACACAGTCGAATGCCCTGCTCAAATCGCAAAATATTGAAGAAGGACACTCGCCTGCCTCAATCGAATCAATTATTGAATTAAACAATGATACTAGAGCCGTAGTGGTAGATTTTTTTGTCCGAAATCCATGTTGATTTTTACTCAGGATGTCATTTCCATCAATAAAATTCATGAGTCTGTCCAGAAAGGCGTATTCAAATATCTTAGAGGGGGAGTACGGGACAGTTACTGGCCTGTAATTGTTCATTAACTTTGGATAATTTTTTTTATGTATCGGAACAACCTTACCTTCTTTAATGATCTTAGAAAAGTGACCATCGGAGAAGGAGAGGTTAATTAGATTTGTTAGGGGGTTGATTATTGTATGTAGGATTTTCTTCAGTAGAAACAATGGGTCATCGTCAGGACCAGAGGATTTTTTGTTTTTCAATCTTCTATTTAACAAGCTTAATAATTCTAGTTCAGTATAAGGAAGAAGATATAGAGTGTGCAAAATGAAGTTATTATTAAAATCCATTTCATGTCCAATTCTGGTCGGGATATCCCTGGATTTGAAATGGACATCCATGACATATCCATTGAAGGATTTGAAATGGATATCATTCAGAAGATATCCTATGGATATCCATAAGTATCCACAGCAATTATGAATGTGTTTGAATTGCAAGGATAGTGTCTATTTCTGGGGTTCTTCCATGCTTGTACATATATAGATTGAATTTGTTGAAAAAATGTCATCTTTCGTTTTTCAACTGGATTTGAAATGGACATCCATAAGATATCCGTCGACGGATTTGAAATGGATATCCTTCAGAAGATATCATATGGATGGCCATAAGATATCCGGAGCAAATATGGATGAGTTTAAATTGCAAGATTGATTTTTATTGTGTCAATTTCTGAGTTTCTTTCATGCCCGTACATATGGATTGAATTTTTTGGAAAAATCTCATGTTTCGTTTTTCTACTTGATTTGAAATGGATATCCATCGACGGATTTGAAATAGATATCCTTCAGAAGATATCCTTGGGATGGCCATGAGATATACAAAGCAATCATAAATGAATTTAAACATTCTCGTAGATACACAAATTGTACCTTTTCAAAACTTTTACGTTGTCGCGGGGACCCTCTGTGACAGCCTGGCCATACTATGCGCATAATTACTGGCGACGTCTATCATTTTATTTTGTTGGGGAAGGTCATAGTCATAGGACTGAATCCAGACAAAAAGATCGTCTATGGCGTTTTGCATTGCCAAAGTTTGAAGGTTCTCTACTCTATGGGATTGGTGTTATTTTTGAGTCGTGTTTTTTTTTATTTTCCTTCGTTTTTTATACCCTGTTGATCTAGACATTATGGTTTTCATCTATAGCAATTGATTGTTTCCAAAGGGAATTATATATTGGCCGAATACAGGTCAATATCAATTGAAAAGGGCATAACCTATAAACATCCATTATTTCCAATGCATTTATGTGTTTGCTATTTGAGTTTCGATATTTTCAGAAATGCTGAAAAGCACGTCGTTACATTTGCCACAATACACGAGTTTTTCAAATGTCACAGTGCCCAGATTAAAAATGGTGTGAATGCCTACAACAGTGGACATGTGATAAAGATGATTTATCAGTAGATTCGAACATTTTTATATTGATGGCACTGAAAAAATGAATCTTTTGGAAGAATATTTGGGAACTGGATCGAAATTCAAAGCTGCTGTAGGTAAGTTGTAATTTTTTCTATTCCTTCTTCTAGAGCTCATTTTTAGGTACCTAAATGAAATCTCAAAAATAGGAGGAGGAACTCTGTATGACTTTGTGGAACGATGCCTTTCTTCCATGCTCACACAATGTTTGCCCCCGAATATAGCTGGTATGGAGCAAAAAAAATAAACTAGACAGCTAAAACTGGCTGAATTATCAGTAGGTGAAAAGCCCAATCAGTCGTTCAATTTATTTGATAATAATTTGTATTGCCTGTTAGTTCAGTGAGAATGCAAAATTTCCAAGAAAAGTTAATGTCAAAAATGCTTATAAATATATATATATATATATATATATATATATATATATATATATATATATATATATATATATATATATTGTTGAAGAAGGGTAGTCTCGTGACTGGACTAGTTGAAAATAACTATGAATTTGAAATAAACTTATATAAATTCTAATCATTTTAGTAATTTCAACAACCCTTCCATTTTAGCAGTAGAGAATAACTACCACAAAAGGAATTTCCTTGAAATGGTTAACATAAAAAATGAACCGAATAGCATGGATAAACGATCTGATATTTCCAACCTAAGTGTCATTTACAATTATTTGTTGAAACTTGATTCTAACTGAAGTTTTGAAAGATAAAAAAACTGCTTAGTATTTCTTGATTTTTTCTCTCATTTATCAATTTTTGTCATATAGATTGGTACTATTCCTTTTGTTATGTGGACAAAACACATGTTTCTCCCATGACATTTTGACTTTGACATATGACACTTGACACTTCATGTCATGCATTACCTGTCATCCACCATTTTCCTTTTTCAGTCATGCTTCAACCATGTGGTAATTTTGTACTTGTCAAATTTTAAATTGTTCAAATTAAGTTTCTTAAACAATATGTGCGTTTGCAATTGTTTAATTTTTATATATATTACTAGTAGTGTTTCATAGTGATTTGATTTTGAAAAATTTCCTCAATCACAAAATGGTGATTAGATCGCTGTCTTCACTTAACCTCACCTTAGTAAGTTCTATAGATTTGTTTAAAATCGTATTTCACAATTGTGTTTTCCATTTTTCACAGCTGTCTTGATAATGAAAATAAACATTTTCGAAAGCTTGACAAAATAAGAAAGAGTTTTTCTTTTTTCACTGGCCATTAAATTCGACTGCAACCTCAAGGAATATCCTTTCTACTAAGTTTATTTCAAATTCATAGTTATTATATATATATATATATATATATAATATATATATAATATATATATATATATATATATATATATATATATATAGTACACAATAAAAAGAGAGGGCAAAACTAGGGCAGTGGTATATATTATCATCATCAGTATTCGAATTCAAAAGAAAGCATAATATTTCTCGGTATTTTTTTGTAGATTTCAACATAAATTATACCCGTGAATATATACATATCATTTCAGAAGCGGCTGACCTTAGTGATACGACGGAAAATAAAAAAGCTACTGAAGAAGCCATCTAAGCTTGGCTGAGAAGGGCCAAAGAATGGCATCTGTCATCTTCTAGAATAAAGGAAACACCTGGATGGACGAAGAAAATAGCATTCTATTTTTTCTTTAACTTTATTTTTATGATTATTCTGCATTTAATATTGAAATGTTTTCAGAGTTTATATATACATTTTATTTGTTGGTAACCCCGAAGTTTATGTGAATTTTATTAATACATTTTTTTGTTCAATATTATTAATTCATTTCCCTCCAGATCGCTATTACTATTTTATCTTCGATGGATATCCCCGAAGGATATCTTTCGAATATCTCTGAAAGAATCAGATATCTTTTGAATATCTCTGAAGGATACCTCAAGGATATTCCTGAAAGATATCTCATGGACATTTCTGGAAGATATCTCATGGATATCCTTGAAGGATATTCTATGGATATACAGGTTGTTCCGCTTTGGACATCCATCGGATGTCCATAAGATATCTTTTGGATATAAATTGGATGTCCATAGTACATCCATAAAATTAATGAAGGGTGTCCAATGGATATCCATTGGATGTCCATGTGTTATCTGGGCTGTATCATCCCTGGGTCGTCCTCCATTTGCTACTAGGACGTCCCTGGGATATCCTTTATCGAGACATGGTCGGGATGTCCCAGGGACATCTACTTTCCACCGAACAGGATACCCAAGGGATGTCCTGGTACGTCCCAGGGATGTACCAAGTCCCGACAATGGACATCAAAGGGACACCCTAGGGATGTCCCAGGGACATCCCCTGGACGTCCTCGAATGTCCTTTTCTTTCATTCATTCAATTTGAAAAATTTCAATGGAAAATATATAAATAATGAAATCTAAAGATTTTTAACACAAAACGGGTTTAATTAAGAAATTAATATGTCATATTGTCTTAAAATGTGATAAAAAAACAAAAAACAGAAACTTATTCTATATATAAATTCTTATGACAAACAAAAAAAGACTAGGGGAATCAGTTGAAAATTGTACACATATTAGGCATTTATTGCAGGCATTGCATTATCTTTTTCTCTGTGGCTTCTCTCCTTGGTCCTCCTAAAAAAACGTCCGCAAAGCCTCCTCAATCTGTTTTTTACTGTCAATAGCCTCAGAAGACCCTGTAACAAAGATATTATTGCAGGTGGAATTGAATTAACCATGAAAAAAATTACTAATACGAATATCATGTTATAGCTCTTTTGGGATTTACAATAGATAAAAATACTCACCAAGTATTATTGCTGCATGTGTTATGTTGTGTTTCAAGGCACATTCAGTTAGCTTTGAATTCATGTTAACATTTTCATGGAAGTTCCCAACAGGATAATTTTGAACTAGGTCTTCTCTTGGTAGGGCTCAATTCTCCAAGGGAAGAACCATCAGACAAATGTTCAGAACTTGATTCACATTGATCAACTCCAGGAATATTTTATCTGAACTTGTAGAAGGTAATTTTTATGAATATCATAATTTACAGCCATTAATCGACTAGTAGAAGGCCCAGTACAAGCCTCTCAAGATTCTTCATTTTGTCTTCCAAGTTTTCCTGTCCTTTTATAATATTTACTCAGTGTATTTTTTGTCTCAAGCCTTGAGGATACCTTCCTCCTACGATCCATCATATTAATATGTACCTATAATAGATTAATGAATATACTATAAACATACTTGATATTCAGAATCGAATAACCATATTATTGGAACAATCAAGTCTTCGATCCAAAAGATTACATTCAATTTTTTGATATTTGTTTTGCCAACTTATTGTTTCAATTTTCCGACTATGATATACAGGACACTAAAACTGATAAAATACTTCAAATGCTCACAAAAATTGTCAAACACAAAAGGATGCCGGTAATCTTTTTACATCGAACAAAGAAAAATTAGAAACTTGCACATTATGCAAAATGCAAAGTGAGGTTAACATTGCCAGATCATCAAATAATTCAAACAATGTTGCCAAAGCCAAACAGGACAAAACCACAGAAAACGAAATGTAATTGTGTTTGGGATTTCTGTATAATTTGTATCATTCTTGAGAATTTAAATCAAGGGTATATTATGCAGTGATAATTTTTTGCTTGCGTAATGGTCACTTTCCAGAAATTTCTGAGATCTATTTCCATTTTCTTCATAGTTATTTTCCAGAAAAAACAAACATTTTCCAAACAAAATATCATCTTTGAATTTTCAATGAACATTTTGATGAGTTTGGACGATTCCTATATATGAGAATGGATATCAGAAATACCAGGGACATGAATGGGACAACCTATGGATATACCAGATGGGATGTCCTCTGGACAACCTCTGCGAGACATCCCCTGAATGTCCCAATCATGTCCTTGTACGTACCGCGGTACAAAAAGGACATACCTAGGACATCCCTGTGTTGTTAGGATAGAAACAAAAACATCTAAAAATGTGTCTTAAGTTTTGCTAAATATGATTTATGGGTTAAAAGATGTGGACGAAGTGATGGTCGATTCGAACTGGTTGTTCATGTTAATGAAAATACATATATTTGCTCACTTCAGTTCGTAGGAGAAAGTGGTCCAACAATAGACAGAACATCCCGTTTCCATCAGTTGTGTAAAAAAGAATCATTTCATCAGGTAATTTTGATCCATTTTGTGCTATAACCTCAAATGATGAATGTTTTTTACAGGTAAAACTAGCAAAGACCGGTTTAGCTCCACTATTAATAATTTGTATTTTCTGATTATTTATCTTAATTTTTTTAATTATTGATATAATAATTAATTTAAATCTAATATGAATGTCATTGTTATCCTAACCGTTCTACAAGTTCAGATTTTTTTCCACCTTGTTGGATACAGTTATGTGCTTCAACTGTTGTATGTACTAATAAAGCACTATCAATTGATTGTTCATTTAATCACACTGATAATAAGGGTAATAACCAGTGTTGTCCAGTCATATTTACTAAAAGTGCCCCAAATTTTCATATTACCCGCTTTTTAACATGGCGGATGCGCTTGCGCATGACAAGTAGTGAAAAGGCCTATCCACCACCATTTCGAATTTCTTATAAAGAATGACGAGATATTTTCACAGACGATTTTGAAAGTATGAGGTTTATGCAATCAAAAATTCCAGTAACTCAGGAAGAAAGTGCAACGTGGTATTTAAAATAAACCATTCAAACAAATGAAAAAAAAAGGAATAAAAAATCCCAAAAGTGGCATTATTTATCATCAGACAATTATTTTCACAACACATTTATTTTTTCCTGTGTTCATATTGAAACTTTGAAGAATATAATCTATAGCCAAATAGTGTTACGGGTTGGTTTTTCACCCATAATCCACAGCAATAATTGAGGCCCTTTCCCGAATGCAAAATTCACATTCGGAAAACAAATAGGTAATAGATTCATGGAATGTGAAAAACTATTTCGTTCATAAATTCAAAAAACTCGAAACTGCAACCATTATTTTGAACACACAGTAAATTTTGACTAATTTTCGTGCGATCTGATGCATTTCTGAGGATTTCTCCTATAATTTCATTAAGATACATAGTCTAGTCAACAAGTGCTTTTTGGACCAACTTTTTTCAGCAGTCTCCGAAAATTATGATCGAGGTGTCATTCGATTCGGAATGACATTAGATGATTTTTGAAAAAAAAAATGAAGTTCAGCTTGCAAAAATTGTAAAAGTTATTAACAATTAACTAAAAAAAAAGGGGGCTTTGGTTTTTTGCAAATGTCTCAAAAACTAATAAAGATTTTCCAAATCTGAAAACGGGTACTTTGGCTTGGGCAAGCCACGCCCACTTTGGACACTTTAACAATAAAAATTATTCAAGCATACTAAATATGAAAATAAAAAATTGAAAAAATTCAGACACTAACTGAACAGATGAATGAACAATAATCCGCTTGAGAAAAATTTTTATCACAATTTTTCAATTAGTTATTCAATAGTAAATTAATGATTTTTTTCTGCTTGAACATGAACATTGCAAGTGTGATAATTGTTAAACTATAAATTTAAGATTTTTTTCCTCTCTTGGAGCAATTCTTGAAAGGCTTCAGAATAGAACCCCGTTGGAAAAATTAAAAAAATTTCATTTTTCAGTTTATTAATAATTTTCGTTGTTGCAAAATTAAATACTTAAATTAATCATTGAAAAAAATGTTTTTTTTCAAATATTATTAACGATCCGTTTTTATGTTATCAGAAACTGCATAGAACAGAGAGGATTCCTGAGGTAGGTAACTTCAAATTGGTCTTTCTCAAAACCTTACATTTTGAGGAAAAGTGCAATAAGTCAACAACGCCGTAACCGAATTCCAAAAACTATACATGAAATGATATAAGAATTAAACGTAAAATCTAAATATGTGATGTTATATAGGGTGTTCTATTGAAAAAAAAAATATTTTGGTCTGTAGCACCTATACGAAACATCCTGTATTTTCAAAATTGTACCAAAAGTTAGCTCCTATAAAAACCTGGAACTTTTGTGAAAATATTTTCCCCAGTCTCCTTTAGGAAGCTAGATATTGCCTGTCACATTGTATTAAGGGACAACCGGTATATACTATAATATATTCTTACATTTTTCGGAATAAAGGTCTGATTCAGTTAACGTGTATAATTCCTTTAAACAACGTTTCGACATATAGTTTTTGTCATCTTCAGGTTCTTATATTTCTCTCTGTTGCAATTTTCTTGTTTATGCTTGAGTAATCTTTCAGTAATTTCGTATTGTTTCGTTCTATTATATTTTCCATCGTTGTGAATTATCCATTCATTTTATGGCAGTATCTAGTTGCCAGCCTAAAATATGTTGTCTTTAGTTTCTTGACACCATATACAGGGTGTAATCTATCGTATTGCACACCCGTGAATGACGAGTGTATAATGTGATTTTATAACGAATTGCACTGGTTAAAAATCTGAAAAAAATTATTGATAACATGTTTTATTCATTGTAAAATTCGACAAAATTTTGGGTAGAGCCACCCACCTAATTTCAGGTGACTTGCTTGGAGAAAAACTCGACATATGAATAATGTAGAATGTTGAACTGATTGTATGGTGAATGTATAGATTGCAGGCTGCCTGAGATAGATATTCAATTTCAAAGTGAAGAAAATATCTAATTAAATCAAATATACTTTATTGTCTGAAGATGATAAATCCCATTGACAAAGTCATTTATAAATAAAAGGATGAAAACTATAACTAGGTACAAATACACATGATAAATAAATTGGTACAAAATAAATAATGAATAAAATATACAAAATAGGCACACACGTAAATCAGATAATTTTTTTTACATTTTTAATGTGTTAGTTAATAATAAACATGCTTAAAAAATAAAATATTTGTACAAAATTGATATTAGAATTATCATAATTGAAAACAGCTTCGTATTATATCATGGTGCTATTCAATAAAACATATATTACAAAGTTGAATTTCACACAAAAACTTCGCACAATAGAAGTCATCTAATGAATTGAAAGCATTCGCCTGAAGACTTCTTACAGAATTTTTGAATTTTCTTGCATCAGCTATGATTTTAATCTCGTTGGGTAGATTATATAATTATAAATTATGGAGTTTTTTATTTGTGTCTATGTTGGAATTGGTAAGGTTATATTAAATGTTTGTCTAGTGTTATATAGTGTTTTTTATGGATTTCGTTTATAAATTTCTTATGAATGAGACATATTGTTTCTAAAATAAAAATACAAGGTAGTGGTAATATTTTATGTTTGATGAAGAGTGGCTCGCAAGAATCCCGGAACTTTGCCTTGCACATACACCTTAATGCTCTTTTTGCAAGACAAAAACCATATTGAACTACAAGATCCCCAAAAACAAATTCCGTGTCTCAGGTGTGAGTCGACTAAAGTATAATACATACTTTTTGCCATATCTTCACCAAGTTCCCATGAAGTGGTTCTCACAGCAAAACATCCTGATGCAAGTTTTCTTCCGAGTTTTTCAATGTGATCTTCATATTTCAGTTTATCATCAATATGTAAACCCAGAAACTTTGTTTCTGTCATATTACTGACCACTTGATTTACTAGATGAAGCTCTTGTAAATTACATTTGAAAGTAAGGATGTTAGTTTTTGAGATATTGAAAGATAGCTTATTAGCGTCACACCAATCATTCTCAATCATTTGATGCAGTTTTGAGCCATTTTTATCATGTGGTGTCATCTGCAAATTAGGTGAACTCTCCCGAAATATTAATTGAAGCTAGATCATTCATGTACAGTAGGAAAAGCGTTGGTCCCAGAACTGACCCCTGAAGAACTCCCCATTAGATTCCCAAATTTTGCGATAAACTGCCTTGAAGAGATACGCTTTGAGTTCGTCCAGATAAATAAGACTCAAACCACTGGATAACTACATCTCGAAAACCATATTTCTCCAATTTTTGCATCAAAATTTTGTGGTTAACACAGTCGAAGGCCTTTGTCAGGTCACAAAAAATCACTGCAGCAACTTCTCTATCATTCAGTTTCAGATAAACATTTTGAAGAAGATTAATAGAAACTTTTTAACAAAAAATTAAACCAACGAAATACGGAACTGGAAAGTAAAAAATAAAATAAACTTTCTTAGTCTCAATAACTAAGCTCCTAAACTAATGTAAGTAACTGATTTTGAGTCGGCGCCAAACAAACAAGCAAATGGATTAGGTAAGGCGTAAAATGATGGTATCCAGTTGCGATAATTTTTTTGGAGTAATTTATTGAACTTCGTTGATTGTTCGTTTGGTGCCGATTCAAAATTAGTTACTTACATCAGTTCAGGAGCTTAGGAGAAGATTTATTTTATTTTTTACTTTTCAGTTCCGTATTTCGTCGGTTTAATTTTTTTGTTAAAAAGTTTTTATCTTTCAATTTTTTGTGGCTGAAATCTACTAATTACTACCTACTTGTGTTTTGATTACTTCGAAAATACTTACCTACCCACCTTACTTCAAGTATTACCAGTTAAATAATATGATTATCTACTTCAACTATTAGTTGTAATATAAATTTTTTTTGTTGTTCTGGTTAGTTCATTTCATCACTTTGTATATAATTCCATCCTCTCGTAGAATAAAATGATTGTGACGGATGTAGGAGAACGAAAATAGTGACATTAGCGATCTGTCATTGTCAACTACATATGTGTGCCAATGTTCACAAGTGAAAAATAAATTATTCCCTATTTTTCTACCCGTAAGGGTGGATAATTCCATTTGAAATCTAAATATGATCAACTATGAGGTATACCCTATCTAATAAAAAAAAATCATCCAAATCGAAAAACCCAGTACAAAGTTATGCCTGATAGAATCGGTTAGCGGACCAGAATTCAGAGTGATCAATATCCTTCATTTTGCTACCCTTAGGGGTGGATTTCATCCTTCAAATCCAAATGGGACCAACTTCAAAGTACACCCTATCCACTGAATCATCGGAATTGGACGTCTTAGTAGAAAGTTATGTGTGATCATACATAAAAAATTATTTAAAAAATATACGCGTCGACCAGAGAACCTCCTCCTTTTTGGTTTCGTCGGTTAATGAAAGGAAATGAAACTTTCATTATCACTGGCAGGTTTTCTAATCAGAAGAAGGGGTCGTAAAATTTTTGCGGACACTCTGATACCTTTTTTTAACCACGGTGTTTTAGCTTTATTCTTGATTTTCTTAAGCGGAAAGCTCCTATTGAAAACATTAGAAAGCACGGACTGAAATCTGGTCAAAGGGTCACTGCATATCAATGCTTCACTCCTGACGAGGGCATTACAATGATTCCTGAATTCATCAAAATTTTGTTTACTAAATATTCTTCCAAAACGTTTTATTCTACCAGGTAATTCAAATACTCGAGGTACGTAACATAATACTGCTTCATGGTCTGAAAGACCTGCATTGATGACGTCACATTTTATATTTTCCATGTTAGAACAAACTTAATCTATTATGGAACTAGAAAATTTTGAGTGACATGTTGGCAATTTAACATGCATCTTTAAATTGAAGCTTATTAATGAATTTTCCAATGATTAAGCTTATTAATAAAGTTTCCAATGATTTTGTGGACATCTAACCTTGTTATATCCAAACTGATGATAAAGTCAGAGCTAGTTGACTTCATACTCTGCTTTAAGGCACTCATCATAATTATCACAGTTACTGGTAAGAAACAAACGACACAAACACTATTGAAAAGGGAAACATTCATTTGCAATAACAAATTAATTTATTCAGAATAATACATAGATATAAAAATTAATTCAAAATTACAAAAGCGATGTTTCAAATATAAAATAATATCAAGATGAAAATCTTGATTGAAGCCCGGGATTCGAAGTGATGGCGCATTTGCTGTTACAGTTGGGGGAAAACTCTGAAAAACCCACAACACCATCAGAATTCAGATCATCAACTTTCTCATAGAAAAGGACACATGCTCCCTGGGAGATGAGAGAATCAATCTTGGAAAATACACGGGAGTCATCGAAGAAGTGCCAACAATTAGAATAAGGGTGTTTGCAATATGCCGTCTAGTGTCCATTGGAAATGCTGCCGCTATGTTTTGGAAAATCACGGCCAATGTTATGGTTCAGACATCGGGTGGACTGAACACTGTTGGCAATTACCTCAAATTCTTCCCGCGACAATTTTCTAGGTAGAATATTCCCACTATAATAATGTTTTGATTGACCAAAACGTACATGAATGATTTGAATAGAAAGGTTCCATTGGTATCTAGAAATATCAAAAAATTATTAGCGAAAATATTGTTAAAAAAAGTTACCGCACGCCACCTTGTATGCGGAAACGGCATTGAGCTATAAATATTTTATTAATTGCCGAACGCGTCATAGTGCCTGGGCGTACCGCTAATGGTACTCCTTTTTAGGGTCGTCTAACATCTCTCTTTGCATATTTAGTGACTATTTAATAGGCAGGTATACATCTGAAAGCATTTGAATGACAATTTGTAAACAGTAAACAACAACCTGTCCGATTAAATTATTCGGAACAAGATGACTTTTTTTTCGTTGGTCATCTTCATAAAAATATGGGTATTCGAATTGTGTATGATTTTCTTATCTGTAGGAGTTCGAATCAGAATTCGGGAAATGAAACTGTGGTAATTGCTTGGCATTCTTTTAATTCTCCTTTCCAAATCGATTAGGTCGCTGAGTTCAGTTTTGTAAATAAAAGGGCCCTACAGACTAAGATGTCTGAAAACCCTGGTGCTTGAACTGATTCGATATTGTTTAGATTTTCGAGGGGACACCATACTAAACCATATTTTGTATAACTCTTCCATTATGTCGATTAGAGATATATCTATTTTCAACCGGCGAAACCAAAAAGGAGGAGGTTCTCTAGTCAACGCGTATATTTTATTTTTTTATGTATGATCACGCATAACTTTTTACTGAGACGTCCGATTCCGATTTAAGGCCCAATTTAAAAAAAATCCGAAAATGAAGGTATTGATACTCACCCTCTGAATTCTGGTCCGTTAACCGATTCTATCAGGCATAACTTTGTACTGGGTTCTTCGATTTGGATGACTTTTTTTTTAATAGATAGGGTATACCTTATATTTGGATTTCGAATGAAATTATCGACCCTTACGGGTAGAAAAATAGGGGATAATTGATTTTTCACTTGTGAACATTGGCACACACATACGTAGTTGACAATGACAGATCGCTACTGACATTATTTCTGTTCCACATCCGTCAAAATCATTATATTCTATGAGAGGATGGAATGATATACAAAGTAATGAAATGAACTAACCAGAACAACAAAAATAATTTATATTACAACAAATAGTAAAGTAGATAATCAAATTATTTAACTGGTAATAGTTGAAGTAAGGTGGGTAAGTAAGATATTGTATCAGAAAGTAATCAAAAAACAAGTAGGTAGTAATTAGTAGATTTTAGCCACAAAAAGTTGAAAAATAAAAACTTTTTAACAAAAAATTAAACCGACGAAATACGGAACTGAAAAGTAAAAAATAAAATAAACATTCGTAGTCTCAGTAACTGAGCTCCTAAACTAATGTAAGGAACTAATTTTGAGTCGGCGCCAAACGAACAATCAACGAATTTCATTGAATTACTTCAAAAAAATTATCAGAATGTCATCGCGCAACTCGATGCCATCAATTTTACGCCTTACCTAATTCATTTGCTTGTTTGTTTGGCGCCGACTCAAAATTAGTTACTTACATTAGTTCAGGAGCTTAGTTACTGAGACTAAGAATGTTTATTTTATTTTTTACTTTTCAGTTCCGTATTTCGTCGGTTTAATTTTTTGTTAAAAAGTTTTTATGGTGAATAAAGTCTATTTGTTAACATGGTTTTCTGGGTTTTCACCTTCCAAATCTAAGAATCAAAAAACAAGTTATTGAGAAAATCTATACAATTGTAGGTCAATAAATTAATTTTCCCTGATAAGTTATTGCGTTTACCTAATAAATCTACAATGAAAAAAAAAAACCGTTTTGAATATAGAGATATAGTTCCAGAAACGTCAATTTTTTTTAATGAATTAATTTGCCCTTCTATATTTGTATAGATTTTCTTTATTGTTCCAGTTTGCATATTTTCAAAGGTAATAAATCCAGAAAAACATGTTAGAAAACAATATTCCTTTGCAAAAAAGAACTTATAATCAAATCTATTTTTATTTCAATTCAGGCAAAGCTATTTTCTCAAACATCGGATATAGTTCAGTATTTGTTCAGGAAATATCTAATTATTTGGCATTTTTATCGTTTTTACTTTTCATGGGATATTTTTTTTCTAATACTGTTCATTTACATACAATGACGTTGTACTGTGGTACCAAAAGACTTGTTTACGTTATGTCTCGTATACTCACTTGGCGGCTCGTGTTTATGCCATTGATACATTGATATGCGTCAGTTCGATTGAACTGAATAAAATCTCTAATATATTTTTCAGTCAGGGCCGTCTTGAACCAAGTTTATACAAAATTTCTTGGCACCTCTTTTCACAACAAAGGCCAAATTCTGAGATACGGTTTTGTTTATGTTAAATCCATCGTACGATCATGATCAAAAGGTAAATTATTTTTATCAATAATATATTATTTCCAATAGTAATTTGAGAAAAACGTGGTAAGGATGATTTTCTGTTGGTGAAGGGTAGAAAGAAGGATTTCTTGAAATTAATGGATACGACGTTTGTTTGAAGGTTGTAGACGATGTGGTAACTTGATTACTATCGAAAAGGACCGATTCTTCTCGATGGGATCTTCCCTTTCTCCAATCATCGCCAACATATACATGGAGTGGTTCGAGGAATTGGCTATACGGGAGGCAGAATACAAACCAAAGCTGTGGTTGAGGTACGTGGATGATACCTTCATTATATGGAATCACGGAGACAAACATCTCCAGGATTTCTTCTCAAGAATTAACAGAATCAGGGATTCGATCAAATTCACGATGGAAATGGAAACCAACAGTGCCTTACCCTTCCTCGATGTGAACGTTGAGAGAATAGGCAATGAAATCCGCACTTCCGTCTACAGAAAGAAGACACATACGGGGCAGTACCTCAGTTACAGCTCCAACCATCCGAGTTCGACGAAGAGAGGGATCGTGAGAACATTGGTAGAGAGAGCGACGCACATATGCAACGACGTGGAGTCACTAGATGCCGAATTAAACCACATTAGAGAGGACCTCCACCGAATGGATATCCCAAAAACTCCTAGGAGAAGTATTCGACGAGAACGAAGACATCAGCAACAACAAAGCACAGTGATCTGCCTTCCCTTTAAAACGATCAGATGTGTTTCTCCTGAGAGATCAAGAAGGATCGGAAACAAGTTCAACATCAAGAGCTGCTTCCAATCCGGCAGTACTTTACGGAGTTTCCTGACCAAGACCAAACCTGACAACAAAAATGAATTCAGTAAGAATTGCATTTATGAAGTTCCATATGAATGCGGAGATTCCTACATTGAAGAGACCGTTATCGGTAAGATTGGATGAGCACAAGAAAAAGGACTCAACGTGGAGAAACATCAAAATCGGGAATCGCTGACCACGCCTGGACTGAGCACCATCGAGTTCTATGGGACGACGCAAGTGTTCTACATAGAGAGGAGCATTGGTTCAAACGAAAGTTCAAAGAGGCCGCCTACATCGAAGCCAATAACGCCTTTAGTCAACCAAGCGTTGAGATCAAGAACGTATGGAAACCCCTGATTGCTCTTTCTGGAGGGCTGCAGAGGCGCGAAACTTCACGCACCACCACACCGCGCGAAATTACATGCACCGCTGCACATGGCGGAATTGCACGCACCTAAACTTGTCAGTATTCACCTGGAAACGATTGCAGATACAAGCATTCGAAACGTCGTGAAAACCTTTTGAATACATTAAGACGATGGACGTCCGAAACGATAGTAATGGATACGAGTTTGCTACCAAACCAGTCTCTGATAATATTAAGATACGACTCTGCATTGCTTCTGACTTCAACCCAATTATTACCCTTATAAAATATTGCAGTATCATCTGCGAAGGTAATTATTTTGCCCTTTGTTGGCAAGGAAAATAATCCATTGATATAAATCGAGAGCAGAATCGGCCCTGAAACTGTTGCCTGTAGAACACCATACTCTATGGTCTTGTAACTACTCATTTCATCATTGATCTTTACACATTGTTTTCGTTCTTCAAGATATGTTGTGAAAAGCTTGAGGCAATAATTTCTTATTCCTTTACTAAGGTAGATAGTAATATTGGGTGACTCACGGTGTCAAAGGCTTTTGCATGGCTCACTTTGATCCAGGGATTCGTAGATTTCTGATGTTAGTTCAAGTATGGCGTCCTCAGTAGATTCACCTTCTTTGAAACCAAATTGCGTAGTAGAAAGAAGATTTTTTTTTTTAAATAGCTTATCAGTCTTGCTTTTCAGATTTTTTCGAATATTCAACTAAGGTTCGTGATTAGTGAAATGGGCCTGTAGTTTGTTACTTCGGTTTTATCGCCGTTTTTGTAAATGGTACTAACTACAGAGTTTTTGAATTTTGATGGATATATTCCTGTTTCTATTGATTTGTTGAATATATTTGTTAACCGACGAAACCGAAAAAGAGGAGGTTCTCTAGTCGACCCGTATATTTTTTTTTTTTTATGTATGATCACGCATAACTTTTTACTGAGGCGTCCGATTCCGATAATTCTTCTTTCAGTGGATAGGGTGTACTGTACTCCGAATGTGGTCCCATTTGAATTGAAAAAAAATCCACCCCTAAGGGTAGCAAAATGAAGGATATTGATCACTCACCCTCTGAATTCTGGTCCGTTAACCGATTCTATCAGGCATAACTTTGTACTGGGTTCTTCGATTTGGATGTTTTTTTTTTAATAGATAGGGTATACCACATATTCAGATTTTGAATGGAATTATATACCCTAACGGGGAATAAAATGGGGGATAATTGATTTTTCACTTATGAACATTGGCACACACATACGTAGTTGACAATGACAGATCGCTACTGACATTATTTCTGTTCCACATCCGTCAAAACCATTATATTCTATGAGAGGATGTAATGATAAACAAAGTAATGAAATAAACTAACCAGAACAACAAAAATAATTTATATTACAACAAATAGTGAAAGTAGATAATCAAATTATTTAACTGGTAATAGTTGAAGTAAGGTGGGTAAGTAAGTATTTTGGAAGTAATAAAAAAACAAGTAGGTAGTAATTAGTATATTTTAGCCATAAGAAATTGAAAAATAAAAACTTTTTAACAAAAAATTTAACCGACGAAACACGGAATATCAGAATGTCACCGCGCAACTCGATGGCATCATTTTACGCCTTAATTAATTCATTTGCTTGTTTGTTTGGCGCCGACTCAAAATTAGTTACTTACATTAGTTTAGGAGCTTAGTTACTGAGACTAAGGTTTATTTTCTTTTTTCTTTTCAGTTCCGTATTTCGTCGGTTTAATTTTTTGTTAAAAAGTTTTTATTTTTCAATTTTTTATTGCTAAAATATACTTATTATTAGGGGGTTTGATATGGGACCCGCAATTTGTTTAAGGGTTTCTAATTTCAGGTTGTCCATGCCAGGAGCTTTTTTATTTTTCAGCTCTCCAATGATATTGATGAATTCACTTGGAGATGTTGGACTTAAAATATTGAGTTATTGAAGATATTTTCATTCGAAACGTAGCTTGGATTTCTAGTAATTTTAGTTGCTAGGTTTTTGCCCATATTGATATAGTTGTCATTGAACCGTTCTACAATTTTTTTGGGATCAGTGGTTATGTTACCTGATTCATCTTTGATTGGGTGTATTTAGTTTGATTCACTCTTCCCAAACATATCGTTTATATTGTGCCAAAGTTTCTTTGAGTGATTTTCATTACAATTGATGCGAGTTTTGTAATAGTCAGTTTTAGTTTTCTTTATGAGTTTGCTGAGCGTATTTTCATAATTTGTATATTTGAACGTGAAATTGTAATGACGAAACGTCACATTGTATTATTCCGATCGACCAATTTTTGGGAATTTATCGATCAATGCACTCTTGCGACGGTCCTGTTTTCAACATTCGATGAGACCACCAGACCACCCCGAATTTAGGAGTGTTCAGTTCACCCGTGTAGGTATATTTCCAATTAAACGAATAGCGATCATATATGAACATAAAAGTTCCAAAAGTTATGTCTTTTTTCAGTTTGTTTGTTTTGTTTCGGGAAAGGTAAAAATAAAAAATAAAAATTTTTTTATTTTCGAACGTTATGTTATGAATTCTAGAATCTGCGGCATTTCGAAAATTCAACAGATTCAAATAAATATTGTGGGTATTTCAGAGACATATTGTCAATCCTCTTCAATAATTTTCATATATTGATTGGTTGGGATTTGTCTTTCAATATTTCAATGTTGCCTGCCACTACAGAATTGTGAAATGTGTGTTTGTTCATTCCTATAAAAAATAAACAATTTTAATATAATCACAATTTTGACTAGCAATTTTCAATAACAATTTCTAATTGTGATTACTGTATAAAACTTCGCCGCATCTTTTGCACCAGCTCTCTACATCGTCCCGACATTGAACCCAATTCGCTGTGTGCAAGACTGGTAAAGCCCTCTAGTGACTCGATAGCTGAAGTTTTCCTGGTTTACTTCCAACACTCACTATTTTAAACAATTTAATTTTTTTAACAATTTCTAAATAATCCACCCCGATGTAACAATTTTGTGCTCACTACTAGTTCCAGATGAATTTTTTTTTCTGTCAGAGAAAAAAGTAAGTAAATGATAAAAAATATTTGTATCGATAGATACTTCACCGCATTTGGAGGTTATCCATGTCAAGTTTTAGATATTTTGAATATCATAAAGTAATGCTACTTCTGTAACGGCAAGTAATGGGCTTGCTCGTCAGTTTATTAAGGTCGCAGGTTCATAAGGTCTTGAGAACATAAAAAGTGAGGGAGCCAAGTAGTTTAACAAATTAAAAAAAGTACCCATATAACCCTGGCTAGCTTTAACCTGACGGGAAACTACTGAATAACATCAGATTCATTTAATGAAATTCTCAAATAATATAATATCAGAAAAGGAATGAGGTTCACAATTTTAACTGAATATGGGATCCCACTTTTACCCTTGCAAGGATGTAAGAATGTTGAACGATCCCTAAATAATACAAACACGTTCAAGACTCAAAATATTGCGTATTGTTTATACAGTACAAGTAACGATGTTTACTCTTAGTACTTGAACTGCATTACATTCAACATTAGTTCACATGTAAAGCCAATTGCTTTTGTAACCAAAACCAGTTCGTGAAAATTAAAACACAAATAATCCTCTGCGAGGTACTTCGTCCTGATAGAATGCCGTGTATGACAGACAACTCGGAAAGACATCAAAAGTATCTCTGTGCCTTGTACATAAGGCTGACTGATCAGTTCACAACACCGTCCAGGCGTTATTTGCTTTTTATCACCGGCTCAACACCGTCCTACGGAACTTGGTTAATACTTTCACTGTCCACTTGTAGACGATCAAATGGAAAACGGAAAACATCTCAAATATTTATCGAATGAAAACCTCACGTCCCGGAATTAGAGATTGAAATATCGTGGAATAACAGAACACTTATGTCTTTGCTGTAGTTTATGTGATGCCGTTGAGAATGTATAAAATTTACACGTACTAGGTATTTTTGGTACTATTTTTGCAATCGACTACACAGCAAACGCGTGGGCTCATTGTTATTATATGTATGTTGTTATACTACCCAACTACGATAATAATAATGTTTATTCATCTGAAGTATGGTACAATATTTTTAAGTGATTTGTGAATAAACGGGGAGACCTCAGAAACTGAAAGTTTTCAGCTTGTGCTTGTGATTACCAGGATCATTACCTACTTCTGCCACCATGGGCGCTGTCATAGTTTCATCTATCCCCTCCACCCTAATGCTCACAGCGAATAGAACCTCTGCTTGATCAAAGTTTTATTGATTCCCAGACGTCCTCCTGATTGTCCTTTGTGAATTTCTTTCAAGACGTCACGTATCCTCTTCCTGGGCAGAACCAGTTGAGAAAATGGTGACCACCCATCAGCTGACTCCCATACCCGTTCTCCACAACCAGGAAATCCCATTGTGCCCACATTTCTTTGAAGATGGAGATCCGAAATATCTCTCCTGGAGAGTCTGGCAGTTCCGTCCTCTTTCCAATGTAGAAAGTCCCCAATGTTTTGATCGGTTCCTGGTCCTGACTCATGTGTGCGGTGGTCCATTTGTCTTCAGTTAACAGTATCGTGCTTTAATATCGGCGACTTCTTCATGACCATGTCTAGGGTCTATTTTAATAGCCCTCAAACTCCTAGAAAGCCACGTTATTTATGACGCCAGAATATTAAGCAGGAAATATTTTCCTTTTTCTATTTCAAATCTCGGGCGCCAGATTTTATAGTGGTTTTCTCCACGCAATAGGGTAGGGGTACAGATGGAGATACGAACCAACCCTTCTGAAAACCACCCCTTTGTGACAAGATTTTTTTAAATATTTTTCCGATGATTCTCGACAGCCTCAAAATTAATTCCGCGAAAAAAGGCTTGAATCTGTTTTTTGTCCAACCACCCTTTTAAAAACCACCCCTTTGTGACAAGTTTGTTTTTCAATTTTCATCATGATTCTCGTCAACCTTCAGAGCAATTACACGAAAAAAAGGCCAAAAATTTTTTTTTCAATTACCCCCTCTTAACTTCCCCCTTGTGGCATTAATTTTTTTCATTTTTTTTCCATGATTTTTGACAGCCAAAGAGGCGATTGAGCAAAGAAAAATTGTGTCCGTTTTTTCGTCATGGAGACCACTGTGCATTGCCGTTTGAAAGGAAAATAATTTTTTTTCATCGTTTTCAAACATATTGAATCCAATCATGCAATAGAAAAAGTTCTACATAGTCGTTTAAACAAAGACCAGATTTTATTTTTGCAGTAAGGTTACTTTTTTCTCAGTGTATTTTGTGATTGTAGATAACTTCATATCCGTCTATATCGAAAATATAAGAATTTGACATTGTTTATTCATAGTATTTGTACTCAATATTAAAAAATGTAAATTCTGCCTTAAACGTATAAGGAAAAAAGGATGACCTTAAAAGTTATCAAAAATATGCATACTCCAGCATTTTTCAGTGCATATATTGCTCCCATTCAGAGATTTTAAAAAAATCCAATGAAAACCCTTCTTTAGCAATAAATTAACTTTTTATTGATCCAAAATAATTGGGTAGACTTTTTGTAATGTTTCTGTAACCTCAATATTGGTTTTGTCTTGTCTGGACTTGGATCAGAGTTGACCACTAATGATTTTGGGTAGTTTGATTGATCAGTAAAAATTAATTTCTTTGTTGAACATATTTAGGAAAAGATTATTCAGTTGCATTGATTGATTAATTTTGCATTGCAGCTAGTTTTATCACAGTGCCCTTGGAAAGAGTATACTGCTGAAAGAGGTAAAATATACTACCACAATGTCAATACAAAAGAATCCAGATGGGTTATACCCATATATGTATTGAGTACCAATATTGATAATAAAGACAGCAAATGTGAAGCCAAAACAAATGAAGCATGACGATCGCTCGGACTCTTTCTAATCGGCAACGTTGAATTGATGCGCATGCGCGAAAATCGATACGTGACATGTATTGGTTCATGTTCGGGTACGCGCTACTAATATGACAAGGAAAGACATATATAACCCGACTTCACTTCCATTGCATTGCTCTTATGGTCAGTTATCAATATTCCTAGTTAATAAATATATGGTTATATAACCCGAATTGGAAGAGATTACCATTGTTTATTCATTATATACTTTGGAACAGAACACTCTGATAATGCAATTCTTGTTTTCAACTAAAATGCACTCCACTAAATCAACTGGCTTTGTTTCTCTGCACAAAAGTATTCACAAACTGCGCTTCCGGATTATTTATCCTCGTCTCTAGCTTCCAAGATATTCCAGCAATCCCCGGATGATCTCGATGGTTCCATGACGTCATCGGAAAACCCGAACGGTTGTTTGGAGAATGTAGGTTAATGGTCTTTTTTATGTTTGTTTTAAAGTTGTAGACGATGTGGTAACTTGATTACTCTCGTTTCGGACGTCCATCGTCTTAATGGATTTAAGATGTTTTCACGACGTTTCGAATGCTTGTATCTGCAATCGCCTCCAGGTGAATACTGTATTCACCTGAAGACGATTGCAGATACAAGCATTCGAAACGTCGTGAAAACCTTTTGAAACGTCGTGAAAACCTTTTAAATCCATTAAGACGATGGACGTCCGAAACGAGAGTAATCAGGTCTTTTTTATCTCGATGATTCCATGACGTCATCAGAAAACCCGAACATCGTCCAACGTGAGCTTCACCTTGGTCATCATAGTGCAATGTGTCGGTTGATTTCCATTAAAACCATATAATTTTCGATCAATAGGAATGCATGATAAGCCAGCATCTATCAATACTCCATGTTTCAGGGTACAAACTGCGCTACCTGGATCAATGAAACCAGAAACAGTAAAATTGTCATTTAAAATAATATCACGTGTGAATTTTTCTGCTGATTCACCATGTATGGCAATATTTTTATCGTCATCTACCAATGTAAGGGTATTAACAACTGTATCATTGGAACGATTAGGTACATTTTCTGTTGAAGACTTTCCACTAGTATTCCCTGATGTAGAACTAGCAGAGATATGATGATACGAAGGATAATTTCTCTTCAAATGACCCGCTTTTTTACATTTATAACAATAAAATTTTCTACGTGCACCACCATGTACAAAATCAGTTGCACCACCCTGTACAGAATTATCTGTAGCACCTCGTACAACATTATTTGAACTATTCTGTACAAAATTAGGAATTGAATTGTCACTTTGATATTCTTTGACAGTTCTGTCAGTTCTATGATTTGATTTGAAAGCATCTCCATGAAACTGCGCTGAATCTTTTATATTTGCTTGAGGCTGGTTAAATCTGCTACTACTCTGTGTTGAATGCGAGTGCCATTGATTAGCACTAGCAGAAATATTTTCAAACCGCATAATTTCATGTAAGAGTTCATCGGTATCATTGACTTTAGTGGCTATCAAACCCGGAATATTTAGTTTTTTGTATAAACCGATCAGAACTTGCTCTTTGATTTAATCGAAATCATATCCAAGAGTTTGACACAATGAAACTTTATCATGATAGTAAGAAAATATTGGTTCATTCTTACCTTGGATTCTCCTTTTCATTTTTTCCCATGTTTCATCTTTATTTATTTTCATATGAAAGGTTTTCTTGAACTTCACCTTGAAATCATCAAATGTTCTAATTTGATCAGATTTTTCTAAAAACCATTTCTTTGCTGTACCTGTCAAGTGGATTTTGGCAGTTTCTAATTGAAATTCTGATGGCCATTTATGTAATACTGCCGCATTTTCGATGCTTTTCAACCAGTCCATTGCTGCTTTTCCCATACACTCCCCATTTAAATCATCAATACTATGACTGAAATCCGGCATAATATGAAATTGGGTAGGTGCCTGTACAGGTTGCACATTTGCTTCTCCAACAATTTCAAGAATTTATCTTCACTGGCTAAACGATTCCGTTCCATCATAACCATCATGTGCATCAATATTACCGTAAATTCGTTGTTCGTATTATTCTTCGGATCATCTTGCGTATTTCCATCTCCGTTTCCATTCATTTTATTATTCAAAAATTCAAAATGTCTCCGTACTTCGCGTTCGTCTCAGTTCACCACTTCTGATTAATGTTGCAAATATTTGATTCCTTCCAACGTTCTGTCAATTGGCTAAGCTCTGGGTAGAACGTTAATGACTAGCCTCAGCACAAATAAACTTTATTAAATGAGGAATTACAAAATTACTTGAAAACTCATTTCAATAAAAATACCATATGACACATTGACAAAAACAACTACAACTCTCCTCATCAAACATTCACAACCTCCCTATCTATTAAAGTGCTTTCTGAAATAAACATATAGGGTGTATATGAAAATATATATATAACAATAGACGATGTGGTAACTTGATTACTCTCGTTTCGATTACTCTCCATCGCCTTAATGGATTTGAAAGGTTTTCACGACGTTTCGAATGCCTGTATCTGCAATCGTCTTCAGGTGAATACTGTATTCATCTGAAGACGATTGCAGATACAAGCATTCGAAACGTCGTGGAAACCTTTTAATCCATTAAGACGATGGACGTCCGAAACGAGAGTAATCAGGTCTTTTTTTATCTCGATGGTTCCATGACGTCATCAGAAAACTAAAACATCGTCCAACGTGAGCTTCACCTTGGTCATCATCGTGCAATGTGTCGGTTGATTTTCATTAAAACCATATAATTTTCGATGATGAAGTTTCATTGTGTCAAACTCTTGGATATGATTTCTATTAAATCAAAGAGCAAGTTCTGATCGGTTTATACAAAAAACGAAATATTCCGGGTTTGATAGCCACTAAAGTCAATGATACCGATGAACTCTTACATGAAATTATGCGATTTGAAAATAATTCTGCTAGTGCTAATCAATGGCACTCGCATTCAACACAGAGTAGTAACAGATTTAACCAGCCTCAAGCAAATATAAAAGATTCAGCGCAGTTTCATGGAGATGCTTTCAAATCAAATCATAGAACTGACAGAACTGTCAAAGAATATCAAAGTGACAATTCAATTCCTAATTTTGTACAGAATAGTTCAAATAATGTTGTACGAGGTGCTTCAGGTAATTCTGTACAGGGTGGTGCAACTGATTTTGTACATGGTGGTGCACGTAGAAAATTTTATTGTTATAAATGTAAAGAAGCGGGTCATTTGAAGAGAAATTGTCCTTCGTATCATCATATCTCTGCTAGTTCTACATCAGGGAATACTAGTGAAAAGTCTTCAACAGAAAATGTACCTAATCGTTCCAATGATACAGTTGTTAATACCCATACATTGGTAGATGACGATAAAAATATCGCCATACATGGTGAATCAGCAGAAAAATTCACACGTGATATTATTTCAAATGACAATTTTACTGTTTCTGGTTTCATTGATCCAGGTAGCGCAGTTTGTACCCTGAAACATGGAGTATTGATTTGATGCTGGCTTATCATGCATTCCTATTGATCGAAAATTAAATGGTTTTGATGAAAATCAACCGACACATTGCACGATGATGACCAAGGTGAAGCTCACGTTGGACGATGTTTGGGTTTTCTGATGACGTCATGGAACCATCGAGATAAAGAAAGACCTGATTACTCTCGTTTCGGACGTCCATCGTCTTGATGGATTAAAAGGTTTCCACGACGTTTCGAATGCTTGTATCTGCAATCGTCTTCAGGTGAATACTGTATTCCCCTGAAGACGATTTCAGATACAAGCATTCGAAACGTCATGGAAACCTTTTGAATCCATTAAGGCGATGAACGTCCAAAACGAGAGTAATCAGGTCTTTTTTGATCTCGATGGTTCCATGACGTCATCAGAAAACCCAAACGGTTATTTGGAGAATGTAGATTAATGGTCTTTTTTATGTTTGTTTGAAGGTTGTAGACGATGTGGTAAGTTACTCTCGTTTCGGTCGTCCATCGTCTCAATGGATTTAAAAGGTTTTCACGACGTTTCGAATGCTTGTATCTGCAATCGTCTTCAGGTGAATATAGGTTCAGGTGAATATAGTATTCAGGTGAATACTATATTCACCTGAAGACGATTGCAGATACAAGCATTCGAAACGTCGTGAAAACCTTTTAAATCCATTAAGACGATGGACGACCAAAACGAGAGTAATCAGGGGTTTTTTATGACAAACAACCTACGTTTCTACTACAATTTGTAACAATACATTTTTCATAAGGGCATAACCTTTCTAGATCCACCCTGTATCACCTCATAAACTCCAAACCACATCGAACTTTCCATGAGAATGTCTACAGGCTCTGATTTTCATTGAGTAATTTTAAGAAACTTTGACGAAAGAGATGCTATGACCTGATACAAAACAACTCCATACTCATCAACAGTCCTTACGGTTGCCTTTCGAAGACATCGAAGTCTGCATAAATGGTACTCGCTGTGATTAATTGAGTCATCTAGAATATTCTATAGACTTCACCGATACATCATACGAGAGTGGAAGGCTTGAAACGGCCGATAACGAGTCTAAATGAGCATGTAATAACTCAACATTGTGACACTCGTAAACAGACGAACACAGGGAGGTTTTGCATCGCAAGATATACGAACGAATGAAGATATTCTAGTGCGTGGATTTTCCGGGAATAGGCATGTGCCCCTTTTCTGGAATATAAAATCCATCGACTTTTGGAACAACTCAAAAGCACTCACTCGATGTGAAGTGAATGATTTCTGGTGAGTACTCTCTTTTGGAAAACATTCTTCTTCGCCTCATTTATCTTTATGAGTTTTTAATTAAGACTGGACTAGAAAATGAAATAACTATCTGAATAAAAACGTAGTTCAATGTACAGCGTGGCTTTAGCCGGGGAAGTAGTTATTTTCTGTTAGACATTCACGAAAAATAACTTCATTTCCATCGTAGATTTTTCAATTCACAGAAAAATGTTTCTATTCAATATTCAATTGAGAAAGTTTCCCTATTCAATTTTCAGTGTCCATAAAAAAGTTTTTGACAAAGCAGTAAAAAATAAAATTATAGTAATTTTGGAAAGTACGTGAAATATTGATTTGTTGAAAATATGAACAGGATGTTCATAAAATCAGATGTGGAATCATCTGCGACTGAAAGATAAACTTTAGTCACTATCTTCCATCGTCAAGATACCCTCTTGTGGGGTATTCATGTTGAAAAGGTAAACATTCTCAATTGAATATTGAATAGAAATATTTATCGTGAATGGAAAAATCAACGATAAAAATGAAGTTATTTTTTTCTGTATTAACCGTAGACACGTGTTTCGGGCTTTCCGCCCTCATCAGTACGGTGAAGAAGTATAAGGATGACAACACTTGGTAGTAAACGACAAATCAACGGAGTCAACAAACAGAAGCCAGCCGCACATTTGTTATTTCGGTTAGCAGACCCTGCATTCCAGGGCAACAACCAACGTCACCACGGAGGCAGCTATAGCTACCTTCGTGACATCCGAGTCCAGAATTATGGAGATGAAAGAGAGGAATATCGAGGGGACTGTTGGAAACAAAATGGAAGGAATTTAGTGGACATAGCCCTCAGAGAAAAGTGTTAACCGTTGACACGTGTTTCGGGCTTTCCGCCCTCATCAGTACGGTGAAGAAGTGCAAGGATGAACAACACTTGGTAGTAAACGACAAATCAACGGAGTCAACAAACAGAAGCCAGCCGCACATTTGTGATTTCGGTTAGCAGACCCTGCATTCCAGGGCAACAACCAACGTCACCACGGAGGCAGCTATAGCGTGATATCCGAGTCAAAAATTATGGAGATGAAAGAGAGCAATATCGAGGGGACTGTTAAAAACAAAATGGAAGGAATTTAATGGACATAGCCCTCAAAGAAAAGTGTTAACCGTAGACACGTCTAACAGAAAACAACTACTTCCCAGGCTAAAGCCACACTAGACATTGAACTACATAAGAGACATATGCTTGGATATCTTCAAAAGCTACCTCTCTGATAGACCTCAGTCTGTTGAAGTTGATGGTAAGCTGAGCATAGAACAGAAAATAGAATATGGCGTACCACAAGGCACAGTCCTTGGTCCAATTTTATTTAATGTATACATCAATAGCTTGTTTGACACTCGCAGCTGTGGTAAGATAACCACATATGCGGATGACACAGCTATATTTTATAGCGAGAAAGACAGGATAACATTGAAATCCACAGCCGAAAATGACTTGAAAAGCATAAGGTCGAGGTTCAATAGCAGACTTCTCATCATCAATGCCAGAAAAATATTTTTCCTTCCAATATGCTCGAATAAACCCATCTTGCTGACCTATAATACGCTTCATGTCTCAGATGACTTCATTATTGAGTCAACTAACAAATTCAAATATCTCGGTATAATCTTAGATAATCACCTCGAATGGAACTTCCACATCAAATATGTAAACAAAAAACTGCAATTTCTGATATATAAATTTTACAATCTGAGGAATATACTGAATAACAGTGAACTGAAGATGATATATTACGCACTAGCTCAATCTCACATTTCGTATGGAATTATCATCTGGGGCGCTGCTGGTGAAACATTAATCAACAGTCTCATAATAGTTCAGAAAAAACTCATAAAAATACTATTTAACAGAGGCCGAACTTACCCCTCAAACAACCTCTACAGAGAAACTGGATTTTTCGACCCCAGACAATTATTTCTACTTTCTAGTAATATACAACAACACAAACTCCGAACAGAATTGAAAATAAATGATCACACCCACAATACTCGTAACTACCTACCACCAAAGATCAATAAAACAATTGGCCAAAGAAACTTCTCGTTCCTAGGTCCTAAACTGTACAGACTCTCACCGTCATTTATACGCGAAATCACAAATGTTCATCGTTATAAGAAAGAAGTGAAAAGCTACCTCGAGAAACTATCCATCAAATGATAGACAACCCATGTACACAATAATAAGAATTAGGTTCTAATTATATCGCCTACCTGAGTATAATCCTTTTTGAAATCTAATAAGTACTAAGTACTTCATAATAACCGTACACTGACAATCACGTGCTATGTTAAATCCAAGTTCATACCTAACTATTGACCTTTGAAGATTTTCGTATGTCACATTACAATTCGACAATCATCGTTATTACATTCAAGTTTTAACTTGAAAGTAATTGCATAATCGCAACTGTGTAATATTCTACTTCTGTGTTCTACAGATATATACTATCTCTTAATGCTAATGATAATATTCCTCTAACATCCCTCTCATCCTACTCTGAACCACCACATCTGCCCCATGACTATTATCTTATTAACTTCTTCACTCATAAACTGTTTTTGTACAATTACTGTACTTCCTTATCTAATGTAAATGAATTTTCCAAAAATCTTGTCTTGTCTTGTCTAAGTCGACACTCATAAAATTCAAGAGTGTACTTATTATACAGTGCTTCTCAAAAGTCCCCGCCCCCCTCTTATTTTTGGAACGATTATACATAAACAAGTGAAATTTGGAAACTGAATAATAAAGGTTGTAAACTTCCCTAATAGTGATGATACATGACGAAATCGTCAAAGATGACGTCACAAGGCCATTGTGACCAATAATTTTAAATGCAACCCTACGGCAAGCGACACCTCTTTTGAAAGGTATCGAAAAAACCTATTCAATGATACTAATTTTGTTTGTGTTTATGGCAGTTTTGGCAACTCGCTTTTAAAAAACGCAAAGCTGTGATGAATAAAATCAGGTAATACTAAAATGCCAAATTCAAGCTCCGCCTCTGGATAGTTGTCAAATAGGCTGACGTTTTTGTTAGTCTCCCTAATTCGACGTTTTTGTAATTGTCCAAGTTTTTGTACATTTGATAATTTGTGTATTGTTGATCGAACGTTTAACTTTTTTAGCAGCTTTTGGTACTTTTAATATTTTTGTACATTTTAATAATTTGTTAAACTGTTGTGAGCCGAACGTTTAAGTGCTTCAAGAAGCGAAATGGTACGTGCTTTAGGTGATAAAGTAGCAGCGATCCTAATTCTTGGTGAAACTGAACAGAATATTCATGCAGCAGAACGCATTTTTAGTGAGAGGTTTCCCGATCGCCCCGTTTCGAGGACTTATTTAAGGGAGCTTCTTCGTAAGTTTGAAACAACGGGTAGTATTAATGATGCGAAACGATCTGGCAGACCACAAATTTCTGGTGAGAAAAAAATTGATATACTGGCAGAAGTAATAGTTAATCCTACTTCTTCAACAACTCACGTTGCATCTACCTGTGAAGTCAGTCGAAGTACAGTACACAGGGTGTTGAAAAAAAATGTCATCCATACAAATTAAAAATGGTTCATCAACTCTCAGACGACGACCCAGACCGAAGACTAGAATTTTGTGAAAATATGGAAACTAAAATTAATCAACAGCCAGACTATGTCAAAACAATTCGTTTTAGTGACGAAAGCACTTTCTATCTAAATGGAAATGTAAATACACATAATGTGAGGTATTGGAGTGACGCAAATCCTCACCTGTTTCGTGAAACACATACCCAATTTCCCCAGAAGGTGAATGTTTGGGCAGGTATCCTGGGAAACTACATCGTTGGGCCTCTTTTTTTAAATACTAATTTAACTGGTGAGGTTTAACTGGAGCTGTTGCAAAACGCAATAGAACCGTTAATCCTTGAAATTTTGGAAGATAATCCAGATGAATTCGGCAATTTGGAAATAACATTCCAACAGGATGGTGCTCCTCCACACTATTAAGGTGCAGCTCGATCACCGGACCTCACACCTTTGGATTTTTTTCTGTGGAGGTACCTCAAATCGAAGATTTACGCCCCTGAACCTGACAATATTGACGTTTTAAAACGACGTATTATTGCAGAATGTGAGGCTGTTTCCGCAGACACATTTGCAAAAGTACGGGAAGAGTTTAAAAATAGGATATTTCACTGTCAGGAAGTAAATGGAGGTCACTACGAGCAATTTCTTTGAGTAGATACTGATTCTTAAATCTGTAATTAGTATCATACTGAATGGAATTTAAATTTTAATGTTTACTAATGAGCCATTAAAACTGCCATAAACACAAACAAAATTAGTATCATTGAATGGGTTTTTTCGATACCGTTTGAAAGAGGTGTCGCTTGCCGTAGGGATCCATTTAAAATTATTGGTCACAATGGCCTTGTGACGTCATCTTTGACGATTTCGTCATCTATCAGGCAAGTTTACAACCTTTAATATTCAGTTTCCAAATTTCACTTGTTTATGTATAATCGTTCCAAAAATAAGAGGGGGAGGGGACTTTTGAGAAGCACTGTATAATATATATTAGTCTCAATTGTTCTATTGCTCTTGAAACATATAAGAATGTATTTAAAAGTGTATTCTATTATATAAACTATACTAGACCCTACTGTATAAGATATATTCAAATGTATTCATTTAATTTAGTTTCACCCGCACAAGAATTCTTAAATTCTTTTTGGGTATCTCATTTATTGTACAATCTCTCTATGTATTACTATGAAAATTGTCCTCTGTACAATAAATTACTATTACTATTACTAATACTATTATTACATCTGATAGATATTCTGAAAAGACCCTAACTCAAAAGAAAAAATCTAAAATTGAAAATTTGCATTTTATCCAGTTATTTGATTTTCTATTCCAGTCCTAATTATACAGTGCTTCTCAAAAGTCCCCTCCCCCTTTTATTTTTGGAACGATCACACATAAACAAGTGAAATTTGGAAACTGAATATTAAAGGTTGTAAACTTCCCTACTAGTGATGATAGATGACGAAATCGTCAAAAATGACGTCACAAGGCCATTGTGACCAATAATTTTGAATGGAACCCTACGGCAAGCGACACCTCTTTTGAAAGGTATCGAAAAAATCTTACAAAATTTCAAGGATTAACGGTTCTATTGCGTTTTGCAACAGCTCCAGATAAACCTCACCAGTTAAATTAGTATTTAAAAAAAGAGGCCCAACGATGTGGTTTCCCAGGATACCTGCCCAAACATCCACCTTCTGGGGAAATTGGGTATGTGTTTCACGAAACAGGTGAGGATTTGCGTTACTCCAATACCTCACATTCTGTGTATTTACATTTCCATTTAGATAGAAAGTACTTTCGTCACTGAAACAAATTGTTTTGACATAGTCTGGCTGTTGGTTAATTTTAGTTTCCATATTTTCCCAAAATTCTGGTCTTCGGTCTGGGTCGTCGTCTGAGAGTTGATGAACCATTTTTAATTTGTTTGGATGAATTTTTTTTTCAACACTCTATGTACTGTATTTTGACTGACTTCACAGGTAGATGAATATTTTGTCCAGTTTCACCAAGAATTAGGATCGCTGCTACTTTATCACCTAAAGCACGTACCATTTCGCTTCTTGAAACACTCAAATGTTCGGCTCACAACAGTTCAACAAATTATTAAAATGTACAAAAATATTAAAAGTACCAAAAGCTGCTAAAACAGTTAAACGTTCGATCAACAATACACAAATTATTAAATGTACAAAAACTTGGACAATTACAAAAACGTCGAATTAGGGAGACTAACAAAAACGTCTGCTTCTTTGACAACTATCCAGAGGTGGAGCTTGAATTTGGAATTTTAGTATCAACTGATTTAACATCACAGCTTTGCGTTTTTAAAAGCGAGTTGCCAAAACTGCCATAACACAAACAAAATTAGATATCATTGAATAGGTTTTTTCGATACCTTTTAAAAGAGGTGTCGCTTGCCGTAGGGTTCCATTTAAAATTATTGGTAACAATGGCCTTGTGACGTCATCTTTGACGATTTCGTCATCTATCATCACTAGTAGGGAAGTGTACAACCTTTAATATCCAGTTTCCAAATTTCACTTGTTTATGTATAATCGTTCCTAAAATAAGAAGGAGGAGGGGACTTTTGAGAAGCACTGTATAAGAACTCATAAAGATGAATGAAGCAAATAAGAAAATGTTTTCTCAAAGAGAGTACTCACCAGAAATCATTCGTAACATTGACGCAAGAGATGCATCGCATTCACTAGGTCTTCAATACATTTTTGTCGACGAAAATCTATTCAATATTCAATTGAGAATGTTTCCCTTTTCAACGTGAAATTTTTGGTAACATATCCAAACTATCATCTCAAAAACAAGATATGAAACAAAATTTACGATTATACTTAAATTGTGAATTTCAGTGTAAAGTTCGACTTCTATAAAAGCAATCATAAACCTCCAAAAATTTATAATCCGTATACAGTTTCACGAAAAAGTCAAAGCATGGGCAATGATCTCGTTATCTCCTGGTATAGATTCGGGTGGTAGGTGTGCTAAGATACGGGGCACGCCACTGAATAATTTCATTAAACGTCGAACAGGTACATCATGCCGGCAGTTTCTCAACAAGAGCGACAAAGTAAACCCATTAAATCAATACTAATTTAATAGATAAAAGCCCTTGTAATTGCAAAATATAAATAAGAACGTGAACAATAAACTTCTGCAGGAAAACAATGCATATGGTAGCAAGGATAGGAGATAATGCACATGGAGGCAGCAAAGTGCCGGCCATTCAATTCATCCGACTGCTCGTGGGTGAGATCTTTTTTTTTTATCGACCGGCTTTTCAGTTCTAATGCAAGATAAGATGGGGCAAATCGCTATGCAAAGTGGTCGATTTGTGATCGAATCAGGTTCCGCACAAATATATCAAAATACTATAAAACATGAGTTTATTTTTCAGAACCTGGTTGACAATGTAAAAAATCTTCACACGTAGTTTATCACTTATGTCATATGTACTCACTTGCACTTGTTTGCCTATCTGAGTCGCATGTAACTGATCACATATTTGATTCAGAAATTAGTTTTTCAGGTTATAATAATTTGAGGGTTAATAGTGATAGTAGACATACAGGGGGAGTCCTCATCTATTTCAGAAATGATATCAAAATTAGTAGTACACAATGTTTAGCAGTACCAAAAAAATATTGGTTAGGTGCAGTTACAGCATTCTATAATGGAAAACACTACTTGGTGGTGTGCCTATATAGATCTCCTAGCGATAATAATTGTACAGAATTTTTAAATTTCTTCGAAAATTGGTGCGAAAAAAAATTATGTGACCAAAAAATAATGGTGGTGGTTGCTGGGGATTTTAATATAGATTGGCAAAAGAGTGCTCCTGAAAATGATAGATTAAGAAACATGATAACTGACATGGGATGTAAAAATATTGTTGAGGATATAACTCATCCAACTGATAATGGGGGAAGTTTGATAGATTTGGTAATAACCAATGAACAATTTCTTATTGATGCAGTAGTTATGGAGACACCAAAAATATCAAGTCACAATAATATTATTTTGTATCGTGCTCAATGTTCTGATGGAAAGAAATCTCTAACAGTAGAAAGTAGAGGCCGTAATATAGATTTCACTCAAATGAATGAGAAACTATCAAAATAAATTGGAACTACACAATAATTGGCATGAATGAAAAATATAGAGACTTCTACAATAAAGTGTTTGAGGTTTATGATGGAATAGCACCTAAAAAAACAGTAAAAATTTATCCACATTATAGAGAATGGTATGATGAAGAAGTGAGGGAAGCAACAAAAAACAGGGATGATTGTTATAAAGAGTGGAAACCGAAGGGAACAGAAAATCTCAGAAACATTTGCAAACAAAAAAGAAACATAGCAGTAAAAACTATGAGAATGAAAAAGCGAGAATATTACGAAAGAAAAGTTGAGGGAAATAAAACAAACTCGGTTGAACTGTGGAGGGTAATGAAAAATATTTTTCCGAATAAAAATGAAAACCAGATAATAAGTGAAATAGAAATTAGTGATAATGAAATTATCAGTAATGAAAATGGTATGTCCAATAGGTTGAATAACTTCTTTGTGGAAAGTATCAAAAGTATAACAGAGCTAGCAGAAATGGACTTTCCAATTGCACCTAATTCAAATCTGGGGGTCACTTATGATACTATAGAAAACTTCACACTATTAGATTTTAGAGAATTGAGAGATATTGTTTTTTCGTTGAAAAATAAGATGAATTGAAAGTTGCCTTTTTTTTAAATTGTTTCACTAACCTTGCAGAACCATTACTAAACCTCATTAATACTTCATTACTAACAGGGGAGATACCAGATGACCTAAAGATTTCTACAATCATCATGTTCCGAAAAAAACAAACTCTAATAAAGCCTCGGATCTAAGACCAGTAAACACGTTGAGCGCAATTGAAAAAATAATTGAAAAAGCAGTCTATAACCAATTGGTAGATTATATTGAAAATAAAAAACTGTTGAGTAAATACCAATCAGGGTTTAGAAATAAACATAGTTGTGGAGTGGAACAGCAGTTCAGTGTGTTCTAGATGATTGGAAAATATGCCTAGAAAAAAATGAGACTACTGTTGCATCATTTCTGGATCTTTAGAGAGCTTTCGAAACAATACACAGAAATAGATCGTTACAAAAACTAGTAGCAGTAGGAATAGATGGAATAGTCTTGAAATGGTTGGAAAGCTTTTTGGAGAACAGAAAACAAAAGCTTGGAATAAATAATAAAGTATCAGATGAAATAGAATGTAATCAAGGAGTACCACAGGGAAGTGTTCTGGGCCCACTGTTGTTTCTGTTGTATGTTAATGATTTGCCTGAGATAGTAGGAGAGAGAGCTCAGTTCATTTATTTGCAGATGATACACTAATTCATTTCTCATGTAATGATCACACGAGACTCACAGAAACCATCAACAAAACTTTAAAATCGATTTACAGTTGGTGTTGAGCTAATTATTTGAAGATCAATGTTGAGAAGACCAAGTACATGGTAATAAGTAAAGAAAAAAAATTCAGAAACTTCTGTAACCAACATTTTGAGATAATGTTAGGTCCTGATAGGGTGGAACGGGTCAACCAATTTAAATATCTTGGGGTTCATGTGGATATGGGGTTACATTTTAAAGAACATGCCAACTTCATTATAAAGACGATAGCATTTGAAATACATTATTTATCTCGTTGTGCCCCATATTTGTCAAGGTGGACAAAAATTTTACTGTACAATTCATTAGTGCTTCCTCATTCTACATATTGTTCTACAATTCTGTATCTACTGAAACAAAAAGATTTAGCTCGTTTACAGAAACTCCAAAATAGGGCCATGCGCATAATTTTTAATTGCAAAAGACTAACACCAATAAGAGATATGTTAAAGCAACTAGAATGGTTACCAATTAATTTATTTCTCCTCTACCAAACATTAATCCTAATTTTCAAAATGAGAAATAAAATTTCCCCAACATATTTACAAGAAAAAGTTATGTACAATGACCAAATCGACGGATACAATACAAGATTCAGAACTGACTTCCATATTCAACAAGTCACATTAACACATACCCAAAATTCTGTTTTTTTTTAAGGGACTTGATAGCTATAATAATCTGCCAGAAGAGATCAAACGTTTAACATCTTTAACATCCTTCAAGACAAAGTTAAGATCATATTTTCTTTATCAATAAAAACCTAGTAGCCACTTCCTCATTTTGTTTGTTTCGATTTTGTGTATTTATGTATGTATGTATATGTATGTGTATTATTTTGTGTATTCATTAAATATTTCTTAGAATTTGTATGAGCGTATAGATGTATGGTGTGCAAATAGGTTTAGTAGTTGTGTATATGTATGTGTATATGTGTTGTATATACATTTTCATTTTTTAAACTTAGTCTATTTTAATCTGAAAGCATGCTATATATCGTTCTCATTGTAATCATTGCAATAACTTGAAAATGTAAATTAGTAAATGGACTAAATAAAGGATTTACATATATGTGAATTTGAGGTCTCGTAATTTGTTCTTTTTTCCAGTTCAATTTTCATAATTTTTCAGCGAACTGCAGATAAAATGACTGATTTTAACATGCATATCCAGTCTTTTGTAAAATGCTGGCGTGTTAGTCATTAGGGTTAATTGAAATTATAACTCTAATTTTAAAACACTCTGTGGAATAAGTTCGTAGCGAAATTCTTTCAAAACACCATTTTTTTTAAATCATTTGTTTTCTACATTTTGTTCTCTGATTTATGTCTTTAGGTGCACTGGTTCATTTTTAAGAGCGAATTGAACTTGTCACCAACAGTTTACTTAAAAAAAAAATATATTTTGACGAGGTGGCTTTGCTCGTTGTTACCCTACTGTCAGTTCGTCAGCTTAGTTTATGGGTCTGAAAATGAAAAGGCAACAATATATTGTTTAGTTTTAATAAGCAACTATTGCAACTTACACAAAAAAAATAAGAAAATGTATTTATGCAAACTTCAATTCTACTTCAAAATCAATCTCCAAAACAAACCAATTCAACTGTATCATAACTTACCTAAAGAAACGTTCTTTTCACCACCTCTAGCTCTTATAACTGCCTGCATACGTCGGTTCATACTGTCAATAAGATTACCAATACCATCTTGAGGAATATTTTGCCATTCGTGCTGAATGGCTAAACGAAGCTCATTTATTGTAGCCAGAGCTGCTTCGCGATCTCTGACTCGCCTACCAAGCATGTCCCACACATGCTCCTTGCGGTTGAGATCAGGCGAACATGCTGGCCAGTTCATTTTGTTAATTCCAACTTCCGCGAGGTATTGTGTAACACACATTGCTGTATGTGGCCACGCATTATCCTACATTAGGATAAAGCCATCGCCAATAAATTCACTAAAAGGTACAACTTGATTGCTTAATATCTCCTCAATACATCGGTGGCTCGTCAAAGACCACCAACTCAGTGCAGGTCTCCGGGTTATTCCTGCCCAAACCATTACTGAACCTCCTCCAAACCTCAGACGGGACTGAATGTACACTCTTTAAATCTTTCTTTGTTGAGTTTTTTTGCATGTGGGTGAATATACATAAAGATTAGGAGAGACCTGGTTCATCTGGCTTTCGAGATGATATTGCACCATTAGCATTGAGGTGGAGGCGAAGTAGGCCTGTTGGGAATTCGGGCAATCATCCCTCAATGGAATCTTTCGCCTTTCCGAGGTATTGATTTCATTATTCCTGTGATCTACCTCGCATCCCCTCTTTTATGGAGTTCTTGATAATCGAGTTCTATTCCTCAGAAGAGTTGAGATCCCTCTGGGATTCGTGCACCAGTTTCCTTCCTCGTTATCCTGGTGACCATCGTGACTGGACACCCAGGCCAGTGTTACTCTATTGTGGCTTCTCTGAGTTCGACCAGTGCAATAAGGCGGTTCAAAACTAGTCTAGAATTGACCTGGGTGCACCAGGCGCCTCTATAATCGCTTGACTGTCGGAGTAGACAACAACGGTTTTGTTTTCAATCGTCTGCCTGTTTCGGTTTTGAAATGTTCTTGAAAGCTATATCTTGAAACCGTATGATCTATCGGTAACAGTAGGACACCAGTAGGATACTGAACAAACGATAAGGGTTTTCCAGATGAACCTCCAGCACTTGAAGGTAGCAGCTTGCACTTGCTATGCGGGACCTCAAAGTGGCCCTTACTCAGATACCATGGATACCACAAAGTGAATAAAAAGATATGTATCTTGCTTCTCCATGTATTAATATAGTAGTGGTGATAGACTGAGTAAAGCTCCCAAGGCCACCAGGCATAGGAGGTATGCCAGCATTTGAATGTCACTTGAAAGCTACATTTGCCCCCTCTGGTAGATCTTTGCTCACCACGCTGCTGAGCAGTTACGATCATTGCATATTCTTCAACAGATGCCAAAAGTCATAGTGGCCTTGTGTCTCGTTTTTTAATATAAAGAATCCATGTGCACTCGAAGTCGTAGTGACATCCAGTTAATTGATTTCTGTAGCGAACAAAATCTCTTTTTCACTGAGCCTCTCAGTGCGCTTTTCCTGGAAAGGGTGACGACAGTGTATTTGCGGAGATTTATCAACAGTTCCTTCTGCTCACTATGTGGGTGCCCTCTGTATGCGTTCTGACATGATACCTCCATATTTTTCTACGACAACTATTACATGGTCATCTGTATTTGCAATAAAAGCTTCTCGTCTATCAGTGGACGCCAAATCAGTAGCGATGGAATGTTTCCCTGTAGGTACCGCTTACCCGTCCCCTATGGTGGCTTTTCCTAGCATGGTCATTATCGCCCTCTTTTCTGGTCTAGCTTCAAACCACTGACTACTGACAAAGAGAGAGCAAGACCCTCCTCTTCACTATACATTTTGAGTCACCGATATCTAGAAAGGTGGCTACCACTCTTTCTTTGTCGCTGGCTACCACTCGTTTGGTCCGCTAGGTACATATAAGGACTCTCTAGAGTCTTAATCGGAAAAGACGTTACAGGGTTCGGTCTCATATATTTCCTACTTTAGGAAAGGAGACTACCCTCACATTCTGTCATTCGGTTGGTATGTATCCCCAGGCCACAATGTGCGGAGGAAACTAATAGGAGAGCAGTAGTAGAGGAGCAGATTCATATTCTTTCAGACAGCCAGGCGGCGCTGAATGCTCTGAGTAGCCAGGAAGTGACGTCCCAACTGGCATGGACCTGCAGAAAGGAACTGACAGTACTGGCAGAACAAAACCGCGTTAAGCTGATTTGGGTAACAGGACATCAGAGAGTGAAAAAGACGATGAACTCGCTAGAAGAGGATCGCAAAACGAACCAGATCCAGGACAGACCCTCGGGATACTGAAGCTCGTGGCACTAGCGTCAGAAGAAGACACACGGGAAAGAATACATCAAAGACCCGTGCAGGAAAAAAACAGTAGACCTGTTAACTTTAAACAGGGAATAACTGAAAACCATTACGGGGCTCATAACTGGACCATGTACCAGCAAAAGAGCACCCCAATGAAATGGGACTGTTCAATGGAGACCTATCATGCAGATTATGCAGGAAGGAACCAGAAACAGTATCACACATACTGTACAACTGCGGAGCCTTGAATCGCAGAAGACAGTCAATTTTCAGGCAACCAATTGGTGAATCGGAACTGTACGGCATACACCCAGTGGAAGACTAGTTCAAACTTGTGCAAGGCACGAAATTACTGAAATGGGTGCTGTAAATGTGAAGAACAGGTAAAATATAATGGGTCAGCAGGCCCAAGTGTCATCAGAGGTCATGACCAGACGAGCCAACTTGGTGGTGTTTTAAGTGGGTAAAACGGAGAAAGAGAGAGACTCCCACACTACCTTACTACTGGAAGGTGTCCATAAGGGATTTTCTCCACCCTCCAAAAAACAACATGCCAAACTGGCTCTAGGGATTTTACAATTGGGCTCATCTAGCCTTTTCTGTACCAAGACCGAGTGAATTCCTTCCAAGTCTGGAAAATTGTATGGATGATTTGCTTATTGCCTATTTGATCATGATAGCAAAGTGAAGAATATTGATCACTCACCCTCTGAATTCTGGTCCGTTAACCGATTCTATCAGGCATAACTTTGTACTGGGTTCTTCGATTCGGATGATTCTTTTTTTATTAGATAGGGTATACCTCATAATTGATCATATTTGGATTTCGAATGGAATTATCCACCCTTACGGGTAGAAAAATAGGGGATAATTGATTTTTCACTTGTGAACATTGGTACACATATGTAGTTGACAATGACAGATCGCTATTGTCATTATTTTTGTTCTCCTACATCCGTCACAATCATTATATTCTATGAGAGGATGGAATAATATACAAAGTAATGAAATAAACTAACCAGAACAACAAAAATAATTTATATTACAACAAATAGTAAAAGTAGATAATCATATTGTTTAACTGGTAATAGTTGAAGTACGGTGGGTAAGTAAGTATTTTGGAAGTAATCAAAAAACAAGTTAGTACATTTCAGCCACAAAAAATTGAAAAATATAAACTGTTTAACAAAAAATTAAACCGACAAAATACGGAACTGAAAAGTAAAAAATAAAATAAACCTTCTCAGTCTCAATAACTGAACTCCTAAACTAATGTAAGTAACTAATTTTGAGTCGGTGCCAAACGAACAATCAACGAAGATCATTAAATTACTCCAAAAAAATTATCAGAATGTCACCGCGCAACTCGATGCCATCATTTTACGCCTTACCTAATTCATTTGCTTGTTTGTTTGGCGCCGACTCAAAATTAGTTACTTACATTAGTTCAGGAGCTTAGTTATTGAGACTGAGAAGGTTTATTTTATTTTTTACTTTTCAGTTCCGTATTTCGTCGGTTTAATTTTTTGTTAATTAATAATCATTTTCATTGCAGACTATCGAGATTGCTTTATTAGTTTTCAAGTTACAAGTCAAAACGAAAAAAAATTATATAACAAATTTAATGATAATTCATACTTTTCCCATGCTCCATATATCAACTTGCCTACGCCCTTCAAATCCGCCATCGCCACTTGACATTGCGAATAGTGTTCTAGTTCTGACATTTATAGTTTAAGAAACAAACAACATTGTCGTTTAACGTCACAATCAATCCGATTACGCCTATTGGCTGCTCGGTCGTTTACGCCACAAAGAGCGCCAATATTGAGTCGCTTCGAAATTTGCTGATTTTCAAAAACGAATGAAAACTGCTGTAATTGAAATTTCACTGAAGCGATAACAATTTCTAGTATCCTCGCCTATTGATTCAAACCTGATTGATTGAATTAGTCAATTTTCGACCATTTTAAGGCTTCTTCATCTCAATAATGATCATAGTTTCATAATGATGATGAACCTGCTTAACTCCGCCACTGCGTTCGATTATCAAAAGACACTAAGCGGCGTTAATCTAATACCGATGATAAAACCCACGCGGTGGCGGTCTATCCATTAATTCCGCAATTTACATATTAACATATATCGCACAAGATGAAGTAAAGCAGGCGGATCGGGGCAGGCCATGAAAGGATAAAGCGGCTTGTGTCTATCGTGTCGTTACCAAATGGGGCGATACCTAGCGAGCGCATTTTCGCTCTTTTGCCGATCCGTGTTCGACATACGACGACTGACAGTTGACTGCCGAAGGAGAGTTGCGCTCTGATGCTTCATTTGTTCCTTGTCGATTGATGCCACTCGGACAATGTGGTAAGAAAAACAGATGAAGATATAACGAAATAAACCTAGATTTTTGGAACATTCGTTAGAAATGATCGAAAGTACCTTACTGTTTAAGTTTTTGGAAGTTTCTTTACGCGGCTTGTGGTAGGTATTGACTGGTAAAAATCGTCATGTAAGAAAAAAGCGTTATGTCCCTTCCATGTGACTTTCTCTCTCTGTCTATCTCTTTCTAGTGTATTCAAATCTGTGTGACAACTACACTTGGTCCTGTCAGAAGACTGGTAATGCCCTCTATTGACTCGATAGCTGAACTTTTCCTGGTTTATTTCCAATGCAACAATTTAATTTTTTTAACAATTTCTAAATAATCTACCACGATGTAACAATTTTGTGCTCACTACTAGTTCCAGATGAATCGGAAGTTTTTTCTGTCAAAAAAAAAGAAAGTAGTTCATAAAAAATATGTTTATTGATACGAAAGTTCACCTCATTTGGAGGTTATGCATGTCAAATTATAGATATTTCGAATATCATAAAGTAATGCTATTTCTGTGTACTTTTTGGTAGGTACGGCAAGCAATGTGCTTGCTCGTTAGTTTATTAAGGTCGCAGGTTCATAAGGTCTTGAGAATATAAATAAAATAACTGATAAAAACCCTTTTTAAAGACAAGCGTTCATTTAAGCCGTGTACTAAAACGTATAAAATAAGTTCAAGTCATCGCTAACAATGATTTTTTTTTTTTTAATTATTTGGTTTCAAAAACCTTGTCGCGCGAAGTGTTCATAAAAGTAGGTACCAACTTGCCGAAATATTGATTTTATTACAATTCGCGCGATAAGCTATTTGAAACCAAATAATTCAACAAAAAATTATTAAATCATTGTCAGCGATGACTTAAACTTATTTTATACGTTTTAGTACACGGCTCGAATAAAAGCTTGTATTTAAAAAGGTTTTTTATAAGTTATTTTATTTCTTGCTTTTCAGTTAGTTTGCCTTAATCTGTTCATTTCTAATAGAGCATCGTTATTACAAGGTCTCTTCCCTGTAAGTTTTGAGGTGAAGATAATCATGATATCCGACCCCAAAAACTCCCACACACCAATTTTGAATAGAATCTGAGCATAATCACAAAACTCGTCCGCCATTCTGAAGTCGATAACATGAATTTATAAATTTTGACAAAAAATTCACAATCTCCGACCCCGAAAACCCCCACATACCTATTTTGAATGAAATCGGACCATAATTAAAAATGTCGTCCGCCATATTGGAGCCGCCATTCTGTTTTTTCCTCTAACAAAAATTTCATAATGCATTGTCACCGGAATCATGTATACCTGCCAAATTTCAAATTGATCGGACGACTAGAAGTCGGTCAAAATTCACTTGCAGGATTTGACCCTATTTTTAATATCTAATAACCAGTCATCATAATAAAATATGTGTTATGATAAATTTGTTTAATTGATTTTCATTATATTTAATAGTTTTGAAAAGTAAATACCTATCATAACAGTAATGAAACTCAGGCTATGTTGTTCTTACCCTTTTTCAACACTCTTTCACCTTATCCCAGCTAGGTCGGGATGCCTATGGAGTATGACGCATCTTCGTTCTCAAAGTAGGGTTCTGTAATGCCAACTTGTTGCGCTGCTTGACGTCAAAAGTGCTATTTTGTGGGAAGATTTATGATTGGTACTGAATAAATAAACAATGAATTCAGAAAAATCGTCAAATAGTTATTCTTTTATTGAAATAAGTCCTTGAATTGACCTAACCTGCGATATCTAACTTATCTAAATCAGAACAGTGATGTGAAATAGTAAAACTTGCTTATGTGTGATAGAATACTTTTAATATAACGTTAATTTGTAAAGGAAAAAAACCAAAATATTAATCCAATTTCCTTTTGGTGTTCTGCTGACTGTTACAAATGTTCTTGATATCTGGAAAAGTACAGCTCCACTGTAGAAGGCCCCCTTTGTCACTGGCAACGTCACGGACAGGACTTTTGTTATATTTATGAAGTGAGTAGTTTTTTATTGCTGGTTTATTTTCCCATTCTTATCTGGATTCGTTTTTATAACGTTTAAGGATAGTTTTGCCTGTTTTTCTCTTGTGTTTTATGATAAACTGTTTTTCAAAATTGGTACATGATTTCGTTTTTCATATCATTTTTCATCTCTTCCAAGCTTGTTATCTTTCCTCTTGGCAACCCACACTTTTTGTTTATTTTCACGAAATTAAAGTTTTTTCACACTTTTTGTATCACTTTTTGTTATTCTAAATTATTCCAATGATTTTATTTACAATATATAATTCTGGATCTCATATTATATGTGAAAAATTTGTTAAAATCCATACTTGACACTTTTATGTTATAAAAAAAATTATATTCTACTATTTCCCTCAAATTGTTTTTGACATATCGCTGTTGGGTTTCCTTCTGATATGATTTACCATACAGGATGTTCCAACTTGAATACCATTTCGTCTACTTGAGATCCAAAGTTTTTTCATGAATTTTGATTTCTATATAATTTTTATTGGTTGTGCAAAGTGAATATATTGTTGGTAACATACTTATGACAATAGAGATACTTCAGTGCTGACTTTTTGAGACATATGCTTGGACTAGAAAATGGTACAAAGTTCCAGAACAGTAAAAGGTATAGAAAAATTATAAAACAAACATAGCATGAACCACGATAACATAAATACCTAATAATAATAATGAATTATCAGTTCCATTATTCGATAAACATTTCCTAACATAAAATATATATATATATATATATATATATATGGGATATAATTCAATTTCTAAACATGAAAACATAATCTTTCTTCAAGTTTTGATCGTAAAATTCAAAGTTTATACATACATAGAAATGCTGTTCATTTGACACACACATCAGTCTTTCTTTTTCTAGAAAATAATATTAGGTTAGCAACTGATCTGGGATAAATGATCAAGTTGCATGCTTGCTTGTTTTCATGGCCTATCTATTACAAGATAAAATGCCAGTAATCGGGGGCTATAGCCACAACTTCGGCCCCCCTTCCATGGGCAAACGGAATAATACCACGAATGCTCAAAACTTTCACAGCAATAAAATAACTTTGCGATGCACGTGAAACGGCTGTACGAAAACTCACAATAACCTGACTTCCTGGCCACGTGGTCGACGTCTGTCTTTCACGACAGCCGGAAGTCGGATTCCAGAAAGATCAAGTTATAAATGTCAGATTGAAATGTCATTCATTTGTCAGCAATAATTCAAGAAATTTACCTCTTCCGATTGGAAGAACCATCGATTTTTTTTAATTTCAGAGAAGTATTAAAATCTCATTTTCAATAGGAAATTGAGTATTTTCAATCAAACTATGTATTTGAATGACATGGACATGTTATATATTTATGATTTTTTTCATGGTATTGAAATTTGTACCCAAAGTGGATCTCCCGGTCAATCTCCACGAAATGAAAAATCTCCTGAAGAAATATTATTCTCAGTAGATGCATTTCGCAAGCTCATGGTTCTATCTTCAAACAGCAACAACACAACTGCAAGATATACAAGGGTATGATAAGTAGCTTCAGTACAGTTGAAAGGAGGTAGAACACATTCACTTAAGATATGTCCATCGCGATCCTAAAAACAAAAGAGAAAACAGATAATTTTTCTCTCATTGGGTGAAACCAGTTTTTCGCAAAATATTTATACGCGAAGAAATCGATTCAATCCCTTCTTCTGGTTTTTCATTGTCGAGGAAATAATTGAAAAAAACCTTCGCGGTCTATTTTCACATCTCTTGCAATTCATATTTATCTATTCGTAGGAATATCTCAGATGCTTTCGGATCGACCATTCTACGTAGGCGTATTTTACTATACATCTAACACGAAATGTTGCTCGTTCCACTCTAGTCTTAAGCACCTCATATATTTTTTGTTTCGCATATTGAGTGCCGTATATTCGATACTCAGAATTAACTAGTGCCATTGGAGAAGTTAAGGTATAGAAGTTGGAAGTTGTTACCATTGTTTATCCTAAGGACGTTCAATAGTTTATGGTGATTAAATGGAACCCATACTTAGCACGGGTGGTGTGCTCGTAAAAGTTCGGCATCAGATTTCAGTGCTTCTGAATACTCCTTGATGGACATGGAATTATATATCTAATACCTGCCTTTGCCTCCTTGATTTTTTGTATTCTACTGGCCGCAAATCCTATAATTCAGCTATCTGGTGGACCAATTTATTATTCTAAAAGTCATCTATTACGTTTTTCACATCTTGTACCATACGATCTGGTGTCCTTTGGAACATTCGTTTTCGCTTATTCTCTGAGGCTTTTCATCCTTGAGGAAAACTAGTTATATGATTTTCTCGGAGAATCAACAACAATTGTGTAAGCCCGGAGCCTTTCAAGTACAGTAGATGTGTTTCTAATATTGTTCGAAGCCTATTTTTTCTGATATACTCATTCTTGACACTTTTTTGGGATTATAACCTTCTACAAGCTGAAAACAAAAAAAAACAAATGGATCAGGGAATTTATACAAGCGTAAAAGTGTGGACACGAGAGGACAATGATAAAACCAAAAAAGAAAAAACCAAAAAGGAAAAACCAACATTCAGTTTCTTCAAAGAGCCAGAGACATCAACATCATCCCAGACACTTTCCAGTTGAAGTCACCCATTCCCATCCCCATCGATCATCATGGAGGCATTCGCTAAAATTCGTCAAGAACAAGAGAAAAGGCATTAGAAATGAAACCGGATAGCCGGAAGAACACGGTCTCCACAGATCAACAGTGAAGCTGAGAAGTCAACCAGAGTCAATATTTCAACCGAACCCCTGACAGGAGAGGAGTTCTTGCTCGAAAAAGAATTGAACTCTGCAGTTGCACCCAAAACATCGTGAACTGAACATCGTTAGCTTTGTTGAGTCGACTAGCAGCAGAAGGAACCCTATGTAGGAGGAATAAAATGACTCATAGATGGAAATTCTTCCGGCAGACAAGAATATACCACTGTTAACATGGATACCCAGAAATATTATGACAATATAGAGTCGATACTTCACACAGGGAACTATAAAATTCCACAGAAGGATCCAACACCCACTATAGTAGAAGAATATCTACAACACTCTGAGAAAATATAAAAATTTCATTCCAGACAAGAAATGGTCACATCTGACGCCACACTACACCACGGGCCTTTGAAAAATCCGATATGACTGGACACGAAATTCGACTTATTCATAACCTCATTTAACTAATTTCAAATGGTCGTGTAGCATTTCCCATTGCTGAAAAAACGGCAATGTAACCTGAGATCTGAGATCGATAACCAATTCCCTGAACTCACCAACTTATAACTTATCGAAATACCTCCTACCAATATTACAACACTTACACGGAAATAGCTGCTCATACCTCCAACCAATTTTTAGAATTTCGTGTTTTTGCATCAAAATTTTACTATTGTTTTTGGTTTTTCTCCATCGAAATCCCAAGGAGATTCACATCCTGAACGTTTCTCTACCTCCCAATTCTGTTTCTGGTTCTTGATTCCCTGGTCGATGTTCAGAGATCCCAAGTTGAGAAAGTTACTTGTGTAAGAAGTGAAGGGGAGGTATATTTCAATTTATTATATTGGAACCATTTTTTAAGACCTTGAAGTCTAATTCTACTGCTCCACCTTTTTGACTGATGAAAAATTGCGGTGTCATCTGCAAAACTGAGAACCGAACCTTTTGTATCCACGGCTGATAAGCTATTTATGTATAGAGTGAATAGCAGTGGTCTGAGCGCAGACAGTTTTCTCATGTCTATTTCTTTATGCATTACTAGCTGCCCCGACAGACGTTGTCATGTCCATATTACTGTTTTCCTATTTTTTCTTTGTAGTGTTCCTTCGAGGATATGCTTTTGACTCTGTCCGCTTTTCGTTGTCCATTTATCCCGTTTCTCCGTTATCCTGTTTTCTCGTTATCCAATTATTGAGTTTTCCCGTCATCCTGTTATCCCATTTTTCCGTTATCCCGTTTTTTCGCCTATTCCCGTTTTCTTGCTATCCAGTTTTCCCGTTATCCCGTTTTTTCGTTATCCCGTTTTCCCGTTATTCACGTTATCCCGTTTTCCCATTATCCCATTTTCCCATTATCCTGTTATCCCGTTTCAATATATATATATATATATATATATATATAAAATTATATTGAAAAAATTTTTTTAAAAATTGATATTATATAGATAGATATTTTCGCCCTGTATATGTATTGTATGCTGTAATAATAATTGCTAGCGAACGTCACTGTTCTCTCGTCACGCTGCTGCCAATTGTTATCACTTTTCTCACCACGGCTAAGCAACAGTTGGTACGCCTCTTACCTCAGATAGCCGGTTCAGGCAATAGAGCCACTAGCCACTGCTGTCTAATTTTAGTTCATTCAATGGTCATTGTTATGATTGTTGATCATTGTAAGAAAACAAACAACAAAGTATCAAAAAGCAATTATTTCCTTTATTCAGGAAGACTTAACTTTACCTGGCCTACGAGAAATAACTTAATCTGATGTGAATCTACAAATATTCACGGATAATCATAAAAATAAAATCATGGATAGATAGACACAACCTCACTTTTTCCTTGAGAGTGAAGTTTTCTGTTATAGTTCAAAATAAAGTGAAATAAAGTTCTTCAGATGTGAAATACGTTATTTGTGAAATTGTTCAGGACCGGATATGCACTATTAAAATTTTTATACCTGGCTGGAAATGTCGGTGTTCAAGATATGCCCTGAAACTGGATCCCTTCTCACTCCAAGCTCTATCAGGAACTCCAATACCATAAATCAGGAACCATACATATGCAGAAATCAGCTTTGGACACTTGGATATGTTGTATAATTAAGGTAATATTGGTTTTTTTCTTCTAATGTTAGAATTAGTTCATTTTTCTTTCTCCCAAAATGTTGCGTCGCATTCCCTTGTAAATGTATTTTCGATCTCCTCTGGCTTTGTTTGTTGCTCCCTTGGATACCAATTTTCCCTCTTCCTTTTCATTTGAATGTTTGAATTCGCGCACCAAATTGTCACATTTCACTGTTTGGGTCCATCTTATATAATTTATATATACAACTATTTTCCCATTCTTATTACTATGTACAAATTTCAATAATAATTGCTTATGACATCACCCCGTTGTTATTCTCTCACAATTTCCAATTTCTGTTTAAGTCATCACCCCGTTTTTGTTGTCTTTTTACCAATTATGGGTTATAATCATTATGACAGTGTATGAAATTGATTGTGTTATAGTATTTTGACATTTTTATCTATCCATATTATACATAGGCTTACAAATAATTAGAACTTCCAAAATTATGTCAAAACAATCTCTTGAAACTAATAACTATTTAGTAATTATTCTTTTTTGTGGGTTTTTTCCTTTTAAAACCTATAACTGGCATAACATAACATAACATAACATAACATAACATAACAATATATATATATATATATATATATATATATATATATATATATAATTTTGAGTTTCTTGGGGTGTTCGTTCTTTTTGTGAATGACAGTTTTCTTTTAGGAGATGAACATTTAATTTGTCGATGTTTCGACCGTGTCCACGGTCTTCTCCAGGGACTAAGAATAATTAGCTGGACCATTATTTTGAAAAAAGAAAAGTTTAAAAGCAGCAGATGATTTATTTTCCATAATTATATTATTTTTTTCCTCCTCTTCATTGTGTTGTCGGTATACATAAACCGCGATACTTTGTTGTTCTTTTTCTTCCTTATTGAAAACACGTGAGCAATCCGATAAGGAAGCTGGTTGATGGACATCCACAACGACCAACTCTCCTTTGATTTCCGTATGCGTATTGCCTTTCAAAAACAAATATTTTATGACTGCTCGATTTTCACAAAATCACTCACATCGACTCACTCAAACGCTTGTAAAATAACAAATACGCGTCCAAAATGGCTGCAATTTTGGTGGGTACCTTTCAAAAGATGCGCAAACATATTCCCTAGCTATTGTTGACGAGTGCTGCCATCTTCATGTTCAGATCGGAAACTTTTCAGACCAGCCTCGTATTTTGAACCTCGGTCTCATCAGTTGGAAATAAATATAATGTGTGTTCCAAATTGCTGATATTTTCTTCATTATCTGGTCTCTCAGTTTTTACCTATATCACTGTAATAAGTATTAAATTCATGTATGCACGACCGGGCGTAAAGTAACACTTTAGCGCCCGGATTTGCGGGCGTAAAGTAGCACTTTAGCGCCCGCGAACTACTTCATCGCCCGGCGGGCGATAAAATCGTTGAACAGGCGCTAAAGTGAATTTCAATCTCATATCGATAGAAATCTATATTACGATGGATCATATAATCAAACCCAAAACATTATTAACAATAATATAACGAAAACAATGAACATGAATTAATTTAAAATATGAATTATAACTTAATATTGACAATACAATTGGAACAGTTATTTATGGAAATATTAGGATTCGTTGTTTTCTGTTGTTGCAGATTGTTTCTGATTTCAACTGATTCCTCATTACTAGAAGTCTGAAGAGAATGCATGTTATTATCTGGTGTTTCAGAGTAGTGAGCAATATTTTCAGATTGTCTGCAATGGCTAGTAGAAGGCTCATCATTTTCTACAATTTTCTTAGCAATCTTCAGCTTATTTGCAACTGAATTTTCAATATAACCTTCCGCAACAGTCGTCGACTTCCACCCAGCATGTCTTTTAATGTTGATTATATCCTCGCCTGCATCTGCTAACATAGTTGCTGAGGAACGTCTGAAGCAGTGACCAGTATATTCTTCCGCATTAGAAATACCTAGGTAAGTGGCTATTCTGAATGGTATTTGACCGAATGTATTTTTTCCGATAACCTGTCCCGTACACTTGCCATTTTTATAATATAAAAAAACCGCTTTTGATCATTCTGATCTCGCAAGGAAGAATATTTTCTGTAAATATCCAAATAACTTGGCGATTTCTGTTCTTTATCGATTACAGTGAATACTCGATCTATCTTCGTTTTGGTTTCTCGTATAGTTATGAGTAAGAATGTCTGGAAATCTTGAATGTCGTCCACTGTGATATTTGCCAATTCTTCACGGCGACATGCTCCACAAATACCAAAAATCAGTGCTACCTACAATAAATTCTCAGATTTACATACTGAACATTGAGAAAACATGAAATTAGAACTTACTTTCATCATAAGATACAAATCGTCTGGTGCTTCCCTCAAAAATAACTCGATTTCTTCTCTGCTTAGAATCTTCGATTTCTTTGGTTTATAACCATCAAATTTTCGTTTCAAAAAAGCTATCAATCTTGCGTATCTACTGATATCTATATTATCATGTACATTTAAAGTAGCTTTCAGCATAGAATAATATGACCACATGGTAGAGGGCTTATAATATTTAGATTTTTCCAGAAAATAGGCAAGACGTACAGTCTCTGTGTATTTCTTATTTTTTACATTTTTCCCGTTGCATCACCTCAGGAATTCTTCATACACCTTGTCGTATATTTTCTTGGATTTACTTGGCAATAAACTCAATTTCGCTTCCTCATCTGCTTTACTTATTTCTGGTGGAGTACAATTCACACTTTCTTCGTCGCTTGAATCCATTTCAAAATCAGTAATAAATTATCTGTGATCACAAAAATTGACAGCAAATATGGCTACTAGCCTATATAATCTTATTTCGAAAAATTGACTGAGTTGCCATGGTAACATTCATTCCATCACTTCTTGATTTATTCTGTTTCCGATATGATATGAATATACATCCTCACGGCAGCCTTGATGTATTTTTATCATGTTTTAGATAAAAAGAGGTATCAAATATACCGGTCGTGCATAAAATTTTGTATGTATTTCGGGCGTAATTTGCTTTTATGGACCTAGGCGAGTTAATAGCCCGAGCGATAGCGAGGGCTTACACGCTGCAGACCATAAAAGCCTATTTTACGCCCTTGATACATAAATAACTATTGTTTTGACAAATTTACTTTTTGTTCGTGCTTTCCATCCAAGCGGAGTTTAAATTCCTGGGAGTTGGAAAGAAGCCATAACAGAGATTTTGCCATCCCAGTACCCGTATCAAATCCCGCAGAGGCAATCGTATTCCAAGATTATGCGTGAACCATCATTGTAGCAGTCCTGTGCTGGCTTTTTACCTCGCGCAATGGCTAAGTTCTCACAATACTGCGTGGCAATAAAGTATGTGTCGTTTCGATATGCAAGTCGCATCTTCCCTTTATTCTTCTTCTTCTCCGCAATAATGGCCGATTGAACTCTCTCACACCAGAGCCATGCAGTCTACCGAACACCGGCCACATTTCCTCATAAGGACTTCCAGGAGCTGTACAAGAAATCAGAAATGTTATACCTACCTGTTAGCGATCGTGTCACATGGTCGGGTTACATTGCCATTTTTTCAGCGATGGGAAATGCTACACGACCATTTGAAATTGGTTAAATGAGGTTATGAATAAGTCGAATTTCGTGTCCAGTCATATCGGATTTTTCAAAATTGTACCAAGGAATATTTTACGTGAGATGTACCTCATTTCTTCTTTTGGGAAAAGTTTACCATACTGTCTCTTAGCTTGAGAGCAATAATAAAGAAATTTCCTCCTACTGGCCGAATTAAAGTTGAAATTAGCCAATTTGACTATTTCATTACTGAGGTTCGTGATTATAATTTAAATAATTGGAAGTTATATGGAGAAGACATTTGCTGAATTTTACAATCCCGAATAGTTTTCATTCAAAGATTTTCTATAGCCAAGTATTTGACATGGAATCTTGACCAAATCATTTTGTTGTAATTATTTATTTCCTATGATTTTGAACCAAACAAAATGTTCAATTTAGTTGAATTATAGTGTTCTCAAAAGCAAACAAAAGACAATTATTTTCTCTAAACTGGGTTTACAAAGCCACGACACGTGTTTCACATTTTCTAGAAGTAAAATCGATTCCTCTATAATTTTTACGTGAAAAAGGTATGCTTTTAAAAGTCGTTACAAGAACCCGTTTTCAGGATATTTTGATTTAAATTAATCGATGCATCCAATTTTCTTCTCATTGATTCGCGAACTCTTTGAAAATAAAAGTATCAAGTAGGCTAGTAAGTTTATTCCAATGTTGACTTGCTAAAACGTTTTCAAGAATTCACGCTCGGTTAAGGGAAACAGGAAGTTTTGAGAAAGCTAGTCATCTGTCGGGTGCACATCGGACTATAAGAACCCAGAAACCGAGTTCTTAATCTTGTATCAGAACACCCGGAAACAAGCTCCAGAAAAATAGCGCTGACGTTAAACATTTCTCATGGTATGGAAAATTTTAATTGATAATTTGTTATATCCCTACCATATTCAAAGAGGCACTACTCCCTCGTGACTTTCCGTTACGTATCAACTTCTGTCGTTGGTTTCTCCAATGCCTTTTTCAAAATCCTTTATTTGAAAATCAAATCCTGTTTAACGACGAAGCAGATTTCTCACGCAACGCTATAAGCAATTTTCACAACAATCATTTGTGGTCAGAGGAAAACCCCCATGTGATACAGGAATCACATTTCCAAGAACAGTTCTCTCTTAACGTGTGGGAAGGAATTATTTTATAAGTACATTCTTTATTCCGGGAAGATTAAACGGAGAGAGATATCGTCATTTTCTTGAGGAAGATTTGCCTATTTTACTGGAAGATGTGCCGATTAGACTACGAAATGAAATGTGGTTTATGCAGGACAGTGCCCCGGCACATTTTTGCATCCAAGCGCGAGATGGACACTTCGAACATTTATTGTGATTTTGATTTAGATTTATATCTGGTGTTCTGTTGTTTATTGTCATTTAAAAATTAGCGTTTGAAATGTTTCTATGTTGAATAAAAAAAAATTTTGCAAAATTGTTTCACTTTTTGACAAACACATGGATCGATTAATTTAAATCAAAATATCTCGAAAACGGCTGCTTGTAACGACTTTTGAAATGAATACCGTTTTCACGTAAAAATCCTAGAGGAATCGATTTTTCTTCTAGAAAATGTGATACATACATGCACGACAAAGTTGTGACCCCCCAAAAGAGACAAAGACCTGTAGACGGCGCCCCCTACAATTAAGGGCCAAACTAAGATCAAATTTGAATTTCTCATATGTAAAAATCCTCAAATACCAATTTTTGTCCGAATATCGACATTATTTTAAAAATTATTTACAAAAAAACAAAAACACAAAAAATAACACCCTGTATATCAAAAATAAAGGCCTTGCGGACCCATGCCTATATGAACTTTTCACCTTATAAATAACTGAGGAATCGTCCAGTAAAATGTCGGACACTTATTACATAACACCCTGTATAAATCTAATCAAGAATATCAAGGATATTCAGGATAATCAAATTTGTAATCAATAGGATGGAGAGTGAGTGTTTAATCTTCAGTAAAACAAATTCATCATGGAAGACTCAAGTTAATCTGGCCACTGAGAAATATTGCGACTTTTTACATTTATTAATTTCTAAACTATCTGAAAGGTCGACTTTAAAACCTTTTTTTTTCTATATGTAATATTTTGAAATCGTTAACAAAACAATGTTTTTCAGTCAAAAGGGGAGTAGCAAAAGTTTAATTTGTTTTTCCAATGACAAAACAGTTCCTATGTTCTGATAATAGTTTTTAAATGTTCTGCCTGTTCGGCATATGTGAAAATTTGAACAAGTGCCTCAAGTTAATTTATATACTCCAGATTTATCAGATTTCTCAGTTTTATCTTCATTGCTCTTAATAAATTCACCTATATTAGTATCTGTTTTGTATGCAATACTGATGTTTTTACTTTGAAATTGTGTTTTTCGTTTTGAGTAGAAAACACTTCTCATCAAGCTTTTTTACAAAGTTTTCTTAAAAAATATTATCCATCAGGTTTGAACTATAACCATTATGAATTGGAATTTATTTAATAATATTCAATTCCGTATTAAAAAAATCTGAAAGAGTTATATTTATTATATTGTTATATGGAGAAGACATCTGCTTAATTTATGTTGTTGTAGATGTGTTGAGGTACTGTGTACCAGTATAAGAAATTTTTTTATCAAAGGATTATTGTTATTTTTTTCCTCCAAGTTGACCATAAATATTTCGGCTGTTTATATCAAAGTTATTTTGCACCGTAAATAATATTTTTTTTCGTAATATAGCTCCTGAATATTCCATTCAGAGGTATATTTGAGAAATATATTTTTCCTTTAAATTTCAAAATTAAAAATGTGATAAATGCTAAGTAATTTGGCGTTTATGTAGCTAGAGCTCCTGAAGAAGAGGTAGAAACGTTTGGTATTAATTAGGCTTCCGCTTTCTACTCATAATATTGGTCTCAACATATACCCTCAATTAATAAAACAAAATAATGGTCAGAAAAATGTTGTTATACAGGGGATAGATACATGTTCTGACAAAAATTTAACGAGATATTTTAAAGAAGGGTGAAATCAGTACGGTTTATAAAAATCTTATATGCAATTACAGGCCAATTAGCATACTTTCTCTCCTTCGAAGATATTCGATTACAGTTTCTTAGGCCGCCTCTTAAAATACGTTGATTTTTTTCGATAATCAACAGTGAATGTCCATTCGACATCTTCTGGAAACCTCGGTTAAAGCCTTTGATTGTGTCGGTTAAAAGTAAATTATTTCAATGTGGAATAGATTAGCAGTTTTATAAGCTATAGAAAACTATTTGTCAAAAGAGTCAGAATATTCGGATGTAATCATGGCTCAATATTGGAGCCTGTGTTATTTTCTTTATATGTTGATTATATAGATAAAGTCTCGAAAAAAGTTCATTTCGTTTTTGATATCTAGTAAATGCGTCAATGAGTAATGCATTTATTCATATGGTTTCAATTCCATTAAGTTAGTAATACTACAATACTGACAAGACCACTATCATCTCACTGAACATCCAACATTACTGTCAATTATGAATATGTCGATAGTAGAGACTCAGTGAAATCTCTATGGGGTTACAGTAGACTAACACCTCACCTGGAAGAAACATTGTAATACCCTTGTGTTAAAGATGTATTTTCTATCATTTTGACAAGCTTTCATTCAGTTTCACCTGTTCCAATGTCTGTCTGTGGGTTTTTAGACGAATCTTACAAATTAAATTCGAGCCCCTTCTCGTTGTTCAATTGAGCTGAAATTTAGTAGGTGTTCATAATTCCGTGATATTGCATCATGGAATTTCTGCTAGAGATAAAACAAAATGCAATATGGCGGACGAGTTTTGTGATTATGGTTCGATTCTATTCAAAATTGGTATGTCGTGGTTTTCGGGAATAGAGATCACGAATTTTTTGTCAAAATTCATAAATTCAAGATGGCGGCTCCAATATCGCGACGAGTTTTGTGATTATAGCCCGATTTCATTCAAAATTGGTGTGTGAGGGTGTTTGGGGTCCAACATCATGATATTTTTGTCAAAATTCATAAATTCAAGATGGTGACTCGAAGAAGGCGACGTGTTTTGTTATTATGACCCGATTCCAGACTGTTCAGACGACTATAGGAAAATTTTCAGTTCACTGAAAGACCAGAACAGATCGTTTCATACATTCAGTCTGTCCGAAGATAAAACGGTAGTATTCAGGGGTATATCAAAATTCCTATCTTGTATAAAAAACAAGCTGATTGAGAGGGAGTTCGCCCCGCACTCAGTGGCTCTTATGCATAAATTAAATAGTGAGAAACCCCCACTCCCATTGATCCTCGTTCTTTTGAATAAAAATCTAAAAGACATTAAAGTCACGGATCTTTAAAATGTTCAGGTGACAGCTGAAACACAGAGAGCCAGTGTCACCGATGCCAACGTTTCGGCCACTGTCAGCTGAACTATATCAAATCAAATCAATGCAGGATTTTGATGTGAGTCTTCGAATCTTCTGTATTTTAGAATATTTTGAATGTTATCGGGTTCTCTAGTATGTACATTTTAGGTCCGAAGAAGAAGACGAATCTTTGTGTATGACATTTTTTGAAGAGCGGAATTTTGATATGTAAGTTTTCGACTGATCTTGTGGTTTTGTGAGCGCTAAAACTAAATTCTTAAGTATCTTTAAAAATCCTTGATGTAGTTTTGATTGCCCTTGAGAGGTAATTATCAATACAAACAATCTGCTAACAATTCCTCGCGCAAGACTGAAACTTTTTAAAATAAGAGACTTTCGAAGTGAAGACGGGTCGTTTGTCAAAATAAGAATTTTTGAAGGTTTTGTTGACAACGTCAAGAGAACAAAATCTGTCTGATTACCTCCTCATAAGAGGTATCCCTGGATGGTGGGAAGCTTTCAACCGATATGAAATTTTTGTTCCCTGTCTATATCCTCATGTTTGTCAATTTTCTCAAACTGACCCCCAAAATCGAATTCTCAACGTCACAACTCTAGCATGGGTAGTCTTCCTCTGCATAATTGGAACTAGAAACGTCCGCGGTTTTGACTACACTGAGGAAATGATAGCTCCTAGACTTGTACGGTATTGTCTCCGTTAGCCTCAACAGTGTCACAATTATTTATCTTCAACTTTGATAGAACACATTTTGAGCTTTTCATAAATTTTTTATCGTCAAGTTGGTTCAAATGAGTTGTAACATCTTCTTTTCTAGTCTATCTGTCGTGCAACATCGCATACAACTCGTCACAAGTGTTGTTGAAGTTTTGTCTTATCTCTCTTCAGTATGCGAGATATAGGGCTGATTTAAAACAGGAATTAGATTTTCCATCGTACAAATTGGCATTCGATGACATAGGTATTTTTTTCAATCGATCGACTCACTATTGGTCGTTACAATAGTAAGATTTTAAAAGAATATCCTTTTTATCCTAACCAACTCCCCGGCTATGTACTTCCAGAAGCTGTACGAAGAAATCAGAAATGTTACCTACCTGTTGTCATTCGAATGACAGGAATTGTCATCCACTTACCACGTTTTCATATATTCCCAGTATTGACCACTTCGAGATGTATTGTACTGGCCAAAATATGCGGTCGTCAATGCTGAGTATTGATCTCTGTATCGATCCCATGGGCGGAGATGGATAAAGGAAACAAGGTACTGTAACCCGTAATACTTTTTTCGAAGTTTTTTCGACGAATTCTCCTTACTTACTGAAATTAACAAAATGAAGAAGAAAATATAATTATAGAAAAAGAAAAAAAATGGAAAAGTGGAGAAAATATGTTGAAAAATTGACAGAAGCCGAAGAAAATGAAATAAACGAAACTAAAAATGAAGGTTCCATCGACAATCAGTAATGGAACATAATCCGATGAATCTGATGAATGCAATAAAGAAGCTAAAACTAGGAAAAGCTCCGGGAAGAGTGAACATAACCCCCAATCAATAAATGACTGAACTAACACTTGTGAGTCTAGACTGACTTGGCATTGCAAACTCTCCCTAAGACAACTGGCTACGAACAATCAGGTCACTCTGATGTGGGTGCCAGGTCACAAAGATATCAAAGGGAATGGGGCGGCAGACAGCATTGCCAAGGGAGGGGCAAACACTCAGTTTTCTGGCCCAGAACCCTCCTGTGGTCTTTTTAAAGCCCACATCAAAGAAAAGTTCCGGCGCTGGGACGCTGGCAAAATCAAAACCCACTTGAATAAGGTTCCAGGGCAAAGACAAGCGAAAAAGCTTCTGAGCCCAACGCCAAAGAAAGCTAAACAGCTTCTAGAGTTGGACAAGAAAGACTGCTCACCGGACATTCTTCTCTGAGGTATTACCCCAAAAAACATTGATAGATTAGACAGTGAACTATCTGCCGTTACTACGAGAACTTCGCTGAAACTGCTTTGCGACTGCTAAGCTCTGTTTGCAAAAGGATTAAGTTCCTCGAAGGGGTTTCACTAACGCCCTCAGATATCAGGAACTTAACTCCCAGGAAACTGATATGCTTCGCAAGTAGTCTCGGAATTCCAAGTCTTGAATAGATGAAGGGTAATGTTCAAAAGACCTTATAGGTCGATGTACGGAGACAATGGGACTAGGGCCAAGCCTATATCTCCTTCCTTTATCAACCGATTTCAATGAAATTTTGTACACAGATATGGGACACAATTTCGAATTGACAGACATATGAGAACAAAATGGCCGACTTCCGGTTTCACCAGAATAGCCACCAACTTCGATTTTTCAAATAGAACACTCTGTTTGTTTGATGTTTTTCGAATTCTACGTCTCAAATTACATACGACAGGGTTGCCAAATTTCCATTTTACACCTGAAAAAAAAATCCCAGGTTAAAATCTATACCAATTTAAATCAGTTACTCATAATAATTGTCATTTCATCGATAAGTTCAATAACAAATCTTACAGCAGGAATTTAAATTTTCTAAACGCATTTTTTACGGAAATATCTTTTTTTTTTTAATGGTACCTACCGAAGGCCATCTTGCCATTCGATAGAGAATTTGATTAACAATTCAACGATATACATTATGTACCACTTTCTTTTTGTTCAAAACTAAAAACCATCAATTATTGAATTTGTACAATATTTTATACGATGCCTACAAATTCCAATGAGTTGTCCGTTTAGGTTTGATGAAATGAAAGCTAGCCGTGGAACCATGGAAAACTGTAGGTGATTAATGTCATGTCAAAAGTGAAATACCAATTTTACTTGTCATCTAGTTCAGTTTGTAAAAAGTTTTTTTTAATGCAAAATAATAATCGTTATTCTCGAAACGAACAAATCGATATGATATTGATATACGGAGAATGTCAGAAGAACGCTGTCAATGCTAGTATGCTATACGCTGTTCGTTACCCGTTAAGACGGCACCCATCGAGGACCTATTCCAGGAAATTGGAAATAATGCTGAGGAAAGAACCAGCTGATCAAAACCTCATCCACTTCATAGTCAGTGAAGAAGCGAAGTGAAGAAGCATCAGTGCGAGAATTGGAAATTGAATGTAGGATCAGCAGGGAAAGTGCCAGAAAAGTATTAAAAAACATAAATATCGCTCCCATAAATACAGTTTGCATCAGCATCTATATGAAAATGACCCAGAACGGAGACTAACTTATTGTAATTGGCTTTGAATAATGGTTTTGTCTCGAAAATACTGTTTACAGATGAGATTAGGTTTACGAATAATGGTATATTCAATAGGAATAACACAAGGTATTGGGCTCAAGAAAATCCTAGGTTGCTGAGAGAAGGTAATTTCCTAGAAAGATTTGGATTCAACGTCTGGGTAGGAATCATAGAAACAAGAATCATTGGACCAATTCTTTTCTACGGGCCTTTGACGGGCCAAAGACAGATTCTGCAAAATAGATGTATGAGATTCTTACTAAATACCAACAGATATGAAAATGTAAACAGAAGCAAATAAAGCTAAATTGGCTGTCAATTGAAAATTTAATCAAGGTTCGTACAATGATTTTCATTTACAAACTTATAAACAATATGTTACGAGAATATTTGTCTACAAATCTACAGTTCCGCAATGAAATACATTCATATAATACACGCCAAAAAAACCACATAAACGTTCGTCAAACCAATCTGATGTGCACGAAAAAAAGTATCTTTGATGCTGAAATCGTAATCTATAATAACCTACCCGATTTCATCAAACTGTCTCGTAATATAAATATTTTTAAAAGTAGTATCCGTCAATATATATTAAACGATCAATTTCAGTAATTAAACGTCGCATTATATAGTGCGATCTAGGCTATTCTTGTTCTCAGAATTGTTTAGGTATAGGGATTTCTCTGTACTTTTTGAAACTATGTTATATCATGCTCTGATGCTAATAGAGCTATATTTTAATTAATTAACAATTAGCGTTTTACTTTTCTACTAATGTTTATTTATTGATGTTTCTTATCTATTGTATTTTATCTATACTAACCTACCTCATCTCTGTATCTTTGTGATAAAACGATATTGTATTAGCAATGCTAAATAAATAAATGATCAAAAAAGATATCTACAATGCTTAGAGAACGATATTCAAAATAATATCAACGATTTACCTGAGAACATCAGGGAAAATATGTTTTCTCAGCAGAATGTTGCAGGACCACATAATGCTAATATTGTTCGGCAATATCTTAGTGATACCTATGGGCAGAGATGGATTGGAATAAATGGTCCAATCAAATGGCCAGCCAGATCGCCCGATTTTACCCCTATTGATTTTTATTTATGGGGTCACATAAAATTCAAAGTATACTCGAGGAGACCAACTTCTTTGGAGGACTTGAGAGCGCGCATTTCAGGAAATTCCTGTTCACGAACTAATAAATGTGATGAGTTGTACAATGAATAGAACTAGTATATGTGTTAGGGAAAATACGCAACACTTCGAACATTGGTCATTAATAAATAAAATAACTTCGATGGTTGTGAAACTCTTCTATTGAAAACAAGATAATGGTATAGTGAGTAATAATTTGTACGTTGGATGTTTCACTGTTTCAGTCGTTAGATTTATTCAAACAGTTTGATTATATTTTCTGTAATGTGTTCATGATCATTACATATTGTCAAGTCGATTATTTTTGGTAATTCATTGTTACCATTCTGAAGTAAAGTTTAAAAGAATGAATAGATGTCATGTTACTTACCAAATTTTTCAGATTGATTTCATTTTGTTAGATGGCTCTCTACGTTTTGAATAGAAAGAAAGTGGTACATAATGTATATCGTTGAATTGGTAATTAAATTCTCTATCGAATGGCAAGATGGCCCTCGGTAGGTACCATTTAGAAAAACTATTTTTTCGTTAAAAATCCGTTCAGAAAATTTCAATTCCTGCTGTAGGATTTGTTATTGATCGATCAAATGACTACTACTATCCATGAATTTCCATGATTCCACGGCTACCTTTCATTTCATCAAACCTAAACGGATAACTGATTGGAGTTTGTAGGCATCGTATAAAATATTGTACAAATTCAACAATTGATCGTTTTTAGTTTTGAACAAAAAGAAAGTGGTACATAATGTATATTGTTGAATTGGTAATTGAATTCTCTAACGAATGGCAAGATGGCCCTCGGTAGGTACCATTTAGAAAAACTATGTTTTCGTTAAAAATGCGTTCAGAAAATTTCAATTCCTGCTGTAGGATTTGTAATTGATCGATCAAATGACTACTACTATCCATGACTTTCCATGATTCCACGGCTACCTTTCATTTCATCAAACCTAAATGGAAAACTCATTGGAGTTTGTAGGCATCGTATAAAATATTGTACAAATTCAATAATTCTCTACCGAATGGCAAGATGGCCCTCGGTAGGTACCATTTGAAAAAAACGATTTTTTCGTTAAAAATGCGTTTAGAAAATTTCAATTCCTGCTGTAGGATTTGATATTGATCTTATCGATGAAATGAGTATTACTATGAGTTACTGATGTAAATTAGTATAGATTTTAACCTGATCAAAGCCTCCCCGCCTAGGCTAAAAAAATATTTTTTTTCAATTGTAAAATAAAAATTTGGCAACACTGTCGTATATAATTTGAGCCGTAGAATCCGAAAAACATCAAACATACAGGGTGTTCCTTTTGAAAAATCGAAGGTGGTGGCTTTTCTGGCGAAACCGGAAGTCGGCCATTTTGTTTTCATATGTTTGTCAATCCGAAATTGGGATTGGGAAAAGAGATAGAGTAATTCTACGAACGCCAATCCATTAAAATGGCCGAGTTGGTATATAACAGTAGTTTCGAAAGAAAAAAAAACGCCGCAAGGCCTGAAATTTGTGCAAATTCGAGAACTATCGACTCGAACAAAAACACAAAATGTTTGTCACGGCTAGCAGATCACGAAAATCCATATATTGTATGATTATAACGATTGGTCGAAATGAGTAACTCCCAATTTTTCGCGTTTTTTTTTTGAAGGGGTGTCGGAATTTCGCAAAAATGTCTTACGTAAAATTCCATCCGAGAAAGACAAACATGGGACATAGTCGTTCAAAATTCAAAGTAGAAAGTTGGATGAACCACTCACGGAGTTCAACTCATCACGTAGGTATATAATGCGGACACTTTTTTCATAAAAATCATACAAATATATTTCCTCCGTTTGACTTCTGTCAGTAACGCCACTGCCTCATCGATCAGTTTCCATAAAAAGTTGTTCGTGTAAAAGTATTTGATAAAAGAAAAACAGGTTTAATTACTGATGCAATTGTTGTTTTATCGTTATTTTTATTTTAAATGTTTTATGTTCGTTGCGAGGAAAAATATTTCACCGTACTGAAAGGAAAAAATTCAAACCTCAAATACCTACAGCTGACTTGGATCGCTACTGTGCAAATTAACTCGGAAGATTGTACAAATTGCGAAAGCGAACGTGGAGAACGGATTCTGAATTTTTAATTAGAATTGGGCTCTGCTGAGTTTTCGTACTTGTTCAGCGATAATGGAACAATATGATGTGAGCATAACTATGAAGAAATCATATAAATGAATTATATATATATATATACAGTGACCGGCAGAAAGTACGCATCATATGGGAAATTCTTTTATTAATAAATTTTGACGAATATCGATATGTGCAATCGCTTCTGCATCAAAAGCAACCCCAAAAGACGTTGTACAGTGCCGTTCGTCTTTTCGTGTTTGGAGGGAAATTTAAAAAAATTAAAAATTATATTCCAAAACACACTTAGTTGGGAAAATATCGAAAAATGTTATTCGAAAAAGTTGTTCAGAACATTATTTTATAGCTATTTACGAGTTTTGAAAAAAATCTGAGATAAAAAAATAAAAATAAATTTTTTGCCATAATAAAACTTTTAATTTGGAAAAATACATTTTAGACAAAGAAACTAATTAGTAAGGCCAACAGTAATATCATAAATGATATTTTGTAAATATTCGCAAGCTACTTCTATTTTAAAAAATTAAATTATGGATTTGCCATGTATTCAGCTGCTTCATAAGAGGTCACTGAAATATCTCCAGGACATTATAATCCCGATACTGTTCATTATTAATAAAGGTCCTTGTATCTACATAATTTCAAATTGAATTTTTTATTCAAAAAAAGAATAAATTGATTACAAACTTTCGAGTATTCATTGAATTGTTTGGTTTATAATTATTTCAGCTTCTAATTTTATTATAAAATGTAATTATGTAAAAAATTGAATAAATTTTTTGTTCTAATAAAAAATTCATATTAAAATTCTGTAGATACATGGTTTTTTGTCAATTATAAACAGTATCGGGATTATAATGTCCTGAAGATATTTCTGTGACCTCATATGAAGCAGCTGAACACATGGCAAATCCACAGATTTAAAATTTTCTTCGAATAAAATAGGAGTAGCTGGTAAATCTTTAAAAAATATTATTCAAAATATTACTCTTGGGCTTTACTAATGAGTTTCTTTGTCAGAAATGTATTTTTCTAAATTGAAATTTTTTTTATAGCAAAAATTGATTTTTATTTTTTCATCCCAGATTTTTTTCCGAACTTGTACATAGCTATAAAATGTCGTTCTAAACAACTTTTCCAAATAACATTTTTCAATATTTTCCCAAATAAGTGTGTTTTGAGACATAATTTTTAATTTTTTTAAATTTCCCGCCAAACAAGAAGAGACGAACGGCACTGTACAACATCTTTTGGGGTTTCTTTCCATGCAGAAGCGATTGCATGTATCGACATTTGTCAAAATATTATATTAAAAAAAATTCCCATATGATGCGTACTTTCTGCCGGACACTGTATATATATATATATATATATATATATATATATATATATATATATATATATATATATATATATATATAAATATATATATATATTAGGGTGGTCTTATTTTGAACATTTTTGAATTTGAATGTTCCAGGGGCTCATAGGGCTCAAAATATATTTCCCCTCTAAATAACATGTTTTTCTTTTCATCGAGTATTTAATTTTTTATTCCGGTCAAAATAATTGTTCAAAAAATTTGAAACCCAGCAGACTTCAACCTTATTATAGTAGGTAGCTATCTCTCAGAATTTTTACAAGTTCTTAGCTATTTTAATTTCAAAGTTTCAGCTAGATATTTTTTTTTTTTAATTTTTATTCAAGTTTTGTTTAAAAATTAATAATAAATTATTTATTATTGTTGGTGACTTCACGTACTTATGACGGCTGTGTGTGTGTTCTATCGATTGTTAGTGATTGCACGTACTTTGAACGGCTAATAAACAAAAGTTTATGATTAACATGAGTCATAGTTTTGCAATGATACGATAGATGGCGTTAGTCATAGAAATTAAACTAGTTCAAAAATTATTTTCCGAAACGCATTATATACGAATAAAGAATAATTTATTATTAGTTTTTTAACAAAATTAAAAAAAAAATATTCATTTAGCTAAAACATAAAATTATAATAGCTGAAAATCTGTAAAAATTCTGAGAGATAGCTACTATAATAAAGTTGAAGTTGAAGATTCTTAAACAATTATTTTGACCGGAACAAAAAGTTCATTACTCAACGAAAAATAAAACATGTTATTTAGATGGGAAATTCGCATTGCAAAGAGGCACCAGTTAACATTAAGAAAGAAACTTGGAACTTGGGGAATATATCTTTTAATTTATTTTGAACCTCTGGTTTTTGTCCGCGTTCTGTGTTCTTGGTCCTCATAAGGTCCGATTTCATTCCATTGTCGAATTCCTAGACATCACCTGAAGATGGCAAATGTGATTTTGTCGAAACGTCGTTAAATTGGACATTTTGAAGATCAAGAACACAGAACCGGACAGAAACCCGAGAAACAACCTCAACACATTATACCCGCGAAAATCTACGAAGACACACTTATACAGTGCTTCTCAAAAGTCCCCTCCCCCCTCTTATTTTTGGAACGATTATACATAAACAAGTGAAATTTGGAAACTGAATATAAAAGGTTGTATATTTCCCTACTAGTGATGATAGATGACGAAATCGTCAAAGATGACGTCACAAGGCCATTGTAACCAATAATTTTAAATGGAACCCTACGGCAAGCGACACCTCTTTTAAAAGGTATCGAAAAAACCTATTCAATGATACTAATTTTGTTTGTGTTTATGGCAGTTTTGGCAATTCGCTTTTAAAAAACGCAAAGCTGTGAATAATTAAATCAGTTGATACTAAAATTCCAAATTGAAGCTCCGCCTCTGGATAGTTGTCAAATAAACTGACGTTATTGTTAGTCTCCCTAATTCGACGTTTTTGTAATTGACCAAGTTTTTGTACATTTAATAATTTGTGTATTGTTGATCGAACATTCAACTGTTTTAGCAGCTTTTGGTACTTTTAATATTTTTGTACATTTTAATAATTTGTTAAACTGTTGTGAGCCGAACGTTTAAGTGCTTAAAAAAAGCGAAATGGTACGTGCTTTAGGTGATAAAGTAGCAGCGATCCTAATTCTTGGTGAAACTGGACAAAATATTCATGCAGCAGAACGCATTTTTAATGAGAGGTTTCCCGATCGCCCCGTTTCGAGGACTTATGTAACGGAGCTTCTTCGTAAGTTTGAAACAACGGATAATATTAATGATGCGAAACGATCTGGCAGACCACAAATTTCTGATGAGAAAAAAATTTATATACTGGCAGAAGTAATAATTAATCCTACTTCTTCAACAACTCACGTTGCATCTACCTGTGAAGCCAGTCGAAGTACAGTACACAGAGTGTTGAAAAAAAACAAATGTCATCCATACAAATTAAAAATGGTTCATCAACTCTCAGACGACGACCCAGACCGAAGACTAGAATTTTGTGAAAATATAGAAACTAAAATTAACCAACAGCTAGACTATGTCAAAACAATTTGTTTCAGTGACGAAAGTACTTTCTATCTAAATGGAAATGTAAATACACAGAATGTGAGGTATTGGAGTGACGCAAATCCTCACCTGTTTCGTGAAACACATACCACATTTCTCCAGAAGGTGAATGTTTGGGCAGGTATCCTGGGAAACCACATCGTTGGGCCTCTTGGGCAAAACGCAATAGAACCGTTAATCCTTGAAATTTTGGAAGATAATCCAGATGAATTCGGCAATTTGGAAATAACATTCCAACAAGATGGTGCTCCTCCACACTATTAATGTGCAGTAAGACGGTATTTGGATGAGGAGTATCGTGGTAGATGGATTGGACGACGAGGTTCAACGGAATGGCCAGCTCGATCACCGGACCTCACACCTATGGATTTTTTTCTGTACCTTAAATCGAAGGTTTATGCCACTGAACCTGACAATATTGACGTTTCAAAACAACGTATTGTTGCAGAATGTGAGGCTGTTTCCGCAGACACATTTGCAAAAGTACGAGAAGAGTTTAAAAATAGGATATTTCACTGTCAGGAAGTAAATGGAGGTCACTTCGAAAAATTTCTTTGAGTAGATACTGATTCTTAAATCTGTAATTAATACCATACTGAATGGAATTTAAATTTTAATGTTTACTAATGAGCCATTAAAACTGCCATAAACACAAACAAAATTAGTATCATTGAATAGGTTTTTTCGATACCTTTCAAAAGAGGTGTCGCTTGCCATAGGGTTCCATTTAAAATTATTGGTCACAATGGCCTTGTGACGTCATCTTTGACGATTTCGTCATCTATCATCACTAGTAGGAAAGTTTACAACCTTTAATATTCAGTTTCCAAATTTCACCTGTTTATGTATAATCGTTCCAAAAATAAGAGGGGGGAGGGGACTTTTGAGAAGCACTGTATATATATATATATATATATATATATATATATATATATATAACAAAAAGATGCCTCTCTAGCCAAATTTCACCGAACACGATCGGAAGATTTTAAAATTTACAAACGTGTACGAAAAATATTCCTATCAGCCATAAGACAGAAAAAAACGTCTCATGCAACAATATTTTCGAAGCGAATACTTTCAAGGAACTATGGAATGGTTTGAATACTATTAATAAAGACAAAAAACACACTGATACTCCATATTACTTGCAAAATGTGAACATGTATTTTTCTTCCTCCTGACCCATATATGCTGACTTATGAATCGAATGTATTCTTAGATTTTTGTTCTCAATTTCACTTTCAAATTGACCTTTATTAAAAAAATGCATAAGCCATGCAATTGGAAATTAGTTGTTTTATCTACAGTTTGCTAAAAAAATTATGAACATTGAAATGAAAATTAAAATTATAGTTTAAAAAACTATAAAACACCCTTATGAAGCAATAAGGATTGAAATATTGAAAATAATAAGAATAAATAAAGTAATCAACCAAAAAATTTTCTCTTATGTAGAAAAGAGAATATTTTTTGGTCAATGACTTTATTCTTATTATTTTTAACTTTTTAGTCCATATTGCTACAAAAGACTAAAAAAGACTATGGGAGAAAAAACTCTTTGATTGATTCCTCCACATGAGATGAAAACTGCAAGTAAATTTTGGCGAAGGTTCATTCGCCATATTTTGAAATGAAAAGTATGCTGTGAAAAACCAGTGCAATCGCCATATATTTTTTTTTGTTATTGCGAATATTCACGAATGTAATAATTATATTTAACAATGTAATGTAATGTAACAATGTCATAATTATATATTAACAATGTCATAATTATATTTCTGGATATACGTCAAAAGCACTAGGCATGAGGAAGTAGTAAACGGCGCAGACAAAATTAATTATTTGGTTTACAGTTTTCACACAAAGTATGTTTGAAAGTATTCGCTGGTGCTATAAAATACATACTGATGAAGAATTTTGTTCAGTTCAGCATACATAGGGGACTTGCGAATTCTGGTATAGTTGTAATGTGGTATAGTTATTCTAATCCCAATTGGAACGGCAATAAAAATAAGAGCACTACGAGGAGTGTTCATATGCACTGCCCGGCAAATGGGAAATTTATATACCACCAGTGTTTTTACTTTCAAAGCGTTCCTGGTACAATCATAAAAAAGTTCTGTCGTGTGGAAGAGAGTTCCTTCTCGAAACTTTCTATATCGGTCCAATTGGGATTAGAAATTCTATAGTATAATCTCTTGTTTTTTCGTCGGATATGTGTGTATATCAGCCGGGCGTAGTAGTCTAATCAACAAGTTCAAAAACGTGTTAAATAGATATAAAGCTCCTAAAAATATGAGCGATAGCTCATTCGATTCAAAATGACGTCTAGAAAAATGTTTCAGCACGTGAAAAATTGCGATTGTTATTAACAAAATAAGAATAAAAAAAGAAGGTATTTCGTTTTTCGTCAATAATTTATAAAATAATGCTATTTAAAGAATTATGAAAAGAGATCCTGTAAGAGGAGGAAATTTCCGGAACTCTATCTCTATTATTTATAATTTTTTTTAACACTAAAAATAGGGCTCCGCGAGGTCGTTACGGCATAGGAGCACCGTCTAAAAAGCCGTTATATCACCTAAAATATTTTTTTTTATAGTATTAAATAACAATTTAAAAATTTGAATAAATCATGGTGTAATCTAAACACTTGAACGAAAAAAACCTCGGTAAAAAAAAATTTTCATGTCGATTTTTCAAAAAGTTACACCATTGTTAATTAACAATGTTTTTTCCAATCTCTGTTTTTATAAATTACGACATAAAAGTTTAAATAATTGGTATATAAAATTTTCGCTTCGTGAAAAGAGCTCCTTTCATCCATGTACTCAATCAAGCAATGCAAAAATTATTACAGTTTATTATTTTGTTAATTATAATTTTTTTAAATTAACAAAAAATTAAATTTCTAAAAAATGTTATCAAAATTTTTCTTTTCAGTAATATCTAATTATTGCTGTTTTTGCATCTAATATAGGCATTAATTAACATTGGAAAAACAATTTTTACGTCATTTGTTAAGAAATTGTTTATGAACAGACTATTTTGGGATTTAAAAAAATTAATTTTTCACCATCTTATTACATAGGTAAAATTATTATTTAAAAAAAAAAATATTTTTTTTTTTATTGTTTATAATCGTTTTTTTTCTATTTTAATTGTTTAAATAATTAGTTAAGAAATTATTTCATTCTTAAAAATCATCATTGACCTTTTTCAATGAATTACCAGAGAAATTGATTTGTTGAAAATATAAACAGGATGTTCATAAAATCAGATGTGGAATCATCTGCGACTGAAAGATAAACTTTAGTCACTATCTTCCATCGTCAAGATAACCTCTTGTGGGGTATTCAACCAGAGAAATATTTTTTTTTTATAGATAATTCCATTGTTTATTAACTTAGCAATTTGTTATAAACAAATAATATTAACCATTATATTTTTTTTCGAAAACTTCAACTTGTTACATATTATATGATAATGAAATTACAGCCGTTCCATAATTTGTCAAGTTATAAATTGTTATAACTTTTGAACTATAAGAGATACGGTAAAAGACATTCAGGTCATTTTTATGAAAAATTTATTTATATTCAAAATTAATTCCAAATCGATTCTGTAACCATTGTTTATCAGTTGTTATAAGCATTTGTTTATAAAAATTTTAGATTTTTTTTATATTTTTTGAAATTTTTATAACTTGTTAAATAATATAATACGCTACGGACTCAAGAATTTTTTTGTTCTATGATGAAATATCTTTCTAATTACGTATAAATTATAGCAATATAGATTTTTGTTTAAATAATATACTAGTTTAAATTTATACTTACCTAATTTACATTCCGCTATTGATCATTTTCATTCATTTATCACTAGAATTATTAATATTCTGCTAAAGTTTAATTATTTATTTACTAAAATAATATTTACTAAATAATAATTGAATTTATTTTCTAATTTTTATATTTTTTTCAAGTATATTTTCTAAATTATTAAGCATGAAGTATAATTTCAACTGTCACTAATTTGTATGACTCCATACATTTCACTAATTAGTTAACTTAATGATAATGTAATATAAATGAACTTATAATACGTTTTGAATTTTATCTATAGTAGCCCATTCTTTTTCTCGGATATTGTAGTGAATCACTAATTCAAATTGAACCGTTAAAACGAGCAGATGTTTCTTGTAAAGGTTTTTTCCTTTGTTAGATTTCTTCTACCTGATCCTATATCCTGTTTTATCATAGAACAAAAAAGTTCTTGAGTCCGTAGCTGTATCTATATTATTTAACAAGTTATAAGCTATGAAATTTCAAAAAATATAAAAAAAATATAATTTTTTTATAAACAAATGCTTATAACTACTGATAAACAATGGTTACAGAATCGATTTTGAATTCATTTTAAAGATAAATAAATCTTTCATAAAAATGACTTGGATGTCCTTTACCATATCTCTTATAGTTCAAAAGTTATAACAATTTATAACTTGACAAATTATGGAACGGCTGTAATTTCATTATCATATAATATGTAACAATACTGTAAAAAATACAAAAAAAATTTTTTGTATACTTTGTTATACATAGTTGTTTTTGTTATTTTTTGAAGTTTTCGAAAAAAATATAACGGTTAATATTATTTGTTTATAACTAATTGTTAAGTTAATAAACAATGGAATTATTTATGAAAAAAATTATTTCTCTGTTGATTCATTGAAAAAGGATGATTTTCAAGAATAAAATAATTTCTTAACTAATCATTTAAACAATTGAAATATTTAAAAAACGATTATAAACAATTAAAAAATTTATTAAAGAAAAAAAATTTTTTTCCATAATTTTACCTATGCAATAAAATGGTAATTTTTTTTTTTTTAAATCCCAAAATAGTCTGTTTATAAACAATTTCTTAACAAATGACGTACAATTTTTTTTCCAATGTTAATTAATACCTATATTAGATGCAAAAACAGCAATAATAAAATATTACTTTAAAAAAAATTTTTTGATAACATTTTTTAGAAATTCCATTTTTTGTTAATTTAAAAAAGTTATAATTAACAAAATAATAAACTTTAATAAAAAAAATTTGCATTGCTTTATTAAGTACCTAAATGAAAGGAGCTCCACGAAGCGAAAAATTTATAGACCAATTATTTAAACTTTTATGTCGTAATTTATAAAAACAGAGATTGGAAAAAAATTAGTTAATTAACAATGGTGTAACTTTCACATCAAATCCACATCCAAAAAAGGCATGAGAGATTTTTTGTCACAAATCGAACGAGAAACTTAAAAATCATTTTCAATTTGAAATATCTCAGTGGCGTACCATTTTTTTCTTTAAAAAAATTGAGATCATTACCCGTATGCGCGCCAATGATGAACATTCTCAATTGTACGTAAAAAAATGCGCAATAACAACCTCTCAATACTCAGCAAATTTCATTCGCATATCTCGACCGGTTTCAGAGCAATAAATAAATAGTCAGTTCTTAAGAAAAACTTTAACACCCCGTATCTCGGAAACCGAAGCATTTGCGGACAAAAGTTATATAGCAAACTGTCATTATTTCTTCATGCAAAATCACCCCCTTAAGTTTGTCGTACTGATTCACTAACACCCTGTATATTAAAAAGAGGTAGGACCCAAGACAGAGCCTTGAGGAACACCGCATGTTATTTCAGCAAAATTCGAGTTGAATTCCTGAATTTGATTCCTACATCTTTGTGTAACTCGGACACACATTTGACGTTGTGACAAATATGACCTGAACCAATTGAAATGAGAATTATTTTGAATTTGAAATGATAAATTTTTTTTACGATCCAGGGGAGAATACCAGGTCATAGCTATGAAATTACGGTATTGTCATCGGTTTCTAATATGTTTAACGAAATTCAAATACTTCGGACATCTGGAAGTGGGTGAAAATTAATTTCAAAGTTTCCATTACCTACATACATACAAACATACAGGTGAAGCTAATAAAGCGTGTATAATAAATATTAACTTGTTCCATTTGTTTTGCATGTGAGTGGTTTTTATTGTATTAATCACTTATCGATTTCTGGTTTATTCATACAATAATTACGTGTATAATATATGTGTAGGAGTTTATACGTGAAATTTATTTTATTTTTTCTTTCGCATACTCACTATAAATCTCAAATTTGGTACCTACTGACGATTTCATAGTTATACTGTTTTCAATTGCCTATTTCAATTTGGTAACAATAAGCAATAATATTCACACTCATTTCAATTGTTTATTTTGTGAGATGCTGTAATCAAATATATCAGTATTTTATATGTTATTATAGTTTAATTCCTTATATATCATAAAATTTTCACTTCATATATTATATTTTATTCATAAAATATTTCTAATATATAATATGTATATCATTCTACAGTGCGGAATTATTAGTACCCTCTCAAAAAATTTAAGGGGGGGTCAGGTGGCTACTTGTTCGAAAGGGGTTTTCATTATCTGTTCAGCAATATTAAATTTTTTAAATTTGGTGCAATTATAACAGAAAATTTATTTTGAAAATGTAAAATTTTGATACTTTACGTGAAATGAAGGAAATATACCTCGGCAATTGCCGAATGCAATAAACATTTAACTCGACATCTGAATAAGGTAGAATGTCGAACTGACTGTGTGGTGAATGTACCTACACATATATAGATATCCAAACACAAAAAAGAAAATCAACATAAGTTTGACACTAACAATGTTGAAATTTTGACCAAAGAAAGGAATCCAAGAGTAAGAACATTCCTTGAAATGATACATATTAAAAAAGACCCCAATAGCATTAACAATAGAAATGATATCAAAAACTTGAGCCAGATTTATAACAACCTTTTTTAACTTTGTTTTAGTAATAATAATGAAAACTGATCTTTACATGCTGCCAAAAAAAAAATACAGTCCGGCCTATATACTAGAACTCAATATAAACAATCTGGTTTACCTACTTATGAAGAGGGTAAAAATGCATGAAAGATAAACAAACCATTCCTGTTAACTTCGTCGAAGTCAGACATCCACAATAACGTCCGTACGATGCGAACGCACAATTCAAATAATATAATTTGTTAGGGAATACTCATAAATGTTACAGATATTTTTATATTGAGTTAAATAACGTGTTATATTTCGAACCATATGTTGTTAAAGAATTAATTTGGTGCATAAATTTCAATATTGTGTTAAATATATCTCAAACTCCATATCTTCAATTTTAGTTTAACCTGAAGATGACAAATACCATGTCGAAACGTAGTTGGGAGAAATTATATGAATAGAATGAATCAGACCTTTATTCCAAGAAGTTGATATATATATATATATATATATATTTCTGGAGATTGTGGTTATTGGATTCTGGGTAGAATATATCGAATATTTCAGTCCATTAACGGCAACGTTTCGTCCCTGGCCGGGGACTTCTTCAGGCTTTATTTAATATTCTTGGCAGCATTAAATGCATTCTTTATTACGAGAGTTTTCTTTTTCTGTTTTTTATGATCTGGGGACATTATGTTTCTGAGCTCTTCATTGTGGCGCCACAATAAATCTGAATATCTGAACTATATGAACTATTGATTTCAACTCTCTGTTTTCTGTTCGATAAGTAACTAGTGAGAAGTTTCAATGGTCCACCTATGAAACCTACGTTTTCCAATACTGGCAGTAATTTTTAGGAACACACTGTGTCGAATGCTTTTGCCCGAGTCAACAGAGATCCATAATGAGGTTTCTCCTAAATACATCGCCTCATGAATTTCTTCTGTCAAGTGGACCAATGCTTCTTGTGTTAACTTGGCCTGGCTAAATCCATATTGATAATCTGAGAGTATATGATATTTTTTTGTGGATTTCTCCATTCTTATTTTAAGATTTTTTTCAAAAAGTTTTCCGGCGTGACTTAATAAACTTAGTTTTATTTTTATTTTTTTCCCACTTCACTTGGATTTTGTCTTTAAAATATATGCCAGTCGGGCCACTCAGCCAGTCCTACTGTGAAGGAATCTTTTATTTAGAATCCTATCGACGTAGGAGAAATGTATGGAGTGTTTCTTTCTGTCACTAGGTACCGCCGGTTAAAAGTTATCTTTTCCGACGTACCTAAAGATGTTGTGAGTTTGATGGTGATTTTGTTTATGTTGTGTCTCGCTTCGGTCAGAGCTCTCCTGATCTCTGGCTGGTGACTACTCCGTACTGATGAGGGCCAAAAAGCCTGAAACCGGTATGCGGATTGTTAGGCGGACCCGACATAAATTAAACATAATCGAGCTTATCAGAAAGAAACATTTGCAATCAATATCCATTTATATGGAAGTTTGCATGGATTTTCAGGTGAATATCATTCAACGTTCTGCGTGGTATTTTCTAGGAAAATAGTTGTTTTTCACCTGCGGTCAACCAATTGTGTTTCAATTTATATTGAATCCTTTGTGAAGATGACTTTGTGCACTTTATTTCTTATTTTTATAATTAGTGTGTTCCATTTTATCTCCAGATTTGTATAAGGATTTTATGACAGTGTATTTGACGGCACCTGGAAAAATGCCCTTACCACTAGATACATTTTTGATGAATGTTATTGGTTTCACTATATTGTCTACGTATTTAATTCGAATTTCGGAATTAATATCATCTGTTCCGGTGGTTTTTTGTTTTAAGTTTCAGAATCACTATTGACACTGTTTTTTCTGTGAAGACAATGTGTTTTTCTGCATTTTTAGCATTTGCTAATTTTTACCTATTTTCGTAAAATAATCTACACATTGTTTCCTAGTCATTTGTTATAATATCAGTTCTTTTTACATGCTTGATTTTGTTTTCTGCATTTTTATTTTCAATGGTTTTCAATAAGTTCCATACTTTTTTGAATCGATTTATTGTTTTTCTATGTCATTCTTATAAAATGATATGTTTGCCCTATCAATAGTTTTGTTGAGTTTATTCCGATATTTTTTATATTTTAAATGCTGGATTCATTACGCATCTTCTCATGAAGTTTGTATTTGGTGTCTATTGACTTGATCAACCCATCAGCAATCCATTATTTCAGCTTTACCTGTTTTCTATTGATGAGATGGCCAATTATTTGTCCCCATCCGTCTTCTGTTTGCATTAATAAGGATTTTCAACAAGTATCGGCAACGTCAATACATCGCCTCATGTATTTCTTCTGTCAAGTGGACCAATGCTTCTTGTGTTGACTTGGCCTGGCTAAATCCATATTGATAATCTGAGGGTATATGATATTTTTTTGTGTATTTCTCTAATCTTATTTTAAGATTTTTTTCAAAAAGTTTTCCGGCGTGACTTATTGAAGGAATTGGTCTATAATTAGTGTGTTCCATTTTATCTCCAGTGTGTTTGAGGGCACCTGGAAAAACCCCCTTACCACTAGATACATTTTTGATGAATGTTATTGGTTTCACTATATAGAGTTTTGGAATTAATATCATCTGTTCCGGTGGATTTTTGTTTTTGTCAACTAGTTCTGACTTTAACACAAGGTTAGTTGTTTTCTTCACTTTGAAATTGAATATCTATCTCAGGCAGCCTGCAATGTGTACATTTACCACACAATCATTCCAACATTCTAGCTTATTCAAATGTTTATTGCATTCGGCAATCGCCACAGTTTTCCTCTGAGTAGATCACCTGAAATTAGGTGGGTGACGCTACCCAAAATTCTGTCGAATTTCACAAAGAACAAAACATGTATTTTTCAGATTTTAAACCACTGTAATTTGTTATAAAATGGCATTATATACTCGTAAGGTTAGATTACATCCTGTATAATTCCAACTTTCAAATTTCAATTTAAAATTTAAGAAAACAATGACATTATGGCGGACAGACCAGGGTGAGATCATTAGTGTTCCGTTTTCACCTTCAATACGCAACACCTAAACGGTCTCATTATATTGCTGCGACGAAAAAAAACGCGACTATCAATTCTTATTCGCGCAATATTTTTCCGTATCGACTTGAATTCGCCTTTAGTAGAGCGACCAATGTCGATGGATCTGAACATTCTTTACGCCCTTACTTATGTGTTATTGAAAAAGAGGGTATAAATAAGGCCTAATAAGAGGTTCGCGCGGCCGAGATAACTGCAAGTAAATGCTTTATGTTGGAATAAACAAATAATATAATAAATCGAGTCGGTGCTTTAATAATTATAGATTGATTTAGTGAGTCTATTGTCGGTGCCAGGCCGTCTACCGATATATACCGGCTCCTTGGTGCGGTTTTCTGCAAAAGGAGATCCCTAGACGACCATTATTTTCAAGGCAGTGGTGTATCTAACGAAAAAATGTTTGATGGTTTTTCTACGATTCATAGAATGTAATCGCTGGCCTTGTATGGGATTCTATTGTGTAATTTGAATCGGGTTAATTGGATGAGTAATTCTGTAAAAGTAAAAAGTATCTAATATTCTTGAAATGCTGTGTTGAATAAAGAAACTGTTATTGAGACAACACAGATATCAAATATGACAACTCAGAATTTCATTCAAAAAATCAAAAATAGCACAAGAATCCCCTTCACCACACTTATTAACTTTACACCTATATGCGCATTTCTATGTTATCTATGTTAACTATGTTATCATCATCAGTAGGAAAACTACTCTAAATATACAGTGCTTCTCAAAAGTCCCCTCCCCCCCCTCTTATTTTTGGAACGATTATACATAAACAAGTGAAATTCGGAAACTGAATATTATAGGTTGTAAACTGTCCTACTAGTGATGATAGATGACGAAATCTTCAAAGATGACGTCACAAGGCCATTGTGACCAATAATTTTAAATGGAACCCTACGGCAAGCGACACCTCTTTTAGAAGGTATCGAAAAAACCTATTCAATGATACTAATTTTGTTTGTGTTTATGGTAGTTTTAATGGCTCATTAGTAAACATTAGAATTCAAATTCCATTCAGTATGATATTAATTACAGATTTAAGAATGAGTATCTACTTGAAGAAATTGCTCTAAGTGACCTCCATTCACTTCCTGACAGTGAAATATCCTAATTTTAAACTCTTCTCGTACTTTTGCAAATGTGTCTGCGGAAACAGCCTCACATTCTGCAACAATACGTTATTTTAAAACGTCAATATTATCAGGTTCAGTGTCGTAAACCTTCGATTTAAGGTACCCCCACGGAAAAAAATCCAAAGGTGTGAGGTCCGGTGATCAAGCTGGCCATTCCGTTGAACCTCGTCGTCCAATCCATCTACCACGATACTCCTCATCCAAATACCGTCTTACTGCACCGTAATACTGTGGAGGAGCACCATCCTGTTGGAATGTTATTTCCAAATTGCCGAATTCATCTGGATTATCTTCCAAAATTTCAAGGATTAACGGTTCTATTGCGTTTTGCACCAGTTAAATTAGTATTCAAAAAAAGAGGCCCAACCATGTGGTTTTCCAGGATACCTGCCCAAACATTCACCTTCTGGGGAAATTATTAATTAATTAATACTACCCGTTGTTTCAAACTTACGAAGAGGCTCCCTTAAATAAGTCCTCGAAACGGGGCGATCGGGAAACCTCTCATTAAAAATGCGTTCTGCTGCATGAATATTTTGTCCAGTTTCACCAAGAATTAGGATCGCTGCTACTTTATCACCTAAAGCACGTACCATTTCGCTTCTTGAAGCACTTAAACAGTTTAACAAATTATTAAAATGTTCAAAAATATCAAAAGTACCAAAAGCTGCTAAAACAGTTAAACGTTCGATCAACAATACACAAATTATTAAATGTACAAAAACTTGGACAATTACAAAAACGTCGAATTAGGGAGACTAACAAAAACGTCAGCTTATTTGACAACTATCCAGAGGCGGAGCTTGAATTTGGAATTTTAGTATTAACTGATTTAATTCATCACAGCTTTGCGTTTTTTAAAAGCGAGTTGCCAGAACTGCCATAAACACAAACAAAAACAGTATCATTGAATAGGTTTTTTCGATACCTTTTAAAAGAGGTGTCGCTTGCCGTAGGGTTCCATTTAAAATTATTGGTCACAATGGCCTTGTGACGTCATCTATCATCACTAGTAGGGAAGTTTACAACCTTTAATATTCAGTTTCCAAATTTCACTTGTTTATGTATAATCGTTCCAAAAATAAGAGGGGGGAGGGGACTTTTGAGAAGCACTGTATTATTACATGTTATTACAATATATACCTGTTGTTTCTAATTGGGTTATTTTTTACTTGTTACTGTTCCTCAAATCGCTATTGGAATCTGGATGGTTCTATGAGGATTAAAGTAAACAAGGAGGAATACATCGGCCCTTCATCATCATTAAGTACATTTTTATTATGGTTTCTGTGGAAAACTATACTTTCCAGGCAATCTAATTTTCTACTGTCCTTGGCCGATTTGATCATTTTCAAATTATAAATATTAAATTTTCGACCAGATTCGATAATATGGTTCGTGGAACCTTTTAGAAATTGAATGTTTTGTCTGACCGTAAGAGACTTCGACACAATGTTGACAACTAATTTAATAAATTCTCGACTTACCTAGCATGTCAGTTTTGTCCTTCGGGTTTCCTTATAACGTTTGCAAGTTATTTTCATTACACATTACTTTCAATATCAAATGTAATTTATAGTATTCCTTGTCATGGTTGTAATAAACAATATATTGGTCAAACGCAAAGATCATCATCGAACAGAATAATTTCTCATAAAAGTGATTGCAGATTGCAGATTGCATCCTGAAAGATGTGCTCTGGTAGATCATGTGAATAAATTTGACCACCAGATGAATTACGATTCAATGAAAGTGCTAGCGACAGAGTCACATACATCTAAGAGAATACTCTTAGAAACGGCTTTCATTTCCTAAGAAAACAATTGTATAAATAAAAAAACAGATATTAACAATTTGAGTGAGATCCACTCTTATTTATTGTTTTCATATATCAATCAAAATTGACAACAATGGAATATAAAATATATATATATATATATATATATATATATATATATATATATATATATATAGTGAAAGATAGTCGTTGCTGACTAGTTAGGTGTAACAAATTGATTATTGGGGTATGCAGCAAAAGAAAAAGTGTACTCTTTAAAGTTTGTCCAAGCTTTCGGAATGTTTTATTTCCATCTTCAGGGATAATCTTTGTTGAGATTAGTTTCTATGTTGTTTATGAATATTGTTCATGTAAAGTACGGTGAAATATAAGTTCTGAATTTGAAGTTGGCAACACATGTTTTAAATCGTCAACTAATTATACACATTAAAATTCATTGAAACGTTACTAATTAAAATATTAAAAATATAAAGTCTGAACCATGTGTGTCTTGAAAAAGTACAATAGGTTTTATATATATATATATATATATATATATATATATATATATATATATATATATATATTTATATAAATAACATATATTGACCATTTGAGTGAGATCTCTTATTTATTGCCTTCAGATATCAATCAAAATTGATAACAATGTAATACAAAATAATATTATTTTTTTAACATTACCGTTACCTGGTAACATCAGTTGGTACTAATCTAACAGTTGGCACCACTGTAACTATTTCCAAGTGACACCCGTCAGGTGTTGTTGGTTCGAATTTAATTGCGAGATTCATTCCTAACCTGTCAGTTTCACTTGTCACACCACATAGAGTACACATTTATATTTATAAAATTTTAAACAACGCTAATATGGTTGTAGTAACTTTGAACTCCGTTATATTCCTAGATCTACGTTTTTTTTCCTTTTTTGTATCACTATGTTCGATGAATATGTTTAACATCATTGAAACTAACCTCAACAAAGTTGTAAGTAGCATAATGTTTCGTAGAATATGTATTACTATTGATTTTTTTCATCTATTATAGTCTTCCTGATGATGGAAATAAACATTTCCGAAAGCTTGGATAAGCCTTAAAGAGTTTACTTTTTCATTGCTGCTTACCCCAATATCCCTAGTTTTGTATACATATACAAGAGTAAGAGTGAAATTTTTAATGTCTGTGAATATATATATATAGAGTTAGGAAAAAGGCAATTGTGGCATTGCAGAATTTTTTTTTCATTCCAGAAAAAAATATCTAGCAGGAATCGAACCCGAAAATATATATATATATATATATATATATATATATATATATATATATATATATATATATATATATACATATATATAGTAATTCGGTTTGTTTCTTGAACGTTGTACGTTGTAAATATTTTGTAGAATTTTGTTTTTTTCTCGAAATTTACGTTCTTTTGAAACTGAAAAATTGTGTTTCTTTTATAATTTTAATTACGTTTCGCCTGGAAGCCTTCAAATTCAATTTGTTAAAAACCTTCCCATTTTTCTTCTTCATTTTTAACGGAATTTTATTCAAATCTGTTTGTTTAAAACATGGAAATCAAAAATTGTTTATTAAATCACATCCATATATGTCATTTGGAGTTGAAATGTTAGGATGACATTTGATGTCTCAAATTATTTGCTTTAAGGAAGAGTTTCATCTAAATATAGTCCAAGGAATTTAATTGTAGTGGAATATATGAGATTATCAGAGCCAAATTTAATTGTATGATTTTGAACATTTCTAAGTTTGGTTCTAGTTATGAACATAAACGAAGATTTTTCAATATTCAATGTAAACTTATGCACATCTAACCAATGTGAAATAATTTTCAAATCGTTTTTTATATGAATTTGTATTTAATGAAAGTCATAAATATTGTAAATTAATGTAGTATCATCCGCAAATAATCTTAATGATCCACTTGATTTCAATTTTGAAGCGGAATTTATATAAATAAGAAAGAATAATAGTCCCAATATAGATCCTTGAGGTATCCCACAAAATATATCTCTAAAAGAACAATTTCAATCTCCATAATATTTTCTACATTCTGCTTCTAACCTGAAGGCGATCGGAATAATTTCACGAACGGCATTGGATTCAGAATGGTTGATTTAGTATATGCTCACAATTTCAAAACGATTCTCAGCAAGAAAAATATTTCTCGAAAAAATCGCACAAGAGGTATACACCCCTAAAATTCACCAAAAAAACGAAATCGTTCTAATGCATTCATATTAAAGCAGAATGTAATAAACATCATGGAGATTCCAAAAATAAGTACTTCAGTAGTGTATGGACCCTTCATTTCAAATTTAGATAATATATGGATCTTTCACTTCGGATATAAGTAGTGTATGGATCCTTTATTTTAGTTTTAGTTGGAAGTAGGTCGTATCTCGAGAACGAAAATAGAGAGTAATTCCGCGAACGGCATTCGATTCAGAATGGTTGATTTAGTATATGCTCATAATTTCAAGACGATTCTCAGGGAAAAAACTCGAAAAAATCGCACAGGGGGTATACCCCTAAAATCCACCAGAAAAACGGAATCGTCCTATTGCCTTCACATTGAAGCAGAATGTAGAAAATATCATGGAGATTCCAAAAATATGTACTTCATTAGTGTATGGACCCTTCATTTCAAATTTAGATAATATATGGATCTTTCATTTCGAATATAGGTAGAGTATGGATCCTCAGAAGAAAAAAAGCTCGAAAAAATCGCACAAGGGATATCCCTAAAATTCACCAGAAAAACGAAAACGTCCTATTGCCTTCAGATTAAAGCAGAATGTAGAAAACATCATGGAGATTCCAAAAATTAAGATAATCACTTCAAATGTAGGAAGTGTAAGGATCCTTTATTTTAGTTTCAGCTGGAAGTAGGTCGTATCTCGATAACGAACATCGTTAGTGTAATTCCGCGAACAGCATTCGATTCAGAATGGTTGATTTAGTATATGCTCTTAATTTCAAGACGATTTTCAGAAAGAAAAATATTTCTCGAAAAAATTGCACAAGGGGTATACCCCTAAAATTCACCAGGAAAACGGAATCGTCCTATTGCCTTCAGATTGAAGCAGAATGTAGAAAACATCATGGAGATTCCAATAATATGTACTTCAGTAGTGTATGGACCCTCATTTCAAATTTAGATAAAATATGGATCTTCAATTTTGAATATAGGTAGTGTATGGATCCTTTATATTAGTTTTAGTTGGAAGTAAGTCGTATCTCGAGAACGAAAATAGTTAGAGTAATTCCGCGAACAGCATTCGATTCAGAATGATTGATTTAGTATAGGCGCATAATTACAAGACGATTCTCAGAAGAAGAAAAAAACTCGAAAAAATCGCACAAGGTATACCACAAAAAAGAAATCGTCCTATTGCCTTCAGATTAAAGCAGAATGTAGAAAACATCATGGAGATTCCAAAAATATGTACTTTAGTAGTGTATGGACCCTTCATTTCAAATTTAGATAATCATTTCAAATATAGGTAGTGTATGGATCCTTCATTTTAGTTTCAGTTGGAAGTAGGTCGTATCTCGAGAACGAAAATAGTTAGAGTAATTCCGCGAGTACCATTCGATTCAGAATGGTCGATTTAGTATATGCTCATAATTTCCAGACGATTCTCAGAAGAAGAAAAAAATTCGAAAAAATCGCACAAGTTATACCCCTTAAACTCACCAGAAAAACGAAATCGTCCTATTGCCTTCAGATTAAAGCAGAATGTAGAAAACATCATGGAGATTCCAAAAATATGTACTTTAGTAGTGTATGGACTCTTCCTTTCAAATTTAGATAATCATTTCAAATATAGGTAGTGTCTGGATCTTTCATTTTAGTTTCAGTTGGAAGTGGGTCGTATCTCAATGACGAAAAGAGTTAGAGTAATTTCGCGAACGGCATTCGATTCAGAATGGTTGATTTAGTATATGCTCATAATTTCAAGACGATTATCACAACACCTATTTCTTACCATATAAATAATGTTTAAACTAGTTATGAACCACTCCACGAATTCCTATTTCTTAGAATTTTCTCAATACAGTTTGGTGATTAACAGTGTTGAAAGCTTTACCCAGATCCAGTTAAGGAAGTCCACTTTTTTTTTTATCTATTTGTAATTAGGAGGATTCTGACTCTGTATCACTGTGTTTATGAAAGCCATACTGTCCCTCATACCGATTTTTTTCAACCAAATATTCTTTTAATCTGCTGTGAATAGCTTTCTCGAAACTTTAGAAAAACATTGAGAATTGATATTGGTCTATAATTATTGGGATATTTTTTGCCATTTTCAAAAATAGATATAACTTTGACAATTTTTATATTTCCTGGTAGTTATCTACTCTCAAAAAATTTAATTTTTAATATACTGAGAATACGTGACAATTTTGATATATTTTTCCCAATATGTACATTCAAATTATCAAAACCAGGTCTAAGTTACTGATGATTTCTACAATTTCTTGGCTTGTTGCTGGTTCCAAAAACATAGAAGATACAGAATTATATTTATCGTCTTCAAAATTAGTAATGTAAATTGTTTCTGCAATTGTTACAAAATGTTTTTTGTTTTCTTTTCAATGTTCTTGTTGTTGTTCAATATATAGCGGATATCTGATGTTTGTTGATTTTTATTGTAAAGAACTTTACATAGATTTCGGGGTCAAATTGTTATTGAATTCATTTTAATATTATTTCATTTTCATTTTTCTTAAAGTTTTTTTTTAAGTTTCAATAATCATGAGATTCTAGTATATATTAGAGGGGTTTCTCACCTTATCTCTGATTTCAGTCAAAGTGGAAATTTCTGCATTGAATTTTTGTTTATCACTATTGTGGATTTTTCTTTCAAAAGAGTGCCTATAAAAAATTTTGAAAAGTTGTTCATAGTTTAAATCACTATTATTGTTTAATTAAATTGTAGTGTCAGAAGTTAAAAAATTTACATTGTAATTGGCGAAAGCTTTTTTGAATCTGATTCTTTTTTGTCACACTGACTATCAATTGATGCTATTTCAAACTTATGGTCACTTAGTGGCGTATTTAAAATTGATAATTTTTTTAGTCTGGTAGAATTTGTTGGAATATGATTAATTAATGAACTAGAGTTATTCATATCTCTTGAATAACTTTATTCAGGATAATAAAAACTTTTTAACAACAAATTAAACCGACGAAAAAATCAACTGAAAAGCAAAAAATAAAATAAAACTCTTTAGTCTAAATGATAATTGAGCTCCTAAACTGATATGAGTAACTGATTTTGAGTGGGCGCCAAACAAACAATTATCGAAGATCATTTTATTACTTTGAAAGAAGTAATCAAAACGCAGCCGTGCATCTCGCTGCCATCATTTTACGCTTTACCCAATTTAATTGCTAGTTTGTTTGGCGCCGACTCAAAATCAGTTACTCACATTAGTTAAGGAGCTCAATTATCATTTAGACCAAGAAGGTTTATTTTATTTTTTGCTTCAGTTAATTTTTTCGTCGGATTAATTTTTTGTTAAAAAGTTTTTATTTTTCAATTTTTTGTTGCTGAAATCTACTAATTTTTACTTACTTAATTTTTGATTACTTCCAAAATACTTACTTACCTAGCTTACTTCAACTATTAACTATCAAATAATATGATTTTCTGTTTTAACTATTTATTGTTATATAATATAAATTAATTCTGAAAGTTCTGGTTAGTTGATTTCATCACTTTGTATATCATTCCGTCCTTTCATAGAATGTAATCATTTTGACGGATGTAGGAGGGTCTGTCAATGTCAACTACATATGTGTGCCAAAGTTCACAAGTGAAAAATCAATCATCCCCTATTTTTCTACCCATAGGGGTGGATAATTTCATTCCAAATTGGAATATAATCAACTATGAGGTATACCCTTTCTAATTAAAAAAAAAACATCCAAATTGGAAAATCCACTACAAAGTTATGCCTGATAGAATCAGTTAACGGACCAAAATTCAGAGGGTGAACTATCAATATCCTTCATTTTGATATCCTTAGGGATGGATTTTGTTGTTCAAATCGGAATGGAACCAACATCGAAATACACCCTATCCAATGAGAAAAGAATCATCGGTATCGAACCGCTCTGGGAAAAGTTGTGCGTGATCATACATAAAAAAAATAAAAATATACGCGTCGAATAGAGAACCTCCTCCTTTTTGATTTCGTCGGTTAAAAAAAATACAGTTTACAGTGATAGGAAAAACAAGTGAAGTGAATTTATGAAGTTAAATGAGCGATAAGTGCTGATGCACTTGTTTCGCATAAAAAAGTGGGCGTGTTAAAAAAAGAGTATAAAAGTGTACATTATGTTTGACACGAACGAGACACACAGACATTATAAATTAGTTAAAACAAGATATGTGCTGAAATATTGAGATTTGGAGTATATATATATATATATATATATATATATATATATATATATATATTATGGAGGGAACATAGAATACAATGAGTTAAATCCTGCTATGATGTATATTGGAATATTTCGGGGGGATGGGGTGAGAGTCTTAACATTCACATATGGATGCACGTACACACATAGTCTAAATTGTTACAAACGGGTGATGAGCGGAATAGGACAAAATGCAATACAGTATTATAACATAGGCAAAGGGGTACATACGAATAATAAAGTGCAAGTGCAAAATTCAAAGTGCAAGTGCAAAATTTGTACGCATATCCGCCCATGCTCAACTAAGACGGCTCCAGTCTGGGGGATGATGCAGTAAGGGGTGTAAATTTTTATTGTGTGTTAAAGTTTATTCCGTGACATTTCTAACAAATTGTATGTCTCTCTCAAAAATGAACAACTTTTTTTTAACTGTTGTTTCGATGTTATATTTTTTATAATGTTTGGTAATGTGTTATACAATTTAATTGCAAAAACGGAGAATGCCATTTGAGAAATTGATTTTTCGACGATAGTGGGGTAAGTGAGTTTTGCGCAATGTCGTGTGTTATATTGGTGGTTTCTGGAATTTGATGTGTTACGATAGAAATGATATCTTACGCTGGTACCAAAGATGTATAATTGCCTTATATCTATTATTTGACATTTTCTCCGTATACTGTGAACTAAACAATTATTCCACTCTTCTCGAAAAAAATACTTGAATATCAGCCCTGTCTCCACCACTGCCGTACTCTCCATAGATGCAACAATTATAGATGGGCTTAGTTGCGCAGCAAAGTTACCTCACCGCCAACTAGTTTATAGCCGTGTTTATTAATAGCATACAATGCGTTAGCAGGATTAATTATACAATTACTGCATGAGAAACATTCAATTTATTGATTTTGCCATTGCTAATCAGCTTGTCACTAAAAACAATCGCGGTTGCGCTCGCTTCTTTTTTGTCGATTCGATATTCTTTTTTCCGACGGTCCGGTTTTTTGCATACATGTATTGATGAACAGCATATATTCTGTTTCTCAGAGTTCTTGTTCGTCTAATCTATCCAATCTGTCAATAATGAGTAAATAGATTGATGGATGTAACGAGTTTTGTAGTCGGACGAATAAGGAATATTTTGAGATCAACACAATACATCGGGATTTCATTAAATTCAATTATATGAAGTTATTTTTATGTGCGGCTGAAGTGGTTTTGTCCACTCTTCATAGGGGAAATTTGCAAATCAATGTTTCAGGATATATACACTCACATGCAAAAAACGCAACAATTTAATATTTGAGAAAATTTGAGGTCTCATAATTTTTTCATTTTTAGTTTAATTTTTATCAATTTTAGGGCTTACTGGTAGATAAAACTAATTTCAACTTGCATATCTAGTCTTTATTAAATTCTGGCAAATTAGTCATCACACAGGGTTGATTGAAAGGTTGTTGTATAACCCTAGTTTTAAAACACTCTGTGTTCGTTGCCAAATTCTTTCAAAATACCAAATTCTTTTAAAATACCAAATTCTTTCAAAAAACCAATACCATTCCTATCCCACATTTTGTTTCTTGGTTCATGTCTTTAGGTGCACTGGTTCATTTTTAAAAGCGAAATGAACTTGTCACCAACAGTTTTGTTTGAGAAATGTTATTTTTTAACGAGGTGGCTTTACTCGTTGTTGCCCTAAAGTCAGTTTGAGTGTGATTTTTTTACGCAAGACCCAATACTCGTACCATGGTTTTGAGTGCGGAAAATCACGCAAAAGCTGTTGTTCTTGTTGAAGATGGACGTAATTATGAATATGTTGCAAGAATCCTTCATGTTCATCGACCTGCCGTCAAAAGAGTAGTCGAAAGTTTGGGAGATTGAAAAATAATCTATTATCGGTTTAGAGTTTAATCGTTTAAGTTCGGATGTTTGTTTAGATTTTTTCACACAGTTAAGTGTTATGGACTAATTGCCGGTGTGCTGAAATAACAAGAATTATTCGTGGAAAAGATTCATCAGGAAAAATCACACCGTAATTAGTAGCCAATAGGATTTGAATACGCAAAAGTAACACTTAACTGAAAAGACCAATCAAGGATTAGAAACGCAACTACGCATAAAAGATACTAATTTGGAGCGCAAAAATGTGATGAACAAGAACGACTTTTGTGACGACTAGTTGTTCTTTGAAATAACGGGTTGATTTCGGGCGACTGTTGTCCCAAACTAATAGAATTTTGTTTCGCGTAATTTTCCAATGGAACAATAGAAAGAAACCCCCGTTGAAAAATAATAAGAACTATAGAGAGGGTTAAAATCCAATAGTGACTTTTTTGGAGAGGGCACAAGATATTCATCGTTGGAGGAAATGCTTGGTAAGAATATATTTTGGGTATTTGGTTGCTAACCAAACATATTAGATGGTTTGAAGACTGGTGGTTTGGATTCTTCCCTTTTTGCTTCTGTAATTTTTTTTCATGAAAAACATATGAGGGTGATTTGGTATGGGAAAACTTTATAATAAAAATGAATTTGTAACTTCTGTGGTTATATATTTATTTTAGAAAAATAAAGTAAAAATTGTATATAGTCTCTAGTCTACTACTGATTTCCGTTTTTTGGATTTGAAAAGCGAAAAAACACACACCAATGTTACATGACAAGCGCTGTCATAATAAAATGTTATTGTCAAAGCCGCCTACATAGATACCCAAAATCGTCCCGAAAGTTACAAGAATCGTCCCGAAAGTAACAAGAATCGTCCCAAAAGTAAAGAATCGTTTCGAAAGTGAACAAAATCGTCCCGAAAATAGCTATTTCGGTACCATTTGTGTAAAGTGGTACTTTCGATTCAATAAATCATACCGAAAATTTTATTTTCGAGACGGCTGCAGAAAAAATATTAAACTGGATTTGTTGTGAAAAGTACGTTTCTTTAGGTTAGTTATGTTACAGTTGAATTGGTTTGTTTTGAAGTTTGATTTTGAAGTTGAATATAAGTTTACATAAATACATTTTCTTATTTTTTTTCTTTTTCTGTAAGTTGTAGTAGTTGCTTATTGAAACTAAACAATATGTTGTTGCCTTTTCATTGCTAGATTTATAAAGCTGACAAACTGACATTAGGGCAACAATGAACAAAGCCACCTCGTCAAAAATGACATTTCCTAAAGTAAACTGTTGCTGACAAGTTCATTTCACTCCCAAAAATAAACCAATGCACCTAAAGACATGGTTCTTAAAAAAAATTGAATTTTGGAAGAGCTCGGCTACGAAGTTATTCCTGAGAGTGTTTCAAAATTAGGGCTGTACAACAATTTTTTAATTAACCCTATATAATGACCACCATGCCACCATTCAACAAAAGACTGTATGTGCAAGTTAAAAATAGTCATTTTATCTTCAGTTTGCTGAAAAATTTATGAAAATTTAAATTAAAATAAAAAAATTATGAGACCTAAAAATTTTTCAATTATTTACTTGATGCTTTTCTGCATGTGAGTGTATTATGGACAAATTTAATTTGGTTTTCTTGTCAAAAACCATATCAAATCACTTCTTTTCTCAACACATTATTCACAATATTATTATTGGCTACTCGTCAACTTATACATGGAGTGGTTTGAATAATTGGCAATACGGCAGCAGATTACCATATATTTATTTATTTTTGCTACCAATATGGATAACACTCCATAAGACGCCATGTTAACAAATTGAAGTGACGAAAATCAGTCTGTCCTTTTTCATGCGGGAGCTTGAAAACTACTGCGTATGCGCAACTTTTGAACTACGACTCATGTCATAAATATTTGAGGTTAGATTATTCATTTCACATTTTGACCAGAATACCTAACGCCACGTGGAAATGAAATTTTACCATAATGCGAATTTGCAACAAATGAAGTCTTTGTCATACTCCAACATTTTTTCAAGTTAAATAATGATTACTAGAACGAGATGGACGAACAAAATCGCGTCTTTGATAAAAAAGGTGTTTTTTCTGTGACCGGAAAAAAGTTTGACATTTTATCTCTGTTGACAGGTAACAAAATATCACATTTTATGAAATTACTTTTTTCCCCGGGAAAAAAGTGAGTACTTTTTTCCCGGATATATATACCCGGATATATATACTTTTTTTCCGGATATATATATATATATATATGTGCATTGCATGAATGACATGTTCCTTGAACTATTCGGTACAACAGACAAATTTTCTTGTGTTGAAATTTTTTTTTTTCTGTCATGGACACAACTGCCATTGATGTACCTGGTCGCAAATCGGGTGTTATTTCAGCACTGCCACACGTTCTAATCACTTTATTAGCTATTTCTGTCCTGTGTGCTACCGATTCATCAACATACCCTTCAGCGACCGTTGATGACTTCCAACCGCCATGTTTCTTCAGTGTCATCAAGTGTCCCCCATATTCAACTAAAAGTGTAGCAGATGATCTTCGAAATGAATTACCTGTATATGAGTTAGCATTTTCGAATTGAAGAAAATTAGCTACTGTTTCAGGTACCTTATAAAACTGATTTTTACCCACAACCTGATTGATACATTTTTCATTGCGATATGCATAAAACAGGCGGCGATCCTTTGCTGTTGCTGGACGAAGTGACTACAAATCTCCTGTTTACATCATTCTTTGTTTGCTTAGGTTTCACAATTAATAACGTTCCCAAATCTTCAATATCATCTAATGTTACCTAGCTGATTTCACAAATTCGACAAGCTCCTGCAATCCCAAATACAACAACAACCTTGGCCATTAAATAAACTTCATCATTATTTAAAAAATCACTAATTTGTGTAATTGTAAAAATCGCAGCTTTCTTGGGCGTGTAACCTTTCCCATTTTATTTCAGAAATGTAATTAGTTTGAAATATTTTGAAATGTTCACATTATTATTGGATTGTAACATACTTTTAATCATTGAATAATTCGACCACACTATTGATGCCTTTTGCTGTTGTGCCAGGTCCGAAAGATAAGCCAATAACACCGTCTCCGAGAAAGAACTGCATGTCTTTTTCATCTTCCATTCCATAAATCTTAAATACGCGGTTTCGTAAATTTTCCGCGATTTAGCTGGCAATAATTTTTGTAACGCTACTTTCACTACATCTACTAACTCCGGTGGAGTCAGAGAAAACTCGGAATCAGACATTTTTAAACTTCATATTATTCAAAATAAGTACTTAACAACCACTAAGTTCGCAATTTTTAAATCAAGTCACAGAATTAAATTGACAGATATAAGTACAAACCCTACCAGTTTAAAAAATCAAATTTCACTTCGATAATTTTCTGACTTTAATATATTGTAATGATTTTTTCAATATTGAATCGTCGTTTTTCCCGTCAGAGAAAAAAAATTGTGTATTATACACGGGAAAAATATTAGACTTTAGCTCTCGGTTTTTTGTCTTCCTCCGCTTTGAGTCGGGATACAACACAACCTCGAGCTAAAATCTATTACTTTTTTCCCTTGTATAATAAATAACTATTATTATATTTTGAAAATCGATGTTTAATTGTTTTGGCTTCACGTAGGCTATGCTTATTATCAATATTTGCTAATTAATAAATATATGCAGAATACAAACCAAAACCGGCGGTTACGTTATGTGGATTACCCGTTAATCATATAGAATCGCGAAGATAAATACTTTCAGGATTTTTTCTCATCAATAAACCGCATGAAGGATTCTCAGATAGAATCTGGAGTGAATTCTGAAATGGGCATCGGCTGAACCCCAAAAAATGGAAAGCAATATTATACTTTCCCAAAAATATTTGGGCATTTATCATATATTTTCTGATATTCTGTCATGCAAATAGAAACCACCTTTGAAATATTATTGTTATAATTGATTCAAATAAACCACCGTCTTTTTTCTGAATTTTGGAACACTTAGAGGTTAAAATGTTTCTAGGTATTGAATTGATCTAAAAGTTCAGGAGTAGTTCATTAAGTAGTACATTACGTAGTTCATTTATAATTTGAAAAGATAAATTCAACTGTACCCCACGAAATCGAATATCTGGTGAAGGAAATGGTTGTTTATATTTTGGCGAGGGCGCGGACATAATTTAAAAAAAATATGGCGATTTCAATAGGAAGAGGTAGATTTCACGAACCATCATTGACAAATGGATTCATTAAAACTAACACTGCCAACTGTGAACGTTGAAAATTTTCTTCGTTTCAGTTAATACTGTTTAAAATGAGTAATTGTTTTTGCTTGTCTTGTGATTATCAAGAACGAAAGGTTGTTAGTTACTGAATTTCAGATTACATTGAATTTCAAAACCATAGCATTTTTTAATGAAGAATGAGAAAGAAGTCCTTTCAAATGAGGTGTCACAAGCACTTATTTCCAATTTGAGAATTTAGAGGGTTGAATTTAGGGATGAAATTTTCAAGTTGCAGTTGTTATTTGTCTCGGAGATACTAAATGTATTCCTTCTCATTGTTCCAGGATGTACGTTCAATTGTGGGAAAAGTATAGACAATGAATTCAAGTGAACTGAAAGGTTTAGTTGGGTCAAGATTGATTTTATTCGAGTTCGGGTGAAATTCGACATCAATCAAATGATATCAATGAATTCCAAAACAAAGAATCAGAAAAACCAGGATACTCACAGTAGGTTCCCTGTCGGTATATATGTGAAGGAACCAACTGCACATTTGCATGCTGTTCAATAATTTTTGTCAAATTTCAACTGTCAACATTTGTGTATATTTTATTATGATCCATTACGGAACTTTTCATCTCTATCGTTTGATGTTTCACACAATCTACACCATGTTTATGATCGCAATTCATATTGTAGTGCTCTGAAGACGACTTTATAAAAGTCGAAACGTCGGCTACAGACCGACAGTGATTTCAGTTGTAAACCAAACCTGTAAAAAAATTTAGTTAGAATAAATTTCGCCTGATTCGCAAATGAAAATAACGCTGCTAAAAGTGTGGCTTATATAAATTCAGGGGTTCCAAGGTATTCTTTTTATTTTCAGCTAGGCCATGTTTTTGAGACAGGGCCTAGCTAAAAATAAAAAACCAAACCCTCAGAATACCTTGAAACTCCTGAAGAAGACCGTGGTAGTGTCGAAACGTCGGCTACAGATCAACAGTGGTTTGAGTTGTTCAAGTACCCGTAAAAATGTTACTGATAATTCATTCCGCATGATTCACAAATCAACACGAAAACGAACATAAAAAAGTGTGTGGCCTACAATGCGCAATGTCTGTGATTACAGAAGAAGAAGCAAAGAGACAGGATTAACAGAGTGAGCTCTTTCCACCAGCGAAGAAGGTGTTTCACTATTTATTATCATTCACAAAAACTAAATAAAATCTTCATAGAATCTATAGAATCAACAAAAAAAACCGGTATAATTAACAAAATATTTGGTGATGATATTCGACAATATTGAATATTAGAAAAAATACATCCAAACATATGATTTTGTCCAGATTTTTGAAATCGAGACGATTCATTCCTACATTGATCAAATATCCAGTTTTGTATAATATTCATTCCAAGAGAACACATGTACATAGATATTTCATCGCCAATTCCTATAGTTTCGGGAAAATCAACTTATGATCTTTCCAGAATTTTACAGAAAAATTGATCCTTTCTAGGTGAGGTAGCTCTCAACACTGGAACTTTATATCTTCATCTCTTGATTTTAATATTCTTTACATACAACCTATACCACGTTTATAATCGTAATCCCTGTTTTAGTGCGCTGAAGAGGACTTCAAAAGGTCGAAACGTCGGCTATAGATCAATAGCGGTTTGAGTTGATAGATATATAGATTTATTTGACAACTTCACATTAACATGTTTGCTGCAAGTCATGCCTACAATAACAAAAAATATATAATACAAATAAAAAATATGTACAACACAAAAAAAAATGATTAAAACCGTATAAAATCGTTTACAAGACTGATTGGAAGTGGAAACCTTATGAGATCTCTGCATAAAATTAAACGCGTATAAAAAACTATTGTATTGACTCTGGCAAGATTACAAGATTATGCGAAATATTCCCCAGTGTTGTAAAAACAGTTTTTCAACAAAAATGATCTCATTTTAAGTTAATAAAGATTTGATAATCAGGGAGTTTTTCTGCGACTTTGATAATCTGAAACGAGGTTGAATGAGCAGCTCAGCATTTCTTGTCTGATAATGATGGACATCCAGATGTTTAGAAAAATGTAATTTATTTTCATGGATTTCTAGAACAGTGTAGTAAATGAAAAGAAAAGGTAAAATTCCCATGTCTTTAAAAAGTGTTTGTACAAGTACTTGTAAAAATGTTACTCTGATTCACAAAAAAAATAAATTATATCCTCATAGAATCTTTAAAATAAACTACAAAATCGGTAATTACAACAAAATATTTGGTGATGATATTCGACAATACTGAATATTAGAAAAAATGCATGCAAAAATATAATTTTGAACAGATTTTTAAAATATAGACGAGTCATTCCTACATTGTGTGGGGATGCCTAATTTCTCATGTGATTTTTTTTTTGAAAATTGTAAAAGGATATATAAATAAAATTGTTAATGTGAATGATAGTTTCACATGAGAGCAGTGAGCAATAACTGTTTTCAAAATTGGTTTAAATTGAATTTTGAAAAGAATATAATATTAATAATTTGCATATTTGTTTTATTGAAAATATAGAAATTTTATTAAAGCCGCCAGGTTTTTTCGTTAGAAAGGCTATGTAGGTGTTTTCTCTGACGGCTTCGCCGTCTTTTGTAATGAATTGTGTTCAATATTAAATATTTGGAAGAAATTGTTGAGTGATAATTAAATAATGTGAATTTTAAATAAAAATAGTGAGCAATCAATCGTTTTTTAATTGATCATGTTTGTGAGATGAATAAAAATGAGGATATTGATAATTTTAATATTGTAAAGTTTTTCATTTTTCTCGATATTTTTGTGTTGAGAAGAATGGCCTTTTTTTCTCGACATCTTCATATATATGAAAGTGTTGAGAATTTTTTTTTCTTGATACTTTCATATATATGTAAATGTTGAGAATTTTTTTTTTCTCGACACTTTCTTATATATGAAAGTGTTAAAAAATTTTTTTTTTTCTGGACACTTTCATATATATGAAAGTTTAGAAAAATAGTTCTCGACTTTCATTTGTTGAGAAACTTTTTTTTCCTGACACTTTCATATATATGAGTGTTGAGAATTTTTTTTTCTCGACTCTTGGATGTATATGAGTTGATATTTTTTTTCTCGATACCTTCGTATATATGAAAGTGTTGAGAATTTTTTTTTCTTTTAAAAAAATTAATTTTTTTTTCGACATTTCATATTTATAAAAGTGTTGAGAAAAATAGTCTTAATAATTTCATATATATCAGTGTTTAGAATATTTTTTTTGTGACTAATATATCAAGTATGAGTGTTGAGAATTTTTGTTTTTTTCCCGACACTTTCATATATACGAAAGTGTTGAGAAAAATAGTTCTCGACTTTCGTTTGTTGAGAAACTTTTTTTTCATACTTTCATTCATATGAGAGTTAGAATTGGGTTTTTTTTTTAAATTTGAAATTTGTTTTTTTTTCTCAACACTTTCGTATATATGAAAGTAATGAGAATGTTTTTTCTTGACATTTTCCTAAATATGAAAATGTTGAGATTTTTTTTTCGACACTTTCCATATTTATGAAAGTGTTGAGAAAAAGAGTTCTCGACTTTCGTTTGTGTTGAGAAACTTTATTCCTGACATGTTCATATATATGAGTGTTGAGAAAAAAATTTTTCTTGACTCTTTCATGTATATGAATGTTGATATTTTTTTTTCTCGACACTTTCGTATATATGAAAGTGTTGAGATTTTTTTTTCTTGACACTTTCGTATATATGAAAGTGTTGAGAATTTTTTTTTCTTGACACTCGTGTATATGAAAGTGCTGAGAATTTTTTTTTTCTCGACATTTTCCTATATATGAAAGTGTTGAGAATTTTGTTTTTTTGACACTTTCATATATATGAAAGTGTTGAGAAAAATAGTCTTGATAATTTCATATATATCAGTGTTGATAATTTTTTTTTGAGACTAATATATGAAAGTATTGAGAAAAATTGCCTTTTTTGTCGATAATGAAATGGGAAAATAGGATTTTTTTTTCTCGACACTTTCATATAAATACTTGAATTTTTTTATTTTTTTTATATTTCCACTTTTTTGGCTCGTATTAGAAAATTTTTTCTCGACACTTTCATTTATATTCAATTCAATTAAATTCAATTCAATTTCTTTATTTCCAATCAGACTTATACATACATAAGTATAGGATATTGTCAGGTCAATTTTAAATAATCTGTTGAAAAACAATCATTACAGAATACAAATATATAATAGTATAGTATATAATAATATAATATATGCTAATGTATATAAAAAACAGAGTGTAGAGACAAAAAACAGTGTATAAAGGAGTATAAAGTACATTGTATAAAAGTGTACATGAGTAGGTGGTTATACCAGGTTACAACACATATATTCCAGAACCGAATAAAAAGACCCGTTAACTAAAAGTTTTCGAACTTCATATTTGAATTTGTTCACATTTGATAATATTTTAAGCCTAGTGGGTAAGTGGTTGTATAATTTGATCGGCAAAACCAACGGACTGTTAGCCACAGTTGACAAACGATGGGATGGTATATTGATATTGAAGTTTTGCCTTAAGTTGTGTACCATATTTTCACGAGACTGGTTGAGAATAGCTGGGTTATTTTTTATATATAATATGCAATTATGAATGAAGAGAGAAAGGAACGTTAAAAGCTCAAGTATGAAAGTGTTGATATATGAAAGTGTTGATTTTTTTTTTCTCGATACTTTCGTATATATGAAAGTGTTGAGATTTTTTTTTCTCGACACTTTCGTATATATGAAGATACAATTTTTTTTTTCTTGACACTCGTGTATGTGAAAGTGTTCAGAATTTTTTTTTCTTGACATTTTCCTATATATGAAAGTGTTGAGAATTTCGTTTTTTTGAGACTAATATATGAACGTTTTGAGAAAAATTTCCTTTTTTATCGATAATGAAAATATTGAAGATTTTTTTTTCTCGACACTTTCATATACATTTTGTTTTTTTTTATATTTCCACTTTTTTGGCTTGTATAAGAAATTTTTTTTTCGTGAGAAGGGGGGCAAAAGGGGTTCGAAGAATATGATAAATGAATACCATATATTTTTATATTTTTAAGATTTTATTTAAGCGAGTAATTTTCGAAAAAAAAATTGGACCCCCTCACTTATGTAGAAATACGCGCGACTTTTTTTCCGATAAAATGTTTCCCGACCATTTTTTGATGGAACACATTTTTGACGTGTTATTATTTTGAATATATTATATAGCGCAGAGCACGAAGGGGGGGAAGGTCGTAGAGAGATGCCGATTGCGTCAAAAATAATTAACGATCGCCAAAAAATATTTTGTTGTAATCGCAAAAATCTTAAAAAAATTATTCACCTAGTAAATTCCTAGAAAAAGTGTGGGCGGTACCTATCGAAAAAAATTGTTCAGATAAAACTTTCCATAAAATTCGATCCATTCTCGTTATTTAAAATAGTCCACGGTAACGCGCACAGCCTAAAGGGGGGGGCCGTAGAGAAATACGGATCGTGCCAGGGGACTTTTTAAAGAAGGACGGGGGACCATTTGAGAATCTGAAGGCGAAAAAAAAATCCTTTGCCCAGTTGACCGCCTCGATTTTAACTCTATTTCATTTATAAATTTCAATTACAACTTGCTATACAAATAACCAGAGATCTGTAAAATGGATAGAATTACAATCTCATGTTTGCATCGAGTTCTTTATTTTGAATTGTTTTTTCGATATAAAATGTTGGAAAAACCTCTTTCTTTAGATTCTAGGTTATGTATTTTGACATCTAAAACGAAAATAAATATATCTATAGTTTTCATTTAGTGCTATCGATTAATCAAATCAAATATATCACAAAGTTTGGTAAATACAAATGTGATAAAAAGAAATAAAATTGGATGAATATTCATGAGATATAGTTTGGAATTACCTGTATTACGAGAATTTCAAAATGAGCCACCTAGATAGCTTGTGTTGTGGAACTTGAATTTGAGATATGAAGATTTGTTGTAGGTACTTACAATTCTATATACTTTAAAAATCTTTGAAATATTACAATGTGAGATTGAAGGTGTTAACGAGGAAATGGAAGGAAAAATCTGATACAGCTGATCAGATGAAAAATTCAAATTAAATTGAAAGATACGTAAATTATCCATCCTTATTATTGTATGAAGAGAGTGAACTTCCTTCCATTCACATGTTTATGAATTCATTATTTTTATGAAATTTTTGAAGTTGTTGTTTATGAAGGTTTTAAGTTTGTTTATTTTAATGTTTTTCAAATCGATGGGTAAAATGGGTAAAATGTTATAAAATTTTGCGCCGTAGTTAAAAACTGGGTGTGACATTTTGCACAGTGGTATTTCAACAGAGAGATTTTCTGTATGTCATGTGTTGTGAGTGTGGAATTCAATAGGAAGTGGATTTTTAAATATCCATAATTTACTTTGGAGAATAAAAAATTTCCTTACACAAAATAAACGCAACTCGTGATATAGGGTTTCAGTGGAATATCGTTTCGGCTTTTTCATGATTATTTTTATTTAAGTATTCTGGGTCGTTTCCAAGTTATGAAAAGACGTTTTATACATTCCACCCCAAGCTATAATACAGTATTTCATGATCCAATCCATCTACCACGATACTCCTCATCCAAATACGGTCTTACTGCACCGTAATAGTGTGGATGAGTACCATCCTGTTGGAATGTTATTTCCAAATTGCCGAATTCATCTGGATTATCTTCCAAAATTTCAAGGATTAACGGTTCTATTGCGTTTTGCAACAGCTCCAGATAAACCTCACCAGTTAAATTAGTATTTAAAAAAAAAGGACCAACGATGTGGTTTCCCAGGATACCTGCCCAAAAATTCACCTTCTGGGGAAATAGGGAATGTGTTTCACGAAACAGATGAGGATTTGCGTCACTCCAATACCTCACATTCTGTGTATTTACATTTCCATTTAGATAGAAAGTACTGTCGTCACTAAAACAAATTGTTTTGGCATAGTCTGGCTATTGGTTAATTTTAGTTTCCATATTTTCACAAAATTCTAGTCTTCGGTCTGGGTCGTCGTCTGAGAGTTGATGAACCATTTTTAATTTGTATGGATGAAATTTGTTTTTTTTTCAACACCCTGTGAACTGTACTTCGACTGACTTCACAGGTAGATGCAACGTGAGTTGTTGAAGAAGTAGGATTAACTATTACTTCTGCCAGTATATCAATTTTTTTCTCATCAGAAATTTGTGGTCTGCCAGATCGTTTCGCATCATTAATACCCGTTGTTTCAAACTTACGAAGAAGTTCCCTTAAATAAGTCCTCGAAACGGGGCGATCGGGAAACCTCTCATTAAAAATGCGTTCTGCTGCATGAATATTTTGTCCAGTTTCACCAAGAATTAGGATCGCTGCTACTTTATCACCTAAAGCACGTACCATTTCGCTTCTTGAAGCACTCAAACGTTCGGCTCACAACAGTTTAACAAATTATTAAAATGTACAAAAATATTAAAAGTACCAGAAGCTGCTAAAACAGTTAAAGGTTCGATCAACAATACACAAATTATTAAATGTACAAAAACTTGGACAATTACAAAAACGTCGAATTAGGGAGACTAACAAAAACGTCAGCTTATTTGACAACTATCCAGAGGCGGAGCTTAAATTTGGAATTTTAGTATTAACTGATTTAATTCATCACAGCTTTGCGTATTATAAAAGCGAGTTGCCAAAACCTCCATAAACACAAACAAAATTAGTATCATTGAATAGGTTTTTTCGATACCTTTTAAAAGAGGTGTCGCTTGCCGTAGGGTTCCATTTAAAATTATTGGTCACAATGGCCTTGTGACGTCATCCTTGACGATTTCGTCATCTATCATCACTAGTAGGGAAGTTTACAACCATTAATATTCAGTTTCCAAATTTCACTTGTTTATGTACAATCGTTCCAAAAATAAGGGGGACTTTTGAGAAGCACTGTATAAATGAAAAATATAATATTTTCCAGTTACGGGATGGTTATTGATGACAAGCTAGGAATTCATAAATTAATAACGTCAGTTTGACAAGTTGACACTTTATTCGGGAAATATTTCCCCGAATTACACTCGTGCATTAAAATAACCGGATAACGTCGCATTCCAGTGTGTTGTCGGGCTCTTTCTCCAAAAATGAAAATGAACTCATGCAGTTTGTTGACAACACGCTGTCATGCAAAATTATCGGTAATTTTGATGCACTTGTGCAATTACTTACGAGAAGATATTACTGAAATTAATTCGTTTCCATCAACAGGTTGCAGAAAGATAGAATCATTCCCAAGTGTTTGACATCTCAGGTTGAGCATCAGGTTTTCAATTTTCATTGCAATATCGAAATCAAAATTATCGATAGTTGTTCACCTCTATAATTTATCCGCATGATTCGCAAATCAACACGAAAACGATCTACAAAAAGTGTGTGGCCTACAATGCGCAATGTCTGTGATTACAGAAAGAAGCAAAGAGACAGGATTGGACAGAGTAAGCTCTTCCCACCGGCAAAGTCGGTGTTCCACTTAACAAATAACGAAGCGTATTCGAGCTGTAAAATTGGAAAATTATTCAATCAGCATCATGAGAGGTCGAAATTTTCTCATCGTCCTTCTGGTAACCGATCCGGCATCGAACGGACGACTTTATACAATACTGACAGAAAAATTCCAGGCATCTCGGCCATAACAGAATGCTTCTGCTCACAGTCAACAGGTTCGAGTCATTTACGATTGCGGACACGTATCTCGTATTTATTCGCAAAGCGAAAAAAATCTTTAAAATATCCAATTAGTTGTTCGTAATGTGCAAGATAAGGTAGTTTTTCAGATAAGTTGGCTATGAACAGATAATCCGGGTGGTGGAGACCAGTTTTTTCGCGGGAAACAGCAAACAATGTCATCGAGGCAGAGGCCAAGGTACTCCGTACGACCAGTACTCACTACTATTGTTTACTTTTATTTGTCGCATAAATTGTGAATTGCAACCTGTTATATGAGTCACAAGTGATCTGAACGATTTTTTTCTTCGTGCTACTGTTGCCCATCGGTAGCTTTCTGCTTTACCGACCGACCTCACTCGTACAAATAAAATAAAGCGAAACCGATGCTTCGAGATGTATTTGTTATTTTCCTTATTATTATTGACAATGTGGAAGGCACTTCTTGAATTCTTTACTCTATGGGTGGCTGAGGAGATTCTCGAGAAAACTTCGGACAGAATATCGTAGCAAATTATGGTAATTGTACGGAACGAGTTTTTCATGGGTTTTCAGACATCCGTCTAGACGTGGGAAAGGGATCGCGTAGACTTCTTGGCTCAGCAGACTCTAACAATTGATCTATTATCGAAAAGAAATAATATGAGCATTCTCAATCTGTTATTTATCATACATGAGTAAATTATTATTCTTGAATGTGTAGTAGAATAATTAAAAAAGCATTATTAAACTGACCTCGATTATAATATACAGGGTGTTTCATAAATGAATGCTGATCGAAGAGGGCGATAATACTTGGATAATTTAAAAAAATATGTGAGGTCGGGGGACCCCCGTCAGGAACGAAGTTCCTTTACGCGGCTTACGATAGGTGTTGACTGGTAGAAATCGTCACGTAAAACCAAGCAATACTATATATCCTTTTTCCAAACTCCTCCGCCACACTGAAAGGTATTTATTCGTTATATTATATCAAATTGACGTACCACATATTCAATGTAAACCATTAATCCAACTTTGGCGTAAAAATAACATAAGAAATTATGTCCAAATAAGGATATAATCGTCTAAGCACACGTTATACAGGGTGTTATGTGATAAGTGTCCGATATTTTACAGAACGATTCCTCAGTTATTTATAAGGTGAAAAGGTCATATAAGGATGGGTCCTCAAGGCCTTCATTTTTAATATACAGGGTGTTGAAAATTTCTTTTTTAATTTTGGTTTTTCGTAAATAATTTTTAAAATAATGCCGATATTTGGACGAAAATTGGTATTTAAGGATTTTTTAATATGAGAAATTCAAATTTGATCCTAGTTTGGCACTTAATTGTAGGGGGCGCCGTCTACAGGTCTTCGTCTCTTTTGGGGAGTCACAACTTTGTCGTGCAGTATGTAACACATTTTCTAGAAGAAAAATCGATTCCCCCTTCATTTTTACGTGAAAACGGTAGGCTTTTCGAAAGTCGCTACAAGCAGCCGTTTTCGAGATATTTTGATTTAAATTAATCGATGCATCTGTTTGTCAAAAAGTGAAACAATTTTGAAAACTTTTTTTTAATTCAACATAGAAACATTTCAAACGCTCATTTTTAAACAACAATAAACGACGGAATACTAGATATAAATCTAAATCAAAATCACAATAAATGTTCGAAATGTCCATCTCCTGCCTGTATGCACGCATCCAATCTTCTTCTCTTTGATAATACCACGCAGAACGTTGAATGATAATCACCTGACAATCCATGCAAACCTCCATATAAATGGATATTGTTCGCCAATGTTTCTTTCTGATGAGCTCGATTATGTTTAAATTCATGTCTTGTCCGCCTAACAATCCGCATACCGGTTTCAGGCTTTTTTGGCCCTCATCAGTACGGAGTAGTCACCAGCCAGAGATCCAGAGAGCTCTGGCCGAAGCGAGACACAACATAAATAAAATCTTCATCGAGCTTAAAACATCTTTAGGTGCGTCGGAAAAGATAACTTTTAACCGGCGACACCTAGTGACAGAAAGAAACACTCCATTCTCCATTCTTTCATTATAAGAAATTATGTCCAAAAAAGGATATAATCATCTAAACACACGTTATATAGAAATATAAAAGAAACAAAAATATCTTCCACGTATTACCACTCAACGATAATATCCGACTTGTATTCGCATAGATATCCTACCGCTCATGTATCATTTTAAATTTCCCGCAAGCAGAACAGCAGTTCGGATGGTTTCGTACACCTTCGGAATCGTATGAGCAAGATCAAGATGCTTGTCACAAAGACTCATATATAATAGAAAGAGACACAGAGAGAGAGGGCATAACGTTTTTTTCTTACGTGACGATTTCTACCAGTCAACACCTACCGCAAGCCGCGTAAAGGAACTTGGTTCCAAAAAAATCTTTATAGATAGATAGATCGATCACCAAGTAGCAGCAAAGATGGGAGGATACGAGAGATGTTGCAGAGTGGACGAAGTTACCGATAGGAGACGTGGGAAGCTGTGGTTAAAATGCCCACACAGGAAAGTAGAGTATTACTCATCCCAGTTTCTCACAGGTCACGGATCTTTCCGTACTTTTACATTCCGTATTGGTAAGGTTCCAGATGAGAACTGTATCTACTGTGGCGAAATTGACAGTCCGTCTCATACCATCTTCGAGTGGATTAGATGGAACAGAGAACGAACAGAGTTCCAGCTGGAGTACGAGGGCAGAATCAATGCGAGAAACATCACTCGCGAAATGGTTTCTTGGGAAATACATTCCCTGATAAAGATAATGGAAAAAAGAGTCGAGAAGGTGGTTCCGGTTCAAGGCGGCGGAGTAGACACCGAGGTGAGGTGTGCCCTGAGTCCCACACCCCCTTTTGCAATGGAACTCGCGTACGGAGACGAACATGAGCTTCCACACCCAACAAAAAAAACCATAGATAGATATACAGGATGACAATGGGACTAGGGCCATGCCTATTCGCTGTGTGCAAGACTGGTAATGCCCTCTAGTGACTCGATAGCTGAAGTTTTCCTGTTTTATTTCCAATAGTCACTATTTAACAATTTTTTTTTTAACAATTTCTAAATAATCTACCACGATGTAACAATTTTGTGCTAACTACTAGTTCCAGATGAATCGAAGTTTTTTTCTGTCAAAGAAAAAAGTAAGTACATGATAAAAAATATGTGTATTGATACGATAGTTCACCGCATTTGGAGGTTATCCATGTCAAGTTATGATATTTTGAATATCATAAAGTAATGCTACTTCTGTGTACTTTTAGGTACGGCAAGTAATGTGCTTGCTCGTTAGTTTATTAAGGTCGCAGGTTCATAAGGTCTTGAGAACATAAAAAAGTGAGGGAGCCAAGTAGTTTAACAAATTAAAAAAAGTACCCATATAACCCTGGCTAGCTTTAACCTGACGGGAAACCACTAAATAGCATCAGATTCAACGCAAAACGATTTAATGAAATTCTCAAATGATATAATAATCAGAAAAGGCATGAGGTTCATAATTGTACCTGAATATGGGATCCCACTTTTACCCTTGCAAGGATGTAAGAACGTTGAACGGTCCCTAAATAAACAGGTTCAACACTCTCCACGTATTATATAATTGTCAACAAAATATTGGATATTGCGTATACAGTACAAGTAACGATGTTAACTCTTAGTACTTGAACTGCATTATATTTAACACTAGTTCACATGTAAGGCCAATTGCTTTGTAACCGAAACCTGTTCGTGAAAATTAAAACACAAATTCTGGGAGGTAGAGCTCATCCAGTATTGAAACTTGAAACGACCGTTTGGTAGGTAGAGAGGGGGAAAACACGAGTGGACACGATTTGCTGTGCTACGGCGAATCTTCACCAGTGTCTTGGCATGCAACGTTTGAATGGTTAGGTTTGTTTAATTAATAAATAGGTAGTGCAGTTATTTATTCAACTTTCCAATAGTTCACTCGTTACCTTGCCAAAATGCCCAGTGGTAAGTACTATTCAGTAGCGGAAAAAGAAATAGGAGTGTTAGGAAAGTTATAGGAGTGTAAGTTCTCTACGTCTCGTGAATCGCCTATACCAAATAATTTGGTACGCCTATGCAATTTCTTTTAATAGCCATAGTTAGACAATGGTTCGGGTATCTTCGATAAAAATTGGTTGTTAGGTAGGGGAAGGCCAAAGTGGTCGTTTCAATACTGGATGAGCTCTACTTTGTCCTGATATAATGCCGTGTATTATGGACAACTCGGAAATACATCAAAAGTATCTCTGTCCTCTGTTCATAAGGCTGATTGATCAGTTTACAACACCGTCCAGGCGTTCCGAACTCGCAGTTTAAGTCGTTATTTGCTTTTCATCACCGGCTAACACCGTCCCACGGAACTTGCTTAAATTCTTTTACTATCCACTTCTAGTACTTCAAATAGAAAACGGAAAACATCTCAAATATTTATCGAATGAAAACCTCACGTCCCGGAATTAGAGATTGAAATATCGTGGAATAACAGAACACTTATCTCTTTGCTTTAGTTTTTGTGATGCAGTTGGAAATGTATAAAATTTACTCGTACTATTTTTGCAATCGACTACACAGCAATAGCGAGGGCTCATTGTTATTATATGTATGTTGTTATTATACTACCCAACCGTGACCGTTGCCACTACGATAACAATAATGTTTGTTCATCTGAAGTATGGTACAATATTTTTCAGTGATTTGTGAATAAACCTCACTCAGAAACTGAAAGTTTTCAGCTTGTGCTTGTCATTACCAGGATCATTACCTACTTCTGCCACCATGGGCGCTGTCATAGTTTCATCTATCCCCTCCAGCCTAATGCACACAGCGAATATCTCCTTCACTTATCAACCGACTTGAATGAAATTTTGTTCACAGATATGAGACACAATTTCGAATTGACAAACATATGAAAATAAAATGGCCGACTTCCGGTTTTGCCAGAATAGCCACCAACTTCGATTTTTCAACTGGAATACCCTGTATGTTTGATGTTTTTCGGATTCTACGACTCAAATTACATACGACAGTGTTGCCGAATTTTTATTTTACACTTGAAAAATAATAATTTTTCAATTTTTTTTTAGCCCAGGAGGCTTTGATCAGCTTAAAATCTATACTAATTCACATTAGTAACTCATAGTAATTGTCATTTCATCGATAAGATCAATAACAAATCCTACAGCAGGAATTGAAATTTTCTGAACGCATTCGATAGATAATTTAATTACCAATTCAACGATATACATTTTGTACCACTTTTTTTCGTTCAAAACGTAGAGAGCCATCTATCAAAATGAAATAAATCTGAAAAAATTGGTAGGTAATATGACATCTATTCATTCTTTCAAACTTTACATCAGAATGGTAACAATGAATAACCAAAAATATTCGACTTGACAATATGTTATGATCATAAACCCATTACAGAGAAGATAACTTCAATATAATCAAACTGTTTGAATAAATATAACGACTGAAACAGTGAAACATTCAACGTACAAATTATTACTCACAATACCATTATCCTGTTTTCAATAGAAGAGGATTTCACAACCATCGAAAAGTCATTTTATTTATTCATGACCAATGATATGTTCGAAGTGTTGCTCGTTTTCCCTAACACATAGACTAGTTCTATTTATTGTACACATCATCACATTTATCAGTTCGTGAGCAGGAATTTCCTGAAATGCGCGCTCAACTCTATCTCTCAAGTCCTCCAAAGGAGCTGGTCTCCTCGAGTATACTTTGGATTTTATGTGACCTCATAAATAAAAATCAATAGGGATTCAATCGGGCGATCTGGCTGGCCATCTGATTGGACCACCATCCTGCTGAAAAAAACATATTTTCTCTGATGTTCTCAGGTAAATCGTTGATATTATTTTGAATGTCGTTCTCTAAGAATTGTAGATATCTTTGGCTCGTCAAAGGCCCGTCGAAAAGAATTGGTCCAATGGTTCTTGTCCCTATGATTCCTACCCAGACGTTGAATCCAAATCTTTCTTGAAAATTACCTTCTCTCAGCAACCTAGGATTTTCTTGAGCACAATACCTTGTATTATTCCTATTGAAATTTTGAAATTAATTTCATCTGTAAACAGTATTTTCGAGACAAAACCATTATTCAAATCATGATGACGCAAAAGCCAATAACAATAAGTTAGTCTTCGTGCTGGGTAATTTTCATATAGATGCTGATGCAAACTGTATTCATAGGAGCGATATTTATGTGTTTTCAATTCTTATCTGCCACTTTCCCTGCTGATCCCACAATCAATTTCCAATCTCGCACTGAGGCAGATGAAGAAAAACGAACATATACTAAAACATTAGTTTCAGCTTCTTCACTGTCGATGAAGTGGATGTGGTTTTGATCAGCTGGTTATTTCCCTAGCATCATTTCCGATTTCCTGAAATAGGTCCTCGATGGGTGCCGTCTTAACGGATAACGAACAGCGTACAGCATACTAGCATTGACAGCGTTCTTCTGACATCCTCCGTATATCAATATCATATCGATTTGTTCGTTTCGAGAATAACGATTATTATTTTCCATTTCAAAAAAACTTTTTACAAAACGAAACAAGATGACAAATAAAATTGGTATTTCACTTTTGACATGACATTAATTACCCACTGTTTTCCATGATTCCACGGCTACCTTTCATTTCATAAACCTAAACGGATAACTCATTGGAATTTGTAGGCATCGTATAAAATATTGTATAAATTCAATAATTGATCGTTTTTAGTTTCGAACAAAAAGAAAGTGGTACATAATTATATCGTTGAATTGGTAATTAAATTTTCTATCGAATGGCAAGATGTCCCTCGGTAGGTGCCATTTGAAAAAAACGATTTTTTCGTTAAAAATGCCTTCAGAAAATTTCAATTTCTGCTGTAGTATTTGTTATTGATCTAATCGATGAAATGACTATTACTATGAGGTACTGATGTAAATTAGTATGTATTTCTACCTGATCAAGCCCTCCTGGGCTGAATAAAAAATTGAGACATGTAATTTGAGCCGTAGAATCCGAATAACAGCAAACATACAGGGTGTTCCATTTGAAAAATCGAAGTTGGTGGCTATTCTGGCAAAACCTGAAGTCGGCCACTTTGTTTCCATATGTCTGTCAATGCAAAATTGTGTCTCATATCTATGTACGAAATTTCATTCATATCGGTTTATAAGTGAAGGAGATATAGGCATGGCCCCAGTCCCATTGTCACCCGGTAGATATATATATACATATATATATATATATATATATATATATATATATATATATATATATGTATATATACATTTATTGAAAATAAATGTTTACAATATGTATATATATTTATATAGTTATTGGACCTCACTGACCATATTGTTGAGTAACTTCTACAAACTCTGTCCCGTTTGTCCGAATTTAATTCCTAGGAGTCGTAAGGGGCTGTGGGGGAGCTGGGGGTACACTGAGAATATACAGAAACGTAAGTTTTCTGATGCGATAGCCGATATATATATATATATATATATATATATATATATATTGTTATGGTGTGTTGTATTGGTTTATATAATTATTAATATTATTATTTTTATTTATCTGCTTAACAATTACCCATCACACTCTGGCTATGATGCTCTTACCATTTTCAATACACTATTTACATTTCTTTTATTACCTTTCTTTTTGCATTTCTTTTATTACCTTTCTCCAGCTCAGACGGTCCGCCTATGTAGCGATGATCGTCTCTATCTCAGGAGGGTTGCAGTTGCGCCATCTAGTTGTTTTGCTTGAAGTCAACGTACTGTTTTTATGGAAATATAGCTTGTAATATGGACAAATGATAAATAATGAGTTCAGAATATAGGTAAATGATTGTTCTTTTATTCAAATCAATTCTTAAAATACCTATCCCTGCGATATCTACCTTATTAGTGAATATTATTCAACCAATCAAATTGAACAACATCAAATAAACTTGCTCTTGCGCAATCAAGGAACAATGTAAAATAAATATTTAGAGGTTATATTGATATCATAATAATGAATAAGAAAGAAAGTTCACCACTGTGAGTACGTGTTATTAAAAATAAACCAAAAAGTGTCTGACCCGAATATTATCACTTTATTCAGTTTTTGTTGATGAAGTACCTGTTGTAAGTTCAGCTTGTGCACTCACACGATTCCTGGATTATTCTGTGGCTATTGGATGTGAAGTTTGCTAACGTTGAGCCCCCTTGCTGCTGGTTACGTCATGTACAGGAAATCTAATCTGAATTGGAGGTGAGTGGTTGCTTGGTCGAATCTGTGCCTGGTTGTAAGTGTCCAATTGCAGCTATACTTCTGTTATCAGCTTATTTGCGTTGATTTCTTTCATACATTTTTCATCGCGGCTTCTCTCCGAAAATTTCTTTTTTCGACTCCTTATTTTCCTCTTTCCCTGGCAACCATCACTTTTTGTTCTCCATTACAAATTTTCACTCTTTACACTCTTTTTGAAAACAAATTTCCTAATTCTAATCTATGATACATATTTTATTTACAATGTATATATCTACACATGATATTATTTATATAGAACTGTTGAAAATTCACATCTACCAATTTTCTGTTCTCAAATTTGATATTTTTATGATTTCTGATGAAAATAGTTTGACATTTCCTTGTCATGTTTCCTTGTAATTCAAAATTAGCATACAGGATGTTCTTGTCTATTTGAATTCTAAAATTTTATTTATGGATTTTAATTTCTATACTTTTATAGGTTGTGCAAATTAAATGGATTGTTGGAAACATAATGATGTTTAAAAGAGAAAAATTCTCAATTGAATATTGACTAGAAAGATTTTTCTGTGAATTGAAAAATCCACGATAAATGAAGTTATTTTTCGTGAACGTCTAACAGAAAAAATCTACTTCCCCGGCTGAAGCCACGCTGGACATTGAACGACATCTGATAGATATTCTGAAAAGACCCTAACTAAAAGAAAAAATCTGTAATTGAAAATTTGCATTTTCATTCAGATAGTTATTTGATTTTCTATTCCAGTCTTAATTAAGAACTCATAAAGATGAATGAGACAAAGAAGAATGTTTTCCAAAAGAGAGTACTCACCAGAAATCATTCGTAACATTGACGCAAGAGAGGCATTGCATTCACTAGGTCTTCAATAAATTTTTGTCGACGAAAATCTATTTCACGGTTCCACGATCATCAGGAAGACCGGAAGAAATGGGAAACACATTTTCAAGAAGCAATCTCACTTTGCAAAGATGGAAAAAGTTAGAATCATTTCTTTTGGAGAGACACTTTGAAATTAGTGTTTTTTGATATTAAAACCTGACATGGGGTATGATACATTGATTTGTTGAAAATATGAACAGGATGTTCATAAAATCAGATGTGGAATCATCTGCGACTGAAAGATAATATAAAAGTTCCACTGCTAAACTCTTGGATCATCTGCGTTGACTATAAGGTGGCCAAAGGTTTCAGAGATGCAAAGTACACAGAAAACAAATCATAGCAGGTATTCATGTAATGTATATATATCATCATACCAAATTTTTATTATTTTTATATTTAACATATTTTTCCTATCATAACAATATATTTATATATATTTTTCATGTGCTGCTTTTTTAATAATATATTTCTCTAACCTAACCTAACCTCTACATAACAAAAGTACATCCCTGTGATGGCATATGTTCACATACCTGCGATGACAAAGTGAAATAATCTTGTATACATCGCAATTTCAGCACAAAAACACGTCGCAGTTTTATCGCAAATACACATATCAGTTACATCGCAAAAACACATAGCAGTTTGATCACAAAAAACACATCGCAGTTACATCGCAAAAACACATCGCAGTTTGATCACTAAAAACACATCGCAGTTACATCCCAAAGTATATCGCTGTTACATCACTGAACTTGTCGCAGTGACGTCGTATGGATGAACCTTGTGTTGGACAAAATAATATCCCTGCTACTCAGCAGCTACGTATCTGCGACATAGAATGCGATATCGCAGGTCACATTGATGTAACTGTGTTTGCTGTGTTGTTGCCCTCTAGGTGAGTATATAGAAATCTCAATATTCTTAACATGTATTGACATTCTTTACCCATCGGAACTTGTGAAGTTTGATGAATTTATTGATGATACAACCAAAAATAGAACAATAGTATAGAGCCAGCCTATCTTGGATGCAACTTATAATCAGCATTATGGGATAAATATATTTCATGACAAAGATGGGTTGAACAGCAATCTTGGGGCCCCTTCGATGATTATTGAATTCAGCTACTCATTCATATTTTCCAACAAAAATATATTTTCTTCAATTCGAATCGAATTGTTCATGATTCGCTACATGAAGCGCTACCTAGTTTCCAATAGTTGAACTTCAATGAGTAGCAAAGTAATAACATGAACACCATTTGCCTTTCGAACGGATATAAAAGTAAAACAGAGTGGTTGACATCTGCATTGGAAGGTCCCAACTACCGAATCAGTGAACAAAAAGCTGAAATTTGAAGCCCTTATACCATTGTATATAGGGTTAGTCTATATACAATGCTTATACCATCCATTGTGTATAGAGAATTTATACGAATATGGACTACTTTTTCTTCGTCTCACGTGATCAATACTAATAGAAATGTATGGTTCAAGAATAGCACCCCTGGAGCATTGTACCTGGAGTCATCATTTCAAACTGTATATAAAAAGTTGCAAAGGGTATATAAAAATATGTATATTCATACACGAATATAGTTTGAAAATAGTACTGCTATTTCCGAATTAAGCAACAAATAGGGAACACACATGTGCCCGTTTTTTATAATATTTTTATTTGCACATGAAAGCTCAACAACAAATTTAGGAATTGAAAAAATGTCTTAAGTTTTCATAATTCAAAACTGAAAACGCAAATTTTTTCATCACATTCAACAGCGTATTCCTAGCGCCTCTGATGGACATATGTATCGTTAGATCATTGTCTATAGATACAGACAATGGTTAGATCGTTACTTCACACAGTTCAAACTTTTATCGCTAGTTGCTTCGAATTGTCAACTAAAATTTCATCTGCCTTCGTTTATATGTTGTACTCATATTTTTATCATGATAGTATTTTCAATTGTTACTGAAACATTACATTAAAAGTGAGGTTGAATTTGTTTGAATTGAAAGAAATATTATTGAATATCAATATTCCTGAAACAACCACTATTGGCGCTAGAGTTTGGGGGAAGTTATTCAAGTGAATGTCAAATCGAGTTTGAATTATGAATGTTACTTTGACGTACGAATACTAGATGTCACCACAACAGAAAACTCAACCAACGCTACGAATCCCGAATTTAATGAATCAACCAGTGAACTCTATACTATACCTAGTAACTGGAACGGACCCGACCGTTTACTCCAATAACGTAAAGTGTGTCAGGGGCAGCTAAAACAGAGATAGCCTAATTTACGGTAACCTGTCTTTGTCATACTCAGTCAAATGAATTACGGTTATATGCATAAATTATCTCTTAAGTGAAAATTAAGGGAGATTGGGGATAATTTTTGTTCAATAGGTTTAATATAAGTGAAGATATAGGTACATTTATTGTGTTCTATTGTGCTATTAGTTTCGTTTCCTTTATCATGTGTGGTTTAAAAAGCAGCATAGTTGGCGTGATTTGCTACTGGCCTTGGCGATAGTTTTCATTTAACATTAAAAACAATGGGGATTCATTGTGTAACGTTTGGATGCAAAACGAGTAAGATTATCGGCAAATATCTCTTCATAGGTAACTTGATAATATTTAGATTTGGTTATGTAATGAATAATTAGCGATATTACTAGCAAGATTGAAAGTTAATTTATTTTCCAGTTACTATATTACTATACAGAGATAGTATATCTACTGACCACTCTTATACCACCCATACTGAAGATTATAAATCATTCACTAATTTTGTCACTCGAGGAGGTCTTCTTTATGCTTCAGATGTGGTGTACAAAATTTTACATTTTGCAGAAAAGCAAATTCGTCTTTTTTTAGAAAGTGGAATCATTTTGAAAAGCAAAATAAACTTGAAACAAAAAATCATAAATACAGTTATTAATCATTTTGCTGTAGATATAGATCTTTTTAAACCTAGACACCCTGTAATACAAGAATTTGTAGGTGAAGAATGTCACGAAATTCAAATTATTCGTAAAATTATATCTATATATTTAAAGTGCCGAATGTATCACCATAGCAAACTATTAAATTTAGAATTTCATGGAAAAAGTGCCACAATGAGACAAAAAATGATAAAACTTGTTTTATTTAATGACTGTTAGATTTATATATATATATATATATATATATATATATATATATTAAATTCCATTGAAATATAAAATAAGAATTGGATTTCATTTTGTGTGTTTATCTTATTTGGAAATCACGTGGGGGATCAGTCAAAATTTTACTTGAACGTTGTACTGTTTGCATTATTACTTTCTTTCCTGAATAACGATTGGGAGAAAAACCTAAAAAATACAAATTTATTCAAAATAATGTGCGAGGGTTCCATTAACCAACATAAGATAAAAAGAGATAGGTATCCGTACTAGATGCGGGTTGCCTATACAATGGTTTTGCCTCACTTTTTGCCCAAGGCGTGGCCGTTCCAGGTAGTATATAGAGTTCACTGGAATCAACAGAAATTTGTATGATTTGAGGTTGAGATATCACAGTGTGATTGAGTTTTCTGCTGTGGTGACATCTAGGATTCATACTTTGAAGTAACATGATGGTGACGCCCAAAGAGAGTAAACGTTATCTGAACAGGAGGTACTAATAAGCTCTAGCCAATTAGAATCTTGTAGCATTAACCCGTCATAGTGACGTACGTGGTCCAATATATATGTCCAGAGAGAATGGTGGCCATGACATGTCGAAATACGTCACAAATGATCTTTCATCTCTTTCTACTAGTGTCACCTTTGTCTTATGGGGAATAGGCGCTCTTACTCAGATGTTTACTCTCTTTGGGTGACGCCTCTGATGAGGGCAATATAGGAGTAACCCTCCTATATTCTGTGCCTTTTTCATGAGAATAGTGTGGCAAATTTGTCACGAGAGGTAGCACTTGTGGTAGGGACAAACATTTAAGATAATGTTATTTAAGTGATACAGTTAAATGATTTAAAATAAGTAAATGAAGATTTTTTTTAATAACCACAATGCCAACAAAACATTGTAGTTTTGTGAACTGTACTTCGGATAATCGATATCCAGAGGAAAACGTGTTTTTATACCATTCGTAAAACCATACACTGATGAGGTTAGATGTAATAAATGGAGAGTGGATTTAACAAAAGAAAAAATGAATAAATATTAATAATAAACATTTTATTGATGGTAATGGTCCAACTGAAGAAAATCCTGATCCAGTTTCTGCAACGATTAGTAAGGTAGGTTAGGTAAATGTAAAGAGGTCGTGCTCATGCTCCCTGAAAATAGCTGTTCGACTTTTCTTACGTGTTTTTGCCTCCTGAACACAAATCCGAAAAACGCGGCGGTCTCATTCCGTTTCCGCGGTGAGATATATTGACTTTCTCCTATTTCAAGAGGTCATTTTTAGGCATCGTTTTCGCGCACAAATATCACTCACAATGCCTCCTCCTTTTTACCAGCTCATTGTCTCATTGTCGCTACAACTTTTCACAAAATATAACCAGTTTTATCGAAAAAATACCAACTTTTCACCTTTGACAGATAAAATTTTGTAAATGTGAAAAGTTAGGTTAGGTGTAAATGTTGAAGGAGTATTTTTTCCCGGCTAAATTTTGTGTAGAGTTGTACCGAAAATGAGTAATTTGGTGTTTGTTGTTGAATCATATTCACTGTAATTAAATTTTAAGATTACGACAAGCAGGCCATCGTTTTAATGTTGCTACATTATTATCCTTCACATTTGCAAATTTTAATTTGGCTCCTGAAACGTCGTCTTCTATGAAAACCATTTTTTTTATGTTTATTTTAATGTGAGTTAGGTAATGTTTGTCCCTACCTGACTACTAGCGCTGCTAGTGGGGAATTTTTCGTACTTGAGGAAAAAGGCTCATTACAGTCAAAGAGAGTAAACGTTATCTGAGTAGGAGAGTCTATTCCCCTTAAGACAATGGTGATACTGATAGAAAGAGATGAAAAATCATTTGTGAGTCATAGTGACGTATATGGACATGTCATGGCCACCATTCTCTCTGGACAGTGGCGGACTAGCGGACTCCGGTAAAAAGAAATTTGAGATTTTTTCCCAAAATTTTGAGAATAAAAGTCAACATTTCGAGAAAAAATCTGAAAATTTGGAGAAAAAAGTCAAAATTTTGAGAATAAAAAAAGTTTAAATTTTGAGAAAAAAGTTAAAATTTTGAGAATAAAATAAGTGAAAATTTTGAGAAAAAAAGTAAAAATTTTAAGAAAACATCTCAATAAAAGTCGAAATTTTGAGAAAAAAAGTCAAATTTTGAGAAAAATTCAAAATTTTGAGAAATAATTCAAAATTTTGAGAAAAAAAGTCAAAATTTTGAGAATAAAAGTCAAATTTTGAGAAAAAGTCAAAAATTTTTGAGAAAAATCCTAAAATTTTGAGAATAAAAGTCAACATTTTGAGAAAAAATCTCAAAATTTTGAGAAAAAAAGTCAACATTTTGAGATTTCAGTAAAAAAATACTGGTAGGATGACGTTTTGAATGAAAATATTGATTAATACTTACTTATAGTGTTGATCACAGTTATTTTGCACCATTTGATAATTTAATTGCAGTGTGAACTCCCCTGTCTGCTTGTTTCTACAAAGTAATAAAAATCGATTCGTGGCCACGTCCAATTATTCTTCCTATTAGGTTAGGTTAGGTTTTAAGTGAGTGGGTCTCTTAAGGGCCTCCACTGCGACCCGTGAGGATCTATTGTGGCTCACACCAATCCATATTTCACCAAATAAGTCCAAATTCTTTACAAAGACGATTAGTTTACCTGGTGAATGATCTTTCAGGTTCGATGGCACCAGTGAGGCTCCGCCAAACGTCAAAAACCTGATTCTGTCCGCGACGGTGCAGGCGCAAAGTATGTGCTCTGGTGTTTCGCCATCTTCGAGACAAAGACGGCATACCGGATTTTCCGTCAGTCCTAGTCTTGACATGTTGTGATTCAGACGACAGTGGCCAGTAAGTAGGCCTGTTAGACAACGTAAGTCTGGAGTCTAACAATTATTTGGTGACTTTTTCAAAGGATTTATAAATGCCTTGGAATGGACCAATCCTGGTAAGTTACGCCAGAAGTCTGATACTCTTCTTGCAGTCCAGGTATTCAGTGTTTGTTGGACAAAGCTTGGGGAAATGCCAAGGGCGGGTTTCGGTCCGATAAAATCTTCTGTGGACCCCTCTTTCGCGAGAGAGTCTGCCACCTCATTGCCTTCCATGCTGGACTGGCCAGGAATCCAAACCAGAGACAGATTGTTGAATATTTCTACTGAGGAGTCTTTTTTGACAGTTCCATACTAACTTGGACGTTGATCGGCACGAGCTAAGTGCTTCTAGAGTCGCTTGACTGTCCAAATTTTTTAATTGGTTTGTATGTGAGGTTGATTTCCTCCCATCTTTCAGCACATAAATAAATGGCATGAATTTCCGCAAGGAATACGGTCGCGAAGGACCCTAGGCAGGTTGAGATCTCTGTCCTGGGTCCACGACTGTATACACCCCCAACAGCGCCCGAGGGTGTTTTTGAACCATCTGTGAACCAACAGTTGTCTGCTCCTAGTAGTTCCTCCTTTCGGAGGACCCATTCGTCTCTATCTGGAATAAATAAAATGCAGGTCATAGTTGACTGTTGTAGGCATTATATCAGAATGCTGTAACTTTCGACATCGGCCAGCAGTTTGCTATCCTCCGTATAAGCCTGTTGTGTGCAACTCTGTATGTTGTTCATCTAGCCTCTCTTTCCAGAAGAATATGGAGATTAGGTAAGTCTAGAAGAATTTCCATAGCTGCTGACGGTGTGGTGCTGATAACTCCAGTGATCGCCAGACAGGCCTGTCTCTGTATACTAGAGAGCTTTGCTTGGGCCATCGGCTGTGAAGCTTTCGTCCACCAAGCCTATTGGTGCAAACACAGTTTTATTGGCCGACGTACATTCCACTTCGAATGACACTCTTTGAAGATTACCAAAATTGTGAAACAGAGCAAAATAACTGTGTAGCATACTTGTAAAATGATCATGAAATGAACAGCCTGAAAATCTTGTCATCAATATGCAATATATAATTTACTTTGTCAGATTTACAACATTTATACAAAACATTGAATTCAATAAAAAACCTAATAAAACATTTAAAAAAATATATAACCCTGGTCAAAAAATCAGTACAACAATAATAGTATCTACAATATTCACAATATGTACAATTATCTACACATAAATAAATTTTTGTAAATCTACAGGCTGCCGATATCGTTAAAGCGTTTCAATTTTTCTGGGAATGGATCTTTGAAGAGGACCGGATCGGCCCGGAATTCGACCGTCATGAGCGGCATGCGCCCAAAAGCCTTGGCGAATCTGTCCACACACTGAGACCGTTCAACCATGTGCCCCAAATCCGCCGAGAGCATCTCGTTGCTGGTGCATTCGGGACACTTGAATTTTTTTCTGGGAGTTACCTGAAGAAAAAATTCATGAAATATCCACCAGTATTGAATCGGCTATTTATAACAGTGGAAAAAAATGGTCCAGAGGTCACAATAAAAAGATCCCCATATGAATCGGAATTTTCAGCACATAAATAAATCTACTCACTTTTATAGGAGGCTTATTGGTGACATTGGCGACGAGAAAATTCATGGCGATATCCTCGCAGTTCATATGCTCGTCCACCCAGTCCTTCACCTCGGAGGGCATATCTCTCGTGTAGAGGTAACTCCAGTATTTGTGTAGGAAAGCCGCTCCAGTCAAGACCATGGATATTTCGTTGGTCCATTCCGACTCGTACTTCCACTTCTGGGTGACGTTTTCCCAGATGTGGGTGCGAGAGGGAAAACCTAAAAACGGTACCTTTTCAAGTTTGATGAGAGAGAATCATATGTCATAAAATTAGATGATTTTCGATACAGTATGACCTTCAGACATACAGAGTGACCCCGGGGTGCGTGCAAACCCCATACCTTTTTTTTTATACAAGCTATCGACTTTTTTTTTAATTGATAGATCCGACAATGAGGCACATTTTAAAAATATTTCTATTTATATTCAGGATTTCCCAAAATAAAATACACAACTAAGTACTGTTTTTTTTTTAAATGGCAAAGGGGAAAATTGGTTATTGGAAATAACAACTAGTAGAATAGTTGTAAGGTAAGTGCAAAGCTTTTAGGAAAAAAAAGTAGTTTAATGCATGCTTTAATTTAATTGTTTGTGTGAACCACATCTACAAAAGTCGTTCGTATTTATGTGTAACGATCACGATATATCAAGTATTTCAATGTATCCATGTGTAATACCATCAACTGGAGAATGCGGCTATAAGAAGTCAACGTTTTATTTTCGTCCGCAATTGAATAAGAAAGCGGCAAGAGATTGACAAAAAATGTAACATCTCGTAAAATATCCTGTCACTATCACTTGCACCGGCACACCAAACGAATCGACAATTATATTTTCAGACATTCATAACTAATCTTATAGTACGTCTCGACAGATGAATCACCTTAAGCGGCGACTTCACTCATAAGAAATTCCTCCCTTCACATTAAATTAGATCGTAACTACGCGCCGACGATCTCAAAGTAAAGAATAAATAAATTCATGGGCAGCTATTGACACATGGCTCATATGTCACTGGCGGTCTTTCTGAAACGATAATAGGTGCGGCGATAGCGAGAAGGAACTTAAGGGATTACATTAACATTAAATTTATGACCTTAGCGGCGTATTAAAAACAACTTGAGATTCTATATAAGAGGGAAGTCAACAGTAAACGATATACATTCGACAATCAGAATTCATTCAGTGTATCTCTCAGAAATCATCTCAGTAATAACTAAATGACTGGAATTAATATTTTTTAAAGAAGCTAATTAATCAAATTGTGACCAGTGAACGCGTAATAAAACTCGGTAATACCAAAGAATAATTAAGTAACATGTAGAAACGTGGTGTGTTCTCCAGTTGAGGGTAAGAAAATAAAACTGTCCTAAGTGTATTATTGTTTCTGAACTATCTGAGATTAGTAACTGTACTGTCAAATTAAGTCCCACGCTTCATTACATACTGAGTGAGATAATTTCTCAAGCCGCTCTGGGAAGTTGTCCAGTTATTGGTCAATAGACTAATAGCGCTCAGTATGGTTAAGGCTTAGCTATTAAAAAACTAACGAGCAGCCACAACATATGTATGTGAACCACATGTATATAAATTATTTGTATTGTTGCTAATGCATGAAAAGTTCTATTGAATTAGGGAATTATCGGTAAAAATAAAATACGAGGTTTTACGGGAAGTACGGACTCAATAATGAAAGAGCTAAATATGAAAATAAGAGTATGAGCTCTTTCATTCAAAATAAATTTGCTGTTGATCAGTACTTTGAAATGTATGGTTTTAATCTTGTTCTAAAGCTAGATATGATTTTGTTATTTCATTTTATTTTATTGATATTATTTTTTTCAATGAATTTATTTTTAATTTTTTTTATTCAATAGAAGTATTAAAGTTATTTAGCGTATTATTTGAAACTAGAGTAAAGAAAAAGTTAAATAGAATTCAATATAAAAGTACTATTTTTGTTATTGCAAAGAAAAGTTATTAAAAAAAGACCTCGCATGTTAAGCCGTGGCCGAATTTTTGTCCTGAATGACAGGTGACTAAAATTAACCAGTGCCTCACAAGAATTTTCAAAATCTGGTAAATTACATTCAATTATTTTCAAAATTTGTGGAATGTGACGAAAAATCAATTTTTTGGCCATTCCGCTGGTGACAGCTGCCCGTATAATATGTAAAATATTAATTGTATTATTTTATTATTATTAGAAATAAAAACCAGATAGTGTGACTATATTGTACATCAGAGAAAGATAGTGTTAGTAAATGTGCATATTTTATTTCCTTTTATTGAAAATTAAAAACTAGGGAATAGTTTAATGATGGTTGTATGCTGGTGACCAGCGGCGGAAGTTATTTTTCATTTACAAAATCAAACTACCGTTTTTTTTGTTCGTATTACAATGATGACAGCGTCGAGAAAGTTACCAAAAGGAAAATTTTTCCTTGTCAGTTAAAGTTGAAGGTATTCTCTTTTTTTTATATAAAACAAAGAAGTGGTTATCAAAGCCTATTTCTCCCTGTTACAACTGGTGATATCGGCGGGATTGAAAAAGTGTATAGTTTAACCATTTTCAATTGCAGAAGCTGTTTCTATAAGGAGCAAATCAAAAACTCACTTCGCTCACATGAGCGTATATGCCAAGTAACGGAACGAAAAATAATATGTACTACTCGTAAACATTCTCGGTCTCCGAACGGAAGATCAAAAGAAGATCAACGTGGGTTTGCGTAACAGCTGTCTAGTTCTACACCAGATTTGCCTGAGCCAATCAAAACCAATGATAAAGCTTGTAGGTGTGTCAAGCCAAGAAAGCTAATAAAGCACGGGTTATATTTGTGTTTGAAGAGATCTGAATAAATAAAAGCCAGTAACGCCTCTGGTCTGAGATCGAAATAGGTTTTAAAATATTCTATAGTTCTGTTGTGTTTTGTTGGAAAATATGGATTATTTTCGACCGTAGGAAAATGAAATTATGATGATCCGATTGCCTATTAATACATACTTCCTCGCTTATGGCATATTTTTTTATTTTAACGTATTTTTAAAGTATTTAAATATCTAAATAAAATTAGTTATGTCCGCCTATGTTGCTCAAAGGATACCGCTTCAAGAGTGCGAAACTTGTTTTTTATGTTTCTGCAATTGTAAATGGTTTAACTATACCTAATATACATTTTTCGGAGTAATATAAGAATTTAATTATACATTTATTATCATATTTTTATAGAAAACAAAGAGTATGGTCTAAAAACAGGAAACAATGAAAACATTTTGAGAAAAGGCTGAAGTTATGATTTTTCTGTGGGTCTATGCAAGGCACTATTTTGACATATACATTTACATAAGTCAAAACCAATTGCAGATAAGTCTAAGTGCATTATATTGACAATTTAGTGGCAAATCCAAAAATTCCACAAAAATGGGGAGTTGTTAAAAAAACAGAACTCAGTTGTGTGTTGAGACATCCTGTTTATAAATAGAAATATTTTTAGAATGCTTAGATAGAAAAAAAAGTTATGGATCTTGCACACACCTCCGGGTCACTATGTATAGCTTTGAACTATATACGAAAATCGATCGATTTTTTGACACCAAAGTATTGTTGGCGTAACTTGTATATGTAAAATATTTAGACATTTATGATATGAATCCAGCAGATTCAATTTCCGTTATATTGTATCCCCATTTCCCAAAACATGAAGAGTCCAACCGTGTTTATATTGTAGCAAAATGTATGTTGATTAAACAACTCTCTCTCTTCAAAATGTTCCGAAAATCACAGTTTACCGAAGTATATATTTGTTTCTTTCAAATGGTCTCAAATGGGCGACCTCCCTGGGAAATAATAGCATGCGGTATTTATTACCATTTTCCGGTTGGAATCGGTCTGAATGTTTAGCACATGAGAGACATCGAATAATGCTCCAGAAAGTGTACAGAGAGGTTGTCAGAGACCATGAAATTTGAAAATTTATTGAATCTATACGGAAATTGATGTAAATGAAATATGATTGTTATGAAAAAAAAATCTGCATCAACAAATATCCATGTAAATAAAATATGATTGTTACGGAAAAAACCGCATTGACAAATATAGGATATGAGAACAATGTTAAGAGGAAGTGGTATCGTCTGGCCGAATGGTCCAACAAAAATCATAATGGACTCCCATATGAATGAGAAAACTCCCTCTATGTAGATAAATGTCATAACTTAGCCTCTCAATTATTTGTCTTATATTAAAACAGGACCTCGATTCATATGCTAGCCCTGAGACTATAACCCTTGTCAGATATCTGTTTCTAAATTGAAGCCTGAAACAGGAGGTTTCAATTCCTTCTACTCTTCCTTCAGAGAGAGTCATGAGAGTGGTACTGGTTCAATATTATCTCTTGACTTGTGTCAGTAATTTCAAACCACATTTCAGACATGAAAAACATATTAGAAAGCGAGAAATATTATCATTTAATAGATCGGGGTGTAGTTTTAATCCCCTAGGAATCGAATATTAGAATTTCTTACTACCCACCTACCCTTGGAATGTAATCCCCATGCCAAATTCAAAGTTTGTTCGTCTGTTTGGCCTGAAGATGAATGAGTCAATTAAAGTTTCTTTTATATGTATAGAAAAACCAATTTTACACATGCTAAGCTTTCACTTCTGCCTCAAATACATCTCACTGTTTTTCATTTCCATACGTCATTTGTAACTTCAAAAAACATTTATTATAAGACACACTCACCTACTATTCGATCAGGAAACTCCCTCCATACTTCATACGCAAACTCCACCTCATCCGAAGTGAGCATCACAATATCGTCGTCGATATGCAAAACAGCCTCAGTTTCAATCTCCTTGTAAGGATAGAATCTATTGGATAATTTATTGGCTTTCGTTCTGATTACGTTCACGGGTTTGAGGATTTTCGGGAATTCACTCGCTGAAAAGTAAGTCATTTTAATGATTTTTATAGCGCTCAGTCATCGCAAAACGAATAAATTGAGAAGCTAAAATGAAACACTATTCATTTCTCTGGATGTTTTGTGATAAGGCCCAATAACGGAAACCACATCGATGTCTTGCCGACGTTCCGATTTTTATAAAGTCATATTCAGGGTACTACAATGTAAAATGAGAATATAAAAGATGTTCAACTGTATGTTGACAGACTGTGAACTATAAATGAATATACACGGTATGAACGTATTCTGACTAATTTCAACTGCATTCAAAAGAACAATAAGGATACTACGTTCCATTTTATTCGCCAACTTGGTTTAAAAAAAATCTGATATACTCACGTGGTGGTGGATGTTTCTTCTGGTTATTCCATACTACTATTACTTTCATAAGACTAGGAACTTTCGATAATCTCTCGATAAGGGTAAATAGACTTTCTATCCTATCATAAGTTAAAATAACTGCAGTGAAACCGTGAGATTTCGGCGAAGTAATGGGAAAAAATAACGGATTTGTATTGATCTGAAAAGAAAAATACTAAATTAGACAAGCCACAAAAATGACTGAAAAACTTGATAAAAAACAGTTGCCCATAAATAAGTCAAAATCAAGGAAAAGTATGAAAATCTAATAAGTATATGAAGCCATTGAAAAATTATCATTAGGAATAATATTACGAAGAATTCATGTTTACGGAATATAATATTACATTCCATGTATGAAACAATGAACTCCTACAAAGGCGTTGCGAAAATAAACAAACAAAGAATTCTTTAAATAATTATGATCTGAAGAAAACTTGGTTCATACAGGGACAATAGCTATGTGAGCTCCCTATAGGGAAAGCAGTTGAATCATCGTAGGAGATGAATGTATAGTGTGCTTTTGACACAATAGATAGAAATTTACTGATTCATAAGCTGGAGGCTATAGGTGTCCGTGGGGTACCACTTGATTGGGCAAAATCATATCTGTCTAACCGCACACAAGTATCGATGTTTAATGAAACTAAATCACTATCAAGAGAAACCAATCTAGGAGTGCCACAAGGATCAATCTTAGGGCCCTTATTCTTCATTATATTCACAGCCGATATAAAAAAGTGTTGCGAATTGTCTGATCGAATAGTATTATATGCTGATGACACAAATATATTGATGTCACATAAGGATATTGACCAATTAGTGACAAACAGTAATGCTGCTTCTGATGAGTTCCATAAATATTGTTGTCAGAATGGACTCCAATTAAATATTACAAAAACATATTTCATGCGATTTTTACCAAAAAATATATCCCCAAACTATGATCTCTATTTACATATCCAAGGAAAATCAATTCAAGCTACAGACACAATAAAATTTTTGGGTGTAACACTCGACCCAAAACTAACATGGGAGCCTCATATAAAAATAATATGTAACAAATTAAGTACATGTTCTTACATGATAAGAAATTTGAGAGAAACAGTGTCTTTTGATGTGCTGAGAATGCTGTACTTCGGTTTGGTACAGTCAGTTTTGCAGTATGGTCTGATATTCTGGGGATCATCACCACACTTCGAAAAGGCTTTTATTGCTCAGAAAAAAATCTTAAGAACCATGTTCAATGTTCACCCAACAACTACATGTAAAAATCTGTTTAATAGAGCACAAATAATGACACTACCTAGCTTATATATCTATCAACTAATTATGTACATTCGACACAATCTGAACATAGGCTTGAGAAGAATGAGGATGTGCACTCATGATACAAGAATAAAAACAATATACACCAAACTTACTCCCGTTTAAAAATCTGCCAAAATTCACCTAACTATGTAGGAGCCAAAATGTATAACAAATTCAAACTTATATATAAGAATGATAGGAACTATAATTCATCATTCGAGAATGAACTAAAAAAGTTTCTTATTGAAAACGAATTCTATAAAAATGAACAATTTCTCCAATTTTGAAAAATTCTCATTTTAAGTGGCTCACATTCAAATTTTAATCTGTATTTCTATGGTTAAGTTTTATGAGTATGTACCTGTATCTAGGCATTCACTTATTTTAATTGTATCGAATATTTTAATTCTATGTGTTTCTTTGACTAGTCCTATAAATGTATATCTGTATTTGGTATTGAGTGAATTCAAATGTATATTTCTGTGATGAATAAACTGATTCTGATTCTGATTCTATAATTAAAAATAACACGAGGAATACTTGATAGGGGAGAAGTAATTATAGTTGTTTGCGGAACAAAATCTCTGTGGGAGATTTGGAAAGCTATAAATTCGTGCATTTTGAGATTTATTCTCATTCTCGTCGGGCATTAGATTCAAGTAAAGTCAGTCAGTAGATTCAGATCAGTATAGATGTAATTCTATAATTATTTCGTTTTATTCCGGTCTTCAGACTAAATACAGTATGTACATTATATTCAAACTCTTACTGCAGAGTTTTCAGTCAAGATTTGCAAAAAAAGTATTTGATGAAAAATCAAAAGTAAAATGGTAGCTACAGAAAAACGATTCGAACTAGACACACGATGTCTAGTCAATGGAAATAAGCAGAATTTCAAGAAAAGCGACTTTTAGCAACATAATTCAACAATGGCAACATTTCCAATTAAAAAATCATTATTATTGCGGAATTAAAAGAGTAACTAGTATATATATAAAAATTAATAAAAATAACTACATTTTCTTTTAAATAAATGGGATTGAATCAAAAAAGTTTATCTTTGTGTGTGTCAAAGTGCATAAAGTTATACAGGGTAAGCCAACATTTCCTGTATCTTTCATTGTTTGTAACAATTGGTATTATTATTGAACATTTAAAATCATCCTACTATACATTCTCTGATATATAAAGTAACAATTTGATTATCTATCAAAATATTTAACTTGTGTTGTTTGAGTAATTTTAATATTTCAGTTTATTTTCGCCATTTCAATTACAATGATAATTATTTGGATACAGTTCTTGAATTAAGTGAATTATAGCTTTTATATTATTACATCAATAACAACGATAATTGATACAGAAAGATTGGTTTATTTGATTACTATTATTTTGAGTGACTACAAGCTATCATTTCTAATGAAATTATTATATGAAAGTAATGTAGCTATTATCGAGTATTAACTATGAAATGATATTGACTATTAAAAGTGCTTGATTGATATTATTATGCATATATCTACTGGTAAAAATAATATGTATATTTTTTTTATTGGTTATGGATTTTGTACTTGAATATTTGATTTAATTATATTTTTACCAACATTCTATTAGTATTTCTTTTTGAATAACTTTGAGATACATAGTCAAATCGTACTTGCACAAATCATTTATTGAGGGTTTGATTGAGTAGACCGCTCCTTCATCAAACCTAGTTGTAAGGCTATTTGCTATACGACACTCAGTATAGAACCTATAAAGACTTTGAAAATACACCTTTGTACTGTCAATGGTGTGCAAATATTTATAATTTAGCATTGACTAGAGTGAACCAAAATAAGATAAGGACATTTCATTACAGTTAGACATCATTAAATTGTACATGGAGAAAGGTGTGCCTTTTTTAACAGTTATACAAGGGGTTTGACTTTTGACTCTCAGGTGTGGAGTTTCTTTTAACAACACCCTGAATGTGTCATAACATTTGATGTTACAGGTGAGGTGTGTTTATTCATAACACTCTGTAGATAGCCGGATATAACATCTTTGTCCTTTGCCCGAAGGCACAAGTAGTAAATTGTATTTACGATGAATAAAAACTTCTTTTGTATAACTATTAATGTACTTTTTTTTTATTTCAGAGTAAATCATATTAAATATATCGAAAACATCAGTTAGTAGCTTCAAGACCAGTTATACAATGACGGCGCAAAAAACCAAATACACTTTACCTCTTGCGGCCTCAAATTCCACTGGTCATACGTCCGCCCCAAATGCGGATACACCCTATCCTGAACAATATCCAGCGTGGTCAAAACTATCTTCTCCATATCGGAAAAGTACGACTTATAAATGAACAGCAAGCTTCGCTGCATCTCCCTTATCCGCTTTTCCGAAATACCTCCCAGCACCTCCATCAAACCGTCCAAATGGCTCTCCATGATGAAGACGCAGAAATGCCTCCAATCGATGATGTTGTTGAAAGGCATCACGACGCCATCCATGACGATGACCGGTATGCAGTTGGCGGCCATGGCTTCGAGCAGGACGAATTGGCCCATTCGTTCGCCGCGAAAAATAGGACAAAAAATCGTTTTTCGCAGTATGTTCGGGTATGAGTATCTCGTACCGGTTTCAATATCACAACGTTGAGTATATTTGTGTTCGTGGCAAGCGTCGAGGATCAGGAGATATTCGTTGTGTTCGTATTTGAGCTTTTGCAGTTTCGTCAGAAAATATGGGTCTATGTTGAGCTGGGACGACGTGGCTAGCCAAGATCTGAAAAAAGAGGTGTTATTTTTTCATATGTCATTTTGCGCCGACATTTTTCAAACAATTATAGGTGGTTCGGACCTGTTAAAAATATGGTGGTTCAGGAGTCAGGAAAACCCACACTACCGAACGGTGTCCATGAAGGATTTTCTCCAGCTTCCAAAAAAAAATTCACAAAGATTAACCGACTCGGTATTGATAAATGATATTGACTAATTAAAAAATCAGTAACAAAGGCGGCTTTGACATTTTTAAGAGAAGTAAACAAAGTAATAATAAAGATTATAGAGAATGCCGAAATGGAGCTTTTTTTTATGTTCTGGTTCCCACGAAAAGGGATATCCTGTAATGTTCAGAGAACATCGTGGGAACCAAGGGAAAGAAGGTAGGAGTTGGTGTTCTTCTTAAATTTCTGGAGGTTGTATGCCTCGGGGAACACCTCCCTAGGTAATGAGTTCCAAAGCCTCGCTGTTCGTTGGATGAACGAGTCTTTGGAAAGTGATGTTCTGCAGGTCTCCAAAGTGACCACGAAGGGGTGTGATGACTGAACTTGACGGGTTAGTCTCGAAGAGACTGCCAAAGCAGGAACGATTGTTGATATTTCAGAAGAGCATCGCCCATGAAAATATCTATAAAATAGAGACAAATCGCCAACTTTTCTACGGTGTTCCAGACAAGTGAGCGAGTTTGTAAGCGAGGCATCACCGACGAGACGAATTGCCCTTTTTTGGACAGAATCCAATAGCCTCAGGATATGTTTAGGTGCCGCGCTCCAAATATGGGAACAGTATTCCAGGACAGGTCGGATTTGTGCCTTATAGATCATAAGCAGCTGGGTGGGGGTGAAATAGCTCTTGGCACGAAACAAAAAACCAAGTTTTTGGGATGCACTTTTGGCAATGGACCTCACGTGATTTTCCCAGGAAAGGTTATTGCTGATAGTAATACCAAGCATCGATATGGATGACTTCAGTAGTATGGTTACTCCTGACAAAGTTATGTTAGGCACAGTGAGATCGACTTTTCTAGAGAAAAGACATGCTTGTGTTTTGTTTGCATTGAATTCTACCAAGTTATTAGATCCCCACTCGAGAATTGTTGCTAAGTCCATATTTATATTATTAACTATTTAACTATTTAAATTTGAAAAAAAAATCCACCCCTAATGGAAGGAAAATAGGGGATTGATTGTTCACCCACTGATTGATTTCAACCGATTGTACCACGCATAACTTTGTACTGGGTAATCCGATTTGGATGATTTATTGAATAGGGTGTACTCCGAAGTTAGTCCCACCTGAATTTTAAATCCACCCCTAAGGGAAGAAAAATAGGGGGTGATTGATTTTACTCCTGTGAACCGATTCTGTTAAAACTTGGCACTCATACGTAGTTCTGATGAAAATATAATATGACAACAAATTACAAAAAAATCGTGTTTTTAAATTTTCCGAAGTTATCATTCGATATTTTCTGAAATCAAATAGCAATTATTTTTTTTGTAACAAATTACAAAATAATCGATTTGTTTGAAAATATGAACAGGATGTTCATAAAATCAGATGTGGAATCATCTACGACTGAAAGATAAACTTTAGTCGCTATCTTCCATCGTTCATGATAACCTCTTGTGGGGTATTCATGTTAAAAACTGAAAAATCCACGATAAAAATGAAGTTATTTTTTGTGAATATCTAACTGAAAACAACTACTTCTCCGGCTAAAGCCACGCTGGACATTGAACTACATCTGATAGATATTCTGAAATGAGTTAGGGTCCACTCAAAAGAAAAAAATCTGAAATTGAAAATTTGCATTTTCATGCAGATAGTTATTTTATTTTCTATTCCAGTCTTAATTAAGAACTCATATAGATGAATGAGGCAAAGAAGAAAGTTTTCCAAAAGAGAGTAGAGAAATCGTTTGTAACATTCACGCAAGAGAGGCATCGCATTCAATAGGTCTTCTGTTAGACATTCACAAAAAATTACTTCATTTTTATCGTGGATTTTTTAATTCACAGAAAAAATATTTCTATTCAATATTCAATTGGGAATGTTCCATTTTCTACAAAATAATCGGTTTTAAAAAATTTCAGACTTGGCATCTGATATTTTCTGAAAGCAGGCAGCATTTTTTCTCAGGCAACAAATTATAGAATAATCGGTTTTAAAATTTACCCAAGTTACCTCGCTCACCTTTCATGTGATATGTCTTTCACCTCCCCCAATTTAGCTATCGGACTTAAAACTGGCAAGGAAATGTCAAATTTTTCTCGAAAACTATAAGTATCGAACCCCGCTCCGGCAACCATGGCGTTTCCGATGTCCAGTTCGATTACGGGGGAGAAATCGGGAGAGCTGCCGGCTAGCATATTGAAAATCAGGTGGTTCTCTCCATTCCTCCAACTGAAAAAAAAACATATTTATCCATTGGGTGGTCACACTAACAACGTGAATTGTTCATGGTAACTGAGGTTCTGAGAACATTGGCTTTGTCTTAGTCCTCAAATCAAAAATCGAGGAGGTAACAGCTTTTTAATAGGTGAATTTTTTTCGATTTTCATCTTTTGGTCACACATGCGTAAAACTATTACTTTCAAGCAGAAGTGAATGAGTAGTAGTAGTCTGGTTAACCAAAGGAATTCGAATTTCGGCAAGGAATCTGAGAAACCTCCATTACATCAGAAAATAATGAATGATATTGCTATACAGGGTGATTCAAAAGTACTTTGACAAACTTCAGGAGGTGATTCCTCACAATATTCTAATATGAATTGTCCAAATAAATATATGTCCGGAAACACTTCGTTTCCAAGATACAGGGTGTTAAAGTTTTATTTTTATTTTCGTTTTTTTAAATAACTTTCGAAATACTGACCTTAATTAAACGAAAATTGGTATTGAGAGGTTTTTTGAGGTATCGAATTCGAACCTGATGTTATTATTGCTCTTACTCGTAGGGGGTGCCACCTACACGTCTTTTTCTTTTCAGTAAAAAAATCAATTCCTCCATCATATCTACGTAAAAAAGCTACCCTTGTTACAAGTCGCTATAAACAACCGTTTTCTAGATATTTGGACTTGAAAATTTCAAGTCGATTATTTGATAATCGATGCGTGTTGAAGTTATTACCATGATTTTGCATTTTTCACAAGAATGCTTAAGAAATGAATTTGACGTTTAAGTAAGTAGTTTTGGTAATTACATATTATATGACAGTTAAACGTTTTGTTGTTTTGTTGAAGTTTCTGTCAGTTTTAAAACACTAATTTTGAAAAAAAGGATCATTTAAACAATAATGCTCATTTAGCCGTTATGCATATCGTTTATGGCCTTGCGGATGGCCTTGCGGATGGCAATGCGCGCGAAGCAAGATGTATTTACCAGGAGCGATTTCCTAATCGAGTACTGCCTTCAGCTCCAACATTTACCAGTCTCCACCGTCGTTTGGCAGAAACAGGTAGCTTTAAGAGGGCAGCTGATATTATTGGGAGACCACGAGCAGTCCGAACCCCAGAATTGGAAGAAGATGTTTTGAACGCTCTCGAGGAGAATCCAGAAACAAGTACAAGAATAATTGCTGGAGCTCTCAATTCTACTCAGTCCACAGTTTGGAAAATTATCCACGATCAACAATTTTATCCATACCATATTCAAAGGGTACAAGCTCTTTTGCCACGAGACTTTCCCCAACGCATTACTATGTGTCAGTGGTTTTTGAGAAAATGGCTGGAACTCCTCAATTTTTAAGATATGTACTCTTCACGGACGAGGCAAACTTCTCCCGAAATTCTATCACAAACTTTCATAACAACCATGTTTGGGTTCTGGAAAATCCGCACGCAGTTAGTGAAAGACATTATCAGTATCAATTTCCTGTAAATGTATGGGCGGCAATAATTGATAATTACTTGATAGGTCCTTACTTTCCTCCGTTCCGACTGAATGGCGCAACTTACAGAGACTTCTTAGAAAATGAATGGCCGGGACTACTTCAGAATGTACCATTAGAAATTCGTATCCGCATGTGGTTTATGCATGATGGGGCACCGGCCCATTTTAGAGTTGTAGCCAGGGAATTCCTTTACACTGTCTATCCAAATCGATGGATTGGTAGGGGTGTAGAAGAACCTAACCAGGCGTGGGCACCAAGGTCCCCAGATCTAAACCCGCTAGATTTTTATTTTTGAGGACATTTGAAGTCACTAGTTTATAAAACTCCAGTAGCGAACGAGGAAGATCTAAGAAACCGAATAGCCTGTGAAACAATAAGAAACACACCAGTAATTTTTGAGCGGGTACGAGATTCAATGACTAGAAGACTGAATGCCTGTATCTTCGCTGAAGGTGGACACTTTGAACAATTTATTTGAATACAATTTAGTTTCCTTTATTTTATTTTATTCTACATATTCAAAATATCTTGAAATAAAATGTTGATATTTCTTGCAAATTTTATTAAAACAAATACAGATTTTGCACCCTTGATACATAACTATTTCAAACGAGTAAAAATAGATAGAATAGGTGGCGCCTCCTACAAAAAAACAAAACTACTTACTTAAACGTCAAATTCATTTCCTAAGCATTCTTGTGAAAAATGCAAAATAATGGTAATAACTTCAACACGCATCGATTATCAAATAATCGACTCGAAATTTTCAAGTCCAAATATCTAGAAAACGGTTGCTTATAGCGACTTGTAACAAGGGTAGCTTTTTTACGTAGATATGATAGAGCAATTGATTTTTTACTAAAAAATGTGCTAGAAGTACGCTCAAAAAAGTTATGAATCTTCAAAAAAGAAAAAGAGGTGTAGGTCGAATTCGACACCTCAAAAAATCTCTCAATACCAATTTTCGTTCAATTAAGGTCAGTATTTCGAAAGTTATTTAAAAAAAACGAAAATAAAAATAAAACTACAACACCCTGTATCTCGGAAACGAAGCGTTTTCGGGCATATATTTATTTGGACAATTCATATAAGAATATTGTGAGGAATCACCTCCTGAATTTTGTCAAAGTACTTTTGAATCACCCTGTACATAGCATTATTTAAAATAGAGAAGGATTTATAGAAGTGTTGTAAAGAATTCCAAAAAGAATTACTTCCACAAGAGAATCTCTGAGAGCAATAATGCTATCAAAGAAACTTGGATGTGGTAAACGAGTGAAGGGGAAAAAGTAGCACAGTACCGGAACCCAATACTCTCAATGAATTTTATTGCTCCATATCTGAGAGACTATCTGAAAACATCGAAGATGCTCCAGATCCATTACGGTATCTGACTGGAACGTACATTGCCGATACATTTGTTCTACACGAGACGAATTTAAAGGAGTTAATGGATACAATTAAGCAAGTAAAAAACAGCGGTATTGACAATATATCTATAAAAAAAATTGAAAATTTTCCAATCTTCGTTCTTGAATTACTAGTCGACCTAATCAACGATTCATTTGCTACAGGATTCTTCCTAGATTTCTTAAAACCAATGTTGTTATTCCTCTCTATAAGGGTGGTGAACCATCTGATCAGTCCAACTTTCGTCCTATCTCACTTATTTCGTCTTTTGGGAAAATAATTGGTAAATGATTTATTTGTTTATTCATTCATTCATTCATTTATTTATTATTTATTTATTTATTATTCGGGTTTTTAACAGGTTGAGTTAACAACCGAGTAACAGAAAACCGCACAATACATTAAACACAGATCATGTAATTTCGGTACAATCCCTATTCAAAAATGATTAAATTAGGTATATGTGACCTGAAAACAATCATTATTGCTAAAATAGATACACCATTCTGACTTTGCTATACAATAATTGAGTTAAATATAATTCTACTTAATTAGAAAACAGAAAAACAATGAATGTACAACTTTGAACTATCCTTTATGTAATACATGTCACCAAAAAATAGAATAAGCAGCATGTCCAGCTACTAGGAGTGAACAATGGAATATATCAACATGACAAAAAAATAAATCATATAACCTCTGCAAAGCAATTATAGGTGAGTTCTCCGACGCATTTGTTCTATATTCTGAGGGTAGAACAGATTTTGTGATCTTAAGCAACGTCTTCCAACATTGAACTGTAATTTACTCAATATATCTGAGCAGTCAATGAAACCAGTTGCGAGTTTGTGCAAAAAAATTATGTCGTTCTAGAGGAGAGTTTAGACATACCATACTCCACAATATTATTGTCATACGAATTTTGATGATACACTCTGTTGAATCGAAAATTCAAATAATTCACGAATTCAATCTGGACTCTCTCAATTCCTTGAATATATTTTACATATTGGGGATTCCAAATTAACGACGCATTTTCGAGATGAGAGCGGACCAGGGAGTTGTAAAGTAGTATTAAACATTTATGAGATCGAAATTGGCTAGTTACCCTCATTATGAAACCCAGATTACGCAGAGCCTTCCTAACGATAAGTTCAATGGAGAGTTTAGTCAAATTCTGATTTCCAATGCAATAATTGAAGTCCAATTCACCATGTGATCTAGAGAATGTTATTTTGATACATTTGTCTACGTTTAGCGAAAGGTAATTTGTGGTGCAATAATCAGTTAATCTCGTGATATCATCCTGTAGTTTTTGACAGTCAGATAGGCTCGTAACTGAGATCGTCAGCATATAGACTAAACCTGGAATTTTCAAAGCATGTGATAATATCATTAATGAAGATAAGAAATAACAACGGGCACAGGTGTGACCCCTGTGGAACACCTGAGGTCACATCAATAAACGACGATCTGGAGTTTCCAACTTGGACACATTGCCTACGATCATTTAGATATGATATTATTATGCTGAGAAGATTACCGTGTACACCGATCTCTCCCAACTTCACTTTGAGTGTTTCATGATGAACTTTATCGAATGCTTTGGAGAAATCGGTGTACACTGCATCAATCTGTTCATGTCGATCCATGCTGTTGTAGATATCTTGAATGAAAGGGGCTAGTTTGCTTACAGTAGAGAAGAAGCCGTGTTGTTGTTCGATGATCAGATGCTTTATATCGTAAAACAGAGTATTTTTTATTATTGTTTCAAATAATTTACCTAGTATAGACAATAAAGAAATGGGACGAAAATTACATACATCTCGTTTATTCCCACCTTTGTGAATTGGTATCACCTTAGCTTGTTTCCAATAGGTTGGATAAGTTCCCTAGGACAAACATTATATTATATTAATGAACTTCACAGCATTTTGAACTCAACAATTTGGTTTTCAATCCAACAAAAGTACAGTGGGTGCTATTTTTCACTTCCTAAAAAATCTCTATTCAAAGTTGAACCTGAAAGAAACAAGCTGCAGTATTTTGTGACCTGTCAAAAGCCTTCAGCTGCGTTGATCATGAAACACTGCTGCGTAAGGTGCGGCACTATGGCATCAGAGAGCAAAGCTTCAACTGGTTCAAGTCATATTTGAGTCAACGTACACAAATTGTAAAAACGGACACCTTATCAGATGTTGGTTTTATTAGGCATGGTGTACCACAGGGCTCTGTCCTTGGGCCCTTATTGTTCCTGTTGTATTTCAATGACTTGGTAAATATTAAGATAGAAGGTATCTTCACCATTTCCGCAGATGACACATGTCCAGTACACAGCTTTGCCGATGATAGTACCCTCCATACCGCTTTCTCTTCCAGGGCCCCTATATCAGCCCGTGAAACCAGAAATGAACGAGGAAGAAATGTTAATAATATAAATATGGACTTAGCAACAATTCTCGAATGGGGATCTAATAACTTGGTAGAATTCAATGCAAACAAAACACAAGCATGTCTTTTCTCTAGAAAAGCCGATCTCACTGTGCCTAACATAACTTTGTCAGGAGTAACCATACCACTGAAGCCATCCATATCGATGCTTGGTATTACTATCAGCAATAACCTTTCCTGGGAAAATGACGTGAGGTCCATTGCCAAAAGTGCATCCCAAAAACTTGGTTTTCTGTTTCGTGCCAAGAGCTATTTCACCCCCAGTCAGCTGCTTATGATCTATAAGGCACAGATCCGACCTGTCCTGGAATACTGTTCCCATATTTGGAGTGCGGCACCTAAACATATCCTGAGGCTATTGGATTCTGTCCAAAAAAGAGCAAATTCGTCTCGTCGGTGATGCCTCGCTTACAAACTCGCTCACTTGTCTGGAACACCGTAGAAAAGTTGGCGATTTGTCTCTATTTTATAGATATTTTCATGGGCGATGCTCTTCTGAAATATCAACAATCGTTCCTGCTTTGGCAGTCTCTTCGAGATTAACCCGTCAAGTTCAGTCATCACACCCCTTCGTGGTCACTTTGGAGACCTGCAGAACATCACTTTCCAAAGACTCGTTCATCCAACGAACAGCGAGGCTTTGGAACTCATTGCCTAGGGAGGTGTTCCCCGAGGCATACAACCTTCAGAAATTTAAGAAGAACACCAACTCCTACCTTCTTTCCCTAGGTTCCCACGATGTTCTCTGAACATTACAGGATATCCCTTTTCGTGGGAACCAGAACATAAAAAAAAAAAACTATCCTATGGCATGATACAAATGTAGTTAACCTTCACAGAAAAATGGTTCGTGATATTTCTGTTGTGAGAGAATGGTGCAACTCTAATTTACTTTCATTTAACATAAACAAAACAAATTTACTTTCATTCCACTGTAATATACCAGACATCCGCTTAGAGAATGACATTATCACACTGAACTTAAGCAATAAATTTCTAGGAATTCATCTAGACTGTCATCTCAGTTTTAAAAATAACGTTAATGAGTTGAGTAAAAAACGATCATCAAGGTGCAATAATGAAAATAAACTGGGGATATCGAAAATAGTGTACCACGCCATATTCGAGTCACATGCTAGGTATGACATTCCTTTCTGGGTAACCTGCAATAGACAACGCCTCAACATGATTTTCACTCTTCAAAAGCGTGCTATTTGCTACCTCTGTAAAGTTGGGCCTAGAGTTTATTGTAAGGAATTATCCAAAGAACAGAAAATTATCACCATTCCGTCTCTTTTTATTCTCGAAACGGTATCTGGTACATAAAAACAAAACATCATACGACATCGTTCTAGGAGCCACCCGCCAAAATAACAACCTAAGGCTACCCATTCCATCCACAAATTTGATAAAGAACTCAATTTTTTATAATGCCGCTAAACTATAAAACCATCTCCCGGCCAGTGTTAAAATCATTGGATCCACCCATTAATTCAGGAAATCTGTAAAACATATTCTTACAGAAGAGGTATTTTATGATGTTCAAGAATACCTCAATAAAAACATAAGGTGCTACTTTATATTTTAACTGTCTTTTGCGCATGTGCATGTATTTTATTCATAACTATTTATTAATTGTTGTGTGATATATATATATTTCTTCGAATTGTCATCCAAATCGAGGGTAATGGACAGCTGAGGATTTGGAATGGTAATGGGGATTCAATTTAACAGAAAATGGTCGAACACAAAGAATTCCAGATCCCGAAAAAATGTTTCGAGTTCTTTGATGGTTTTATTTCTTGAATAATCTTGGTTGTATTTTCAGTTAGAAGACTGGAAAGTAAGAGCTTGCAGTCTTTTCTATCACAATTCGACTATGTGAACGACGTGAAAATTTCGAACTTTCGTGCTTCACTATATTGACTCCGCTGTATAATAACACCAAAAAAATATTGATTGGCCTTCCACAGATTTATGCGGCCTCTAGACTCGGAGAAAAATTAAATCTTGATTAGTTTAAGTGTGCAATGAACTGAGCGAAAAATTATGCTATAGTTGGGCACCACACTTGTACGATTGCAACTTAATTGATTAGTATGCCATGTGTGTTTTTCTTCGACTAGACACTCGACACTTCTGCGAATTAGTTGGCACAGATAATCGATGATGAATCTGGTATTTTGCAGGCATTGTAACCATTTTATGATGACTGGCGATGAAAGGAGCTAGGCTATTAGCCACTTTTCCCAGACTGACTGTCATGTCAGTCCGATTTGAAAAAATGTATACTCATTCCTATTTTCCTCCGATTTGGACATTAAAATAAAACCTCCGAGAAGTGAAAACAAAGTGCAATCTTTTAATGTATACGCTGAACATGTTTGGAATTCCCCAATGTCATTGGCAAACCTAGAAGGTTCAATCATTTGTCAAATATTAATAAAAATGGAATCTCCTAAAATGTTTTTTGTGGGTTCATTGCAGTGAGAAATTAAACCTGACAAAATTCGGTCGTTAGTTGTAAACATAAATATTTCCAGTTCAAGGAGCTAATTTTATAAAAAAAACAGTATTACTATTGTAGTGATATCATTCTGTATATGAGTTACCTGGGAGAAGGGGTGATTAGAGATAAAAACTTTTTAACAAAAAATTAAACCGACGGAATGCGGAACTGAAAAGTTAAAAATAAAATAAACCTTCTTAGTCTTAGTAACTAAGCTCCTAAACTAATGTAAGTAACTAATTTTGAGTCGGCGCCAAACAAACAAGCAAATGAATTAGGTAAGGCGTAAAATGATGGCATCGAGTTGCGCGGTGACATTCTGATAATTTTTTTGAAGTAATTTAATGATCTTCGTTGATTGTTTGTTTGGCGCCGACTCAAAATTAGTTACTTACATTAGTTTAGGAGCTTAGTTATTGAGACTAAGAAGGTTTATTTTATTTTTTACTTTTCAGTTCCATATTTCGTCGGTTTAATTTTTTGTTAAAAAGTTTTTATTTTTCAATTTTTTATGGCTAAAATATACTAATTACTACCTACTTGTTTTTTGATTACTTCCAAAATACTTACCCACCTTACTTCAACTCAAATCAAATCAAATTTATTGCTTTCGATAAAGTACATTACAGGTGTTATAAATTGTATCTAAAATAAGATCCCAGTTAGAGCATAATGAGCCTAGGCAAATTTTGCCTGTCTTGCTCTATGCTCGATCTGAGGACTTTATAAGTTCAACGTACATTTTGTATTTATCATGTTAAGTCTGTGAGTAGATTATAGATTTAAAATATATTTGTTGAAGTTTTCATAATTCGAAAAATACTTTTTGTAGAGGTTTTATAGTGTCAAGCAGATGGTGCATTAAGGTAGGAAGGTAGGAAGGTATTTTTTTTTTTTTTTTTTTGTCAAGTAGATGTTGATTTCAGTACATCGAAAATTGGTTTTTTAAAATTTTTTTAATTATATTTTTTCTGGTTTGAAATTTTTCTTAGAGCGGTTGGGATGGCATTGAAAAATTTAGGTCCGAAGTAGAAATAAGATCTTTGTGTTAAGGTTTTTTGAACAATTGTGTGTTGAGATTCATATTTGCATTTGATCTGGTTATTCTATTTTTTATTTGGTGGAAATTTTTATGATTTGTGTACATTTTTTTTGAACATTGGTGGGAAAACGTTTAATTAAGTAGTTTGATATTTTCCTGGTAGATGATATCAGTAGAGTACCGTTTGTTTTTTTTTTCAAGATAATTTTTAGGATTGTGTTTTGTGTTGTTTGTAAGATATTAAGAGTGGTATTGCCTATTACCAGTTAAATAATATGATTATCTACTTTTACTATTTGTTGTAATATAAATTATTTTTGTTGTTCTGGTTAGTTCATTTCATTACTTTGTATATAATTCCATCCTCTCATAGAACATAATTGTTTTGACGGATGTGGAACAGAAATAATGTCAGTAGCGATCTGTCATTGTCAACTACGTATGTGTGTGCCAATGTTCATAAGTGAAAAATCAATTATCCCCTATTTTTCTACCCGTAAGGGTATATAATTCCATTCGAAATCTAAATATAAGGGATACCCTATCTATTGAAAAAGGAATCATCCAAATCGAAGAACCCAGTACAAAGTTATGCCTGATAGAATCGGTTAACGGACCAGAATTCAGAGGGTGAGTGATCAATATCTTTCATTTTGCTACCCTTAGGGGTGGATTTCATCTTTTAAATTCAAATGGGACCACCTTCGAAGTACACCCTATCCACTGAAAAAAGAATTATCGGAATCGGACGCCTCAGTAAAAAGTTATGCGTGATCATACATAAAAAAATATGATGGAAAAACATAAAATATACGGGTCGAATAGAGAACCTCTTCCTTTTTGGTTTCGTCGGTTAAAAAGCGAAAGGCAGCGGTTCTATTACATTGTCTAGGAGAAGAGGCTAATGAAGTTCTGGAGACATTGGATTTGACATCTAATGAAAGAACAGATCCAGATAAGATAATTAAACAATTAGATGTTCATTTTCTACCCAAATCCAATCCTAGTGTGGAAACTCACGAATTTAATTCAAGATATCAACTTTATGGTTAATCATTTGAAAACTTTTTGGCAGAATTGAAGAAAATAGCTAGAGATTGTGAGTTTGGTACATTTAAAGATAGGCTTATAAAAGATAGAATAGTGGGATTAGAGATCAGAAAGTGAAGGATCGCTTGCTGTGTGAAACAAATTTGGATTTGACAAAGACTATTGAAATTTGTCGTGTGGCTGAACAGACTGAACAATATATTAAGGTAATGACAGATAAAACAGGAAACTTTGAAGTTAGTGAAATACATGAAAAAAATAGATTCACCAATGTGAATGAAAATAGCATGTATGCTAGAAGACAAGAAGAAAAAATATAGAAGACAGCTCAATATGAATAGTCGTGACGATAAACGGGAGCAAGCAACCAGGACAGCGAATGAAATACAGGACTTATCCAATAAACATAGCAGAACAAGTGATGGAGGATCACATGATTCTTATCAGTCGAACTGTGGCAAATGTGGTTTAAAGCACCGTTATCGTAAATGTCGAGCTTTTGGCAAACAATGTAGGAGATGTTTTAGGTTTAATCACTTTGCTCATTTTTGTAATAATAATTTTTATTCCGGTGTAAATGGTATTACTGAAGATGAACATTATAATTATAATGATTATGTTTTAGGATCCATTGAGATTTTTATGATGGAAAACTCGGAACATGATTGGTATGAAACACTTTATATTCCAGCTTGTGGCAAGTACTTAAAATTTAAGATAGACACGGGGGCTCATGTTAATGTTATACTAGAAAATATTTGGAGAATTTTGAAAATAGGTTCACTAAAAAAAATTAAACTGAATATTATGAATTATGAAGGTCAAACATTGGATGTTGTTGGTTCCTATAACTTGCGAGTTGTTTTCAATGGTAAGAATTATTTTCTTGATTTTATTATTCTGAAGACCAATGGAAATTCACCGCCTGTTTTTGAAATTCAAAGTCTACAAGAGCTGAATCTTATTAGAAGAAATATATTTCAAATCCAAAATAATAATGTTTTTACTGAAAATCCAGTATTGTTTGAAGGCATTGGTAAAATTTTGAGTAGTCCGGTGAATTTTCAATTAAAACGTGATTACCAACCAAAAGTTGTACGGTGCCGTAGAGTACCATTTCATCTCATGGATAAACTCAAAGCCGAATTATATAGAATGATATCTGATAATACAGTGCTTCTCAAAAGTCCCCTTCCCCCCCTCTTATTTTTGGAACGATTATACATAAACAAGTGAAATTTGGAAACTGAATATTAAAGGTTGTAAACTTCCCTACTGGTGATGATAGATGACGAAATCGTCAAAGATGACGTCACAAGGCCATTGTGACCAATATTTTCAAATGGAACTCTACGGCAAGCGACACCTCTTTTAAAAGGTATCGAAAAAACCTATTCAATGATACTAATTTTGTTTGTGTTTATGGCAGTTCTAATGGCTCATCAGTAAACATTAAAATTTAAAATCCATTCAGTTGATATTCATTACAGATTTAAGAATCAGTATCTACTTGAAGAAATTGCTCGAAGTGACCTCCATTTACTTCCTGACAGTGAAATATCCTATTTTTGAACTCTTCTCGTACTTTTGCAAATGTGTCTGCGGAAACAGCCTCACATTCTGCAACAATACGTTGCTTTAAAACGTCAATATTGTCAGGTTCAGTGGCGTAAACCTTCGATTTAAGGTACCCCCACAGAAAAAAATCCAAAGGTGTGAGGTCCGGTGATCGAGCTGGCCACTCTGTTGAACCTCGTCGTCCAATCCATCTACCATGATACTCCTCATCCAAATACCGTCTTACTACACCGTAATAGTGTGAAGGAGCACCATCCTGTTGGAATGTTATTTCCAAATTGCCGAATTCATCTGGATTATCTTCCAAAATTTCAAGGATTAACGGTTCTATTGCGTTTTGCAACAACTCCAGATAAACCTCACCAGTTAAATAAGTATTTGAAGAAAGAGGCCCAACGATGTGGTTTCCCAGGATACCTGCCCAAATATTCACCTTCAGGGGAAATTGGGTATGTGTTTCACGAAACAGGTGAGGATTTGCGTCACTCCAATACCTTACATTCTATGTATTTACATTTCCATTTAGATAGAAAGTACTTTCGTCACTAAAACAAATTGTTTTGACATAGTCTGGCTGTTGGTTAATTTTAGTTTCCATATTTTCACAAAATTCTAGTTTCGGTCTGGGTCGTCGTCTGAGAGTTGATGAACCATTTTTAATTTGTATGGATGAAATTTGTTTTTTTTTTTCAACACCCTGTGTACTGTACTTCGACTGACTTCACAGGTAGATGCAACGTGAGTTGTTGAAGAAGTAGGATTAACTATTACTTCTGCCAGTATATCAATTTTTTTCTCATCAGAAATTTGTGGTCCGCCAGATCGTTTCGCATCATTAATACTACCCGTTGTTTCAAACTTACGAAGAAGCTCCCTCAAATAAGTCCTCGAAACGGGGCGATCGGAAACCTCTCATTAAAAATGCGTTCTGCTGCGTGAATATTTTGTCCAGTTTCACCAAGAATTAGGATCGCTGCTACTTTATCACCTAAAGCACGTACCATTTCGCTTCTTGAAGCACTTAAACGTTCGGCTCACAACAGTTTAACAAATTATTGAAATTTACAAAAATATTAAAAGTACCAAAAGCTGCTAAAACAGTTAAACGTTCGATCAACAATACACAAATTATTAAATGTGCAAAAACTTGGACAATTACAAAAACGTCGAATTAGGGAGACTAACAAAAACGTCAGCTTATTTGACAACTATCCAGAGGCGGAGCTTGAATTTGGAATTTTAGTATTAACTGATTTAATTCAACACAGCTTTGCGTTTTTCAAAAGCGAGTTGCCAAAACTGCCACAAACACAAACAAAATTAGTATCATTGAATAGGTTTTTTCGATACCTTTTAAAAGAGGTGTCGCTTGCCGTAGGGTTCCATTTAAAATTATTGGTCACAATGGCCTTGTGACGTCATCTTTGACGATTTCGTCATCTATCATCACTAGTAGGGAAGTTTACAACCTTTAATATTCAGTTTCCAAATTTTACTTGTTTATGTATAATCGTTCCAAAAATAAGAGGGGGGAGGGGACTTTTGAGAAGCACTGTATAATTACAACAGTAAAGAAACCCACTGAATTTGTGAATCCAATAGTAATTGTCAAAAAACCAGACAATAGTATTCGTATTTGTCTGGACCCACAAAATTTAAATGATGCATTGAAGAAGAGAACATTATGAAATTCCAACTTTTGATGAAATTTACACGAGAGATGTGTGGTGCAAAAGTATTTTCAATCCTCCGATGCCAACAAAGGGTTTTGGCAAATTGTGTTAACAGAGGAAGCTTCTGAGCTAACAACATTTGCAACACCTTTCGGTAGGTTCATGTTTTTACGTTTGCCATATGGTGTATGTAATGCTCCGGAAATTTTTCACAGAACATTCACAGAAATTTTTGGAGGCATCAAGGGAGTTAAAGTATATATTGACGATATTATAATTTTCGCAAAAACCTTGAAGGAACATGATGAGATTCTGGAAAAAGTTTTTTTTAAAGCAATGAAAATGGGCATCAAATTCAATAAAAATAAATGTAGGTTCAGAGTGAAGGAAGTATGTGGGACACATTTTGACAGATGAAGGTATAAAAATTGATGGTGATAAAATTGAAGCCATAAAACAGATAGATATTCCAAAGAACACTAAAGAGTTGAGCAGGTTTTTAGGAATGGTTACATATGTTGCCAAATTTATTCCAAATTTGTCCAAACTCACATCAAACTTGAGGGTATTGTTAAAAAAATATGTTGTATTGTAGTGGAATGACATTCATCAAAAAAAAATTGTGAATTTAAAAAACCTATTGATGACAAGACCTATTCTACAATATTATGATGAAAATAAACCGATAGTTTTGTCAGTTGACAGTTCAAAAGATGGGCCAGGGGCAGTAATACTCCAAAGTGGAATGCCTGTTGCATATGCTTCAAAAAGTTTAACAGATACACAGCAAAATTATGCACAGATTGAAAAGGAAATGTTGGGAATTGTTTTCGGATGTCAAAGATTTCACCAATTTATTTATGGTAAGTCGTTTTTAGTGGAAACAGATCACAAGCCACTCGAAGCTATATTTCAAAAACCACTGAATAAATGTCCTATGCGTTTACCCTACAAAATTATGATTTGAAAGTTACATATAAACCAGGTGCATTATTGTATTTTGCAGATACTTTGTCGCGTGCTTATTATGATGACAACAATTTTGATATTGAAAATGATTTAGAAGCTCAGGTTGGTATTATTGAATACAATAGTGTTAGTCCTCAAAAATTTGATGTATTGAAAATAGAAACTGAAAGAGACATTGAACTAATAGAAGTTATGAATTATATAAAAAACTTTTTAACAAAAAATTAAGCCGACGAAAAAATCAACTGAAAAGCAAAAAATAAAATAAACCTTCTTAGTCTAAATGATAATTGAGCTCCTAAACTAATGATTTTGAGTCGGCGCCAAACAAACAATTATCGAAGATCATTATCTATGAAAGAAGTCATCAAAACGCAGCCGTGCATCTCGCTGCCATCATTTTACGCTTCACCTGATTCAATTGCTAGTTTGTTTGGCGCCGACTCGAAATCAGTTACTTACATTAGTTTAGGAGCTCAATTATCATTTAGACTAATGAGGTTTATTTAATTTTTTGCTTTTCAGTTGATTTTTTCGCCGGTTTAATTTTTTGTTAAAAAGTTTTTATTTTTTACTTTTCAGTTCCGTATTTTGTCGGTTTAATTTTTTGTTAAAAAGTTTTTATTTTTCAATTTTTTGTGGCTAAAATCTACCAATTACTACCTACTTGTTTTTTGATTACTTCCAAAATACTTACTTACTTACCCACCTTACTTCAACTATTACCAGTTAAATAATATGATTATCTACTTTTACTATTTGTTGTAATATAAATTATTTTCGTTGTTCTGGTTAGTTTATTTAATTACTTTGTATATCATTCCATCCTCTCATAAAATATACTGATTTTGACGGATGTGGAACAAGAATAATGTCAGTAGCGATCTGTCATTGTCAACTACGTATGTGTGTGCCAATGTTCACTAGTGAAAAATCAATTATCCCCTATGTTTCTACCCGTAAGGGTGGCTAATTTCTTTCGAAATCCAAATATAAGGTATACCCTATCTATTAAAAAAAAAAACCACAAAGTTAGCCTGATAGAATCGGTTAACGGACCAGAATTCAGAGGGTGAGTGATCAATATCCTTCATTTCGCTACCCTTAGGGGTGGATTTCATCTTTAAATTCAAATGGGACCAAATTCGAAGTTCACCCTATCCACTGAAAAAAGAATTATCGGAATCGGACGCCTCAGTAAAAAGTTATGCGTGATCATACATAAAAAAATATGATGGAAAAAAAAAATATACGGGTCGAATAGAGAACCTCCTCCTTTTTGGTTTCGTCGGTTAAAAATGGATGGCCTCACGATAAAAACCTGGTGACCCAATTGGCAATGCCTTTTTGGAGTGTGAGGGATGAACTAGTTGAACAAAAAGGGGTAATTTTCAAGGGTAATCAGATGGTTATTCCGAAAACTATGAGGGATGATATCAAAGCTAGGTTACATTACAATCATATGGGCACTGAGAAAACGTTATTACGAGCTCGCGATATGGTCTATTGGTCATTTATGTATAAAGAAATATCTGACACAATAGGAAATTGTTCTTCTTGTCAGAGATTCCAAAATAGCAATCAGAGAGAACCTTTGTTAAGTAGAGATATTCCCACCCGTCCGTGGCATACTGTAGATACCTCAGATCAATAAATAAGTTTATTGATCTGAGGTAGATACTTACGCGAAATTCCCCGAAATCAAGAACTTTATTCAGAATTTAAAAAGTTTTAAATAAAAAATAATATCAAGATGAAAATCTCTGAAAATCAAGATGAAAATATCAAGATGAAAAGCCCGGGACTCGAAGTGATGCCGCATTTGCTGTTTCAGTTGGAGGAAAACCCGGAAAAACCCACAACACCATCAGAAATCAGATCATCAACTTTCTCATAGAAAAGGACGCATGCTCCCTGGGAGCTGAGAGAATCAATCTTGGAAAATACACGGCAGTCATCGAAGAGGTGCCTACAATTAGAATAAGGGTGTTTGCAATATAGTGTCCATTGGAAATGCTGCCGCTATGATTAGATATGGCGTAGATATTATAAAGAGTATTCATTCCATCCTGAGCAGAATATTGGTCCAAATTCAAATTTTGTATGGGAAAATTAATCACATTGTCCAATTTACTGCCATCAGTCGAAGAAACACGTTTTAAATGTATAACTAAAATTTTTGGAAATGTTTGTATACGAATATCTTTTTGAATTCCCTTTTCATTCCACAAGTTGAACAGTATGGGCTCGCATCGTTAGTCAAAGTCTCCTCTTCTGTCAACAGTTCAATACATTGAGTTAAATTCACGACTTCGTTTGGCAAGTCTGGAATAGGGATTGAAAGTACCCAGAAAGGTTCGAAAGTAACGGAGCAGTAATTACAAAAAGTACATCTCAATATAGACTTCAGCTGACCGGCAAATGTATCCACAATTTTGGAATTATGAGTAGACAGATATCTTGTCCAAGAAATGGAAGCTTTCTGATTATCATTCGTGATAACAAAATCGTTTGGTTAAATCTTCATGTAAACCTACCAGAAGGTATCTTAGAAATTCTTCCGAATCTGCTGGGACGTTATGATCGAAGGAAGGAGCAAAATTTCTGAATAGACGGACAAAATGTGAAGTATCCACCATTTTTCGAGAAGAATCAGGACTCCAGATATTTTCCATCAAAGATATAAAAGATTTCACTAAATTTCCTTCCATTCTTGATGTAGTAGTATTTAAATCCTCCATACAAAAACCATTCTCGAAAAATTCCAACAAAACCTTAGTGTTCGAGAGACACTGGATCATGCTATTCATAAAACAGGTATTTCCTACATTCTTCAATCCTCTTAGGCCAAATGTAGAAATGGAGTCTCTTGTTGGTATGGCATGCTCACTCATGTTTAACGAAGAATCCATAGGTTCATTGTTCCTGTAATTCAAAGAAGGTGATAGAGAAACTGATATTGATTTTTTGGAAAGTACTGAGTGATTATCTTTGATAACTGATATGTATCTCGTAGGAAAATTGGGACGATAAAATAATTCATCCAGTGGATGCGATGGAGGAATTGTACCCATTACAGAAGAAGCATTGCCCCTTTGAATTGCTATACTAATTCTTTGTATCAAAAATGACGTTGAACGTTTATCTTTTGTAGCGCGGCCCACTCTCCTTCCAATTTCATGAATAAAAGACAGAGATTCAGGGCCAAAGACACCAAAAGTTTCGACAGCTATTGGATGGAAAAGATAATTATTTCCAAGATTTTGATATTTCTTTCTTTTCAATTTCTCGCTGGATATTGCTGCAGCACCTGCGGACTTGGAAGTATTTGTTAAATGAGACGCTGCAACTGTGTCAGCACAAGTGAAGTCCCACACCAAAGGTTTGCCACATTTCCAAGGTATCAGCGTCATACCATCAGGACGTTTACCATCATCTCGACTAGTGCCAAGAGGTTCTAACACAGCTGGAATACCTGCCGATACCATATAACGTTTAATGATATCATTGACTTGATAATGTCTGGATAAACGACCTGTTTAGATAATGATACAACCAGTAAAAGAGTAATTGATGCCTTGAAATCTATTTTTGCCATTCATGGTAAACCAGATATTTTTTATAGTGATAATGCTCCTCATTTCGCAAATTATGAATTTTAGCAGTTTCTTAAAGAGTGGGAAGAAGTTCATAAAACTAATTCGCCTACATATTCGCAATCACATGGTTTTATTGAGAGACATGTACAAACTATAAAGAAAATGTTTAAGAAAGCTTTATTCGACGGTAAAGATTTACATTTAACACTTCTGGAATACAGAAATACACCAATCAGTCGTGATACTCCATCTCCGGCACAACTTTTATTTGGTCGCACTCTCAAGGGTCATGTACCTGTTAGAGAAAATGTTTTGAAACCTAGGAATTATCATAGAAATATAAATAAAATTTTTGTGAACAATAAATATAGACCAAAATCATATTATGATAGAAATGTAAGAAACTTACCTGATTTAAAAACTGGATACCATATAATGGTTCAATTTGGTAGAGTTTGGGAACCAGCAATAGTTATTAGAGTTGACCGAAACAGGCCTCGATCATTCGTTGTTAAATTGAATGAAAATGGTAGAATTTACTTGAGAAATAGGAGATTTTTGAAGAAAATTTCCTCGAATTTTTCCAGTGTCACATCTGATATAGAGTGTGATTGGTCATTGAATTGTAATGATAATGGAAATCAAAATAATGAGAATGAAGAAATGACTGTAAATGTAAATAATGATATTTCAGAAAATGAAATAGGTGAAACACCAAATGCTGAAGAGGGAGACAGTGTATATAAAACTAATTTTGGTCGTACTATAAGAAAACCTTGCTACCTACGGGATTATATATAGTTTCAGTTCCCTTGCCACCTTCTGGATTATATATTATAGTTTCAGTTCCGATGTTGTAATAATATACTTAAACTTATTTCAATTTTTGATTTTGTTCATTTGGAAAGGGAAAGATGTAGTGATATCATTCTGTATATGAATTACTTGGGAGAAGGGGTGATTAGAGAAAAGTCAGATTTGACATGATTATGATTGTACTGATTAAGAAATAGATATTTGTATTACGAGTATATATTTTATTGAATTCAACTCACAACTATTATACTACATTCGTACATAATGATGTATTTATTCACCGAAGGGAGAATAGATATACACATATAATAATACCAGTTAACCAAATGTTTAAATAAGTGTCTGTTATGGATTTGTTTGTCAACAGGTCCGCAACTAAAAAGCTGTTTGATTATTTTCAACTAATTTCCATGTTTGTTGGTGTGTTGAATACGAGCAAAAATTTAAATAAATCCTGGACGCCAGGATTTCACACAAAATGCAAAATTCTGGACAGATTTAGCAACGTTTTCAAAATTGTAGGTATTTTTACACGCTTTATATTAGCGTCACTTGTATGTTTGTTTGTTTGTTTGTAACCGACTCCTTTGGGCGCGATTTTCACCCACTTCCAGACGTCCGAATGATTTGAAATTTGGCAGGTGTACACAATTCCGGTGACAATGCATTAAGAAATTTTTGTGTGAAAAAAAAACAAAATGGCGGCTCCAATATTGGATGGATGAGTTTTGTGATTATGGTCCGATTCTATTCAAAATTGGTATGTGGGGGTTTTTGGGGTCGGAGATTATGATTATTTTGTCAAAATTGAAGTATTTAAGATGGCGGCGTTAAAATGGCGGCCGAGTTTTGTGATTATGGTCCGATTCTATTCAATATTGGAGAATAATAGTTAAAAAAATGTAATAATAATAATAATAGTTTGAAAAACTAAAAACACGCGTTAATAGAAAACTAAACTAAAAAGTTGAAAATAAATAATAGTTGAAAAAAACTGAAAAATACGCTTTTATAGAAAACCAGACTAAAAAAATAGAAAATAAGAAAAAAATGTATTTTATTTTAAAAAAAGCGTGGGGTGCATGGTATCAATAATTATATAGTACATTACACACCGAGGCGATACCATGCACCCCACGTTTTTTTTTAAATAAAATATATTTTTTTCTTATTTTAAATTTTTTTAGTCTGGTTTTCTATAAAAGCGGGTTTTTTAGTTTTTTTAAACTATTATTCATTTTATCTTGTGTTTTTAAGTAAATTTAAAAATACTATTGATTAATTCACATCAGTGCATTTAAGATATGCAATGCCAAAAAACATAACTTTCAAAGAAAAGAACTAATATATATATATATATATATATATATATATATATATAGGGTAATTCGAGGATAGATGGCCCAGGTTTTGAAATTTCATGTTAGCATGTTTAAACGTTGAATTGAAATTGCTGTTAATTTTCATAACGAATCTTTATTGAGTTTAAGAACATGTGCTAAATACTAAAATTCATGAAAAAATTAAACTTATGGTTTATAAAAAAAATAAAAATAGTTAACAAAAACCATCTCCCCCACAGTGGTGAGGTGAGATGGCGCAACTGAAAACAAAAGATATTTTGGCCAAACTGTCACTTTGTTTTGCATACAACAACACCACAGTCATGGCAAAAGTTAACAAACTTGGCGCAAGAATCGTGAAACCATTTGGAGCAACGCAAGCAATTAACCCAGTCGTCAGATTTTGTGGATTGGGAATACGTTTCGCTACAACTTGCGCAAGACTCGTCAGCGTCGTCCATATCATCTGAAGAGTCATCCAATGTAGGTGCTTCTAGTTCTTCGTCTGAAGATGGGTCACGTTTGGGAGCTTTCTTAGTGTTATTTTTGGTCACTTTTGATTTCTTCATAACTGGTTCTGATTTACTGGTCTTTTTTCTGTGTTTTCTTAGTCGCTTTCTTCTTTTTTCGCCAATTGTTGCCTCTGTGCTTAGAATTTCTGCCAGCTGCTTGCTCCGGGCTCTAGCCGAATTAATGGCAGCAGAAACAACCGGAACTGGTGAGATTATGTCCAGTATTTTGCCAGGGTACATTTGACAGGAGTATTTGCATTAGTTTCTGCAGGCGGTTCAATTTGTTTTCTGGTACAGTTCCACCTACAGTCTGCCAACTGCGGCCAGGTTGTTGATTGTCATCAGCTGAAGCTTTATTCAAACTTTGAGAACTCTCATCAGTATTTTGTTTATTTTCAACTGCATCATAGACCTGAAGTATGATACTGTTTTCAGTCAAATAAGCGTCATCTGGGATAGCTGAAGGGTTAAATGGCACAATTCCTGTTGCCTTAAATGCCGAAGTTCCATTGTTTACAGTTGCAGACTTATTCCATCCTTCAGCAAGTAACTTGCCAAATTGTAATCTGGTGATTTTTCGCCCTGGGTTATTTTTAATGTATAAAATGCGAGCTGGGTAGTAGTTTAATTCAAACGATCTGAAAAACATATATCTAACGGTTGTAAAAATTGTGTCGTATGACTTGGTGAGCACAGCAATATGATGTTGTGGTCAACACAGTATTCTAGCATCTCAACGTTACTACAGTGTGAAGCATGACCATCAAGCAATAACAAAACTGCTCCTGTCGGTTTTCTGGTAACAAACTGATCCTTGAGCCACTGAAAAAAGATGTCACTGTTGACATAGGCTGACTTTTCCGACATGTAGACCGAGGATCCCGGAGGCATCCCATCCTCAAACTCTTGTTTTTTATTTTTGCCTTTCATTACGCAGGTATGGGGAATAAAAGCGCCTTCTGCGTTACAACAGGTTATAACCGTGATGGTTTCTCCTTTTCACCGGAGCTGATACTTGCGATGTTTTAGATCCTTTCTGAATAATGACATGCCCTGGCCTATTATTTAGCTGTAAACCAGTCTCGTCCATATTATAAATATGTCCAGGTTTATTGATGAGATCGTTTTCGGTCAGAATATTTCCTAGCAGCTGAAAATAAGCCTCAACGTCTTTTTATTCATACCCAAGGATCGATTAACGGAGACCCTTCTGCTTTTCTGACTGAGAGCCTTGGGTTTCTCTGCAGAAATAACTCAAGCCATGGAAAACTAGCTAATCTCGATTCCTCATTAAAACGATGTTTAATGCCCAGCTGTTCGGCCAATTTGAAAGCCAGAACCGTTTTTTTGGAGTTTTAGGATATGTTGGGCCAATTTTGCTTCAGCAGCTTCGCCTAATGTGGAGGAGGGTCCAAGAGGACCTTTCTTTACATTTTTCTTCAATTTTCTTCTTCGTAGAGTGGTTGCCGGTACCCCAAAATTTCGAGCAGCATCATTCACTCCCATTATATTTTTATTAACCGCTTCAATGGCTGCAGTTAACTGTTTTTCGGTCCAACTAGCCCTGGAACAACTTCCAGTGCGCTTGTATTTTAATAGGCATACTGAAAAAAAACGAAATTTTAATAAGCCATCTCACCTCAAAATATGTGAACCATCTATCCTGGTTGTGAGAGGAAGATGGCGCACATCACAAACTAAACACGTTTTGGAATATGCGGAATTTTAAGGTTATACATCAAAACTTGAATGTTTTACTCACCTGAGACGATAGAGTGATTTAAATTATTATAAAATTTGATGTTCACTGGCGTGAAGAAGGAATTCGGAAAAAATATTTTGGTCCCCACCGGATCACAAATGAAAAGATTTTTCAATAGGCTGTTAACCGGTAAACACAAACTGTACAGCGGCTTGTTTACTATGAACTGAAGTACTTCAGAGCGCAGCCGCTCATCTTCAACACTAGCGGTGGCGCTGTAAAACCATTGCACCATCTCACCTTCTGCGCCATCTATCCTCGACTTACCCTATATATATAAATCGCACATACAAATTATAAAACCCTCAAGCCGTGTTTCTCCAAATTAAAACCTGAAATCCCCCACAACAAAAAAAAAAAAAAAAACACACACCGTCTATAAAATACCTGAAACTAAACTGCCACACAAATATACAAACAACGCGGCAACAGCACTCAACAAACACAAAAAAACAACCACCCACGAGTTCGATTATACCAAAACAACCATTCTATGTTCAGAAAAAAACAAAAAAAAGAGAGAAATATTTGAGATGATTCACATCAAAAATACTCCCAACTGCGTAAACGATAAAACTGATATCGCCGACTTGAACAGCATCTATTACAATCTAATATGAAAACAGTAACGCCACCTATCCAAGCCGAGCACACAATCCCTCGAAAACAACATAGCTCCCTAACCAAATAAAATATGCAACTCAAAACACTTCCCACAGATGTCCACAACACTATCTCTCCATAAATCATTTCCACCTTACACATGCGCAACTAATTAATATCACCAGATCGTAAAGTAAACAACTCAATCACTACCTTGTTATGGATATAAAACAAAAAACCATAACAAACTAAGAAGGTCCAAACGAATCCTATGTTTGAAGGTACGGCATTAACATTTTTAATAACCGTAATTATTATTTGTTTTTAATTTGTACAATTTTACTTACTCATTGTTTTTACCTTGTAGAGTTGTAATGTTTGTAATCCTGATGAAGACGAGGATCCTCCCGTCGAAACGTAGAAACGTATGAATTACACGTGTTATACCAAAACTAAGTTGTAATTGATTTATGAAAGTCAGATCCACGAACCTAAAACCCAAGAAAAACAAGCCAAATATAATATATATATATATATATATATATATATATATATAGTTACTTAGTAGATACTTCATAGATTTAACCACCTAAATCCAGAATTTCAGCTGTTTTGTAGTTTTTGTAAGATTATGGTGAAATGTTGTTTCTATTTATTGGATTATAACGATTAAATCAGCAAACCAGATTAAATCAGCAAACCGTAAAAGTAGTAAAAAATCGTAGAACTTTCGGTACGGCGTTCTCAATTTCTGAACAATTTAATGATTTATGTTGTTTTTATCTCACACATGTTTTATCAGTATTGGTTTTTCTCTTTATGGCAATACAATGATTATGAGTTTAGGCAGTGGTTTGTAGCAATTTAAAAAGCTTAACGAGCGTTATCACATTGCAATAGTTCATATTTATTTTGACAAATTGATAATTTCACAACTCGTTCAGTCATGTCTATTTCGGCAAATTGATAAAAACTATCCAGTATAAAAGTCGATATATATGTAAATGACGCAAATTCAAGCAAATTGTTATCATTACGAACTTGAACTTCGAGAACCATTAAGGATACGGGCAATCATTCATGCAACAAACTCATCAGCATGTTGATATACCAGTTTTCCATTTAGCAAATATGTTTGTCGCTCGTCTCGAAACTGCAAATATTTGCCAACGTTCTCCGGATATGTCCATTATTCATGTAACCATTGTTTTGCCATAAAGAGAAACACCAATATTGATAAAATCGATTACAGTGAGGCGTGTGATGAATATGTATTCCCGCTCCTAGTCATTGTATCCAATGAAAAGACTGAAAATATCTATTCCAGGAAAAGCCCAATCGGATATTTAGAATATGACCATCGCAATGTTCGATCCTCAAAAATTACATTTTCTGAAAATAATTTCTCAAATCCCAAAATTTTGTCGAAAGTTTCAAGTTGAAAAGTGTCCCTCACAAACTCGATTTGACCTTCACTTGAAAAACTTCCCCCAAACACTAGCGCCAATTGTGGTTGTTTCAGGAATATTGATGGTCAATACTATTTCTTTCAACCCAAAAATAAATTCAACCTCACTTCTAATGCGATGTTTCATTATCAACTGAAAATAATATGATGATAAAAATATTAGTACAACATATAAGAAAGCAAATGACAGTTCGAAGCGGTAAAAGTTTGAAATGTGTGAGGTAACGATACAAACGTCCATCAGAGGTGCTAGGAATACGTTTTTGAAAGTAATGAAAAAATTGGCGTTTTCAATTCCGAATTATGAAAAACACCGCACATTTTTTGAATTTCGTGTTAATTTCTTCCGTTATCCTAACTTTCAAATCTGCAATATTGCCTGGTCTATTGAAATATACTTTTGATATTGCCACATATATCCCATCTATTTAATTTCTGCATACAGAAAAATGTTTATCCAGCAAGTTGGAAACGTTCCCATATTCTTCCATTAGCGAAAGTTACTAATGCAGAAAATATGAGTGATCTTCGCCCAATAAGCATTTTGTGTGCAATCTCGAAAGCTTTCGAAAAGATATTGAATGCTCAGATGCGTATATACTTGAATGAATTTGACATATTACCATCCTGCCAATCAGGCTTTAGATCTGACCATAGTTGTACCACGGCTCTTCTGAAAGTGATAGATGATATACACATCTCTATTGATAACAATGAATTGTGTCTACTAGTATTGCTCGACTATTCTAAGGCCTTTGATCGAATCAGTCACCAACTTCTTTTATCAATTCTGAGTTACCTGGGGTTCACTATGAATGCAATATCTCTACTCAAAAATTACCTTTCCAGCCGATCTCAAAGGGTTATCATAAATAATGAAAAATCTAAATCTCTAGAAATAAAGAATGGTGTTCCCCAGGGATCAATTTTGGACCCTCTTCTTTTTGTTCTCTACACTTCACAATTCTCAAAGTCCTTACGTTACGCTTCAATGCTCTGTTATGCTGATGACACGCAGATGTATTTAAATTTCGAAGAAAACTCCTACAACTTGGCACTTGACCAAATGAATCATGATTTGAATACTCTCATAACCGTATCAAATAAATACTGCCTTACTGTGAATAAATCTAAATCATACGTTATGCTATTCGGGAGGACAGCAGCAAGAAATCGTTGCAAGAATTTATTGAATATACGTGTTGACGGAGTCCCCCTACCCATCGCCTATACAACAAAAAATTTGGGATTGTACCTTGATAATGCATTACGCTTCACTACACATGTATCTCATATTTTAAAACAGGGTTATATGAATCTAAGAACGATCTATTCAAACAGAAATATTTTGAACAAAAAAAGTAAAATGATACTATGTGATGCTTTAGTGTTGTCACATGCAAACTATGCAGACGTGGTTTATGGACCAGGGCTGATGAAATCTGACAAAATGAGACTTCAAAAATTGCAGAACTCATGTGTGAGACTTATTACAGGCACAAGAAAGCGGGAACATGTTACGCAACATTTAAGGAATCTTGGTTGGCTGAACATGGAGGCTAGGCGTACACTACACTCTAGTACGATTTTTCATAAAATAATAACAACTAGGAAACCTCCTTATCTATTCAAGAAACTGACTTTCAGAACTGACATTCATAATCTCAACTTGAGATTTCGAAATAATTTGGCTGCGCCTAAACACAAAACCTCCTTTTTTCGTGCCTCATTCTCATTTCAGATCGCTCGCCTTCACAACCGGTTACCCAGTGATTTCAAATTATCACAAATAAAAAAATTCAAAAAAAATATGAAGCAATATTTATTTGATAACAATTTTCCAAATTTCTCAGTATAATATAATAATTATAATGGCAAACTTGAATTGGCACATCACTTTTCCTCCGCTTATATGTACTGATCACTGTATTTTGATATTTTTTTTTTAGGAATAATATTTCTTTTGTTATATTCTTATGGTTAGACTTTAATTTTTCTCGGAGCAGTTTGAATAGTCTACCATATTCAGTTGTATGTACTTTATAATATTATTTATTATGAATTTATTATGATAAGTTACTCCACTGGTTGGATGGAAGAGCAATTCCTGCCATGAGCAATCATGTGCAGGCATTAAATCCTGCCTTTTGTTAGGATATAAGCTAACTGCTGTACCTGCAATAAAAGCATTTATTATTATTATTATTATTATTATTTAGAATAACCCCATAAGAAGTAATCGAGAGGAGTCAAATCGGGGAATCTAGGCGGCCATTAAATCGTTCCACATCTTCCAATCCACCTATTGGGAAAATTAATCTATCTATTGCATTTGGATCATTTACATGACGAAAAATTATTTTTAATGTAGGCTGTAAAAAGTTCATCAATAAATCTAGATAAACCTCACCTAACTGTGCCATCAAAAAAAAAAAATTTGTTGTTAATGATACCAGCCCAAACGTGAACTTTTTAGGATATTGTGTGTGAGCCTCACACATCCAATGAGGATTTTCTCTGCTCCAATTTCTACAGTTTTGTCTATTAACCGTTCCATTTAGATGAAAAGTAGCTTCATCAGAAAAAACAATTTATGAACTGCGAATCTGCTCCCATTCTGTCCATCTTCAGTTCACAGAATTGTTGCCTTCTATCAGGATCATCCTCATTTAACTCCTGAGCCAACTGAATTTTATAAGGATGGTATTTTTCTTTATGTAAAGCTCTCAATATCGATGATTTACTTACATCATTGTCGGCGGCAAGTTGTCTACTTGTCATATGCGGATTTTCCTCAATCGCTAACAGTACATCTAACTTTTTTCCTCATCCAATTTAACATTTCGACCTGGTTTTTGAATAGTTTTTACATGTCCAGTTTCAGGAAATTTTGTTTCTATTTTGCTAACCGTAGACTGTGAGACGTGTTGACCAGGGTATTTATTATTAAACATTTCACAAACTTCCTTTTGAGTTCTTGTTTTTTTACCGCATAATTAAAATGTATATTCCTCGAGTTTCGGATAAATGAGCCATAGTTAAATCAAATACACACACAAATCTTTTTCAATACACTGATGTGTGTCAGCAACTTATAAATATTAAAATAACAGTAGTCTACTAGTTTGACATTACATTATCTATGTGGGTTTTGTGAATAATTTTTTGGTGTCTTGAACGACTTTTTCCTGACGTTTAGCAAAACAGATAAGGAAATACCTGATTATTTCTTATGGGGTTATTTAAAATCAAAAGTTTATTTCAATAGACCAGACTTAAAAGTTAGGATAACGGAAGAAATTAACAACATAACCCCTGAGGTCCTACAAAATGTACGAGATTTCCAAGATCGACTTGCTTATTGTCAAGAAGTGAATGTTGGTCATTTTGCACGTTTAATATAATTGTAAAATAAATTGAAAAATACTTTCCAAACATTATGTGACATTATTTCCTTCATTCTACGTAAAGTCTCAAAATTTAACGTTTTCAAAATAAACTTTCTCAGTTATAATTGCACCAAATTTGAAAAACTTAATATTGCTGAACAGAGAATGAAAATCCCATTCGAACAAGATGGCATACGACCCCCTTCTCATTTAAAATTTTTGAGGGGGTCCTCATAATTCAGAGAGGGAGCAAGAAGGGGGTAATATTTTCATACTGTAAATTGTCCAATTGACAATAGCAATCGATCTGTTTCTCGTCTTTTTAAACAAATACATAATAACGCTAAAAATAAATATATTCCATACCTATTGACCGCACTGTATATGATAAAACTCTACACTGCCGTCTGAATGAGAAATACATTTGTTTCAGCAGCGTATGTTAAGATTGGTCTTGTATATTTTCATTTTTCTCTCTGTGGTCAGATATTTACTTGCTTCTCCAGATAGTTTATTGTTACTTTAGAAAACATTTTTTGCTTGTCTGACTACCTACTTCTGTGAGATTCCATCCACTAGTAATTTGCACTACTAGACAATTAAATGGCACTACTGATTTGACAACATTTGATATGTTCAGTTTTTGATTGTTGTTAACCAAATTTTCCCATATATCTCCAGTCATTTGTTTATTCTGTTCTACTTCAATATCAGAGAAGGTGTTGTTATAACTAAGTATTTCACGTAGCACCTCATTGAATGGATAATTTACTTTTCAAGTAAACATGACCGACTTGTGTACAGGGTCAGTCGAAAAGTCACATGTAAGAATCAAATGCGCTATTTCCATAAAAAATACCTAATTAGCGGATCTCGAAACTTATGTCCATAAAATAGAATTTAAATTTTCCAACAGACCCATTTTGCGTAAGCACCGCCATATATCACAAACATGTATCTTGGGGTGTGCACACATTTTTCGAACACTCTGTGTATATGAAATCCTTGACACATTAATGATGATGTTTCCGTAATCAGTAACCATATGTACAACGGTCCCAATAACATCTAAATTGTTTTGTTCGATAAAATGAGCCTGCCAAATCGATTCGATCAATTATCATTATTCTACCACAAAGCATTTTATTGAAGTATCCATTTTGTACGTTTTATATTACATAGTTGTAATTGAATACAGTCTGATAGCTGACTTAACATCGTACTCGGTTACAGGATACCTCGGTATCAATTACTAGATATTTTTTTTCGAATTCCGCGTTGAAAATCAGAATGCTTGATGGGATTTTATTGTTTAGTGTGCTCAATGTTTTCGATATCTTTCAAAAAATCGGGCATGCACAATATTTGCAGTGTGTTACAATACAGTAACATCATAAGTACAGTCCTTGGATTACTGACATCAAATTGATGTAAAAAACTTTTAAAAAAGGCACTAGATAGATTCAAAAATGCAAAACTCCCAAAGCAATAGACGTACTTTGAAGAATTGAGAAATCTGACCAACACAGCTATAAAAGCTGAGGAAAAAGTTACTAAATAACACAGATATCAAAAGTAAATAGAACGAACTTAAGAAACTGAATGTCACTAAGAGTGGAAAAAAAAAGAACTACCAAAGCAACTGAAAATCTCCGAAGCTATTAATATTTTTTTCCTGGATTTTTCTACTAACGGGAGGGTCAACCGAATGAACGCTTAATAAAATTTTATAATTCCAAGCAAAAGAACGATGTTTTTTTTTTGGTGTGGCTGTGTTAACTTGATATCAAGTAAGAACAGCCTCCACAAAAAAAATATACGCCATTCTTCTGTTTCAAAAAATTTAAAAAATGCACGACAATATTTTTTTTATTTGACATTTGTTAAGTGAATTTTAGGCTGGAAAAAAGAATACTCAACTGTGATACAAAAAATATCAAGTTTACACCTTTGGAAAGAAATGTGCGTCGTTCATTTGCTTCAGGAAATTCTAAAACTACAAGACAATTATGTTTTGGTAATTCGACAATTGTTAATGAATTTAAAAAAATTAAGGGGATATCTAAATAAAAATAATAAAAATAAAAAAAATTAAGACAAGCTTTTATACTAATGCACTAAAAACGAAAAAATTATCTCTTTAATTGTCTGACCTAGGTTATTCTGTGAATGGAAGATCAAATCTTGACTCTATCCTTTTTAGTGCATTACATTTTTTTATCATTTTGATTAAATTATTTTTAGTCATTCATGAAATACGTCATATTCTTGAATTCTGACAAAAATTGATAATCTCCGACCCACATATCAATTTTTAATGGAATCGGACCATAATAACAAAACACGCCGCCATCTTAAATTCATGAATTTTGACAAAAACATCATGATGTCCGACCCCAAAAAACCGCACACACCAATTGTGAATGGAATCGGGCTATAATCACAAAACTCGTAGCTATCTTGGAGAGGCCATCTTGAGTTCGTGGATTTTGACAAAAAAATCATGATCTCTGACCACAAAAACTCCCACATATCAATTTTTATTGGAATCGGGCTAAAAGCACAATACTCGTCGCCATATTGGAGCCGCCATCTTGAATTTATAAATTTTGACAAGAAATTTGTGATCTTTATTCCCGAAAATCCCCACATATCAATTTTGAATAGAATCGAACCCTAATCACAAAACTCGTCCGCCATATTGTTTTTCCTCTAGGAAAAATTCTATAATGCATTGCCTCCGGATCTATGAACACCTTCCAAATTTCACGTTAATCGGACAACTAGTGGGTCAAATTTAACTTGTAAGATTTGATTACAAACCCACAGACAGACATCGAGACAGGTGAAACAAAATAAAAGCTTGTAAAAAGGGAATTTCCAATTAATTCATCGTTCTCAACCTTGCATTACGTTCTCGTCGTTCGACAATGGCGATAACCAGAAATTTTCAAAATATTTTTAATGGATTCTACAGCTTGTGAAAAGTCTGTTGGTAACTTTCTTTCTTTTTTTAATTTTCTAAAACCTGAAAATATTTTTTTTTTAAGTCGGCAAAATTCAAATGGCAAACCTAACAACGAATTTTTCTCGAATATACCCGAACCATTGTCTAACTGTGGCAATTAATAGAAATTCCATAGGCGTACCAAATTATTTGGTATAAGCGAAACACGAGACGTAGTTTTTGGCGGACGAGTTTTGTGATTATGATCCGATTCGATTCAAAATTGGTATGTGGGGGTTTTCGGGGTCGGAGATTGTGAAATTGAATAAATAACTGCACTACCTATTTATTAATCAAACAAACCTAACCTTTCAAACGCTGCATGACGCGACACTGGTGAAGATTCGCCGTAGCATAAGCAGCCACATCAAATCGAGTCCACTCGTGTTTTCCCCCTCTCTACCTACCAAACGGTCGTTTCAATACTGGACGACCTCTAATCACCCGATCAACCAATGCCACAGTTGATGGCTTCAATCAATTTTGCAACGTTGCCATATTTTCAAATCCTAGGCCGCGCCTCCATAACAAGAATAAATGATTGGCTTTCTCTGTATCAGAAATCGTTGCTGGACCACGATGATTCATAATATTAAAAATAACAAGGTTTATGTGCACTGTAAAATCGCCAATATATTGTTTTATGACAGATCGAATGTTTTTACACCCTTCAAATCCGCCATCGTCGCTTGACATTTATAGTTTAAGAAGTTGGCAACATTGCCGTTTATCGTCACAATCAACCGATTAAGGCCCGGTTGTTCAATGCGAGTTTAAACCGTTGATTATCTAAACTCGGATTATTAATTAACTATGGATTAGAACGTTATGCATTTTTCATTGAAAAACTAATCCTGGATTCCTTAACTCATTGTTTTCATATGTTGGCAACACATTTTTCCGCTTGTACCTTCATTCGGACCGTTCAGAAACATCAACATTGAATCAAACTTAACCTAAGAATTCGTAGTTTTGTCAAAAGTATACAGAAAAATTGATCGAAAACAGCCAAGTGTATTGTATAAATTGTTAAGCGTCTCTCGAGAAAAAAATTACTCATAATTTCATTCGTAAAAAAATTCAAAGATATTGTAGAATGTAAAAAACGGACGCAGTTACTAATTCGCAAAAATTGAAGTTTGGGCTATAAGTAATGAATACAATACCATCTGCGGAGGTCCCAAAAAAAAAGGAATAGCATCTTAATAATAAAAGACAAAATTGCTACTTGGGCTCTGTCCAAAGCAGATTTTGTAGATTTGCAAAAACGATCATTCGAAGAACACAAGTTGAAATTAGTACACATGAAAGAAAAACACCAACTTTCCTTGGAACTACAAAGGAAGGAGTAGAATCTAGAGGAAACCCATATGATTGAGATATATAAACAAACATTATCTTTGAAACATAACTCATCAACCGTCAATAAATCAACATTTGCTTGAGATTCCTGAGAACAGATCATGTAGTTTTTCAATTTGCATTTGTGATGATTTAATTTTAGTTATTTATGACAAACGTTTTTGGTATGAAAAATCAAGATTTTATTTTTATTTGGAAGTTTATTTTTTGTTACGATTTTGCCTTTGTAGTGAGGGGTGATTTTTTGTATTTCTGTTAGTTGCGGACGATTTCTTTAGGCAAGCGAAATCTATTCAAAAATTATTCTTCTGTCCATTCTTCCAAATGGTTTCTAGGTACCGTAATTTCAGGTGACTTTGGCTTATTTGAATTCAAAGAATGTCTACGATTAATTTGTGAAAATAAATTGGTATTATATACCAAAATATTGATCTTTGACCACTCTTTCAAATTGAGACTGGAATAGAAAATCAATAAAAATAATAACTATCTGAATGACAATGCAAATTTTCAATTTAAGATTTTTTCTTTTAAGTTAGGGTCCTTTCAGAATATCTATCAGATGTAGTCAATGTCCAGCGTGGCTTTAGCCGGGGAAGTAGTTGTTTTCTGTTAGACATTCACAAAAAATAACTTAATTTTTATCGTGGATTTTACCATTCACAGAAAAATCTTTCTATTCAATATTTGATTGAGAATGTTTCCCTTTTTAGCTATTAATGTGATTAAGACTTTGTATGTGGATATATAAAAAAACATGGTGTGCAAAGTCACCCGCATATTGAGGGCTTTGACCCATGGCTTAAATTTTGGGTGATTTAAAAGTAATCCGACGGATAAAATAAGCAAAATAAATTTGCCTATAAAAACGTTATTTCATTTTTAATCATCATAAATGAGTAAAAAAACATTGCTAGTTGCAGACAAATTTTATGCAAGTTGAATTTGGTTGAAAATGACTCCTAAATCGAATACAGTGTTGCAGGTATATATACAATAGAATCACGAAAAATCAATCCGATAAAAAAAACAGGCTTACATTTTTTATAATTAATAATGTCTATTTCTGAAAATGAGCCAAAGTCACCCAGCTGGGTTATAGTCACCCGAAATTACGGTACATTGTCTAAATACGGGTATCTTTCTTCTTGGGGCAATAATATAAAAAAATTCAAAAAAATCGTCTGTTATATCTAAGAACATCTTTGCAGTCGGGTATAAAACAAAAATATTCAACACGATAATAATTTTCAGAATAGTCAATGTCTATTGAAATGTCAAACAATCAAATAGGTTAGAATCGGCAAATTATCTCCTTAAACCCCCGAATTCATGAGATTAACTCAAACCATGGTTAAACTAGGTTTATCTCATAAACCCGTATTGAAACTGAAACAAAATTGGTAATCCTGGTTTAAGCCAAATCACTTGGTCATCCTCGATTGAACAACCGGGCCTAAGCATATTAACTGCCGGTCGTTTACACCACAAAGAGCGCCAATATTAGTAGCTTCAAAATTTGCTGATTTTCAAAAACGAATGGGCACTGCTGTAATTGAAATTTGACGATAATAATTTCTCGTGTCCTCGCCTATTGAAATAGAAACGAATGAAAAAATCATTTCACTTAGCTAGAAAAAGATCAAATATACAGGGTGATTCAAAAGTACTTTGACAAACTTCGGGAGGTGATTCCTCGCAATATTCTAATATGAATTGTCCAAATAAATAAATGTACAAGGGTGTTAAAGTTTTATTTTTATTTTAGTTTTTTAAATAATTTTTGAAATACTGACCTTAATAATCGAAAATTATTATTGAGAGATTTTTTGAGGTGTCGAATTCGAACCTGATGTTATTATTGCTCTTACTCGTAGGGTGCGCCACCTACACGTCTTTTTCTTTTTTGAGGATCTAGTCATTGAATCTCGTACCCGCTCAAAAATTATTGGCGTGTTTCTTATTGTTTCACAGGCGTCTACTATTCGGTTTCTTAGATCTTCCTCGTTCGCTATTGGACTAACTAGTGACTTCAAATGTCCCCAAAAATAAAAATCTAGCGGGTTTAGATCTGGGGACCTTGGTGCCCACGCCTGGTTATGTTTTTCTACACCCCTACCAATCGATCGATTTGGATAGACAGTGTTAAGGAATTCCCTGGCACAACGCTAAAATGGGCCGGAGCCCCAACATGCATAATCCACATGCGGATACGAATTTCTAATGGTACATTCTGAAGTAGACCCATTCAGTCGGAACGGAAGAAAGAAAGGACCTCTCAAGTAATTATCAATTAGTGCCGCCCATACATTTACAGAAAATTGATACTGATAATGTCTTTCATTAACTGCGTGCGGATTTTCCAGAGCCCGAACATGGTTGTTATGAACGTTTGTGATAGCATTTCGGGAGAAGTTTGCCTCGTCCGTGAAGAGTACATATCTCAAAAATTGAGGATTTCCAGCCAATTTTCTCAAAAACCACTGACACATAGTAATATGCGTTGGGGAAAGTCTCGTGGCAAAAGAGCTTGTACCCTTTGAATATGGTATGGATAAAATTGTTGATCGTGGATAATTCTCCAAACTGTGGACTGAGTAGAATTGAGAGCTTCAGCAATTATTCTTGTACTTGTTTCTGGATTCTCCTCGAGAGCGTTCAAAACAGTTCTTCCAATTCTGGGGTTCGGACTGCTCGTGATCTTCCAATAATATCAGCTGCCCTCTTAAAGCTACCTGTTTCTGCCAAACGACGGTGGGGACTGGAAAATGTTGGAGCTGAAGGCAGTGCTCGATTAGGAAATCGCTCCTGGTAAATACGTCTTGCTTCGCGCGCATTGCCATCCGCAAGGCCATAAACGAAATGCATATCGGCTAAATGAGCATTATTGTTTAAATGATCCATTTTTTCAAAATTAGTGTTTTAAAACTTACAGAAACTTCAACAAAACAACAAAACGTTTAACTGTCACATAATATGTAATTACCAAAACTACTTACTTAAACGTCAAATTCATTTCCTAAGCATTTTTGTGAAAAATGCAAAATAATGGTAATAACTTCAACACGCCATCGATTATCAAATAATCGACTTTTCAAGATCTAGAAAACGGTTGCTTATAGCGACTTGTAAGGGTAGCTTTTTTACGTAGATATGATAGAAGAATTGATTTTTTTTACTGAAAAATGTTATGAAAAAGTTATGAATCTTCAAAAAAGAAAAAGACGTGTAGGAGGCGCCCACTACGAGTAAGAGCAATAATAACATCAGGTTCGAATTCGACACCTCAAAAAACCTCTCAATTCCAATTTTCGTTTAATTAAGGTCAGTATTTCGAAAATTATTTAAAAAAAACGAAAATAAAAATAAAACTTCAACACCTTGTATCTTGGAAACGAAGCGTTTTCGGACATATATTTATTTGGACAATTCATAGAATATTGTGAGGAATCACCTCCTGAAGTTTGTCAAAGTCTTTTGAATCACCCTGTATATAATGGCATCGAAATTCTTTTTCTTGGCTCTAGTATTTAATAACAGTGTCAGTTTTATAAACGTAAATAAAAGACCTACTTATATCTTTTTCAGGTAAAAAGGTTTTTCAGGCCTGGAATCGATTTTGTATTATGTCATGAAAATAATCAATTGAAATCATAACACAACTAATTTAGCGGTTTTTTTGCGATTATTAGAAGTCTGACTCCACTATTAGAAACCTCGAATACTCGAACACTTGTGAAAGCTTTTGAGAGCACAATAACAAATTGGGATCATTGTTGGAGATAATTCGCAGATTTTACGACTTCCACTCAGGATGCGACGGTCATAAACTGAGGCATCGTTAAAAATCCAAAGTGCGTTTATATCCATGTCACCAGAGGATAAAGAGAGTCATCCACAGAGATTTCCAGAACGCATGTTAAAATACGGAATAGAGAAAATATTCGTGTTTATTTCTAATAATAATTTGTTTGATTGAATTCAATTTAAGGGAGTCAAAATAAACGGAGGGAACAAATGACTTTTTAAACCATTTTGCTAGTGATATGTAAATTCGTTACTTATATCATGTCCGAGGTCACGTCTCAGTTTGTGAAGCCATATCAAAGACTACCTAAATGACCTGCGAATGTTATAATAATAAAAAATTATCTCGAAAATCATCACATATTCTTTGAAACCCATCACTCAAAAAACCTCTCACTTTATGTACTTCAAGTTGACAATTTCTGTGAGATACCCTTAGACCAATTTTATTTTAAATATGGAATTTACCCAATGCGTATATCATACGAAAACCAAAGAAAATATTTTGAAATAATGACTCTGAACAAAAGACGGGAAAGGATCCAGATTCTGTTCATCTTTGATATTTTAAACAATTTGATCAATATACTTCAAAATATATTAATATTGAGTATGGAGTGCCACAAGGATCGGTTTTAGGACCTACTCTTTTCCTTGTATACATAAATGATTTACTGAGTTTATACACTTCTGGAAAAATTACTTTATTTGCAGATGACACCACTATTCTATGGCATAGTAAAACTGTTGACGATTTGAATAATACGATATTCAGAGACATACATACAATCAAATCTTGGTGCGACTCGAATCTCCTTTCATTTAACATAAGAAAAACAAATATAGTAACTTTCAAATGTACTCTTGAAGATATACCTCTCGATAATGAGATGATTGAAAATAAAGATTGCACAAAATTTTTGGGTCTTTTTATTGACAGCAATTTGAAGTTTGAAGCACACGTCAAACAACTGACGAATAAAATCTCCTCGGGGTGCTATGCAATGAGAATTATTTCAAGGGAGCTTGGTACTGTCACGGCTATGACCGCATATTATGCATTAATTGAATCTCAATTGAGATATGCTATACCTTTCTGGGGGGTATGTGACTCCAGTCTGCTGGAGTCAGTACTTAAACTGCAAAAGAGAGCCATCAGATATGTGTTCAAACTAGGACCACGCAATTCATGTAAGCAGTTATTTGTAGAAAAAAAGATATTGACAGTTGTGGCTCTCTTCGTTATGGAAACTGTCTGTCTTATACATAAACATATTTCAAAATTTGAAAATATTTCATCGTGTCATAATACTCGCCAAAAATCAAAAAATTATTTAAAATTACCCTTGCCTTCTTCATCCCTGGTAAAGGACTCAATTTTCTATAACGGCGTCAAAATGTATAACCACTTACCGTCTCATTCTAGAGAGAGCCACGATAGTACTGAAAGCTTTAGAAAATATATTAAAAAACTACTCGTGAGCAGACCCTATTATATTTTGCAAGAATTTTACAATGACAACTTTCACTAAAAAAATGTGAACTGTCTTTTAATTTGTGATTTTATTGCTTTTATTGTATTGTATAGTCGATTAGAGCGATGCTTATAAGTCGAAAAATTGACAAAATGCTCAAATAACATTTTACATTTTTTATATCGATATTTTATTCATGTATTGACATTTATTTTATTAAATAATATGTATGTGTTTGTATATATGTATATGTATATATACTGAATGTTCAAAGAACAATTTTTATAGGTGTACATTTATTTTATTTATTTTACATGCTTGTGCGTATATAACCATTATTATTTTGTACTGTTTACCTTTTACTTTGTCAACAAAACTAGATTTTATCGACAATAAAGCATATTTTGATTTGATTTGACCTGGTAGAACAGAATAGAAAATATGTATTTGTTCTTTTTAAGAAAAGACCTTATAAGACATGTCATCATTTTACTAATAACTAATTATGTAAGTAGACACATAATAACTATAGTAAGTAGACAGAGGTTACAATACATAAATACTCTATAGACAATAAAATTAACGAATACCTACATTAAACCGTCACAGTGAAAGGATTAAGAATGATCACTTACATATTCTTCAAATGTAAGCTTTGTAAATCAGAAAGGTTTTCAAACTTTCTTTGAATTTTTTATTGGATAACAGTTTTGGACACTTGTATATGCTTATGATAGAAAAAGGAATATTTCTCGGAATATATGATAGGTTAGTTGTTATATTGAGTTCCTTGTATTGTATGTATAGGTTCTAATTTGCCCATTGAAGAGTCGCAGATTTTCATAAATAAACACTGCACCTTTGTAGATGAAAAGACACGTTAAGGTAAGTATTTTCTTTCCCATAAAGAGTGGCTTAAAACTCTCAATTCGTGGTATATTGAAAATATTCCTAAAGCAGCGTTTTTATAATACAAAAATTTTATTCACAGTAGTCGACATACCCCAGAATATTATACCATATCTTATGCGACTTTGGAATATCTTATAGGAATTATATGCTAGCATTGCTGCATCTATCGTTATACTTCTCGGTATAACTTTTAATTCATAGCAGATCTTGATACATTCATGACAAGATTGTCAATGTGATTCTTCCAGTAATACCAAGAAGGGATATTATTGAAACTGTGTCTAAACTAAGTACACCACCATCGGCGTAGTTGAGTTTTCTACTGCGATTATTTAGAGAAGAGCTTATTATTTGAGTTTTGTCCCTATTCAGTTTGAGATTATTGTGAGAGTGAAATAATGTTCTAAAGCGTTTAGTATAGAGAAGAGATTGTTCTGTAGTGAGAGTTGATTATCTGAGCTGAGTATTGAAGAGCAGTCATCTGCATACTGTATGAGTGTTCCTGTTGTGACTTCCGTAAGGTCATTGATGTACAATATATATAATAGTGGCCCTAGCACTGAGCCCTGCGGCACACCTCTAACTATATTAACTCTTTCAGATTTCAGGAGTTCGCTAGTGGCATTCAATTCAATGACAGATTGTTACCTCTGATGCCATAGACTTACAATTTTGTAATTAGCGTTTTAAGGTCTACACTTCCGAATGCTTTTGACAGGTCCAAGTTCACAGCTGTTGTGACTGTCTTGGTGTTAAGGGAACTAGGTAATTATTTTAGGTACCTAATGCCTGATAATTTGCACGGATGGTTGATTTTTTCTTTATAAATCCATTTTGGGTATCACTAAATAAATATTTATATTCCAAGAATGTAATGAGCCTGTCGTAAATAATTTTTTCAAAGATTTTGCTAAGCTATGTTTGATAAGAGTGCAATTGGTCTGTAATTATTGATATCGTTTTTGTTTCAATTTTTAAATATAGCTTTCACATTTGCAAATTCGTCAGGAAAAATCCCATTTGACATTGATATATTAATCAGATAAGCTAGAGGCTGACATAATTCTTGAGTTCAACTTTTTATCTGTTTTACTGGGATTTCGTCGTCACCAGCTGAGTAGGTATTTTTTTTAAATTTTATGACATCAAGATTTGTTGGCATAATAAATATTCAATTCAATTCAATTCAATTCAATTTTTATTTAATCCATAGAGCTGTGAGGCTATCGGACAAGTCAGATATAAACAAGGTTTACATAAAGTGTATAAGATAAGATATAAAAATATAAAAATAAAGTGTATAAGATAAGATATAAAATATAGACAGACAAAACATTTTATCTAAAACTATCAAAAAATTCATTAATGTTATAGGGGCAGAGGGCGAGAAGAAGTCTTTTTATCTCTTTTTTGAATGTGTGCACTCTTTCTATCAATTTTAGTTCTTCAGGAAGAACGTTATATAATCTTAGTCCCAGTATATCTGCAGATTTCTGAGATACTGTTAAACGAACATTGGGTAGATGGAAATTATTTTTTGATCTTGTATGATGATCATGTAGTGAGTTATTCTTAACCAAAGTTTTGCGTTGCTTGTGTATATATGTTAAAAGTTCCAATATATGTAGGCCATAGAGAGGAAGAATTTTAAATTGTTTGAATAGATCCCTGCATGAGGTACCATTGGGAACATTAGCAAGGCATCGCATAATCCTCTTTGCACCAGAAAACCTCATTAACTGCAGAAGAACTACCCCAGATGGTTATTCCGTATGTTAATCTGGATTGATTTCCCGAAATAGAAGATCAGGAGTCCCTGTATGTCAATTATAGATTTGAGAGATCTTAGTTGAAAACATTTAATACTCAGTGTATTGGCTAAAATTTTACAGTGAGTATTGAAGGATACATTCTGATCAAGTCTAATACCTAGAAAAGTAGAGCATTCCACCTTGTCTATAATTTGATCATCTATAGTTATTTCTACTGCTGGGTTATTTTTATTCTGTCTGGTGTGAAAATTTATATGATTTGTTTTAGTACTATTCAGAAAAAGAGAATTATCGTATAACCACTTACGAAGTGACTGAAAAGTAGTGTTAATGTTGTTTTGAATTTGTACCTCAGATTTGCCTGTGAATAATAACGTGGAATCATCTGCATACAAACAGGTAAATGCATTCGGGAGGATTAGAGGTAATTCATTGATGTAAAGTGTAAACAAAATAGGGCCCAATACTGAGCCCTGAGGAACTCCTATTCCTATCGGAAGTTCACTAGAAGTAAATACCAATTTTCATTGTTCGCCACGTGATTTATCTTGATTTTCTGAAGACGTCCCTTGAGATATGACGAAAACCATTCATGAAGTTTGCCCCGGATTCCGTATCTGAATAATTTATCCAATAAAATGTCATGTTGAACACAATCAAAGGCACGGCTGAGATCACAGAATACACCAACCGCGCCTTCGCCTTCTTCCAGGGAGAGTAAAATTTTTTCGTAAAAACTGTGAATAGCTGTAATTGTAGAATGTTCAGTACGGAAACCGTGCTGGTTTTCAGCAATTGCCTTATTTTTTCCAATGAAATTCAGTAGTTGTTCTAATATCGCATATTCGAAAATTTTCGAAATGATGGGTGTAATAGTGATTGGACGGTAATTTTCCAAATTTTGTGGATTTCCTTTTTCAAAATGGGCGAAACAAGCGCGGCTTTCATTCTGGATGGAAATATTCCTGTTTGAAATGATAAATTAATGAGGTAAGTTACAGGTTTTATAATCGTATTTGCAATTTTTTAATTATGAACCCTGAAATTTCATCTGGGCCCCATGTATGTTTATTTTTAGTTTATGTTTTATAATAAAGAGCACCTGCTCTTCCGATATATGGAAATGAACATACTGTTGACCAGACTTTTATTTGTCATAGTTGATGTTTCACCTGTCAGCAAAGGCTTCTTTATTTTTTTATAGTTTCATGTGGAGCATTCACAAAAAATCGTTAAAAATTTCGGAAATTTCCGCGGATTAGAAATACTATCATTTTCCTGTTTTATTGTAATGTTTCTGTTTTGCTCTTCTTTTTCCTGTCTGCCTAGTTTTGAAATAAGGTTCCAGGCAGTTTTATTTACATTATTAGATTTCAGTAGTATGTCAGAGTAATAATTAGATTTGGTAGTATTTATTAACATATTGTGCCTTTTTCTTGCATTTTTGTACTGCTCTTTTAGAATAGGATAATTCCTTTGAAGATAAAATAGTTTTTTCAAATTTTCACTGGATTCTCTCACAGTGTCATTCACCCATTCATTGGTATTTGCTTTAGAAAATGATGAAGATTTCATGGGACAGGCTTGATTCAGGTGAAACATCAAAGTATCGTGGAAATTATTGAATTTTTGTTCATAGTCGATGGCTGTATAGGTCTGTTCCCAATTTTCATTTTCAAGGGACGTCTTCAGATTGTTGATATTAGTATCATTTAGGGATCTTCTTTTAATAGAAATTTTTTTTGGTTCACTGACTTCGTTCACCCCAGTGCAAAAGAGGACCGTGCGATGGTCAGATATATTATTGTCATGGACATACCACTTTCCAATACTGGGAAGGTTGGTGTATACTTGATCCAGTATTGATTCGGTGGTTGAATTTATACGGGTTGGGACTTCGATCCTGGGTTTGAGGTTATAAGATGTGAGTAATCGTAAAAAGTTATCGTTTTCGTTGGCAGTCATTGAATTAATATTGAAATCCCCGTCCAGCACTATTGGAATCTTTGGGTCAAAAAGATTATTCAAAATTATATTTATGTTTTGCATGAATACTTGAAAGTTGCCGGATGGAGACCGGTAGCAAGAAAGAATAATCACCGTTTCATTCGACTTGGTTTCCCATTTTAGTCCAGCGATTTCAATATCTTTATCGATACAGTACGTCCTGAGATCAATCGGTTTAACGTTCAATTCTTGTTTATGCCATATACTTACTCCCCCGCCCCTGTACCTATTTCTACAATAATAATTACAAAGGATATATCCAGGGAATACAAAGCTTTCTACACTTTCAGAACAACACCAGGTTTCTGTCAAACAAATAAATTTCAAGTCATCATTGATATAATCAGAGATAATGTTGTCTAATTTAATTTGAGATAAAGTCTGAATGTTCAGCAAAAGTAGATCACAACCAGAAGAAGACTCTACGAGTGTTTTGTTGTTGAGTTGGGAAATTGAAAAAAACGTATACTATGTTAATACGTATACTATGTTAATAATTGTTCAGCATTATTATTCTGTCATTTTTTGCACGTATTCCATTTTGACCACTTTTCACAAAGAATGTATTTACCTACTTCATTGATCGTAATTGACATTTTCTAGGATCGATTTTTTTTTTGTTGTTGTTGACAGTCAATATTTTTACAAGATTCCATATTGCTTTAGATTTATTTGTTGATGATTCAATATATTCGGTAAAATGCCGTTTTTTAACTACTGTTTTTAAAATTTTACTGTGTTTTACTCGGTTTTTTATAAATATCACATGATATGATCCCATTTCGCATTTGTTTATACACGACTCGTTTTCGCTTACTTGCAATACGTATTAATTCAGTTATAGTATCTTTCAGCATGATGGCTTTTCTTGAGGTTTTTAATAGGAGTAAGTAATAACATTTAATATTTGTTTTAATGTCCAGATAAAGTGTTTTCAAGCTTTGCTTGAATCAATAAGGGCGTATAGTTCATTCCAATTTAACATTTGCAGTTCCGTTTTGTATTGTTGTAGTTTTGTATCTGAAAATATTAGCTTTTTACCTGTTTTTTCTGAGGTTGTGAACCTACTTTCTCCAGGATTTTGCAATTGGAGGACCTGAGCTTCAAGATCAGATGAAAAAAATATTTAAAATTGTTTTTAACCGCCAACTTAGTTGCAAAACAACCCCCGAAAGTCAGAGACTTGTGTGAGTTAAGAAGACCTTAGCTTTTTAAGTGTCATCCAAAGCTGATATACTATTGAATATTCACTTCAATGTACCGGACATAAGACTGAGAATGAGAAATTATACCTTCCAAATGTATCACGTGAGTACCTACATTAACAAATGCTTATACTAGTGTTAACAATGTATTGAGAATGGGTAAAATTGATTTCCTGGATATTTCTAAGACCTCACTACTCTCCCATCTGGAACACATCCAGGATAGTATAAGTGATTTGTGATATTTAATTAGGGTGAAGTGGGGTAAGTGTAATCAGAAAAACGATAGTTACACTTTAAATTATAATATCAAGGTACCCAAAAGATATACGTTTCTGATTTTTCACAGTAATACTACATATCTAATTGTAAAAAAACTGAAGTAATTCATTTTGTTCTACTAGGCATTGTGTATTTTTTATAAATAAAAATAATAAGTTATGTTCGCTGATTACATTTACCCCAGCATTCGGGGCAAATGTAATCATGGTTTGTAATTCCCATATGCATCGTATGCTAGAGTATTTGGGGCAAGTGTAATAAAGTATAAATAAAGCGGTTTCACAAAAAAAAAAATTAGCCTAATAGCTCAATTCATAAGGACGTTATAAGCTCTTTTGTGGAATGAATACAATTCGCATGTTTGTCTTAGAAACGTTCATTGAACTATGTGAAAATAACAAACTGTACAATGTAGTTTTTTCCTTTTATTATACATTATATGTAGCGAAGGATATTGGAAAAATTCATTCTCCCCTTCGTTCTAAATTTGGTTCTGGTAAAACTAACTTGATATCAATGTTCAGGTCAATTGTTGCGAGTTTTGGTCGGATTTTTTCAGAAACATAATCAAAGGTTGTGATTCTTCATCAAATACTATTATTTGACCAACATAAAAAATTATATTTTTCTTTCCTTTGAATGAGACCAAAAGCCAATTTCTAACATCAGGTTGTTTCGAGTCAGTGAGTAACAATTCGTCTTGTTTCCGGGCTTCATCTCCTCCATCTAACCTTTGTGAATAGGTTGCAAAATCTTCCTCTCCTGACTCACTGTGGCTCAGAATTTGGGCTTCGTCCTATTCATAAGAAGAACTTCATAGAATAATATTTTTTGGGCTTCTTTTTTCTCGTTTCAAACTTTTCCTTTTTTGCTAGATCTTTTACTTTATTTGATTCAATTTTTGCTTTTCTTTTTTATCTTGCTCTGCCTTTTTTCTATATTTTCCTGTGATGTGATAATTTCAGTTCCAGAAGCTACCCTTTTTCTTGTCTCTTTCTCATGAGGTCGGGGGGATTGTCTTACGGTGTCTAGCAATAAATCTTCGAATGACACATTCTTTTTACTTGGTCCTGCAATTGGCTTTGGTTCTGGAAGTGGTTGCTGCTCCAAAGATGGTGCTTCTGCCAGTCTCTTGCTGTTTGCTTGTGCTTGGCTCATCATAATTTTCTTGTGAGGCAGATTGTGCAGTTTTTATATGTTCTTTGAATGAAGTGAAGCCGAAAAAATTAAATTCTAGGTTGGAGCAAATGTAATCACTGATTATATTTACCCCAATCTCCGTGATTACACTTACCCCGTATTTATTTTTTGGTGGGTGGGGCGGAAGATTCTGAAGACATGTTTTTCTTTTTGTTGGCATCGAAATCGGGCAGCAGAATCCGATTCCTTCTTGGATATAATCTAAGGAAGCAAAATACCACAACCTTATTGAATTATTTGTATAAGCAATATGAAATGAAAAATTACAATCGACACTCGCACAACAAGTGAAAATACAGGGAGATCTATAAATAACTAACATTTTCAACTAGGACCTTGAAAAAGATTAAAAACATAATATAAAGGCAAAAAATGGGTTGCACTTTTAAATTTTAAATAGAAAAATATTAAAAACGATAATAAAAAATTTAGGAAGTGCCTGACTACACTTGTCCCATGATTACGCTTACCCCACTTCACCCTATTGTTGTTAGTATCTCAATATATTTTATATATGTACGCATCCGTAAGATAACCCTGTATATTTTATTTTTCTGTATGTTTTCACTCTACCAACTGATACATATTATTAGACATGGTCTGTTTGTAAATCAGTATAAATAAATACTTATACTTCCAAGGATATTTGTGATGGTATTGAATTTTAATTGGATAGAGTTCATATGAACTTCATAGTATGTTCAATGTTAAGTTTACTTGTTGCCCTTGAGATTTCGTCAAATTTGAGAATATTTCACGGTAAAAATACCTTCCCATAGTTTATTTAATAAAAAATATTTTTAATAAGGTAAGGTAAAGTTTGATTTTCATAGTTCTGGATTCAAGAGGTCTAGAGAGTTCAAATTTTAACATATTATGTTTGGTCATGTTTACTATTGGTTCCAGTATTCAAATACTTGATTAATGACAATGCACTTTGTGGAAAAAAATCAAGTCCTAAAATTGCACATAGGTCTCACTTGCCCCGTAACTTGGGGCAAGTGGGACCTACTTAAGAAAAACAAACGTATACCTTTGCTGAACTGCCGGGGCAAGAGAGAATATTAATTACAATGACAGCTTTCAAATATAATTTTCAGATTTGAGATATCTATCATGGATTATTTTTAATACCTTAACATGTTTTCTATACTTGCCGGGACGAAAAATAAAAGCCCTCAAACTGTAATTTAGTCTATTAAGTGAAAATTATTACAAAACAACCCACTTGTTATAATGTTGAATAAATTATAATAAAATAAAGAAAAAAAGTAACATCATTACTGAGATTTATTTAGAATATGTTATAATTATCAAATGAAACAGCTGTCCTCTTCTGCCAATATTGGGTTCGGGTAGAACCATAGCACATTGAGTCTCGCCCCAAGTAGGGAAGATTTGGGGTAAGAGTGACCTATTGTTTCCAGGCAACTATTTACAGTGCATAAATTATGTTATATTTTATGAAAAATACAGGTTTTTTTAACCTAGAGAGCCTAACGAAATATTTAATTGCGGGTGAGCATAAATTATCAGGCACTCCTAAACTACATCCTAGAACTTGGAGATAAAATGTCGTAGGTTTTATTGTTATTCAGAAAATCGACTATTTTTGCAAATACAATGATCTGAATATTTTGGATATTGAATTTTAATTCGACAGAGTTCCTATGAACTTCATAGTACCTATGTTAAGTTTAAGTTTACTTGTTGCCCTTGAAATTTTGTTAAATTTGAGAATATTTCATGGTAAAAATGCCTTCCCATAGTTTATTTAATAAAACATATTTTTAATAAGGTAAGGTAAAGTTTGACTTTCATAGTTCTGGATTCAAGAAGCCTGGAGAGTTCAATTTTTTACATAATATATTTGGTCATGTTTACTATTGGTTCCAGTATTCAAATACTTGATTATTGACAACGCACTTTGTGGAAAAAAAACAACTCCTGCCCCGTAACTTGGGGCAAGTGGGACCTACTTATGAAAAACAAACTTGTATCTTTGCTGAACAGCTGGGGAAAGAGAGAATATTAATTACAATGACAGCTTTCAAATAGAATTTTCAGATTTGAGTATCTATCATGGATTATTTTAATAACATGTTTTATATACTTGCCGGGACGAAAAATAAAAGCCCTCAAACTGTAATTTAGTCTATTAAGTGAAATTTATTACAAAACAACCCTCTTGTTATAATGTTAAATAAATTATAATAAAATAAAGAAAAAAGTAACATCATTACTGAGATTAGAATATGTTATAATTATCAAATGAAACAGCTGCCCTCTTCTGCCAAGATTGGGTCATTGAGTCTCACTTGCCCCAAATAGGGGAGTTTTGGGGTAAGAGTGACCTATTGTTTCCTAGCAAAACTTATTAAAGTGCATAAATTCTGTTATATTTTATGAAAAATGCATGTTTTTTTTTCCTAGAGAGCCTAACGAAATATTTAATTGCGTGACATTATTAGACACTCTTAAACTACATCCTAGAACCTTCAACTTCGAGATAAAATGTCATAGGTTTTATTGTTATTCAGAAAATCGACTATTTTTGCAAATACAATGATCTGAATATAATATATGGGGTAATTAAGGTAATAAAAACGTGATGGAACTATTGAACTAAAGGAATCAACGATTTTGGTATAATTCAATCCGTGTTTTTATAAAAGTACCTAAAGTATATATCTGTTGGTGAGAAATTAAAACGAAAGTTTTCAAGTTATTGGAACATATTATTATATTTCATTCAAAAATCATGAAAAATGAAAAGTATTCCAAAATAAATATTTATTAATAAATAAAATAATATAATAAATAAAGGTTTATATGTCAAACTAAAAACAAAAGGTATGCTGATAAAACATCAGATCATCTCTAGGAATAATCTACCAGAAAAAATTACTGCTGTTTTTTGCGGTCCAGTTTACTTATACCTACACTGAAAAAACAGTTTATTCATAGTTAACTAAATTAATTAACAACTAATAATTATTTATTCGAATAATTTATAAAAATAATGTATAATAAATAACACGGAAAAAGTAAAACGAAAATGTTTATGTGTTAATATGACTTATTCACTTTAAATAAACTTAAAATTAATAATGAATAAATTTTTTGTAATATCCCCCAACGAATGGATTTTATTGAGAATACATTTATATCGTTAATTATAAACATTCGACCTCAATCAAACTATTTATTCTTTACTAGCTGACCCGACAGACGTTGTCCTGTCCAAATTTCTATATTCCCTAATTTTTTTTTTCCTAAAAACTCTCGTCCGCGTAGAAGTTATTCTTATGTTTTTTTGGGTTGTTCCATCCTTTGACTCTGTCCGTTTTCCTGCTAACCCGTTATCCTGTTAACGTTATCCCGTTTTTCCGTTCGTCATCCCATTTTCCCAAAAAAAATTTGTCAAATAACACCAACACAGACATTAATTTTTATTATATATTTTGTTCCAAAAAACTTTTCCAGGACATAGAAATTTCCAATAATTTTCCTAAAAATACTTTCTTTCCTAAAAATCTTATTTGGAGTACCTATTACGAACATTAATAAAACAATTAGCCAAATCGGTCCAGCCGTTGTTTTTATAAACCGGGATTCGTTCATGTGACCTTCTGCTTGGTAGGCGACAGTCTAACCTCTGCGCTAGATCCTTTTCGCTAATAAATGACTCGATAGTCTTTTTCTTCGCCAAATTTTTTATACACACGAATTTTCCAATTTCCGGGCAACTTTCCGATTTTTTCCATCTTTTATATTTTCCTTTCTTTTTGGTTTTTATGTGTCTTCCCACGTTTTAAAACGTCTTTTTAGGGTGTTTTCCATTAGGTATTCCTTTGTGGCATTTTGTTTTCACTTGTTTCACTTTTGTTACACTTGGCACCTCCCCCGCTGGTTTCTTCCATCGGGGGATGATTCAATGTATTGTTTTGCTCAATTAGCCGTGGTTTTTGTGTCTTTTCACTGTTTCAAGAGGAAATAATTGTTACTTTCACATATTTTTAGATTTTCTAACCTCACTTTCTCCCTTGGGCGAGAATCGCAATAGGGTTCATTATCGCGGAGCACACTCTAGATCGCAAAACAACGTCTGCTCGTCATGGGAGAGATGATCCTAACCTCATTTTTGTGGTCAGTACAAAAAACAAACAGATAGACAAGAAAACAAGTTAATATTGTAATGTCATCCACTTCTGAGCCATTTCCGAAGATTCAAGACTCTAGCTCATCGGGAAGTTGATTCAAAATCGATTTGTACCGGACAACACATAAACGAGCTAATAAAAACGTGGTAAAAAGAATAGTAGATTATGTAACAAATTCGCAAAGTGAGGCTTTAGCGGACGAATCGGAATATGTAGATGATAGCCGCTAAAGTCATTTGCGTACGTGTTGCATACAACATTTTTTAGCTTTCCAAATAGACAGAACATAAATGTTACACAAATGTCTTCGCCGTGCATACATTTTCAATCACGATCCATACGCTAGTTAAGGAAGTTGTGAAAAAATCTAGCAAGCGATTGTTTATCAATGACACATTTGCAAATATTAGTGTTCATTTTTCATGAAATAAGCATCCCAAAATAATATTTCGAAGAACACGTGTGCTTTCACCAGGTAATTTCAAATATTCTATAATTCATTGCATTTCCTGAAATGTTTTTAAGATGTTAATTATAAGTTAACTGAATAAACAAAAATAGACCGATAAAGTGTTGCCATAACGACTTTACCGGCCTAGTCCGGTAAAGTGATATTTTGCGGACTATTTTCAGTATCCAAAGTAGGCATTTTGTGGAGCGTATACAAAAAAATAATTGTAGACTGAACTGAATCCCAAATATTTTAAATATATTCGAGGACTGAAAGGGATATTGTAATATTTAAACCAGGTATAATGAAATATGAGAATGATATTTTGGTAATGAAAACAATATTAAAACTATAAGTACCTATTTCTTGGAAATAATGACAAATATTGAAATATTTTAAATATATATTTAAAGTATGGAGTGGTTATTTTTGGAATACAAGTAATATTTAAAGTATGAAGTGGTATTGTTGATACTGAATTACTGAAACTGATATTGAAATAATTTAACTATATTTAAGATATTTTGGTACTGAAAGTCGTATTGAAATATTTAATTTTCTGTCCTATTTAAAGAGTTGTTTCCCCCTCGGTATGGTCAGAGCCGGATTAAGAGGGGGGCAAACGGGGCTGCAGCCCCGGGGTCTCCACAAGAGAGGGGCCCCCACAATAGAAATTTTTAGGTAAAATTTCCTAACAAATACCGAAGGATATGCAAAATTATATATAAAAAATCTGACAACGAAAGAGCAGCTCTCCCACTTTTTCCTCTCATTTTTCGTTTTAAACATTCAAAAACATGTTTCGTATTCTTGTCAAAATCCATGATCTGATGAATCATGTGTATATGCGAGAAACAATCACCAAGTAAAACATCATACTATTATACAAAATATTATATCGTATCGAAATTAGCTGTAAAAACAAGAACAATTGAATTTCAAAAAAAAAATTTTTTTTTTATTAAATTTGTTGTCTAATGTATTCTTCGAATGACACAAGCGATCTAGATTCACAATGAAATTCAATAATCATAAGCAAAAGATAATAATATTTTAATTTATGAATATGATTGCATGAAATTATTTATAAGAGCCCTGTGCGCATTCCATAATAGAACAAAAGTTGCAAATTCTGTTGACTATTTTTCTGCCGATTCTACAAACACTTTGCCCGTCTATACCTGTTTTTCCTATATTATTGGCGTTGACAAGTGTCCGCTGAGTGGCGCGCTTGTAACAGAGAAATCCCCGAAATCTGAAAGGATGACATTCCGCAACAAATGTAAATCCTTCTGAAAAAGGACTATCAAAAAGACCAATCTAAGTTGTTCTACTATCAAATTCTTGAAAACCAAAATTTCAGAGCTACATTACCAAACATTGAAATTACAGTGATTATTTTTTGACATTGCTCGAAACCAATGGAAACGTTCAATTGAAATAATTCATATACGTTTTAGCCAATCAATAGTGGGAATATTCTACCTAGAAAATTGTCGCGGGAATAATTTGAGGTATTTTGTTTTTATTGTCGGTTAACCTATATTTTTAATTTGACGTCTGTCATCAATTTTCATGAAAAGTGAGAAATGAATCAAAACCGGTTCAGTACATTATATAATTTTGCGAGGAAATGTGTTTATGATCGTAACATCAAAAAATATTCTAAAGAATACCACACGAGTGTTCGATATAGTAGAAAATAATTATCTAGATTTCTTTCTCAAACTTGTTGGCATTTTGCAATAGCCACTCGAGCCAGTTGGTCTCCCTTGTCTATTACCTGGCAACAAGTTTTCGAAAATCTGTCGAATTATTTTCACTCTCTCGTGATATTACAACTGAGAATGTACTTGGTTTTGATGGTGTCGAATTGCACTGGAAAGTGCTCATTTTCCAAAATGTAAAAAATAGGCGAATTACGATGAGACAAAGCCGCCTATCAAAATTATCGCTTCTTAACATTGAGAATGATTTTCTCCGGATGCTGGATTTGATCGAAATCATCAATGACTTTTCGTCGAAAAAAGCTCGCAAGAATCCATTCGTTTACGCTGTAATTTAATTTATTTCTTGTATTTTACTATACCTACATATGCTCGTGTCGAAATAATATGATTTGTTCCGCAATAAATAAAAAAAAATTAAAAATTGTTTGAAAAATAATTAGGGGCCTCCACTCCTTTGTTGCCCCAGGGCCTCCACACCTTTTAATCCGGCCCTGGGTATGGTCAATGTTAAGTTTACTTGTTGCCCATGAGATTTTGTGGTAAATATCTAGTTACATCACACATGCACTCTGAATATGGGAAAATACTTTTCTTACGTGTTTTTGCCCCCTGAACACGAATCCGGAGAAAAATGCGGCGGTCTCATACCGTTTCCGAGTTACAGCACTTTAAAAACTAACTCATTTTCAAGACCGTTTTCTCGCACAAAATCACTTGAAATGCCTCTCTTTTTACCAGCATAAACAATACATCCTAAATCACTTATTTTCGGCACAACTTTGCACAAAATATCATCGTTTTTATCGAAAAAATCCTCCTTCTTACACAGTTGCAAATGAACAATTTTCGTTTCTTTGACAGAAGACTTTAGAAAGACTTCTGTCAAAGGAACGAAAATTGTTCATTTGCAACTGTGTAAGAAGGAGGCATTTTGAGTGATTTTTGCGCGAGAAAACGGTGCTTGAAAATGAGGTTAGTTTTTTTTTTAAGTGCTGTAACTCGGAAACGGTATGAGACCGCCGCATTTTTCTTCCAGATTCGTGTTCAGGAGGCAAAAACACGTAAGAAAAGTATTTTCCCTATATTCAAAGTGCATGTGTGATGTAACTAGATATTTGCCGATTTTGTTAAATTTGAGAATATATCATGGTAAAAATACCTACCCAAAGATTTATTTAATAAAAATTATTATTAATATATACAGTTTAGTTTATACTTACAATGGAAGAGAACTCAAAGCCCTTGATGTCAGATTCAGTCGAACTCTGTCCTGATTCAACGTATCTATAGAAGGAATAAAAATACATGCTTCTGCAGGGTTAGCCGTATAATATTTCGATTTTATCACAGCGTTTAGCAGAGAAAAATATTCTTTCGAGAAGTGTTCAGTGGCCGCGACTCCACCATCATCTACATACTTTCGAAGGGGGTAAACGTACACAGCTATCCTGTCGTGTCCTGTATGCCCGCACCGATAAATATTGAAGCAATCCCAGTGGGTACACAGAGGATTCCTAGGAGTCAAGACACTGGCACTGTTGGTCAATTTCACGAGAGGTGGATTTTTCAAGTTAGTCAAATCGATTCGTTCGTAAGTTTTAGACACATCACCGGCGAAATTTGTTAGAGGAACCGACAAAGCTATGAAAATCGAAATAACCAATAGCACAAAGAAGAAATTCTTGTATTTTTTATAGAGCGATCCGTTCGCGAAGTTGTACACTTTTGATATTGCTATTCTTGCCGGAACCGTCATTTTTTCGCGCACTGGGTGTGATAATTATATGATACATACATGGCACTAGGTATATGGTAGAAATAATATGGGGAAGTGATCACATTTTCACATATTTAAGTCATGTTATTCCGCTGAAGAGCTCAATGTTCGCCCTTGTCACTTCCCGACAAAAATGACAACTATAAGTAAACAGACTGTTTTAGGTTAAATCGATTTACAGCAGGAAGTGACTACTCGACCGCTCAAGCCGTAATCCTAATCCAAAATCAAATGAGGTAAACATGAGCCGTTTTTTGGCGCCCATGTATTCAAAACGTATTGTCCTGTGATTCAAATACATCCATTCTGGCGTTGAAACGATGACGTCATATATAAAACGATTCAAAACGTATTCGTCGAGTTTTGAAACCGAGTCGAATCCAGTTTCAAAACATAATTCGTTGTTTTGTGATTGTCATAATTGAAGACGTGAGTGGATAATGTTATGTTCCCATTTTTTTCAGTAAAGTAAGGTCAAAATTTTGTTTATTTGATTTTTTTTCCATTCAAGACTAACTGATCAACGGTGTGTCCAAGTGGTTATCGAAGATCATACAATTTCACTCACAAATGATTCATTAATGTGAAAGATGGTACATACAAGAAAACTTTCATTTATGCAAAAATAAACAGATTTTTTAGGATTGTAACATAACATCACCTCCATCCACTCGAGTCTTCATTTCATAATAATAGCCCAAATAAATCTTGGTAGTGGGACATTCCACTAATAATTGAGTTTGAAATTTAAAATGAAATAGATTGAACTAGGAAATTATATATTAACAATTGAGTTGGGAACCTACAATGAATAACAAGGTCAGTTTATCAAAATATTGTCTACGACTTTCTCACAGAAAATTTCTTAGGTTAGGTTCGATTATTGAATCGCATTCGAAATTATGCATTCTTGGGTTCGTGATAATAATGACGTCACGTAGAATCGTATTCAAATGCAAGATTGAATACGTTTTTACGCCAGAAAACACCTATGATCGATAGAATCAAGAGTTAATTAGATGCAGGTTACTTTGCTGCTTCCACCTCCGTTTCCAACAAAATCCGGGTTACTTACGTATGTTACAATAAAATCCTTGTAGTATTGAATACCATTAAAGTTACTCTTCAAAGGTCAAGAATGATTTTTCTATGACAATAAAGATATTTCTCATTACTTTTGTCATTATTTATACCATTTTCACCTCCAAATCAACTCTCTTAATATATTTTGAGTGTCAAAAAATACGGGGAATTGGTATTTTTGATCAGAATGTACAAGTAAATAAGCATGGATGTCGGGCACTAAGAATCAATAATGGGATAGTTTTAATGTTTTGACGACTCTAAATGGCCAAAGAGTAGAACTATAATCTTTGAAATGGCACACAATCGTTTGTTAGTTGGAAGATTCCTGATATTCATGGGTTGATAAAACATGTACTGAAAATTATATGTAAACAGACGAAATCACATCTCTTATACCGTATAAGAAATGATCCTGTTACCATGCTTCATAGTTTGCTGTGACACTTGAATATCATTTTCTATTGCCAACCAGGCCACTCAAAGATAAACTTTTTAGTCACTATCTAGCAAAACTACTATCGAAAGCCCCAGCTTAAATGCCATGGAAATTTTGAATGTGGTGAAAGGTGATGAGTTAAACTGTGACTTATAAGACCTGTTGTGTCCCCTTTTCCTGAAAAATGCTTGAGGATTTGCCAAGACTTACAGAGTTCTAGGCCCATACACTGATGGCGTTTCTGTTCGGCTCCAAAACGGTGTTTTGATCCCACTTACTTTTGCAGCTCAGCTTTGTGGTAAATTCTTTCACAAAGCTGAACTTATTCGGCTTAGCATCCTAAGGCATCCCCGAATTCGATCATTCCAGAGGGGGATGTAGTCTTGCGCCACGTAATTCATTGTAATGTGGTTTTTTATTAGTAAATTGTGGAATTTCTTGTTACACATTCATTTCATTTACCCAAAAATAAAACTTATCCTTAATAAAGATTGAGAGTCCGAATATCTTACTCTACTAGAGAAGGGCCGAATATATAATTGTTGGATTGAAACTGAGTAAATGAGCATGGTTACCGATCCCAAAAAAATACCGATTGGAGAAAAACCGAATGGGGAAACACGCATGATTTTTTTTGTCTAAGTTCGGTCCTCAGATATTACATTTTGTGAGAATAATTTCTCAAAAATCATTTTATTTTTCAAAATTTTCAAATTTAAAGATGCTCTTCAATTCAAACTCGATTTGTCCTTCATTTGTATAACTTTCCCCAACCACTAGCGCCAATTGTGGTTGTTTTAGGAATATCCATGGACAATACTATTTGTTACAACCCAAACATAAATTTAGCTCACTTTTAATGTGATTTTTCAGTAACAATTGAAAAAACCATGATAATAAAAATATTAGTACAACATATAAACGAAGAGATATAAAATTATAATTGCTACTCCGAAGAAACTAGCGGTGAAAGTTTGAACTGTGTGAAGTAACGTCTATCAGAGGCGCTACAAGTACGTTTTGAATGTCACGAAAAAATTGGCCTTTTCAATTCCAAGTTATTGAAAACAATGAAATTTTTTTTTAATTTTCCAAGTTTGTTACTGAGCTTTCTAGGTGGTAATCTTTATGTGCAAATCAAAATATTCTGGAAAAGGGGGAAATACATGTTCTCTATTCAATTTCATAGACATGGGCCATAAACCTAGAGAGACAGACATGGGTGTTTTTTCTCAAAGCTTGCTCTCAAGCCACATTAATAATGTCAACAAAACAAAACATTTCGAAATCCTTTCAAATGACAATTGTCACCAGTGTACAATTTCAAACATAGGAAAGGATATCAAATACATTCAACTGATTTTCTAGCTTTCGTTAATCAACTAAAATTGGCATGTCAGTGCAACCAATCAGAATGCGAAACGCTATAAGCTGAAACGCGAAAATGTGTCATCTGTACTCAGCAATATAAACAAAGACAGATGAAATTATAGTTGACAGTTCGAAGCAACTAGCGGTAAAAGTTTGAACTGTGTGAAGTAACGATGCATACGTTCATCAGAGGCGCTAGTAGTACGTTTTTGAATGAGGTGCAAAAATTCGCGTTTCAAATTTGGAATTATTAGAAACATTGAATATGTTTCCAATTTATGAGTTTGTTGCTGAGCTTTCTGGGTAGTAATATTTATGTGCAAATCAAAATATTCTAGAAAAGGGGCACATGCGTATTTCCTATTGTCAGTAAAACATCCTTGCAGAACCAGTGCAGCACTGGGTCTACCAATGGAATTGGCATGAGACTTGAACAAACCTTGTTTGTATTAGAAATTTACGTTTTATAAATATTGAATAAATCAATAACCCATACATAAAATATGGAATTTAAAAAGCGAGTAGTTCACCTGAAAATAAGAAAATATGACGTATCAGGTATAACTTTGATGAAAATGTGCATTTTTTCTAGTTCTTCGTTATAATAGGTAAGAAAATCATAAAAAATATTTTTTGTTGCAGCTGAGAACCCAGAAGTCATAAAAAAATCCCTCGAAATAGCCCCGTATACAGATGCCAATGTGATTAAAAGTGAGCTACAGAGAATATGCAATGTAAATGATGAAAAAGTCATGAAGATACGAAATGAAACTGGTGCTCATATCCCCATATCTTTCCTTGCTGATCCCAATATTTCTGAGAAGTGAGTGTTTTCAGCATCATTGAATAATCCAAATCAACACACTCTTATGTTGATTATCTTATTTGGATGTAATACCCAATTTTTTCAAAGCTATACATAAAATATTCACTGATTACTATTTGTTTCTTTCAAGGGACTTCTTCATTGATATCACAAATATTTCCTATGTTGGTAAGTATATTAGGCTTAGTTTGTTATTTCATCTCTCCCATCAAATTATATATTTTTGAATTCTAACAACTAAATACATTACATTTCCTAATTTTTTTCACCGTCAAATGATTTGTTTATTCATTCAAGACATTTGATAGTGCAATTTCTTGTTCAAATGTGTAGTTCAAGTCTATATGATAGATTGTGTCTTCTACCCATTCAATCCCTGACCAGTATACTTACATATTAAAAACTTCATATAATTCCTTATGTTTTTTCAGACAAAAACAGCGCTAATCTTCTCCAGGATGCTTACGTTGATTCTGTCCGACAAAAGATCAGAACCTTGGAATCTCGCGTTGCACAGTCTGAACTACTCCTCCCGCAACTAGAATGGCGGCGACAAGCTTACATGGAAGAGACAGTGAACGGGCTCTTCAGCAAGGTTGCTTTCTTGAATCGGAGGTTTGATGAACTTCTGCCTCAATTCGGGCCAAAACATCCAGAAACAATGGCATGAAAAACCATGTTTCGAAAATTATCAAAAGACATACAAACTTAGCTTTCTTGAAAAACATTCTGTTGTGTATTCATTTAGAAAACTCACTGTATCGATGTATGTATCTTCCAGGAATCTTTACTTCTGTCTGTATCAAATTCGGAAGACGCTTTAGAGAATTTATTGTACTCAACATTAGTCTGTGAATTTCACTTGCTGTTTTATAACCAAAGTACTAAAGTGTGATAATATATAACCATTGTGGAAAAATGTATTGATATTGTTACGAATCTGGGCCTCCTGGCTATTAAAATATTCTGACAATGCAATAACTCAGTTTAAATTAACTACCCAACCACACTTCACTGGAATGTGGACTTTATCGGTCAACTTGTTTTATTCTCATTAAAAAAGCTGACTACAAATACTTATGCAATAGGTGTATGTTGGTCGAATATCCATAAAGAAACGACTATTTCCCTGGCTAATTCCTCGACGGACGTTAGGATAATGTGCAAAGTCCTATGTTGCCCCGTCGTTCATATGGTTATTAGACAAGAGATGGAAGCACCTAGAGCGTTCGCGGCGACCTTTTCACAAACTATTCGAGATGTTCCACCTCTAGATCTTTCGATCATACAGAGCCTTCATCGGCACTTGTTACGCAAGGCATAGATTATATACACACAGATAGGAGGTTCCCAAAGAGAGTAAACGTTATCTGAATAGGAGGTACTAATAAGCTCTAGCCAATCAGAATCTTGTAGCATTACGTGTCATAGTGAGTACATGTGGCCCGCGTAACATACAGAGTGATCCAATATACAATCAAGAGCCTGTAACTCTCAGATACCAGAGTGCGGAGTCCGCCACTGTCCAGATAGAAAGGTGGCCATGACATGTCCAAATACGTCACTATGACTCGTAATAGTATATTGTTTAACAAGCACGGAATGATACTCATTTCCCACGAGTATGATGTTTGCAGCATGAGCCGTAGGCGAGTGCTGCAAATCATACGAGTGGGAAATGAACATTCCGTGTGAGTTATACACTATACTTTTTCTACGGCTTCAACATAAAATAGCGAAATTAATTTACAACAGAAACTTGAACTTCAATTGATCAAAGTATGCAAGTAATACATTTTCTGAAGTTGACGCGGTGACCTTTCCCTTTTGCCAATATGTGAAGGATTTGTAAGCTTTTCCATATTTCTCTTTCGATACTTCCGGAATCGAGTTTATACATGCCTAATTCGCGGCTGCAATTATGTCTGGAGGAGGTAGTTCGTCAGTTTCACTGCTCATCATACCTTTAAACTTTGACAAGTTTTGATGAAACTGAATTGACAGATGTCTTAAGTTCTCCTTGCTTTCCATGGGAGACGTGATTTAATGACCAACAATAACACAATGACTTCATTGTGTTATCAGATGAGGAAATGAAATTGAAAACATACAATGTACTTCATTGTTTAATCAAAAACAGTTTTAAAAATGCAGTTTTGTATTATAGCCGTAGAAAAATGATCTTTCATGTCTTTCTATTAGTGTCACCATTGTCTTATGGGAAATAGACTCTCCTACTCAGAAACGTTTACTCTCTTTGGAATGCTCCTCCCATTTCCGTTGGTGTTTGGATTGTCACTTCATTGGTCTAGGACCTTTAAATTGGAAGTTACATAGTTACCATCTCTGATTTTTTTCCCAAACTGGGTTGCCTTTTTATTAAGTTTGAATATAACCATGGTTAGTAGTAGTAGTAGAAACAGGAGAAGGATAGACAAAACGAACAAAATTAGACAGAGATATGGAATCCTATCTCAACCAGGATTCTTATAATAAGAACCCTGATCTCAACTTAAATACCCAGGGAGAACTGTCGGAATAATGATGCCCTTCTTTACCTACATCAAGGTAATTTTAAATATACAACTGCAGGGGTTACGGCAATACCTCCATTTTGAATGATGACGTTTGTTATGACACAGAATTGCGGACTTCACAAAATCTCAAAATTAACCAGGAAATTCAAGGAATAAATGATATTATTCTACATAACAATACTCGAGCATTCACCATATCGAAAGAGAGTTATCAATGAATTATCCATTTTTCATTAAGTGTTTAATTTATGTTGGCAATATTGTCCTAATTCCAAATGAAACATAATTTAGAACTGGCAACACTGCCTATCTCGAGTTAGAGGTTCGAGGTAAATGAAGCGGCAAACCAAATATCAAAAGAAATGGGCGGAGCTTCCTATCTATGTGTATAATCTGTGACCATGGTTTGTTAATTAACATCTGGAGAATTCCTTTTTTTCAGAAAAGTAATGCAGACCACGCTTTTATTTTTTCTTTGCATCAGTTCGATCCTGAAAAATTCAAAAATTTTCAAATTCAACAGTGCTCCCCAATTCAAACTCGATTTGACCTTTACTTGAATAACTTCCCCCAAACACTAGCGCCAATTTTGGTTGTTTCAGAAATATTGATAGACAATATCATTTCTTACAACCCAAATAAAAACCTTACTTTCAATATAATATTTCTGTAACAATTGAAAATAGTATGATAAAAATATTTATACAACGGAGATGATAGTTCGAAGCAACTAGCGGTAAAAATTTGAACTGTGTGAAGTAACGAGGCATACGTCATCAGAGGCGCTAGGAGTACGTTTTCAATATAATGGAAAAATTGGCATTTTTCAATATTGAATTATGAAAAACATAAAAAAAACAATTTCTGAGTTTGTTGCTGAGCTTTCTAGGTGGTAATATTTATGTGCAAATAAAAATATTTCATGCGTTTTCCCCATTGTTTGTTTGGAAAATCGCCAATTCGATATACCAATTCCATTACCATTGGTCATAAAGCGCTCATATATTTCTTATATCAAATATGTCATTCATAGAGATTTGTCTAAAAATGTGAACAGTTGGTAGAGTGAAATATATTTTCCAAAAAAAAAGGCGATGAAGAGAATACACAACACAATAACAACAGAAGTCAAGATGACAGTCGATAATGAATCAGATCGTGACAGGCACCAACATTCGAGATATAGTCACAAAATTCCTCAATAATATAACTTTTTTATATACAATAAACAAATATAAACACTTTGAAACTAAAAATAAATGATCTTCAACAGTTACAAATAACCTAACTTCCCACATCTGATAGTAGAAATTTAGTAGAAGCTCGTCCAGTATTGAAACGACTGTTTGGTAGGTAGAGAGGGGGAAAACACGAGTGGACACGATTTGCTGTGCTACGGCGAATCTTCACCAGTGTCTTGGCATGCAGCGTTTGAAAGGTTAGGTTTGTTTAATTAATAAATATATATTATGACAAACATGCCAAAAGTGAAATTTACCAAATTTTATCCATCAGATGCGAGAAGTTAGGTTATTTCAAACTGATGAAGGAATTTTTCGATAGAACCGGCTATATCTTGAGCAAAGTTGTGCAGAGAATGAGTGATTTAGGGTTTGTAGTTTATGCTGATAAAAAGGGGTATTGCGAGTGCTTGAAAATAAAGCGATCCAAACAAGAAAAAGGGCTCTAACTTGGAAACAGTATGAGACCACTTTGTTTTTCTTCCGGATTCGTATTCAGGAGGCAAAAGCCGGTTAAAAAAGTCAAGCAGCTATTTTCAGGGAGTAGGAGTGCCATTACTCAATATTTACCACCTTGTTTAAGAACAAAATCACTATTTCTTTCTATGTTTTATGCAATTAGTTGATAAAAAAAAAAAAAAAACACTTGTACATTATATAAACGAATGTATTCATCCATCATAAATACATATAACTTTCTACAAGAAGTAGGTTCTTGGTTTGCGAACAGAGAAACGGTTCATAGATTTGTGTTGGATACGTTTCGGTAACGGGAACCGAATCCTGGCATCGTGGAACTGTTTCACCTGTGGCCTCCTTGTGTCTGATGCCTTCACTTCCTCTACTTTGATAATCTATAACAAAGTTAACGAATGAAGCAGTTATCACAAATGCTATTTTATACAGTGTGACCCATTTAAAATGAAACCACCCCTGTAGAATACGCATTTTTCAATCAATCTCAAAAAAAAAATATAAGGCATCGAAAACGTATCTTGACACAAATTTTCATAACTTGAGTTTTATTTCCAAGGCACACTATGGTTTTTTTCTTTGTCAAAAAACGGCAAAAGTTTATTAGGCAATTTTTGTTTTCAAGTTTGACTACACCACTGGATTCGTAGTCGTTTTAAATAAAAACCATCAAAATTTTATAAAAAAATATTGGTTAACAACGAAGTTACAACAACTTCAATTTTGGAAACAAAGAATTTGATTATAATTTTTATTTAGATTATAGACATATTTAAAATCTGGCAACACCGTCGATACAAAGTAGAACACCAGTGAACTTGTACAGTGAAAATCCGAAGTCAATAGCTCATTCCGTTCTACAGTAGTAAGAATGGTAATGTGAGCAATTTGTGGTGGAAGCGATTTTGTAATAAAAATCTGACTAGGCCACTGGATTTGTAAATTATATTCCCTTAAAATCATTTATTTAAGTGTAGGTTATAAGTGTATTTGAAAAGAACAGAAAATTAGGAAATTCATTTTCAAGTTATACAGTAGTACATTCTTCCATAGCCGATAAAAATGAAATGAGCAGAAACAAGTTTTAAAGTATTTATTCAACAATAAAACGTCATTAAGCAAAAACTAATACTAAAATAAACATTACTATAAAATTAAATATTTGAATTTTTGTGGCTTCTACCGAACCTCCATTTAGTTCGACGCATTTATCGTATCTCTTCCGAATATTTTTTACACTATTTCTTATTTGTTGAGGTATAATTTCAGCACAAATCCAGTGGCATAGTTAGATTTTTATTACAATATCGCTTCAACCTCAAATTACTCACATTACTATAATTTCAGGAGTTATAACTGTAGAACGGAATGAGCTATTGACTTCAGATTTTCACTGTACAAGTTCACTGGTGATCTACTTTGTATCGGCAGTGTTGCCAGATTTTTATTATGTCTATAATCTAAATAAAAATTATAATCAAATACTTTGTTTCCAAAATTAAAGTTGTTGTAACTTCGTTGTTAACCAATATTTTTTTATGAAATTTTGATGGTTTTTATTTACAGCGACTACAAATCCAGTGCTGTAGTCAAATTTGAAAACAAAAATTGCCTAATAAACTTTTGGCCGTTTTTGACAAAGAAAAAAAACCATAGAGTGCCTTGGAAATGAAACTTAAGTTATGAAAATTTGTGTCAAAATACAGTTTTTGATGCTTGAAATTATAAAATAATTTTTTCAGATTGATTGAAAAATGCGAATTCTACAGGGGTGGTTCCATTTTAAATGGGCCACACTGTACAAGAACTCAACTGTGACAACCAAAAGAACAACCTTTATATGACCACAAAATTCTATTGTTACATAAATATCTCGGAATTCATACACTAATCTCTCATTTTCAAAACAAGGGAAGAAAAAAAGGGTTAAACCGGAATTGGCCATTAATTAACCAATTCCAATGCAATTTACCCATTTTTATTTAGCACCGATTCGACCTACTTGTATATAATAACACAAATAGGAGATACCATAGTGCAAAAACTAATCAAACACTTCCAAACATGAACAATTATATTAAATTCAATAAAAAAAAATACTTTTTATATGGATTTTTCCAAAGTTTTTGATTAACCTCTCTGTTAGGCAACAAATTGAAAGCACTAAGAGTCTATGGAATCTAACGGCAATGATTCACCTAACATTTGAAGGAGAGATACGTATAGCAATATGCCACAAATAAAAAAAAAAATCACAACACAACTCTCCAAAATCTCCACAACCCTCCCAACCACCTTCGTTTATGTGAAATTTCTGACGTGTAGACTGTGGGATAATGTTTTTACTTAGAGTGTTGCCAGATTTATCAAAGAAAATCTGAATTAGATAAACAATCCCAGCCACACATTCTAGTTGAATGTGCAGCTATAGTATCCATCCTTTGAACTCACCATGGATTTTCTCAAAAGATAACAACCTCCCCTTGCAAATGAGTGAGTTGCAAATACGTATTATTATTCGTTCTAGACATTAATTCAAGAAAAGTGAATATTTGCTACTAAACAAAGATTTGAGCATAATTTGAAGTTCTGTGATTAAATAAATATTTAAACAGTCCAAACAACTGAAAATCCATAGAATTTTGATCATATATTTTGTCAAAATGCTCAAATCTAAGCTATGAATGGTAAATATCTAGTTACATCACACATGCACTCTGAATATGGGGAAAATACTTTTCTTACGGGTTTTTGCCTCCTGAACACGAATCCAGAAGAAAAATGCGGCAGTCTCCTACCGTTCCCGAGTTACAGCACTTTTTTAAAATTAAACTAACCTCATTTTCATGCACCTTTTTCTTGCACAAAAATCACTCAAATGCCTCCTTCGTTTAACCAGCATAAACAATACACCCTAAATCACTTATTTTCGGCACAACTTTGCACAAAATATCGTCGTTTTTATCGAAAAAATCCTCCTTCTTACAAAGTTGCAAATGAACAATTTTCGTTCCTTTGACACAAGACATTTAGTAACTTTGCCTCATTTTTCATGTTAGTAATATTTTATATGAATCATTGCCAACTTTTTGAATTCAAATGCGAGCAATAGTTTCCCCTTCATTTATGTGTGCAATTGTTGTGGGCGGTGATTCACTTATTGTTACTAAATGTCTTGTGCCAAAGGAACAGAAATTGTTCATTTGCAACTTTGTAAGGATTTTTTCGATAAAAGTTGTGCCGAAAATAAGTGTTTTAGGGTGTATTGTTCATGCAGGTTAAAAAAAGCAGGCATTTTGAGTGATTTTTGTGCGAGAAAACGGTGCTTGAAAATGAGGTTAGTTTCATTTTAAAAAAGTGCTGTAACTCGGGAACGGTATGAGACCGCTGCATTTTTCTTCCGGATTCGTGTTCAGGAGGCAAAAACACGTAAGAAAAGTATTTTCCCCATATTCAGAGTGCATGTGTGATGTAACTAGATATTTACCCTATGAATATTCAAATATAAACACTAAGTATCACATCACGTTTAAGGTGCATTTAGTCAACATCACTTTTAAATTGTGCTTAAATATATGTTAAAGTCGAAAGTTGAACCTGTTATATCAAATGGCACTATTTATACAACAATATTAAGTTTATGCTAAAAACATGTGACCCTGAAAATCCCAACTTTAAGAATCTTACAATTATGCTAAAAATACAGAATACGAATACATGTTCCAATTGGAGTAAATGATCGTACATCTCTTTGGACATTCTCATAAATTTGAAATGTTGATCGGAAACACTAAAACTTGTATAAAATAGGTTTTATACATAATTATTTTTACGCTTATGTTTATGACAATGCTTGTGCTAAAGTTACGTTTATGTTGACTAAATGCACCTTTATTATCAGTTGAAATTTCACCTTGTTTTCAGAGAGAATTAGGAAACTTATTTAACCTTCGACAGCAGGAGAGAAAACCCAAATATGTACTGTAGTGTGATACCTTCCCCAAAAAAATTCAAGGGCCTATTCCTGAGTATAACATTCCCAATTTTTAGCTTCGTTGTCGAGTTCAAATAATAAATTGAACACATATTTGGTGTTAAATTCCAATTTACCTGGATGGCGTGAGCCCTGGCTCTGTGACGTGCACCCATATCTCTGTAGCAACCGGTCACAGCTCCAGACACCGTGAGGTCGCGGTATTCCCTGTACATGTTGTGTGTCCCGGATCGGGAGTCATACCTCAGCCAAATACCGAAGTTCTTAATCTTAATGGGTGATTTTTCTGGAATTGGTTTAACAGACACGATTTCACCGGTGGCTTTCTTGAACTTCTTCAATTGACGAAGGAAATACCAGAACCGGGATTTGGCCACGATTGGGTCAGGGGCGAATATCCTCATTTTGTATAAAGGAGTGGTTTTCTCCTTTTCCGTGGGAAGTTTGCGCCCAATGACTTCATATTCTTTCAACTAAAATGAGAAAAAAATAGTCAGCTTGTAAATATGTCGATGCACATGTGGAACACAATACAAAACGATTAATGTAATTTTAGCAATAATCTATGTTATGAACGAAAAAAGTAACTATATTCAAAACAAGTACACATTAAAAGATTTAAATATCACTCTAATTTAATAGTAAAAGCGAAAAAAATTATAGCTAACCTCCCCCTTGGCTTTCATGGCTGCGGTTTTTGACGAAAAAGAATGAAAGGAAACGGAAACACCACATGTATGTGTCACTTGTCAAACCAATCTCGTATTTTCTTCTTCTTTAATTCTTCTTTATTTACAGATAATTTCGGAGTCGGCGACATCTATGTTCGAAAAGCTGAACCCTTCGATCAGTGAACAACAAAAATTGTTTGAAGATTTTATAATAGGGAACAAGCATGTGCTTTTTCTAGTATATTTTGATTCACACATGAAAATTACCACTTAGAAAACTCAGCAACAAACATGAAAATTGGAAATATGTTTGAAGTTTTACATAATTTGAAGATGAAAACGCCAATTTTTTCATCACATTCAAAGATATACTCCTAGTGCCTCTGATGGACCTATGCATCTTTACACACAGTTCAAACTTTTATCACTAGTTGCATCGAACCTCAACTATAATTTCATCTGTTTTCGTGTATATGTTGTACTAATATTTTTATTATCATAGTATTTTAATTTGTTACTGAAACATCACATCACAAATCAGGTGAATTTATGTTTGGGAAATGGAAATAGCTCTACCAATATTCGGGAAATAACCACAATTGGCGCTAGTGCTCGGGTTAAGTTATTCAAATTAAGGTTAAATCGAGTTTGATGTAAAAACAGCTTGAACTAACACTGCCTAAGGAATGATATCAATCTTTCGGCATTTTTCGAGAGCTATAATTACCTCAAATATTTTCAATTTGAAAAACAAGTGTCCTATCTCGAAGTGGGCTCCAACACACACTTAACTGTCGATTCAATTTTCACTTAATCACGACAAACTATAGATGTCTATGGCACTAGAAATCCATTGAAACCAAAGGCAAATAATTCAGTAAACATGAACACTAAAAAACGACGTTAAAATGTTACTAACAGAAAGAAAAACCGCTGTAAAAAAGTAGAAAAATACATGATGGGCACTTATGGCAGACGAACCATCAAGAGGTGTTTTCTGGCGTGAAAACGTATTCAATCTTGCATTTGAATACGAGTCTATGTGACGTCATTATTATTACGAACCGCAAGAGTGCATAATTTCGAATACGATTCAATAATCAAACCTAAACTAAGAAATTTTCGGTTAGAAAGTCTGTAGACAATAAAACTCTCACGAGTATTAGTGGAAAGTGGAATGCCACATTATCAAGATTTATTTGGGGTATAATTATAAATTATGACGATCACAAAACAACGAATTATGTTTTGAAACTGAATTCGACTTGGTTTCAAAACTCCATGAATACGTTTTGAATCGTTTTATATATGACGTCATCGTTTCAACGCCAAAATGGATGTATTTGAATCACAGGACGAATACGTTTTGAATACATGGGCGCCAAAAAACAGCTCAGGTTCCCTGGTGACGTCAAATGACGATGCAAATTCGCGCGTAGCTGAAATTTGGCCAATGTGCGAATAGGAAATAAGCCATCCGTTTCATTGTGTATAATCGTTGCTTCCGTCCTTCCCGAGATCCCAGGTCGAATCAGTCATCTATCCGTTGACAGTGGATTAATATAAGTAATTATTCTGGCAATTTATACTTTGAGCATATTTTATATTTACTTCAAAATGAGTTTGGATAAGATGAATATTTGTTTATAATTTGATACATTATATTTTCTTTCATTTGAAGCTTTTTGATCAGAAAGAAGAAAAAAGACCATGAAATTGCTGAAAGAAATGTTGGATCATTCTCGTAATTACCATCTACTTCAAAAAGTGAAGTTTTTTGTTCAATACATTTGTTTTCAGTGATAAATGCTTTGTTATTAGTTTGTTCCTTATACTCAGTTCATACTAGGGAAACATGTAAGCGGATAAGCTGATATTCACAGAAATTCCTCCGACTCCCATAATAGGAAAATATATGAAGCGTATAGCGTATTGGCGATACAAATATTCTCACATGCCCCTCTAGCAGTGAGGTTAAGAGCTGTTTACGAACGATACGACGTTTCACAGATTCGGCTACGGTTTTCTGATTGTCTAGTGTGTTCGTAGAACTATAATCTTTGTTTATATTTTGTGTTTGTTGACACATAACAACTAACTGAACTAACGGCATAGACCCATAGACGTATGTGTTCCACAGACCGGGGTATGTGGTCTGTGGTCTGTGGTCTGTGATGTGATATGTTCTGTGGTTCCTGAAGGGGTTATGTTTTTCTGGTGTTTGTCTCGTAAAATTCCTGTGAAATTAAAGTTTCTTTCAAGACTTCTGTTGTGGCAAACGATGCGACAAGATGAATACTGAAGGAACTACGGACCCTTCATTGAATAATGAATCCAATTCTCAAGAAATAAAGAATACAGAAACCAAATCAGAAGAGTCTTTCAAGAAACCAATTTTGGTCGGTAAAGTCGGGCGATTGGCCAAGAAGTTATTGCCAGTCAAAGAAATCAAAGAATCTAAGGAAAATTCGAATGAAATAGAAAAAAAAGAAGTGACCCAAGATGTTCCCGTGGAAAAACAGTCGAAGGGTAATTTTTTTAATTCACTGAACACAACTCAGCTGCGTAATATATTTGATTTAAAATTGCAGCTCCTCCAAATACCACGCAGCAACCCACAGAAAACTCCATTCTACTACCCTATAAAGAACCCTCTTGGTCTGGTTTACCAGAAAGCAATGGTAGAGAATATGTATTTGATGTCCTAAAAAATGGTTCAATCGTCGATACAATACCTTTAATGTCAAAGCCATACTGGGTGTTTGGAAGGCTTGCCTGCTGTAATATTTGCATGCAGCATCCAACTATATCAAGGTTGGTCATTAATTTATGAAATGTAACTCTTTTGTTAATTTAGTTTTGTTTTGATACACCATCATAAAATTGGAAAAAAAGCAGTTTAGGGAGAAGCAGATTTGAAAAAAAAAAATTATAAATGAACAAACCTTTCTATCCCAAAAAAAACAAACACGACGGTAAATATCTAGTAATTAAACTCGCACAATTTAGGACATGCCGTTTGGTGAAACTATCGTATTTTTGCCTCCTCAACACGAATCCGAATTTAAAAACGTGGCACTCTCGAATACTTTCTGAGATACGAACGTCCGACAGTACAAAAGGCCTCATTTTTCTGCACTAGAGTAGAGTTTATTTAACAATGTTAGATACATACAAGTACATTTACGGCAGGTCAGAACAGAACAATAGGTGTCAATATTTGACTTGTTAAAATATTAATGATGATTTTAATAAAAAACAAGAACAAAATTTGGAAATATCAAATACCAATAATAATAATAATAAAATTGTTGCCTGTGGTTACAAGATGGTAATACACAAAAAAAAGACAGTATAAGAAAGTATAGAAAAAATTGATCTATGCTATACAATGTAAGTCTTGGCTCTAAAAGAGAGTTAGTTTTATGGAGGTATTCCGATACACTGTAGAAACAAACCAGAAGAAATATTTTGATTATTTTAAATTTTGCTAATAACTTGACTGATCTATCCAGAAAATTGTATAAATTAAGATTCAAAGAATTCTGCTGGCTATAACAACTAATCTGTGTCGTTGAGGATTCAACAAGTCTGCAGATTTGGTATTGTAGTTGTGTATATCAGTGTTTAGAAAATTTGCTCTTATTGTTATGTATTTCCAGCAAAACCATGATTATAAATAGGGTAGGTAGTGGCATAATATTTAGTTTAATGAAAGATTGTTGATTATGGCCACTAAAGCCAAGATTTGCCAAAATTCTTATAGCCTTTTTCTGTGATCTGAAAACCCTTATCGCATTACTGCAGTTGCCCGAATAGTCTACTCGACAAGTTGAAAATGGTCTAAAATAGAGATACTGCTCTTAAAATTATGTGTGATAGCTCATTGGATCCGGAATAACGCCTAGAAAAATGTGCCAAAAGCGTGTATTAGCACTTAAAAAATTGCAAAAGTTATAAACAATTGAAGATGAAAATAAAATGGCATTTCGTTTTTTACCAATATATCATAAACTATCAATATTTAAGAAATTTCAAAAGCGAGTACGGCGTCAAAAGCGAGTACGACACATTAATTAATTTTTTTAAGGTATTAAATGTTTTTTTTTTTATTTGAAAAAATTGTGGTGTATTCGGAACACTATAAATAATTTATTCCCGTTGGTAATTTTACCCAAAGTTGATTTTTCAACAAGTTAAACGATTGTTAACTAACAAAATTTTCTCGAACTTCTGTCTTAATTGTAAATGAAAAAAAATGTTTAAATAATTGTCGTAAAAATTTTCGCTCCGTAGAGCCTTTCTTATATACATACTCAACAAGATCATGCAATAAAAGTTGAAAAAATATTCATACTTTGTTTATAATAATTTTTGTACTTGAACAAAAACAAAAAAATCCAAGTAATGTTGTTAACAAAATTTTGTTTTTCTTAATAATCATATTATTGTTTTTTTATTAAGACAAGATATGAATTGATTTGCAAAAAATATTTTTTTTATGAACAATTCCATTGTTTATTGACTTACCAATTTGTTATAAACAAATTTTTAACTTTGTTAGATTTTTTTTCTGAAACTTCTAAAATTTACAAAAAACAACCATATAAAACAAAATATAGAAAAAAAAAAATTTAATACCTTAAGTAAATTAATTAATGTGTCGTACTCGCTTTTGACGCCGCGCGCGCAACCTAAAAATGTCGCTCGGAGACCCATTTTCAGCGTTAAATTAAAATTATAAATAATGGAGATGGAGTTCCGGGAGCTGGGAATTTTTCATTGTAAATTTCCTCTTCTTTCAGATTTTTTTTTGAAATTTCTTAAATATCAATAGTTTATGAAATATTGGCAAAAAACGAAATGCCATTTTTTTTTCATCTTCAATTGTTTATAACTTTTGCAATTTTTTAAGTGCTGATACACGCTTTTGGCACATTTTTCTAGGCGTTATTCCGGATCCAGTGAGCTATCACACATAATTTTAAGAGCAGTATCTCTATTTTAGACCATTTTCAAGTTGTCGAGTAGACTAAAAGAAGAACGTCAGATTAATATAGAATGAAATAGAGAAAAGTATGTGATTTTCAGTACATTCATATTAGTAACAGGTTTGAGTTGCCTTAAACTGAATAGAAAACTAGATAACTTGCTTAGCACATATTCTACATGGTTGGACCAATTTAAGCGATCGCCAATTTTGATACCCAGTAGTGAGATATTCTGACCTTTTTGATTAAGAGGATTTGAGGAGATGATCAAGTTCGAGTTTTGTTCTCATTTAGTTTGAGTTTATTTCGCTTAAACCAGCTTTTGGCCATGTTCTTATCGTGTTGACAAAACCCCAAAATTTTCCACATGAGCGAATGGGATTTATAAAAAAACTCTTATAACGAAGAGATGCTCTGAAAATATATAGATAGATTGCACACCAATTTTCATTGGATTGACAAGTCAATAACAATACTTTATATTATACAGTAAGTGGTTTTAAATGTTTGGAGAGAATTATAGTAAAATATATATACACACATAAAAAGATAAAAGTACAAAAACATACATATTTAGAGAATCGGCAGGACGCTGACAACACAATGTAAATTCTTGTATATTGTAAAATGTGACTTCAGCTTATTCTTGAATTTGGACAACTTTGGTTGATTCTTTAGCTTCTTGGGTAGCATGTTGAAAAAAAATGTGTCCGCATATCTTGTGGATATAATTTTTCAATACAAAATAATAGTTCATTGCAGATAAATAACAAAAAATACACCTACCCTTTCTTGCATGCCACAGGTTTCTTTTTACTTTTTTTTATGTGACCACTACATCACCAACGAAAACCACCAATAAAGAGAGGGGTCATACATAATAGCCATCACAGTAATCTACTGGACATTTGATTTCCTTATTTTGGGTTAATGCTGCACTTGAGATATAATTTCATTATTATTTTTCATGTATATATCATCCAAGTTACTATAATTAATTTTTTGAAGAAAAAAGACCAAAACAAACAAATCCAATGTAAAAACGCACCTGATCAAACGGGAAACTAAATAACAATTGAAATTCGAAAATTCAAAACAATATAGCTATAGTATAGGACGGAGCAATTGGCAAATAAACTAAATCTACGCCAACCAATTGAAATCACATGATTGGGTGTTTCTTCTTCCACAGATACGTGACCCCCAAGATTTTTTTTTATTTTCAAACCACCAAAAATACACTTATTCTCCCCAAACTGCATTTTTTCCTAAAATTGTTCAATTTTGCCTTTTTGACAATCATTTGTCTGATCAAAATGAAGAGTATAATAAATATATTGAAAAAAATTGTATATACATTTGGAAATATAAAATATTTTCCAGATATCATGCAATTCTTCAGTATAGAAAGGACGAATCAGAAACAGAAGGTTCAGGATTCTACATATATGATTTAGGAAGCACCCATGGCACTTTTCTCAATAAGAACAGACTTAAACCTAAGGTTTACGTAAGAATGCAGGTGAGTAATCATTCGTTCGTAGCTTTAACAGATTGAGAACTGTAAGCTCCTGTTTCGATTTGTTGCAGGGTATCTATAACTTTATCGAAAGCTTCTTGGTAATTTTCAGTTACATTCTGTTGTTTCTGTTGCTGCACAGTCATCTTATTTTGCAAATCATCGATTTTTTTTCGTATTTCCTCCATGTGTTTAGTCATATCTTCTTTGGTTCCAATATTTCCGGATTCCAATTGAGTTCCCGGATCTAATTTGTTGTTGATCTCCAACACATTTCGCTGGTAGGAAAATTTGAGATTCTCGATGTTTTTCTTTATTCTGAGAAGATATTCCGAGCTGGAGTTCAGTCTTTGTTTCAGGTCTTTGAATTGCTCTTCCAGCTGTTGATTCTTGAGTTTAGCGACCTTTTTCATGGCTTCGGTTTTTTCGAAGATATCTTGGATTTCCTCCAGAGACCTTCGGCTCTCATCTTGATTTGTTGACGACGATGAAGTGTGGGGGTTCTCTGACATTTCGGAAGATTGTAATGCCTCGTTGAGTTTCTCCTTGACTTGTTTTTCTTTGAACGAATCCATTGTAATGCAAATTTGGAGGTGATTAGCACAAAATATGATGCAATATAGTTTTTTAGTTTGTTTGCGAAAGGACTGACATAAGTCAAGTTTGATCAATAAACCGTTGGATACGATACTGTGTTTTTGAAAACAATATATTTATACTACAGGATGTATTTTTTTAATGCCCAAATTTTAGAAAATACCTAGTAACAGGGAAACACAATGAATTTGTAGAATGTCGTTGATAATTATGTTCTCTGAAGGCGCCGGCAACTATTTTTAAAATTGATTCCACTATTCAGTTCAGTAATTGTCTTATCTTCTTTTTCTTCACAATAGAAACTATTCAATATAAATTCGCACATCTTACATATACAGCGTGTCCCAAATTGAAACTTTCAGAACTCCTGTCTACAGTGTGTACCAAAACTATGTATTTTACCCACATCACTTCATTGTAACTGATTATGTTTATGTCAGACTAGACAGTGATAGATTCTTTTTTTTAGGAATTTTTCCATTTCTTGTTTTTTTTGTGATTATTGTGTAGTTGATTATGTTTATATCAAGAGAAAAAAAAGGCCTTATTCATTAATATACCGGGTGACACAGGATATCGGGCCACCCCTGTAACTTCTGTATTCGTTAACAGATTTTTCTGAAATTTGGTACAGGTATATAAGCAACCATTTCGGATTTGATCACATTACAATCCAATATGGCGGACTTCCAGTTTTTCTGGAAATGCCAGTAACCAGTTTTTTCAAATGGAACACCCTGTATATTTTTACATATTCAAGTTCAACAGGTCAAAACAAGTCCAAACCTTATGTCAAATGTCATTTTTTTAAAACAATTTAAATTAAAATTGTTTTTTAATTTTACCTCGTGGATAAATGAGATTTGGTCAAAGTTATTCACAATGAGTCGCAAATAACAGAAAAACTTAATTTTTTCTGAAAAATTATTTTTTGTGTCACTTACTGGTTAATCAATTCAGTCACATCACATTTTGATCAAAAATTAGTTTTTTTCAAATGGAACCCTATGGGCCACCTACCTGTCTCTCTAGAACATACATTAAGGAAAAAAATTACATCATTTTTTTATTTCGGTGCAGTAACAAATTGTATAAATTCAAAAATCTACAATTAGTTCATGAGTTTCCTTGCAGTTCGAATAATTTTTCAACTTAGTAAGCTGTGGAAAACAACATGTCTGAATCTTGTCAACTAATTCTGTAAGTTATACTTATAAGCACGATAATGGTGTTTTTTTTAAAATTCTTCTAGCATTTTCTTGATTTACATTGCATTGGTATTCCAATTCCCGCGTCGAAGCAGTTGGATCAAAATCAACATAAGCAAAACGTTCATTTCTGCCTCTTCACTTACGATCATCTTCTCCATTGTTGGGTTCTTTTCTGTGTGGGTATCGTTCAGCGTATAACTGACAAGCGACGACACTGTTTTAAAGACATTCTCCGTAAATTAATAACATATCAACCTGTTCACTTCTTGTGAACCTATAATTTTGATTTTACATTTCTACTAAACTAATTCTCGGAAGTTAACTAATTTTCGAGAGTTGAGATGAAATATGACAGCAAAACACAATCAGTTGACAAGATTCAGAAATGTTGTTTTCCACAGCTTACTAAGTTGAAAAATTATTCGAACTGCAAGGAAACTCATGAACTAGTTGTAGATTTTTGAATGTATACAAATTGTTACTGCACCGAAATACAAAAATGATATGTAATTTTTTTCCTTAATGAATGTTCTAGAGAGACAAATAGGTGGCCCATAGGGGTTTCATTTAAAAAAAAAATTTTGATCAAAATGTGATGTGACTGAATTGATTCATCAATAAATGAAAAAAAAAATTTTCAGAAAAAAATAAGTTTTTCTGTTATTTGCGACTCATTGTGAATAGCTTCGACCAAGTCTCATTTATCCACGAGGTAAAATAAAAAAACAATTTTAATTTTAAATATTAAAAAAAAAATGACATTTGACATAAGGTTTGAACTTGTTTTGACCTGTTGAACTTGAATACGTAAAAATATACAGGGTGTTCCATTTGAAAAAACAAAGTTACTGGCATTTCCAGAAAAACCGGAAATCCGCCATAATGGATTGTAATGTGATCAAATCCGAAATGGTTGCTTATATAACTGTACCAAATTTCAGAAAAATCCATTCACGAATGCAGAAGTTACAGGGGTGGCCCGATATCCTGTGTCACCCGGTATAAATCCACAGGACATCTGTATTTTACCCTTTTTATTAATGTATCATTGTGGTTGATTATGTTTATGTCAGACTAGACAGTCATAGAAAAAAAAATGAACTTTTCATTAATATATAAATCCACGGGGATGAGTATTGGGGGAACTGTATTTTACCCTTTTTATTAATGTATCATTGTAGTTGATTATGTTTGTCAGTGACATATTTTTTTTTTAATTTTTCTTTAATGTATTCCAAAAAGGGGAGTATTGTGACAAGAGGGGCTTGTGGCTCAGTGTCACGAGCGTCGGTCTTGTGTCAACTGTTTCCACCTGGCGCGGGTTCGATTCCCGCAGCTGGTGAAAATTTTTTTCAAGGTCCCAAGGGTGGTTTCGGATCCCACTATAAAAGGTAAGGTCCCCGTGATCTTAACTCGTACAAGTTTTCATTAACTTCTGAGGGTTGGTCAAACAACTAAGAAAGTGGTTAAAAACAATTTTACAAAAATTTTTTTTTTACCTGTACTTTACCCTCTTCGCCAATGTATCATTCCAAAGAGGGGAGAATATTGTGATACCTGTACTTCACCTTTTTTATCATTTCATTCCTTGTTTTTTTTTGTTATCACTGGATAGTTGATTATGTTTATATTAGACTAGACAGTGATAGAAAAAAAAAAGGATTTTTTTAATTCTATCGTTATATCTCGTGCTCATTGATATGATGCCTGCAGCTGTGATTATGCTAAAACGCTACAGTTGTTTGGGGCATTTTAACGTGCACCTTCCTTGGCAATTGGTCACCCATCCAAGTACTAAAACGCGCCCGGTATTGCTTGGCCTCAGATATCGATAAGACTCTCGTCAACCTGACCAGCCACCTGTGCCCACGAGTGTGTTGTTCTATAATAATTTCATAAATTTCTGTTCATTCAGTGATACATTTTCTGTTCATGTAAGCCAACCATGATTTTTTGTTCTCCCTGGGGCCATCTATTCATGTACACTGGTATACTACGAATTCCATTAGCTGAACAAATATGGAAAGCAAACAACCTATGAGTTGTCTCCTAGTTGGCAGTCAACGTGTCAGTGATCGAAGTTTAGTTTTTGTCCATTCATATTTTCCTAATTATTTTACCTATAGTATGTTTTCGAGGATATGATTGTTTAGGCTCATAGTCAACAAATTGGAATTTTCCACTTTTTATTTTGTCTAAACGAACAAAATCTTTGAAATGGAATGTTGAGTACTGTTAAAGGACATTTTTATTTCGTTTGTTTTGTTTTTGGAATATTATTTCACCGATTTGACAAGAAACAAACCTACTATTTCAATAGCACCAAGGATTTTTACTATACAGGGTGTAACTGAATAAGTGTAAAACATTTAAGGAGGTGATTCCTCATCGAAAAAAAGATAGGATCTTTCATATAAAGAAACTTCATTGGAGCATCCCTTGTTAAGATACAGCCCCTTAAAGGGGGTACATAAAATTTGTATAACAATTTTTTTCACAAGCACTGAAAAAGTTACAATATTGAAATTAACCTGACGTTTTGTACTACCAAAAAGACACTTAGCCAGTAATTTATTTGGTTTACCCCATGGTTGTAAGGGGTGAAAAACGCAACCCCTAAAATTTATTTCCAATGTAACTTTTTGTCTTATTATTTGTTTATTTTTGATAGCCTGTTTCATTCTAAACAAAAAATGTCTCTTGGGTTTTTTGCCCAAAATAAACCAGTAAGCAGCAAAACATTATTTTACGAACAACTACAGAGATACATCGTCATAAATGCTAAAATACGAAACTAATCTATCTAGTAGGTCGCTATTAGCGATAGTGACAATTAAATTGGTATGACGCTGTCAGTTTGGGAATTTTCGAAATTGAATTAATACTAATTGTGTGTTGTTGTTCTGTTCTTAATTTGTTACTTTAATAATTCACTTGTTAATAAAATGGCATACACAAATGAGGAAATGGCTGATATGCATTACGTTTACGGTCTGTCGCAGGGGAATGGGTTAGAAGCTTCTAGAAGATATGCTGAAATGTATCCTCAACGGCAGCATCCTTCACATAGAATATTTGCTCGACTTCATCACGATTCACGAGAATATGGTTCATTCGACAAAAGAACGCAGGATTGTGGTCAGCCATCGAAATACTGAACACCACAGCTTGAGGAAGCAGTACTTAATTTGATTGAAGAACAACCTACTACCAGTACTAGAAAGATTGCTTTCCAGCTAAATGTTGATCATATGACGGTATTTCGAATTTTAAAGGAACAACTCTTATACCCTTACCATCTGCAACGAGTACAGGCACTGTTACCGTGAGACTTTCCGAACCGTCTTGAATTTTGCAATTGGATGCTGGAAATGATTAGAAGAAATTGTGACTTTCTGAAGACGATAGAATTCACAGACGAATGTAGTTTTTCTCGGGACAAGATTATTAATTTTCATAATTACCACATATGGGCTGATGAAAACCCTCACGCTATTGTCGAAACTAGCCATCAAGAACAGTTTTCTCTTAACGTGTGGCTCGGAGTTATTGGGGATGATTTAATTGGGCCTCATTTCTACCTCCTCGATTAAATGGTGAGGCATACGTTCAATTTTAAGAGAAGTGCATCCAGTACTGCTGGAGGAAGTTCCTTTGGGCGTCAGAAGGGATATGTTTTTATGCATGATGGGGCTCCGCCCATTTTAGTCAAGTAGCACGTCAGCATTTAACTGAAACATATGCAAATCAGTGGATAGGTCGAGGAGGACCACATAAATGGCCCGCTGGATCCCCGGATCTCAATCCTCTCGATTTCTCTATTTGGGGCCATTCACAGCATTTGGTATATCGACTCTGTTCGCGATGTAGAGGACTTAAGAAACCGCATCATCGATGCGTGCAGGGTAATCAGAGAGACTCCAGGAATATTTGAGCGAATACGGGCTCAATGCGCCGACGTCTAGACGCATGCGTAATGTTTGAAGGTAGACATATTGAACATTCACTATGATTTCTACATGTTGTGTGTTTTGTTATTAATAACTTAGTTTTGTTTATTACCCTTTAATCGTTTAATGCAGGTACTAACTACAAAATAACAATAAATCCAGTTCGCATTTATGACGATGTATCTCTGTAGTTGTTCGTAAAATAATGTTTTGCTGCTTACTGGTTTATTTTGGGCAAAAAACCCAAGAGACATTTTTTGTTTAGAATGAAACAGGCTATCGGAAATGGTAAACAAATAATAAGACAAAAAGTTACATTGGAAATAAATTTTAGGGTTGCGTTTTCACCTTACAACCATGGGTAAACCAAATAAATTACTGGCTAAGTGTCTTTTGGTAGTACAAAACGTCAGGTTAATTTCAATATTGTAACTTTTTCAGTGCTTGTGAAAAAAATTGTTATACAAATTTTATGTACCCCCTTTAAGGGGCTGTATCTTAACAAGGGATGCTCCAATGAAGTTTCTTTATATGAAAGATCCTATCTTTTTTTCGATGAGGAATCACCTCCTTAAATGTTTTACACTTATTCAGTTACACCCTGTATATGCTCTCCAATTCAAAATAGGTTGGACACATGCTGAAACTCGGCTGCAGTACCAGAGCGTACATACTGAATGGCCCCGAATATGATGTAGAGGAAGAATCAGAGCTGTCTGTAACAGAACTGAAACAGAAAAAAGAAGAAGAACGAAGAAAGCGCGAGCAAGAAGCTTTGAGAATTGAAACGGAGAAGGAAGAGAGAAGAAAAAAAGAAGAAGAAAGGGGAGTGGATTGGGGACTAGGTAATAATATAGAAATCATTTGGTGCGTTTTCAGAGTGAATAACGATATGTTTTTTTTTAGGGGAAGATGCTGATGAAGAAACCGATTTATCTGAAAACCCATTTGCCCAAACTAACAACGAAGAACTATATTTAGATGACCCGAAAAAGGCTCTGAGGGGCTTTTTCGAGAGAGAAGGTGTCGATCTTGAATATGACTGCACAGAACAAGGTATATTTTCAAATAACATTTCGGACTATTCTTAGGATCGTGTTACAGGTATGGGACAATTTTTGTGTAAAGTGGAACTGCCCCTAGACGATGAGATGGGACGTCCCATCGTCGCGGAAGTGTTACACAAGGGAAAGAAAAAAGAAGCTGTGATACAATGTGCTCTAGAGGCTTGTAAGATTTTGGATAGATATGGTGTACTTAGACAAGCTACACATGGTGAGTTGCATGTGTAATATTAATTTTATTCTCATACCAACAATTTTTTTATGTGAAGAATCACGGAAAAGAAAAGCGAAGAACTGGGAAGAAAACGACTACTATGACAGTGATGAAGATACTTTCCTCGATAGGACTGGAACAATAGAGAAGAAACGCGAGAAGAGAATGTATTCTAAGGCCCCACAAACTGTAGAAACATACGAGAGCTTGGTGAGAATTATTTAGAATTGTTTGTGATTTTCATACTGACTTTTTTTTTCATGTAGCTGGACAAGGAAAGAGCCATTACTAATTCCATATCGGATATTGAGAAACAGCTGGCAAGTCTTCAGGATTCTAAGAATGTTGCCAATAATCAAAATACAGAAGAAGACCCCTTGGACACTTTCATGAAAGAACTCAAACAATCTAAGATCGACAAACAATCAGTAAGCAAACTGAAAGTAGAACTGGCCAAATTGAGGATTGAACATGCCAATGTATTGAGACTCTTGAACTTGGCCAAACCTACTAGTTTACCACAGTTGGTCTCTCAGAATACAGAGATGCCGGGAACCAGCAAAGAAGTGAATAAAAATACATTCCCAATGATAGGGAAGCGGAAGAAAATCAAAGTAAACTTACCACCGAAATCAACAATCCTTCCCTCTAGTTCTCAGCATGACGAGGAAGAAGATGATGACGACATAGTTACAGAAGAAGAGGAACTGGTTCAGGATGGAGGTAAGGAAGAAGAATCGCAGAAAGTGGAAGAAGTTCCTGTTGAAAGAAGCAACACTTCAGATTCATCTAACTTGGATGTGGATACAGAAGCTGTGAGTGAATCTGTTAACAGTTCTTCCGAAACCGATGAAGAAGAAGTTGCCCCGCAGAGTTTCATGTCTGTCAAGATGTTGCATAACACAATGACATTCAAAAAATTCGAGGCAATTTTAAAGAAAGGGTTGCCACCTTTTGCTGGTGAGTGTTTAAGAAATACCTTAATCATACAAAAACTACAATTTTTTTTATAGATAAGCATCAAGAAAAGCTGGAAAAAATTCTGGGCAACCTCAAAAAGTTGGCGTCCAACGAAGACCGTATGCACGTCGACTGGAAAATGTTGGCTGCCAAAAAACGCAAAGTAATGAAACTGATATTGGATCTGAGACATTGCGAACCGAACGAGCGACTCGAACACAAAGTATCGTCCGAACTCAATAGAATTTTGATGGAACTGAACGCGATGACTCAGCAAAAATACAAAGTTATAGGGGAGGTTAAAAAAATGGGAAACGAAATTAGAACTATTTCTAGTGCAATTGATAAAGACTTCAAACAATACAAACGAGACATAGAAACGAATACGGGTGCAGAGAGCTCAAATATGGTTTCTGGATATCCCATATTATCTGATAATAGTCAGGGGTCCAAAAAGAATGACGAAAATTCGTCCAGTCTTGAAGATGAGGGAGCATCTACATCGTCTGCCGGGTGTCAAACTAGTGAATTGGGATCATCTCGGTCTCCGGATGATATTATGGATTGCGATGAAGTAACTGATGAGAAAAAGAAGAAGAAGAACCAGAGGAGGATCCAGCAGAGGCAGGAAAAAGCAGATGTGGAGAGAAGGAGAGGATACGAAGAGGATGCTAGCAGGGATGACTATAGCATGTGGGTGCCTCCCAATGATCAGACGGGGGATGGCAGAACTACCTTAAATGACAAGTTTGGTTATTGAGATTTTATCCAAAGATTGGAGGAAGGATGGTATTTGAGTTATTCGTTGATGAACAAAGCTCTAGGATTAAAGTTATGCAGGCTTATTCAGGAGTACTTTGGATATTAGTTATTTTCTAACTAATAGTTATGGCTGTTTTATTATTTATATCACTATTTTAATTATATTCTCTGCAACGAACATAATCAGAAAAAAAGGTAGTTACAATGACTGAGGGAATATTCTGCAGTAATAGGTGCATGCAAAATTGCTGAAAATCGTGCATAAAGATTTATAGCCTAGAAACAGTTTGTATGTATTTTTTTTATTTGACAAAAAGTGATCCGCAAGGGAATACACTTTTCAAGGCAAATAACAAAAATGCATGAAAGCTGTTTCTTTAACGCAACAAACCAGAATGCCAGATTTCCAAGCCATTGCAAGAAATTTATTTTATAGACTATTTCCTAAATAAAATTATACAAAAATATCAGAAACAAATTTTATTTAGAACAATACAAGTTATTACAATTAAAAACAGTTATTATAACTTCATGATATATATGTAACAGATATCTAAAAGACTTCTGTTATTTGTTACGATTTTTCAAGAGTGTCTTCTGAATACGCCACTTTCAACATTGAAAATTTCCGATAACCAATATTGAGAAGTAACCAATGTACTTCTGAATAATCTAAAATAGTTTTGTTGTAAAAGTCTGTCTTAGATTACTAGAATGATTTGTTACTTTACTGCTGTAGGGTTCTCCATAATAATTATTTGAGAATTACTTTTTGATTTAAAAGTATTTTTCGATTCTTTTTACCAAGTTTATAGTTAATAAATATATTCGTCCAGATTTGTTTCTTATTTATGTGTTTACGACGAGTCTTTAATAAGCCCGAAAAAAAATGACCTACCAAAACTTTGCAGTTGGTTTGGTTACTGCAAGTTCGATAAACGTGTCAATGACCGGACTGCTTGGTGGCTCAGTGTTATTTTTCAATCCATATAAACGCGTTCGATTTTGGCTAAATTAAGAATATGCCGTTCGTATTTACATACTTTCTTACGAATCCAAAGTCCTCTTTGACCTGCATCACGGTTATTTTGAATACACAACTGAAGAGGTAACGCCAACCCAAAGAGAGTAAACGTTATAGGAGAGTCTATTCCCCATAAGACAATGGTGACACTAATAGAAAGAGATAAAAGATCATTTGTGAGTCATAGTGACGTATATGGTAATCTCATGGCCACCATTCACTCTGGACAGTGGCGGACAAGCGCATTCCGCACCCTGGTATCTGAGAGTTACAGGCTCTTGAATGTATATTGGACCACTCTGTATGTTACGTGGGCCACCTGTACTCATGTCCAAGTACGTCACTATGATGCGTTATTGCTACAAGATTCTGATTGGATAGAGCTTATTAGTGCCTCCTATTCAGTTTACTCTCTTTGACGCCAACCTCCATTTTGAATGATGACGTTTGTTATGGCCCAGAATTGCCAACTTCACAAAGTTAACCAAGAAATTCGAAGGAATAAATTATATTATTCTGCATAACACAACTTTCAAACTCAAGCATTCAACACCAAAGAGAGTAAACGTTATCTGAGTAGGAGAGTCTATTCCCAATAACACAATGGTGACACTAATAGAAAGAGATGAAGATCATTTGTGAGTCATAGTGACGTATATGGATATGTCATGGCCACCATTCTCTCTGGACAGTGGCGGACTATCGCACACCGCACTCTGGTATCTGAGAGTTACAGGCTCTTGAATGTACATTGGACCACTCTGTATTCAGATAACTTTTACTCTCTTTGATTCAACTATTTCGAAAGCGATTCATGTTGGCAGTGTCCTAATTCCAAATAAAACATATTTCAGAACTGGCAACTGTGCCTATTCCAATTTAAAGGTCTGAGGTCAACGAAACGGCAAAAGAAATGGGTGGAGCTTCCTATCTATGTGTATAATCTGTATGTATTAAGTACCAATATTGATAATAATGACAGCAAATGTGAAGCCAAAACAAAGCATGACCATCGCTCGGACTCTTTCTAATCGGCAACTTTGAATTGATGCGCATGCGCGAAAATGGAGGCGTGACATGTTGATGTTCGGTTGCCATAACTACGCGCTACTAATATGACAAGGAAAAACATATATAACCCGAATTCACTTTCATTGCATTGCTCTTATGGCCAGTTATCAATATTCGTAGTTAATAAACATATGTCTGTACTCTGTGACTGCGAGAAAAGCCAAGCACGTTAGTCATAGAGGTCCACTCGCTGTATCTCGGAGGCGCTCAATTGTTTGTCAGTTAATTGAACGCGAGTAAAACGACATGAGACATAGAGCTCATCCAGTATTGAAACGACCACTTTGGCCTTCCCCCACCTAACAACCAATTTTTATCGAAGATACCTGAACCATTGTCTAACTATGGCTATTAATGGAAATTCCATAGGCGTACCAAATTATTTGGTATAGGCGATTCACGAGACGTAGAGAACTTACACTCCTATAACTTTCCTAACACTCCTATTTCTTTTTCCGCTACTGAATAGTACTTACCACTGGGCATTTTGGCAAGGTAACGAGTAAACTATTGCAAAGTTGAATAAATAACTGCACAACCTATTTATTAATTAAACAAACCTAATCTTTCAAACGCTGCATGCCAAGACACTGGTGAAGATTCGCCGTAGCACAGCAAATCGTGTCCACTCGTGTTTTCCCCCTCTCTACCTACGAACAGGTCGTTTCAATACTGCATGAGCTCTACAAGCGGTCCATACTCTCGCGTTTACTCGGCGAACATTTGAATCAGTCTCCGAAAAGATGCCTGTTGTGTATACAAATGCGTTATTTGTTTGAGAATATGAACAGGGTGTTCATAAAATCAGATGTGGAATCCTCTGCAACTCAAAGATGAACTTTAGTCACTATTTTCCATCGTTCAAGATAACCTCTTGTGGGGTACTCATGTTGAAAAGGGAAACATTCTCAATTGAATATTGAATAGAAATATTTTTCTGTGAATTGAAATGAGTTAGCCTGTTATTTTCTGGAACCTCAGCAGAGCGAACCTTTTTTATTGTGGGAACCGATGCAGACTTACCTTATTAGTTCATAAATGCTACGCTAGATAGGGCATCATAAAGCAATTGCAAAGAGTAGTAGAGGACAACTATAATCATTGGCAATTGTTTGATATTAAACCGTAAGCGTAAAGGCGGCCCCATACCAGCTTTTAGCGACAACTTTTTTTGAAGGAAGTGCTGCTATTTCCAAATGACCATTTCCATAGAGCAGAACAAACGCGACGTTTTTACGTCAACTGTCAATAATGCTCAGTGTTCAAGTTAAAGTTACAGGATGCCCATTAACAGAAAATTACATTTTTCCCATTGTGTTTTACTTGCCAGTTGTCACAAACTCGCCAAACCAAACGGCACTTCCATAATTTATGTTTTTCTGGTTATATTTATCTATAGAAAAGGAAAGCAACAAGTTTATAAAAAAAGATGATCAACAACTTGACGCTGAAAGTAAAACTTGAACCAACAAATAGCGTCATGACCTTGAGAAGGCGGCGGCTAGTTTTGAGTACTCTGATTGGCTGGAAGCAAGAAGCCAGTTTCAAAAAGCTGGTATTTCGAAGGTCGCCTTGATGACTTGAATGTGCATGCGTTGAGTCGAGGCGCATGCATATGCACATTCAAATCTGGACGTGTCATTCGCAACGACTCGGTGCATATTTAGCTTCTCGCTTCTGCTTCTAACTTGAAGGATATCGGACGATTTCGTTTTTTTGCTGAATTTTAGGGGTATACCCCTTGTGCCATTTTTCGAGTAATCTTTTTTTTTCTGAGAATCGTCTTGAAATTATGAGCATATACTAAATCAACCATTCTGAATCGAATGCCGTTAGCGGAATTAATCTAACTCTTTTCATTTTTGAAATACGACCCACTTTCAACCAAAACTAAAATAAAGGATTCATACACTACCTATATTTGAAATGAAAGATCCATTTATTATCTAAATTTGAAATGAAGGGTCCATACACTACTAAAGAACATATTTTTGGAATCTCCTGATGTTTTCTACATTCTGCTTCTAACCTGAAGGCGATCGGACGATTTCGTTTCTTGGTGAATTTTAGTGGTATACCCCTTGTGCGATTAGCAGTGAAGAGATTTTTGAATAACGGTTTCAGAAAGGTCAAAATGGAGTGGTCAAACGAAGGCTGCTTGCAATTAATTGATTTGTACGAACAACATCCCGTTTTGTGGGATGCAAAGCATTCCTTTCACTTCTCAATTGTTCGATACTCTAAAAATACATATTGTAAGCTAGTGAATAAGACTAAAATTGCTAAAAAGGGAAGTGTAGACATATTCTTGAACCAGAACATCATGCCAGAGTTTGGTGTCTTTTTTTACAGTTTACAAGAAATAATTCCGCGCGCGAGAAAAAGGCTCGAATCTGATTTTTTTTCGAACCACCCCTTTGTGACAATATTTTTTAATTTCTCTCATGATTCTCGTCAGCCTTCCGCGAAAAAAAGGCGTAAATCTGTTTTTTTTGTCCAACTACCCCTTTTAAAAACCACCCCTTTCTGACACGTTTTTTTATATTTTTTCCATGATTCTCGTCAGCCTTCAGAGCAATTGCTCGGAAAAAAGGCTCAAAAATGTTTTTTTTCAACAATCCCTCCTAAACACTACCCCTTTGTGACAAAAAAAAAATCGTATTTTTTTCATGATTTTTGACAGCCAGAGGTGATTGAGCAAAAAAGAATATTTGTTTCGTTTTTTTCGTCTCAGGGACCACTGTGCAGTGGTTATGACTTCAACATACCTAGCGGGATTTCAAGAAATAAAAAAGATATATAAAAATATATTAAAACTAATATACAATATTCAGATGAGAATTCTGTATTCTCCTAACGGATGAGAAATAATCATTATCATAGTTTGTATGAAGGATCAATCCTTATTTGACGCACAGCCCTTATAACATAATATATTTTGTACTCAGTATAGGATTCTTAATTATCTACCAGGAAATGTATTTCATAAAGAATATGAATACATTATCAAATAATTTAGTTAATTCATTCCATGATTCTTCATTCGATAATGAATAAAATGAAATTTAGTCAGCTTATTAGCATTGGCAGAGCTATTTTCAACGGCACCTCCCCACTTGGATATTCAATTATATATCTATTCTGTCTTTGAAAACCATGGATGTAGGACCCTTCGGCGATAGCAGGAACTCAAATTGCAATTCCATCGGCTCTGAGACCTCCAATACGAAGGTTTTCAAAGTATTCTCAACTATAACTGGCAACACGTGTTCTATAAACCTCTTGCCAGGACAGATTCTCCTTCCAGCACCGAATGGAGTGACTAAGAATGTAGCATTGCTCGAAGTTTGCGATTTTTCTTTGTCCAGCCACCTTTCCGGACGGAATTCTTTCGCATTGGTAAAATATATTTCGTTCTTACACGCAATGCCTGTTTGACAAATCAAAACACTGCCAGCGTTAACCTTGTATCCCGACAGTTCTAGATCTTCTTCTGTCACCCTTGCCAAGCAATTTGCTGTCGGAAAAATACGGAACGTTTCCATAATGCAAGCTCTCAAGTAGGTTTTAGATGAATCTTTCAGGATTTTTTCTTGAGTCCCTGGATGTTTTGCTATGAGGTACAGAAGGAACACCAAGCTGTTTTTGAGCGTGTGGATACCTGAAAGAAGAAGTACACATACAGCGGTTTCACACATTTATACCATAAAATTACAATCATCTGGATTCTTTTACAGGAAAATAACATTACAATAGCAAGAAACATGTAGCTTACAGTGTCCCATGTGATGTTCAAATTTGACGAATTGAAAAGAAGTGCCCAAATACCAATTTCCATGTCTCTAATGTCAAATATTCCATACAAACTTTCACCCCCCTTTTCACCTCTCTTCCGCCCCCTTTTCAGTCAGTCAGTCAGCCAGTCAAGGCATGTGATTTTATGTATATAGGCATCTTTCAAATGGTATCTTACCTGCTGCTATGAAATCAACAATGGCCGCAGTCTTTTCTCTGTCGTCAATATCGGCCTTGATTACAGACTGGAAAACGGCGCTCTCATATGTGGCCTCATCTGCTGTTCGAATCAGATCCATGGCCAACCTGTAGATTGTGTCTTCACTTTCTGCTAGTCTCTTGTAAGCAGATGTTTCGAAAAGCTTCCAAATAGGCAGACCAAAATACGTATCCCTTGAAATACAATCATGAACAATAATTTGCAACACACTTCTTGGCACAAATGCTTTAAAACACCTGCAAATAGTAAGCATTTCGATGATTTTACATGATTGCTTTTATCGTTGATGAATATTACGAATAATAAAGGTCATAGTATTGCCCCCTGAGGCACACCTGGGGTGTCTCTGTATTATTTTGACTTTTTCTTGTAAAACACAAATTGATCCCGATCCAATATTCATGATTACATTAACATATTTACCAAAAACGCAAATGATAATTGGCGTTTTTTTGAAATATTTTAAACTAACCTCGTTGCTACGAAATGTTGGTGGACGGTATCCGCCAACTTTCTGGCAGTCTCAGATTCCTCTCCCGGCAGCAGAAACCCCATTCTGCGTCCAAGCACCAAGGCGCACGAAGTTTCCAGGCCCAGTCGCCCAACGATATCTTCTAGGTTCGAAATTTCGAATCCAGCTTGGCGCTGCTGTTTGATCAGGTTGCACCAATCATCAGCTATATCTAAAACCTGTGGAAGGAAACCTGAGATGGTTTTCGGGCTCGTCAGCTCGGATGTTAGCGAAGTCCTTAAGTGGTGCCATATCGCTCCTGAAGAAATAATCATTTCAAATCTATGAAGTGTATTTAGTACTGCGAGGGACTGTCTGTAGTTAGTGTGTTTCGTTTATTTTTGTGCTGCTTTGTTTAAGAATGTATGTACAATACTATATCAACTAATAGAAATTTAACATTTTACACAAGGATAGGAAAACCCAACATTTGACATTGTTATGACCGTGATCAACCAAGTTATTTTAACGTTAAAATTTGTAATGCCCTTGACTGAAGCAACGCGACACAAAAAGGTGAACGACTGTTTTACTTCGTCCGCTATTAAATTAGAAGGCAGGAATGCGGGATGAGTTCCGACAAAGAAATAAAAACCTCGTAAAATATTTGATATCCCCCCCATCAAAATGCCCCATGAATATGTTACGTTGACAGTGACGACCTCAAAGTTAAAACAGACCAACAATAATTACGACAGGACATTTATTTTCATTACTATTGAGCTCCACGCCGTGATAGATAATTAACGATTCTCCGACAGCCGGGAGGAAAATATTAACGCGGAGGCAATTAATGTCCGAGTTATAATCTATTACTGTGGGAACAATACCACTTATATTCCATACCGAAAAGGGGTTATAGTGGGGAGATTCTATATAAGAACAAAGTAAAAGCTAAAAAGGACAGTTCAGAGGAGTTCAGCAAGTTCAGAGAGAGTTCAGTTTAGTAAGAGCCTTTAGAGTATGAAGCGCATCAGAGCAGAATCAAATTCCATCTAGTGAAGATGCTTAGCTATCTTGTGATACGAAAAAAGTGTAGACTTCGTAAATTATTCATAAAGTTGCCAGTTTATCAAAAATATGCAGAAAATAGTGGAAGTGAAAGCAACAGAAAATATATCAGTAATAACTCAACGAATAGAATTTAAATTTTCCAAAGAAGCTGAATAATCATATTACGAACCAGTGAACGCGTAATAAAAATCGGTAATCCAAAATAAAAATTAAGTAACAATAAAACGTGGTGTGTTCTCCAGTCAACTATTAATTCGACAAAAGTAGTAATATAAGCAATCGCCAAGGTAACAGAATAACAGTTATTCTACTAGGCATACTATATTTGTTTCACATTCACATTTTCTCCGTAATTTATACCATGGGTATAAGTTGTTATTATTATTCTTTAGAAAATACATTATATTATTAAAATTCCTGAGTATATTATTGTTTCTGAACTATCTGAGATTGGTAACTGTACTGTCAAATTAAGGCCCACGCTTCATTATATACTGAGTGTGATAGCTTCTCAAGCCGCTCTGGGAGGTTGCCCAGTTATTGTTCAATAGACTAATACGCCCAGTATAGTTAAGGCTTAGCTTTAACAAAAAAAAACGAGCAATCATAATAACATACTAAAAAAGCCGGGGGTTGTGTTCAACGATTAAGGATACGATTTTAATCATATCATGGAAACAACCTTTGTTGTTTCAGAATCAACTCTATTTTAAGTTTACAGGTAACATGCTGTTTTTGTTTTTATTTCTATTTTGGTCCGAGATGTTTTTATTAAATTGAAATAATTCACATATAGTGGAAAAACCAACCCAGTGGATGCAACTAAAAAAATAACAGCTCTTCGTGACAATTGTTTGTTTCAACTCAAAACTAATCAAAATTATTAACTCAACTATTTTCATAAAAATGAACGCAGATTGATTTTAAACTGAGACTGAATTTATTTTAGATATTGTAGAAAAATAAAGTAGAGCGAAGCTTTTATTAGAATGGAAGGGTGACAAATTTTATAGTTGATGATGGGGTTATTTGGCCATGATTTGGGCATGTGATTTCTTCTGACCAAACTGTATCATGATATTGATCACCATGGATTTCATAAGAATTTATGAATGTCGGGTATTGAGACGAAGAACTCTGGTTCAACTATTGGTCCATAATGAACCCACGGATGCAGTGGGCATCACCAGTGTTACACAAAAGCACGGAAAATGCGTTTTCAAAATAAAATAAAAAATAGAATTTTTTCATGCTATTACATGGTGCAAACTCTACTACAAAACGATAATATCGCTTATACGATACAATGAAAAAAAAAAAATAAAAAATAACAGAAAAATCGATATTTGAAAGAAGAAATAATCCTGCATTGGCAAGTTTCTCCTAGCTCTTACACACGTCTTTTCCCAGCCATTTGGGGATCAAGCTGAAAATGTCTCCTATTTTATTTATCCCCTCATGTTAGTTAACACATTTCCCTCTCGAATATTTAAAAAATAATCTATTACTTTTTGTATGGGGCGGCCGTTATTTCCTATATTTGCGGTGTATCTCATATACCCAAAATTAATGCAACCTACAATTGAGAAAATATTGAAATAACTGTATTACAAAATTATGATATGTACCTTATAAAGTAAATCTGTTTCATTATCATCTTTATAAATTTATTGATATTATCCCTCGATAAAATTTTAGATTTCTTTCCTCGGTATCCGACGCTTTTGTTCTTAATGAGCGGAACCAAATTTGAAATCTTCCTTATGTCAATATTTCCTTTAACATTCAATGTACTTTTCAACATTGAGTAGACACTCCATAACGTAGGAGGTTTTATAATTTTTCCTCAAAATAGCATATAAGCCCATTTTCATACCACTTTTTTTACATAAATAACGTCTGAATGTTTTTTGGGGGGGGGGGGAATCGGAATTCTGTTTTCCATATTTTGGGTTTTCTCTCCCTCTGGAAGTAAAAATTATTAGTTATCAGTTCTGAGAAGTGGAAATTACTAAATTTGCCCCGATACGTTTAAACACTCTCATATGCCATTAAAAAACAAAACACAAATTTGATGCACTTAGTACAAAAATAACTATTGAGGAGGAAGCGAGACAGTTTTTTTACCTTGTTCGTTAACCAGTCCCGTACTAGCGTATCTATCAGGTCTACTCCTTCTATATTCTGCAACAGCCTCAGTAGGTGGTCTAATCGGATACTTGCCGCTGCTCTTCAACACCTTTTCAATATCGGCTTTCTCGAATACACTTATCACCGGCACGTTGAAAATCGCCTCTTCTTTCACGACAGGACCATACTTCGCGTAAATGTGCTCGTAGAATACGTGAAGCTTGTTGAAAGTGTGACCTCCGAAGAAAAAGACCCAACTCGTCCCGAAGAGAGGGAGGGAGAACGGTCCAGGGATGTCTTGGACCTCTTTTCGTAGCCAGTCCGCGGTTTTTTTACACCACCAAGGCGGTCGATAGCCGACGATGATGAAGATCACGATGACGACGATGTAGTTTAGGGTGCTGAACGAGTGCAGGATTTCGTCGAACATCTGAAATGAAATTGAAATTAAATTCACTCAGGGTGTCCCCAAAAATAAGGCCTTCCTTCAGGGGGTACGTAGAAGAATATTTTTTTTTCGTTTTTGCCAACAATAACTGACATTTAATTGTATGTCAAAAAGTGCCAACTGGCAAATCCACACTCAATGATTCGCTGTTTGCCAGTAGGCCTTTTCATTCTAGAAAATGTTTTGTGCGCATGCCTCAACTTATGCCATGTTTTTCGGACACTTTATACGTGAATACGTGAATATATATTAAACAAAAACCTTTTCAATAATTAATCTACGATTAGTTCTATAGTTTTAAGGGCCACTTGCACCGTAGTAGTAAACAATGGTTTAAGTCCTAAACTAAGTTTTAAGTATATTATTATCTTGCACCTTGTCGTAAACCTCGTTTAGTAGTCTTAACTAGCTGTTAAATTAAATCCCCAAAATTCTAGGGATTAAATAAGAGTTTAATAGTAAACTTTGAAACCCAACCATACATTTTAAGTAAGTGATGGTAATTTTGTTTATAAGAATCATGGATTTAGAATTGGAAGAAGACATTTTCCTAGAAGACTATTTAGATATCATAGAAATAATAGAATTTGGCTTTCCTAGCCGTATTTATGAAAGGTTAAATTATTTTCAAGATATGAATGAATTAACTTTTTTCAAAAGGTTCAGACTATTGAAAGGGACAGTCCTTCAACTTATAGAAATAATAGAAGATCAACTAGAATACCCCCACGACGACTTGTAAGTATCTAGTGTACAATGATTATTTTTTAGTCAGTGTTGAAGAAAACTGTGAAAATAAATACAATAATTGTTTTTATAGAAACAATAGTGTTTCACCAATAAATCAGCTGCTAACAACCCTAAGATTTTATGCAAGATCAGGGCATTTGGCTGCTGTAGCAGACTTTATGGAGATGCAACAACTAGTCGAGTAGTAAAACGAGTTTCTATCATTTTGGCACAGCTCTATGGAAACATTGTAAAAATGCCAACACCTGAAGAAAGACTTCGAGTTCAAACGGAATTTTATGACAGAGCTTCATTTCTTCGAGTAATCGGTGTTGTTGATGGCACTCATAAAAATCCAGTCACCAGGTAAATTACTCTGTTCTTCCCTTTCTACCAATACTATATATGTGGTAATTAAGTTTGTGTATCATAACGTGTAGATTTGATAATTAATACCTATTACATATAAAAATAGTGAACAAACATTTAAAAAAAATATTTGTGTTAACCCAAGATATAATGATTAATTTGTAGGTGATGATGCTGAAGTGTATAGGAATAGAAAAGGATATTTTTCTATAAATACCCAAGTTATATGTGATGCCTCTCTAAGATTTTTGGATGTTGTTGGAAGATGGCCAGGTTCCATCCATGATAATACCATTTTTAATAATTGCAGAATTCAGCGTAAATTTGAACAAGGATCTTTTCAAACTGTGTGCTACTAGGTAAATACTTCATATTCTAATGAAAATATCACATTAAAAAACATCCTGTCTGATTTTTGTATACAATACTGTCCTACAACTTTATATGAAACTACTCCTCTGCTTTTAATACTAAAGGTGAGGGGACATCCATATAATAAAGCCTGGTCCATTAATTAATATGACATGTGTTGGCACTGTCAACATGAATTATACAATGGATCTACCTGTTCTGTCATATTTATAAATTATTTTGCAAAACTACAAATTTATTTATTTTATTTCAGGTGAGAGTGGAAAACCGTTAACACCTCAGTTGGTCTCTGAACATTCCCCGGAGATAAAGAATTAAATTTTCTTGGTACTTTCTCCCATGTATTTATTTTATCTTGGTTGGTGACCGCATCCCTTTTTTTATTCTCCACTATATAAGTTTATATTTTGCAACAAGTGTAAACAAACATGTTTTTTCATTTATCGTGAAATTGCATGAGCGATTTCTGGACATTTTCTGTTTATCTGAAATTCCTAAAACTGAAATAAGCTTAATACATAGTTGTGAAAAAACTGATATTGATAAAGTTATTAAAAACTAGGTTAGACTAAGCCATGTGAAGATAGTCACTAGTACCAACTTATAGGAAAATAACCAGAAAGGTGGTTTAATATTAATCTAGTTTAGTTGAACGACGCTGCAAGCCAAACAGTTAATCTAAGATTTAATAAATTAATCGTGGTTTTCTTAACAGACGTTTAACACTAATATGGTGCAAGTGGCCCTAATTGTTTTATAGTAAGAATAATACATCAAATTAATAAAAATATATAATATCATCAGCAAAAAAAGGAGAAAAAAAACACTGTTGTTATGGGATATGTATTTGGAAATCTAGCTTTGTGAGTGGCAAAAAAGGTTATATTAAAAACTTTTTAACAACAAATTAAACCGACGAAATACGTAACTGAAAAGTAAAAAATAAAATAAACCTTCTTAGTCTCAATAACTAAGCTCCTGAACTAATGTAAGTAACTAATTTTGAGTCGGCGGCAAACAAACAAGCAAATGAATTAGGTAAGGCGTAAAATGATGGCATCGGTGACATTCTGATAATTTTTTTGAAGTAATTTAATGATCTTTGTTGTTTGGCGCCGACTCAAAATTAGTTACTTACATTAGTTTAGGAACTTAGTTATTGAGACTAAGAAGATTTATTTTATTTTTTACTTTTCAGTTACGTATTTCGTCGGTTAAATTTTTTGTTAAAAAGTTTTTATTTTTCAATTTTTTGTGGTTGAAATCTACTAATTACTACCTACTGGTTTTTTTATTACTTCCTGAATACTTACTTACCCACCTTACTTCAACTATTAACAGTTGAATAATATGATTATCTACTTTTACTATTTGTTGTAATATAAATTATTTTTGTTGTTCTGGTTAGTTTATTTCATTACTTTGTATATCATTCCATCCTCTCATAGAATATAATGGTTTTGACGGATGTGGAACAGAAATAATGTCAGTAGCGATCTGTCATTGTCAACTACGTATGTGTGTGCCAATGTTCATAAGTGAAAAATCAATTATCTCCTATTTTTCTACCCGTAAGAGTATATAATTCCATTCGAAATCTAGAAATAAGGTATACCCTATCTATTAAAAAAAGAATCATCCAAATCGAAGAACCCAGTACAAAGTTATGCCTGATAGAATCGGTTAACGGACCAGAATTCAGAGGGTGAGTGATCAATATCCCTCATGTTGCTACCCTTAGGGGTGGATTTCATCTTTTAAATTCAAATGGGACCACCTTCGAAGTACACCCTATCCGCTGAAAAAATAATTATCGGAATCGGACGCCTCAGTAAAAAGTTATGCGTGATCATACATGAAAAAAAATTATGGAAAAAAAAATATACGGGTCGACTAGAGACCTCCTCCTTTTTGGTTTCGTCGGTTAAAAAGGTTATAGGGGTGAACCACCTTGGAGAATCACCCGGTATTGTTACGCAAACCACGAACATATTTCAAATTCATAAATAAATAAGTGAATTTGAATTGCCTAATTTGCTCCTAACACTCAAAAATGCAAGTGGAGTCAATAAAAAATGATGGAATCACAAATGCCTTTGAACTCGGCGGACGCCTATGGATGTTGACAATTACTTTAAATTCATAATGAAGTGGTCCAATTTAGCATATCAATCAACTCATTACGGTTACTTTTATTATCTCAAAATAACAAAGACGAGAATCACTATGTCTACCGAAAATATAACGAATTTTATGAAATGACAGAAAAGAAAAATTATACGAGTGAGATTACGGGTACGGGAATCAAGCATATTACGATTCAGAGACCCATTTTAATCGTCAATCATTTGGATAAATGAGCCATGGACTTTTTGAAACGAATATGTCGAAAAAAAAAAAACAATAAGTATATACAGTGCTTCTCAAAAGTCCCCTACCCCCCTCTTATTTTTGGAACGATTATAAATAAACAAGTGAAATTTGGAAACTGAAAATTAAAGGTTGTAAACTTCCCTACTAGTGATGATAGATGACGAAATTGTCAAAGATGACGTCACAAGGCCATTGTGACCAATAGTTTTAAATGGAACCCTACGGAAAGCGACACCTCCTTCAAAAGGTATCGAAAAAACCTTTTCAATTATACTAATTTTGTTTGTGTTTATAGCAGTTTTAATGGCTCATTAGTAAACATTAAAATTCAAATTCCATTCAGTATGATATTAATTACAGATTTAAGAATCAGTATCTACTTAAAGAAATTGCTCGAAGTGACCTCCATTCACTTCCTGACAGTGAAATATCCTATTTTTAAACTCTACTCGTACTTTTGCAAATGTGTCTGCGGAAACAGCCTCACATTCTGCAACAATACGTTGTTTTAAAACGTCAATATTGTCAGGTTCAGTCGCGTAAACCTTCGATTTAAGGTACCCCCACAGGAAAAAATCCAAAGGTGTGAGGTCCGGTGTTCGAGCTGGCCATTCCATTGAACCTCGTCGTCCAATCCATCTACCACGATACCCCTCATCCAAATACCGTCTTACTGCACCGTAATAGTGTGGAGGAGCACCATCCTGTTGGAATGTTATTTCCAAATTGCCGAATTCATCTGGATTATCTTCCAAAATTTCAAGGATTAACGGTTCTATTGCGTTTTGCAACAGCTCCAGATAAACCTCACCAGTTAAATTAGTATTTAAAAAAAGAGGCCCACCGATGTGGTTTCCCAGGATACCTGCCCAAACATTCACCTTCTGGGGAAATTGGGTATGTGTTTCACGAAACAGGTGAGGATTTGCGCCACTCCAATACCTCACATTCTGTGTATTTACATTTCGATTTAGATAGAAAGTACTTTCGTCACTAAAACAAATTGTTTTGACATAGTCTGGCTGTTGGTTAATTTTAGTTTCACAAAATTCTAGTCTTCGGTCTGGGTCGTCGTCTGAGAGTTGATGAACCATTTTTAATTTGTATGGATGAAATTTGTTTTTTTTTCAACACCCTGTGTACTGTACTTCGACTGACTTCACAGGTAGATGCAACGTGAGTTGTTGAAGAAGTAGGATTAACTATTACTTCTGCCAGTATATCAATTTTTTTCTCATCAGAAATTTGTGGTCTGCCAGATCGTTTCGCATCATTAATACTACCCGTTGTTTCAAACTTACGAAGAAGCTCCCTTAAATAAGTCCTCGAAACGGGGCGATCGGGAAACCTCTCATCAAAAATGCGTTCTGCTGCATGAATATTTTGTCCAGTTTCACCAAGAATTAGGATCGCTGCTACTTCATCACCTAAAGCACGTACCATTTCGCTTCTTGAAGCACTTAAACGTTCGGCTCACAACAGTTTAACAAATTATTAAAATGTACAAAAATATTAAAAGTACCAAAAGCTGCTAAAACAGTTAAACGTTCGATCAACAATACACAAATTATTAAATGTACAAATCTTGGACAATTACAAAAACGTCGAATTAGGGAGACTAATAAAAACGTCAGCTTATTTGACAACTATCAGAGGCGGAGCTTGAATTTTGAATTTTAGTATTAACTGATTTAATTCATCACAGCTTTGCGTTTTTTAAAAGCGTGTTGCCAAAACTGCCATAAACACAAACAAAATTAGTATCATTGAATGGGTTAAAAGAGGTGTCGCTTGACGTAGGGTTCCATTTAAAATTATTGGTCACAATGGCCTTGTGACGTCATCTTTGACGATTTCGTCATCTATCATCACTAGTAGGGAAGTTTACAACCTTTAATATTCAGTTTCCAAATTTCACTTGTTTATGTATAATCGTTCCAAAAATAAGAGGGGGGGAGGGGACTTTTGAGAAGCACTGTATAGTATTTATATTATACATACAGGGTCACTCATGGTAGGTTGTGAGTTTCTATAAAAATTGGATTATTTTACCATATTTTGTATTAGGTAGCTATGCAGTGTCATGGAACATGTCATTATGAAAATTCAATCAGTGCATCAATAATAAAACGTTTGCGCGTTCTTTAACGAAATTTTGCAGTGTCATGGAATATGTCATTATGAAAATTCGACAATCAGTGCATCAATAATGAAACGTTTGCGCGTTCTTTAACGAAAGTTTGTTCTGAAAAGAATCAAAATGGAAGGCACTAACGATTCAAATGAAGTTTTGATGAAATTATTTATTCTTCATGGTCAACGTGATCAAATTATAGCAAGAACATTCAATGAAATGTATCCCGATTTACGTCCAATAAACGACATAAAATTTGTACAATTACAAAATAATTTCATCAGTTGTGAGTCAAAACTGAAAGCCTAACGAAATTTACCGAAGCCTGTAACTTTAAAAGAAGACAACATCATAAATGTGTTAACCTATTTTCACGTATATCTCCAAGCTTCCATCAAAAGTGCCCTAGAAGATTCAGGCTCAAGTCTTTTTTCTGTTCGAACATAACATGCACCCATTCAAGTTTACGAAAGTTCAAGCCCTGAAACTAGAAGATCATAAAAATAGGATACACTAAGGTCAGTGGTGATTTTTTGGATAATCTGTCGATAGAGGAGTATTGTACATGCTGGTTTCAGGATGGGGCATCGGTTCATTGCACTGGAGGAGTAAGAACAGAGTTGTTCCAAATGTTCGAAGATCGCTGGTTTAGGACCGTGGAATCGGCCTGCGAGATCACCCGACCCAACGCCATATGATTTTTGAGAAATTTGAAAAGGAAAGTTTACATGACATCGATACCCAGTAAACAAGACCTGCGTCAACGAGTGGACAATTGCATCGAGGAGCTAGATGCCAATGAGATAAGGAGGACCACAAATCTTTCTACTAGTATCCGGATTTTAAAATGTTTGGAAACCAACGGTGATCATTTTGAACAATTATTGTGAACGTAGTCTTAATATTTATACGTATTATGTTATTGTATTAACATTGTTAATTGTTGTTTAACTGTTTTGTTATTTTTCCTACGAGTATGTGGAAAAGTGCACTTTTTGTAATGATTTGTCGTGTGGAAAGAAGCACTTTTACGCTCTAGTCCGTACGATTTCAAAATATCAGAATTATTCAAACCAATATGCATATTTTTTCCCCATATCATGTCACTGTAGGTGAGACGCCTCGACTGATCACAAAACGGTGGTACTCAAGTTCTTAGACAATTAATTTTTTCGGTGAAACCATTGTAGTTGACTTGTATTGCTCATACGGAGATATTTGAAGCAAAATGACAATTAAAATGAGTTCAAAAAGGTTTATTCGTGTGTTTCTGCAAATTTCATTTTGATCGTTCGAATCATATTGGTCCAAAGATATTGTGAACATTTTGTAAGATTTCCTGTATTCTTTAACTTTGGCGTATAACTTTTTAAATTGGTTGACAGTAGTGAATGACAAGTTCTCATCCATCTAAGATACATGGTACGTTCAATTTACGAGAATCATTCTCTTGTTACCATAGAATCGGGTAAATAAGTAGCGTTTGTCAACAAAGCAGAATGAGCCTTTTTCCTGAGAATAGTGTGGCAAATTTGTTACGAGAGGCATCACTTCTGGGGACAAACATCAAATCTTCTCCATTTAAGATAATGTTATTTAAGTGATTGATTGAAGTTGAATTATTTAAAATAATTAACTAAATAATTTTTTTTTAATAACCACAATGCCAACAAAACATTGTAGTTTTGCGAACTGTACTTCGGATAATCGATATCCAGAGGCAAACGTGTTTTTTATGCCATTGGTAAAACCTCACATTGATGAGGTTAGATGTAATAAATGGATCCATGCCTCGAGGAGAGTGGATTTAACAAAAGAAAAAATAAATAAATATTCATATGTTTGCTCTAAATATTTTATTGGTGGTAAAGGTCCAACTGAAGAAAATCCTGATCCAGTTTCTGCAACGATTAGTAAGGTAGGTTAGGTAAATGTTAAGGGGACGTGCTCGTGCTCCCTGAAAATAGCTGTTTGACTTTTCTTACATGTTTTTGCCTCCTGAAGAAGGGTATGTTTTCTATTAAACTGATTTGGTGTTTCTAGTTTGAGCTGGTAAAAAGAAGGAGGCATTGTGAGTGATTTTTGTGCGCAAAAACGGTGCCTAGAAATGACCTCCTGAATCATATTCACTGTAATTAATTAATTTTTTTTCCGGAAATTTTAAGATTTTGACAAGCAAGCCACCGTTTTAATGTTGCTACATTATTCTTCTTTCACATTTGCAAATTTTAATTTGGCTCGTGTGGTTCGGTCATCTGCCGTCACGTGCGGAAAAGTACCACTTTCCGCACTTGTTAGGTAATAGTATATTACATTACTAGTGCGGAAAGTGACATTTTTCACACGAGTGGGAAATATTGTGGCACGGGGCGTGATCCGAGTGCGGCAATCACACGAGTGTGAAAAATCACTTTCGCGCGAGTAATGTACGTTATTTTTCCTACGACCACCTATTTTATTAAACAATATGTAAATATTAGATCGTGTATATTGAGTTGCCTGACTAATCTTACGTTGATGAGGGCCAAAAAAGCCTGAAACCAGTATGCGGATTGTTAGGTGAACACGACATAAATTAAACATAATCGAGCTTATCAGAAAGAAACATTTGCATTCAATGTCCATTTATATGGAGGTATGCATGGATTTTCAGGTGAATGTCATTCAACGTTCTGCGTGGTATTTGCCAGGAAAGTAGTTGTTTTTCACCTGAGATCTACCATTTTCTGGTTCAATTTATATTGAATCTTTTATGTGGAGAAAACCGTTTAATTCGATTTTTCTATTTATTCCACTTCACATGGCGTTTATCTTTCAATCTTACGTTTTATATGTGACAGTCTATGTTTGAATATTGTTTCTATAAAAAGTGCACATGAATTTAGAATTACTTTTATAGTGAAATAAAAAAATAACGATAATTAACGTTTATTTGAAAAATTACAATAAGTAAGTACTTTTTAGATACAACTGGGGAACAAATTGAATTATTTGGAGCCATAAAAATTAAAAGTAAATTTGTTATTGTTACAATTTGTAAATTGTAACGGTGTTTGCAAAAGATTCGTTTCAATATTTTTGTTTCAATATTTTTGTTTTAATAAAATGAAAATACAAGAAATATCATAATTCTATTGATGTAAATCGACTTACGAGATATACATATCTCTGATGACGTTAATTCAAATCTGAATTAGCTCAGATGGAAGAGTATACGGTAGATGACCGCAAGGTTGTGGGTTCGATTCTCGGCGTCAACATTTTTTTTCTTCTTTTCTTTATTTTCTACAAATAATTAGTTTTTAGTCCAGTTTTTATGTAAATAATATCAATAAGGAAGAGCAATTAATAATTACATCTGTAAATCTTACAGGATTCACGGGTTTGACGGCTTATTGACAGCCGTGCGGAAAGTACTTTCCGCACGCGTGAGAATAAAGGTCACTTTCCATGGGAGTAGAGAGTGCGATATGTGTTACTTTCCTATGTGGTCGTAGGAAAATAACTATTACATAATGAACATTGTTTTTTATTAGTTTAATAAATTTCGTTTCACTTCCAGTTTTAACCCATAACTAATGACATTATTTTGTACAAATTTTCTCTCGTTCATCGGTGTTCAAATCGAGATACATTTCATTGAACCTTCTGCATTTTCTTGCTATAACTTGATAACATTGACCATGAGGGATGAACAATTTCATCAAAACTTTATTTGAATAGTTAGTGCCTTCCATTTTTATTCTTTTTAGAACAAATTTTCGTTAATAAACGCGCAAACGTTTTATTATGGATACACTGATTGTCGAATTTTCATAATGACATTTTCCATGACATTTCATAATATGGCAAAATAATCCGATTTTTATGAAACTTGCTTTTATTTCGGAAAACTGACTCTTTAGGTATAGGACATGTTATATCATTTGAAAGGAACTTCAATTGTCTTTCAGGCTATTCAATAAATACAGGGTGCTCCATTTAAAAAAATGTACTTTTCACCATTTTTGTGTCTATCGGTCAAATCACAAATTTTTAACGACCCTATACATGTATAATAGAGAACAAATTACACACAGGACATTGGTAAACTGCACCCAAAATTCCAGCTTTCCAAATACCGCAATAATAAACATTTAATTGAAGCTACGTTTTGCACAATAAAATTTGAAAATCAATAAATTTTTCGAAAACCACCGGAGCTAGGTATAGGGAGATGATATACAAAAATAGTCGGAAAGCAATAACAAAGCGAAACATGCAATAATATACAGGGTGTCTCATTCAAAATATCAAAGTTGTTGAGACTCTTCGATATAAGTGGCAATATTTTAGATCGATAGCAACATTTCAAAATAATCCTATGTCCCGTTCTCTGTAAACGTCTAACCTACCATCGACCTTGGGTGACCCTGTATAATTGCTATACAATTTCTGATGAATGAAAAAATAGAGGTAGCCGAATAAATCCGTCGTGCTCCAAAATGCAATCCAAGTATTATGGTCTGACTAGAATATAAGATTTCGTAACCTTAGTCATGAATATGGAGTAAAACAGTAGGGCTTAACTGAAAGAAATATATTATCGTACATCACACATGCACTCTGAATATGGGGAGAATACTTTTCTTACGTGTTTTTGCCTCCTGAACACGAATCCGGAAGAAAAATGCGGCGGTCTCATACAGTTTCCGAGTTACAGCACTTAAAAAAAAAACTAACCTCATTTTCAAGCACCGTTTTCTCGCACAAAAATCACTCAAAATGCCTCCTTCTTTTTACCAGCATAAACAATACACCCTAAGTCACTTATTTTCGGCACAACTTTGTACAAAATATCGTCGTGTTTATCGAAAAAATCCTCCTTCTTACACAGTTGCAAATTAACAATTTTCGCTCCTTTGACAGAAGTCATTTAGAATGACTTCTGTCAAAAGCAAAATTGTTCATTCAACTGTAAAAGAGATTTCGATACTGACTGATATTTTTGAAAGTTTAAATGTTAGTTATTGTTATGCTAAAAGACCATTTAGTGATTTTTGTGCTTAAATGAGTTAATTCATTAAAAAAGTGCTGTAACTCGGAACAATATGAACGCCGCATTCTTCGATTCTTTCGAAGGCAACACTTGGAAAATATTTTCCCTATTCAAAGATCATAATTGATTAACTAATATTTACCCCATTATCATTTAATAGTTTTGGCCTTCTCAGAACAAACATGATTTCATGTTTTAAACTTTTCAGTAGTCCTATATTTACTGAACATTTTAGAAATCGCTTTTGATATTGAAACGAGTTTTAATGATTTTTTACAACGATGGCCTAGCACAAGTACTATTTTGAATTGTGAAATAATAACAATTGAATCTCTCAGGGAGAAGCTGGATATAATTACATAAATACTACACTTCTTTCAGTATAGCCAGAATATACCATAATGAAGCCGAAAAAAACACTTTTAAAATTTATCGAACAGATTATAACATACCTCATAACTTTATATTGAATACTAATATCCTTACCGAAGAATTAACACGGAGTTGAAGGAAGGCACTACAACACTGAATGAAAATTAGTTTATCTTTATTGCTCACGTACTTGAACACAAAAAATGCGTGTTTTCGATTTCTGTTGGAAAACGTGGGCTTTTTATTTAGTTACTAACCTTGATGTCGGTATCTCGCGTACTGAAATAAAACTTGACAATAACAATAAGAATGAGTGAAGCTCGGCTTATCTCCAATCTTGCTCCTCTGATAAGGCTCTACAATTTCTTTATGCCCAGTAATGTCTTTCATTGTGAGTTGACTGAAACAAAAATTTGCTACCTGTGTCGTCTGCTTGTATTAATCCTATTATAGTACCGGTTGATGTTCAAGAAGTCATTGAAATTATAAAAAATCTCAAAAGTACAAATTCCGTTGGAGTTGATTGCATCCCAACAAAATTGCACAACCCCTAACAAATTTAATAAATTTACCTGACGAATCAGGTGAATCCCCGATGAAGAATAGAAACTGGGTATGGTCACGCCAATCTATAAAAGAGATGACCCTCTCTCTATGGACAATTATTGGCAAATAACTGTACCTAGTGTAATCTGCAAAATAATCGGGAGAGCCATGTACACAAGGTTGATATCCTATCTTGACAAATATAGGATTATCAAAGATTCGCAGAACGGCTTTTAGCCTGGTAGATCGACTGAAACAGCAATTTACACGTCCGTAGAATATATTGATCGACCTCACAGAAGCCTTTGCAGATCACACAAAAACCAAATTATACTCACTGGGCATTCGTGGAAATACAGTGCTTCTCAAAAGTCCGCTCCCCCCCTCTTATTTTTGGAACGATTATACATAAACAAGTGAAATTTGGAAACTGAATATTAAAGGTTGTAAACTTCCCTACTAGTGATGATAGATGACGAAATCGTCAAAGATGACGTCACAAGGCCATTGTGACCAATAATTTTAAATGGAACCCTACGGCAAGCGACACCTCTTTCAACAGGTATCGAAAAAACCTATTCAATAATACTAATTTTGTTTGTGTTTATGGCAGTTTTAATGGCTCATTAGTAAACATTAAAATTTAAATTCCATCCAGTATGATATTATTTACAGATTTGAGAATCAGTATCTACTTAAAGAAATTGCTCGAAGTGACCTCCATTTACTTCCTGACAGTGAAATATCCTATTTTTAAACTCTTCTCGTACTTTTGCAAATGTGTCTGCGGAAACAGCCTCACATTCTGCAACAACACGTTGTTTTAAAACGTCAATATTGTCAGGTTCAGTGGCGTAAACCTTCGATTTAGGTACCCCACAGAAAAAATCCAAAGGTGTGAGGTCCGGTGATCGAGCTGGCCATTCCGTTGAACCTCGTCGTCCAATCCATCTACCACGTTCTCATCCAAATACCGTCTTACTGCACCGTAATAGTGTGGAGGAGCACCATCCTGTTGGAATGTTATTTCCAAATTGCCGAATTCATCTGAATTATCTTCCAAAATTTCAAGGATTAACGGTTCTATTGCGTTTTGCAACAGCTCCAGATAAACCTCACCAGTTAAATTAGTATTTAAAGAAAGAGGCCCAACGATGTGGTTTCCCAGGATACCTGCCCAAAATTCACCTTCTGGGGAAATTGGGTATGTGTTTCACGAAACAGGTGAGGATTTGCGCCACTCCAATACTTCACATTCTGTGTATTTACATTTCCATTTAGATAGAAAGTACTTTCGTCACTAAAACAAATTGTTTTGACATAGTCTGGCTGTTGGTTAATTTTAGTTTCCATATTTTCACAAAATTCTAGTCTTCGGTCTGGGGTGTGAGTTGATGAACCATTTTTAATTTGTATGGATGAAATTTATTTTTTTTCAACACCCTGTGTACTGTACTTCGACTGACTTCACAGGTAGATGCAACGTGAGTTGTTGAAGAAGTAGGATTAACTATTACTTCTGCCAGTATATCAATTTTTTTGTCATCAGAAATTTGTGGTCTGTCAGATCGTTTCGCATCATTAATACTACCCGTTGTTTCAAACTTACGAAGAAGCTCCCTTAAATAAGTCCTCGACACGGGGCGATCGGGAAACCTCTCATTAAACATGCGTTCTGCTGCATGAATATTTTGTCCAGTTTCACCAAGAATTAGGATCGCTGCTACTTTGTCACCTAAAGCACGTACCATTTCGCTTCATGAAGCACTTGAACGTTCGGCTCATAACAGTTTAACAAATTATTAAAATGTACAAAAATATTAAAAGTACCAAAAGCTGCTACAACAGTACACAATACACAAATTATTAAATGTACAATAACTTGGACAATTACAAAAACGTCGAATTAGGGAGACTAACAAAAACGTCAGCTTATTTGACAACTATCCAGAGGCGGAGCTTGAATTTGGAATTTTAGTATTAACTGATTTAATTCATCACAGCTTTGCGTTTTTTAAAAGCGAGTTGCCAAAACTGCCATAAACACAAACAAAATTAGTATCATTGAATAGGTTTTTTCGATACCTTTTAAAAGAGGTGTCGCTTGCCGTAGGGTTCCATTTAAAATTATTGGTCACAATGGCCTAGTAGGGAAGTTTACAACCTTTAATATTCAGTTTCCAAATTTCACTTGTTTATGTATAATCGTTCCAAAAATAAGAGGGGGGAAGGGGACTTTTGAGAAGCACTAATGAAGTGAACAATGATTTATCTGAGCTGAGACCCATCAACCTAGGTGTACCGTAGGGATCCGATCTGGGTCCACTCTTATTCGTGATTTATATCAATTTTCTTCACAACTATATGAAACCATGTCATTTATCATACTATCATTATATTTATCATATTTTCTGACGATAAGTCTTTGATATATTCTTGTGATGGTTATTCTTATCTCGATAATCAGACTGAGAAAATACAAAACAAAGCTAAATTCTGGTGTAGTGTCAATAAACTCCACAGGCCACCCTTTGCCTGAAATTGAGTCAAATTACTGGATTTATCTTTAGATAAGAGGATGAATTTGGCTAACCACATTTCAACTTTAAAATGTAAACTATCGAGTGCTTTATTTTTACTCCGGCAATTAAAACCCATAACCAGCTTCTTTTCTTTGAAAATGATATTCTGCTCAGTGATACAGTCTTATATTTCATACGTCATTTTACTATGGGGTATTTCCAGTAATGCACAATCTACCATTAACCGTAAAATTATGTCAGTACCTATTTGATTTGATTTCCATTAAGATACATACAACGTGACAAAGTTAAGCCCTTCGAAATGTGTGTACCTCATACTAAAGGTGATAATGAGAAAAACATCATTTGGAATCGCAACTTGATATCATAATTCACAGGGTTTTGAATTGCTAAATACATGGAGGTGGGAGGGTCATGAACTAACTCAAATATCTCGAAAACTATAAAATCTAGAATCATTGCTATAGTTTCCCGATGAATTTTGGACGATATTTCAGTAACCTTATTCTTTCATATATTCAGCTCCAATCATTTTGAAGACAGAAGGGGAAACATATTTTTGAGTCACTTTCGAAAGGTATTCCATATTACTGATTATGAAACAAAATGGGAAATGAACTTTTTTCAACCATATGGGTTTAGCATTGGAAAATAACCCAAGTAACATTTTTGGTTGCCGCTACGTTCTTCCGATCTACGTTCCTGGATCTCAGATAGCCACATTCCAACCACGTTGTGGTCACCTGGCAAAAACGTGGATATGTAGTGGCCGACACTAGACACGTTAAACAACTGACTGTGCTTGTGTAATTGATCTAGCTCAATCTCTGTCCTGCAACATATTTTTATAATAAATGTTCCTCATTCTTCCATTTCCATTATACTATAAGTATAAGAATATATAACGTACAAACACGTAAGTATATTGAATTTGGAATCTGATCGGGATAAAATTAAAACGATTGAAAGTTTACTATGAAATATCGGTATTGCAGCTCGATTGTGAGCATGCGTCATCTGAATACTCTTTATTTAAGGAAAACATTATAATTTTGGAAAGAACTCGCCTCTGAAATTATGTACTTAAATCCCTCAAATATTTGTTACTTGAAACCAATACTTACGTAATAAATTACTACGTTTGATGCAGTACTGACGTCAAATACATCTTTATTGAATGCTTCGTTAATTTCTCTTATAATGGCGACCCAGCACATTCCTGTAAATATGGCGGCTTTCAGAAAATATAACTTTAAAGTACCCGAAACTGAAAATAAACCACTCCAAAGTTTCTCTCATCATAAAGTGGTCAGTGGAACTAACTTATTAAACTTTCCACCATTAGAAAGTGGCGCACGCGTCGCTGCCCCATGACTCACCACCTCAAAGATATAACCTAAACATTACAATAGGTGTTACAGTGGGTTTATACAGCGAATAAGATAAGATAAGGAATAGCATAAGAAATAAGACAAAAATAGACCTGTTTATACAGAATGATACAATAGATAAGGATTAAGAATCAACCAATGAAATCACGGCTTTTTTTACAATGATGTTCATGTCTACTGCCAACTTCATTCTTCAATTTGTTTTCTGTGCTTCCAAAACAAATTAGTTTGATCGGAAGAGCTTCTTCCTCTTGATCATAATTGCCGCGGATGAAAGCATAACGAACTTACCTATCATCATAGTATTTCTCTCCATTTTTTTTACATATACGTAGTGATTGGTAAACAAACTGTGAAAACTGTCAGAAAATGATAAAGGTTAGCACAGGACAGCATAAAACAATTTTGTCTGTACATGCGCACTTCCATTTTCAAACTATAATAAGATAAGAGTGAAAAACGAGTCCATTCTTATTCTATTCCTTATTTCTTATTTTATTCCAGTACGTGTATAAACGTTCCCATTGAATTGCGTATGTTCAACTTTCTTATCTCATTCCTTATGTTATCTTATTCACTGTATAAACCCAATGTTATACCCTTGAAAGTGGCGAACACGTGGCGGCTATTTAACGTGCCACTTCAAAGTTATAACCTCGAAATTGCGGGTATATGTCCATTAATTGTTAAAAAAGGACATCTAGCAAGTATGATGGATATATGCAGCTTCTTAACAATTATCAAGTATCAACTGACAATTATATAATCAATTAATAAGTAATGAAAATGATGGCATTTATGCAAATTGGATTAAGATTCAAGGTATGAATATTAAGCAGGCGTACAAGTCAGAGATTTGATCTATTTAAGGTAATCTTTTTATACAAAATCAAGGGAAATTGTCTATTGATAACGCATAACCCATTTCATTTTGAATAAATATCATTCATGTTTCACGAACTTTTTGTGAGCCACAATAAAATAATTTGAGAAAAGTCAGGTTAGCTTTTGTCATCGCGCGGACCAATTCACGGTCTCTTCAAAATCACTAAAAATTGTTTATTGAAAACGCATAACCCATTTCATATTGAATAAAATCATTCATGTTTCACGTAATAGGTTAAGCAAACTTTTTGTAAGCCACAATAAAATAAATTGAGAAAAGTTAGGTTAGCTTTCGTCATCGCGCAGACAAACCGACAGTCACTTGATGGGGAGTTTTAAGGTAATTGTAACTTTGTAGTGACATTTATTAAATGCGAATTGTGGCAATCACCTATGGAGATAGCAAGAACGTGGCAACCATCACTACATATCACAATCAAGTGCCTGCCACATTAAAGGTTTGATGGAAGTCACTTAAACGTCACCGAAACTATCATACTCTTTTGAAAGTGAAAGAATTTACTACAAATTCCAAAACATACATCCAGGTTGTATGAAAAAAATCCAACATACATGGGTATCAAGTTTTATAACCATCTACCCAAAGACATTAAAAATGAAATTTTTTTGCGTTCAAAAGAAAACTGAAAATATTTCTCGTTGAAGGAAGTTTCTATAATTTTAATGAACTTGTCTGATATCACTGTTAGTGATCTTAACTTCTTGCCTACGGAGTTTGGAATCATTGAATTACGATCATTTATTTTAAACGAGTAGGTAACTGCAATATATTTTTGTTTGTAACCGACTCATTTGGGCGCGATTTTGACCCACTTCCAGACGTCCGAATGATTTGAAATTTGGCAGGTGAACATAATTCCGGTGACAATGCATTAAGAAATTTTTGTGTGAGAAAAAACAAAATGGCGGCTTTAATATGGCGTACGAGTTTTGTGATTATGGTCCGATTCGCTTCAAAATTGGTATCTGAGGGTTTTCGTGGTCGGACATTATGTTTCTTTTGTAAAATGAAAAATTCAAGATGTCGGCTCCAAAATGGTAGACGAGTTTTGTGATTGGTTATGGTCTGTTTTAAAATTGGGGTTGGGGCCAATTTTTTTTAAAAAAATTTAATTTTTTTTGTAACCGACTCATTTGGGCGCGATTTTGACCCATTCTAGACGTCGAAGATTTGAAATTGGCAGGGTACAAATTGGTGAAATGCATTAAAAATTTTGTTTGAAAAAAAAACCAATGGCGGCTCCAATATGGCGGACGAGTTTTGTGATTATGGTCCGATTCGCTTCAAAATTGGTATCTGAGGGTTTTCGTGGTCGGACATTATGTTTCTTTTGTCAAAACTGAAAAATTCAAGATGTCGGCTCCAAAATGGTAGACGAGTTTTGTGATTATGGTCTGATTCTATTCAAAATTAGTATGTGGGGATTATTGGGGTCCAATATTATGATTCTTTTGTAAAAATTGAAAAATTTTAGATGGTGGCTCCAAAATGGCGGACGATCATTTATTTTAAACGAGTAGGTAACTGCAATATATTTTTGTTTGTAACCGACTCATTTGGGCGCGATTTTGACCCACTTCTAGACGTACGAATGATTTGAAATTTGGCAGGTGTACATAATTCCGGTGACAATGCATTAAGAAATTTTTGTTTGAAAAAAAAAAAATGGCGGCTCCAATATGGCGGACGAGTTTTGTGATTATGGTCCGATTCGCTTCAAAATTGGTATCTGAGGGTTTACGTGGTCGGACATTATGTTTCTTTTGTCAAAACTGAAAAATTCAAGATGTCGGCTCCAAAATGGTGGACGAGTTTTGTGATTATGGTCCGATTCTATTCAAAATTGGTATGTGGGGGTTATTGGGGTCCAATATTATGATTCTTTTGTAAAAATTGAAAAATTTTAGATGGTGGCTCCAAAATGGCGGACGATCATTTATTTTAAACGAGTAGGTAACTGCAATATATTTTTGTTTGTAACCGACTCATTTGGGCGCGATTTTGACCCACTTCCAGACGTCCGAATGATTTGAAATTTGGCAGGTGAACATAATTCCGGTGACAATGCATTAAGAAATTTTTGTGTGAGAAAAAACAAAATGGCGGCTTTAATATGGCGTACGAGTTTTGTGATTATGGTCCGATTCGCTTCAAAATTGGTATCTGAGGGTTTGGGTCGGACATTATGTTTCTTTTGTAAAATTGAAAAATTCAAGATGTCGGCTCCAAAATGGTAGACGAGTTTTGTGATTATGGTCTGATTCTATTCAAAATTGTATGTGGGTTTTGGGGTCCAATATTATGATTCTTTTGTAAAAATTGAAAAATTTTAGATGGTGGCTCCAAAATGGCGGACGATCATTTATTTTAAACGAGTAGGTAACTGCAATATATTTTTGTTTGTAACCGACTCATTTGGGCGCGATTTTGACCCACTTCTAGACGTACGAATGATTTGAAATTTGGCAGGTGTACATAATTCCGGTGACAATGCATTAAGAAATTTTTGTTTAAAAAAAAAAAAAGGGGCCCAATATGGGGGTTTTGTTAGGCCTTTTAAAATTGGTATAGAGGATTTAGTGGCGGACATTATGTTTCTTTTGTCAAAACTGAAAAATTCAAGATGTCGGCTCCAATATGGCGGACGAGTTTTGTGATTATGGTCCGATTCGCTTCAAAATTGGTATCTGAGGGGTTTACGTGGTCGGAATTATGTTTCTTTTGAAAAAATTGAAAAATTCAGATGGCGGCTCCAAAATGGCGGACGAGTTTTGTGATTAGGGTCCAATTCTATTCAAAATTGGTATGTGGGGGTTTTGGGGTGGAATTATGTTTGTAACCGACTCCTTTGGGTGCGATTTTGACCCACTTTAAACAGTCAGAATTCATTCAAACTTTGTAGATTTATCGAGGACCGATGACAATACACTACTTTGATAAGATTATTCCATTTTTTAATTTGCAAAATAAGATTTATTAATTTATATAACTTTCATAAAAAACTAAAAAAACACGCATTTATAAATAAACCAAACTAAATAGTAGGAAATAAATAATAGTTTATAAAAACTAAAAAACACGCTTTTATAGAAAACCAAACTAAAAAAAACAGAAAATAAGAAAAAAAAAAATTTTATTTAAAAAAAAGCGTGGGGTGCATGGTATATACTACATTACACACCTAGGGCAGTAAAGTAAGAAATGTCTCAGATCACAGGTAATTGTCGGCCGAGGCGATACCATGCACTCCACGCTTTTTTTTTAATAAAATAATTTTTTTTCTTATTTTTCATTTTTTTAGTTTGGTTTTCTATAAAAGCGTGTTTTTTAGTTTTTTTAAACTATTATTCATTTCTTTTTTTCCTAATCCCTTGAACTGTATTTAATTGGTAAAACTCATATTTTTTTCCTTTTCCTTTGTTTGATACATATACTTGGTGCTGTAAACTTGTTTTCAGAAGCAATAAACCATTATTATTGTAATCTTAAGGATGAATAAACTATTTATTATTTATTTATATTTTTTCAAGCATATAGTCACAATGTAATTTTAATATATAAAATGTTTCTTTAAATAAACACCGTTTTAGCAAGAACTCGAATATTTTTAGAATCTGGATAAGCTAATTTCAATAATTTTACTTTGTTTCTAGACAATTTTATCAAAACTGAATCAATTATGATAATATGACAAATTTTCCGACAACTTTGTAATTTAACAGTCAAATTGAAAAGGGAAACATTCTCAATTGAATATTGATAGAAAGATTTTTCTGTGAATTGAAAAATCCACGTTTAAAATGAAGTTATTTTTTGTGAATGTCTAACAGAAAACAACTACTTCGATTTTTTCTTTTGAGTTAGGGCCTTTTCAGAATACCTATCAGATGTAGTTCAATGTCCAGCGTGGCTTTAGCCGGGGAAGTAGTTGTTTTCTGTTAGACATTCACAAAAAATAACTTCATTTTAATCGTGGATTTTTCAATTCACAGAAAAATCTTTCTATCAATATTCAATTGAGAATGTTTCCCTTTTCAACATGAATACCCCACAAGAGGTTATCTTGACGATGGAAGATAGTGACTAAAGTTTATCTTTCAGTCGCAGATGATTCCACATCTGATTTTATGAACATCCTGTTTATATTTTCAACAAATCAATTTACAGTCAAACTTGATTGAAATGTCCAAAATTCGTTAATTATATTTTTCTCCACGAGTCAATATTTTGTGAAAGATACAAGAATTGCGCATCCGAACTGAAATTATTTTTCAGGAATGTGCTTTTTTTCATAAAAAAAATTACAAAGTTTGGTGCACGTTGAATAAATATTTGTAAGCCAACGTCCTTTGCAATTTGTCATTTATCGATACAATTAATTCAGAAGTCAATCCATGGGATGAATGCATAGAGAAAATAAAAGTTGTAAAATTTTTCACTCTCACTAACCTCAGAGAAACTTCTCAACGCAAACAGATCTGCACAAAATATGAAACGCGAAGGCACCAAACACTCATTAGCTATTTCTCACGGCAGAATAGATCATTTGATCTAAGAATCTCGCATCTCGAACGTTTGATGAGGGAATAGTTCAATAGCCGTGCCATTGCAAGTCTTTTTAACGGAAGTTCACAACTGAACACATTGACTGAATATGTTTGTTAATCGGCGTTTCTTTTTGTTGTGGTTGGGGTTTTTGTGCGCTCTTCTTCGACATGACCATGGGGGGTGTATGGCGGGTTTCTCCTGGGTACCACCCGAAATCGGGGTGGAATTTTCATACAGGGGGAGGGAGAAAAGCAAAATTGGTAGACCTCATGAGTAATGAATTGTAGCTGATGAAGAAATTTAATTATTCGCCATAATAATAATAATCTGAAAATTCCACACCAACATTTTTTAACCAATAAGAAGCTTTCGTTTCAGCTAGTTACTATAGCAACCACAAAACTGTGCGGAAGTTTTTTCCTCCTGGGTACCCTGGGCGTGATTACAGCGAAAATTTCATAAATTTATTTTCAACCAATTAGAAGGCTCATTTTTGTTTACGTTGCTTATAGCAACAGGAGATTATCGCGATAATTTTGTTAGTTCCTGTTAACTTAATGGAATTAATAAGTGATAATTTTTCTGTCAAAAATGAAGCGCCTTATATCTATTGACAAAAGTCACTCAGAATAAAATCAAAACAATAAATATCACGGGTACGACTAAAAAACTGATTGTTACTTGCTGGTCTGTCTCACCTGTCACTTCGAAATGACTTGACATTTGAATTAAAATTAAGTCGTAGTAGTATCCTAAGTGTCAAATTTTACCCATAAAAAATTTGACATCTACGCAGAATAGGTCGTAGGGTTCATCTTCTCATCATATTAAAAGCAACTCCAATTTATGAAATTTTCTTACCGAATCTCCCACGCAGCAGAATTAATTCCCGAAAATTTTTTTCTCGGTTTCACTCATGTTTTTGTTAACCGACGAAACCAAAAAGGAGGAGGTCCTCTATTCGACCCGTATATTTTATGTTTTTCCATAAAAAATTTTATGTATGATCACGCATAACTTTTTACTGAGGCGCCCGATTCCGACAATTCTTTTTTCAGTGGATAGGGTGTACTTCGAATTTGGTCCCATTTGAATTTAAAAGATGAAATCCACCCCTAAGGGTAGCAAAATGAAGGATATTGATCACTCACCCTCTGAATTCTGGTCCGTTAAAACCTATTCTATCAGGCATAACTTTTTACTGGGTTCTTCGATTTGAATGATTCTTTTTTTATTAGATAGGGTATACTTCATAGTTGATCAAATTTGGAGTTTCAATGTAGTTTTCCACCCTTACGGGTAGAAAAATAGGGAATAATTGATTTTTCACTAGTGAACATTGGCACACACATACGTAGTTGACAATGACAGATCGCTACTGACATTATTCTTGTTTCACATCCGTCAAAATCAGTATATTTTATGAGAGGATGGAATGATATACAAAGTAATGAAATAAACTATCCAGAACAACGAAAATAATTTATATTACAACAAGTAGTAAAAGTAGATAATCATATTATTTAACTGGTAATAGTCGAAGTAAGGTGGGTAAGTAAGTATTTTGGAAGTAATCAAAAAACAAGTAGGTAGTAATTGGTAGATTTTAGCCACAAAAAATTGAAAAATAAAAACTTTTTAACAAAAAATTAAACCGACGAAATACGGAACTGAAAAGTAAAAAATAAAAACTTTTTAACAAAAAATTAAACCGACGAAAAAATCAACTGAAAAGCAAAAAATAAAATAAACCTTCTTAGTCTAAATGAAAATTGAGCTCCTAAACTGATTTTGAGTCGGCGCCAAACAAACTAGCAATTGTATTAGGTGAAGCGTAGAATGATGGCAGCGAGATGCACGGCTGCGTTTTGATGACTTCTTTCATAGATCTTCGATAATTGATTGTTTGGCGCCGATTCAAAATCAGTTACTTACATTAGTTTTGGAGCTCAATTATCATTTAGACTAAGAAAGTTCATTTGATTTTTTGCTTTTCAGTTGATTTTTTCGTCGGTTTAATTTTTTGTTAAAAAGTTTTTATTGATAGAAAATTTCCCTCGTCTTCGACTGGGGATAATTTTCTATCAACAAAAACATTCCTGACCTTGAAAAAAACTATCGGTAATAATTCTGCTGCTAAGGAGATTATAAGTGATAATTGTTCTGTCAAATGCACAGCCTCTATACGCTTTTTAAATAATTATTGTTACCTTTATCTGTCTATCTTTACAAAGGAAAGAAGCTATTAATGAATTTTTTCTGTCTTTCTTCACTTAGTATAATAGAAAAGTATAGAAAAGACGATTTTATTTCTTAAAAATATATTTCTATTTTAAATAACTTGCGTTACATTATTTAAATGTTGTAGAAACTTTGCTAGTATTTCTTCTCCAATGGTGAATAACAGGGACTAGATGTTAGATGACTATGTTTAATAACATATATATAATATATGAAATGAAATACGTAAAGCACACACAAAGTCGTCTTCACAAAAGGTTAAATATAAATTGAAACAATTGGTAGACCGACAGGCGAAAACCAACTACTTTCCTAGCAAATACCACGTAGAACGTTGAATGATATTCACCTGACAATCCTTGCAAACTTCCATATAAATGGATATTGTTCGCAAATGTTTCTTTCTGATAAGCTCGATTATGTTTAAATTCATGTCGTGTCCGCCTAACAATCCGCATACCGGTTTCAGGCTTTTTTGGCCCTCATCAGTACGGAGTAGTCACTAGCCAGAGATTTCGAGAGCTCTGGCCGAAGCGAGACACAACATAAATAAAATCATCATCGAGCTTAAAACATCTTTAGGTGCGTCGGAAAAGATAACTTTTAACCGGCGACACCTAGTGACAGAAAGAAACACTCCATACAATTCTCCTACCTCGATAGGATTCTAAATAAAAGATTCCTTCTCAGTAGGAGTGGCTGAAAATGCCCGACTGGCATATTTTAATGAAAGAAAAAGCCATATGAAGGGGATGAGATATGAAATGAAATGCACACACAAAGTCGTCTTCACAAAAAGTTCAATATGAATTGCAACAATTGGTAGACCGACAGGCGAAAAACAACTACTCTCATAGCAAATACCACGTAGAACGTTGAATGATATTGACCTGACATACCATGCAAACTTCCATATAAATGGATATTGTTCGCAAATGTTTCTTTCTGACAAGCTCGATTATGTTTAAATTCACGACACGACATGAATTTAAACATAATCGAGATCATCAGAAAGAAACATTTGCGAACAATATCCATTTATATGGAAGTTTGCATGGATTGTGAGGTGAATATCATTCAACGTTCTACGTGGTATTTGCTAGGAAAGTAGTTGTTTTTCGCCTGTCAGTCTACCAATTGTTTCAATTTATATTGAACCTTTTGTGAAGACCGCTTTGTGGGTGCTTTACGCATTTCATTTCATATCTTATCCCCTTCATATGGCTTTTTCCTTCATTATATATATAATACTTGGACACAATTTTGTTAAATTCAGCCTTTGATATATATGAATATATGATCCATCAATTTCAAGTAACACTTCACTAATTTTTCTGAACAACATGTCTTGCGATGATTGAACTCAGGGTTCTTGAAGCAAGTAATATAAATGTCTCAAATTTCGATGACACTTCCTCAAATCATCCATTTCGTCGCACAAAATACGCAGATTTTTAGTGAAGTAGTGAGATCATATATTTTTTATTTTTGTTTTAATGATTCCTGTAATAGTGTGGATGTAGTACAGTCAGTCGCTTATTTGCTGGTGAGTACTGAGTACCCTTTTCTTTAATAAGTTTCCTGTAGAACAAGATCTTCAACCAAACTATGTAGTAGTGAACACCATAACTCCAGAACCACCTGGTATAAACCCATAATACCTTATATTTTTTAGAAATATACAGGGTGTTTCATTTGAAAAACATAACTTTGATAAGTCACACATTTATCGGACACCCTGTATGTTGATAGTTATTTTTTAACCGACGAAACCGAAAAGGAGGAGGTTCTCTAGTCGACGCCCATATTTTTTTTATGTATGACCACGCAAAACTTTATACTGAGACGTCTGATTCCGATAATTCTTTTTTTAATGGATAGGGTGTACTCCGAAGTTGGTCCCATTTGAATATAAGAGATGAAATCCACCCCTAAGGGTAGCAAAATGAAGGATATTGATCACTCACCCTCTGAATTCTGGTCCGTTAACCGATTCTATCGGGCATAACTTTGTACTGGGTTCTTCGATTTGGATGATTCTTTTTTTATTAGATAGGGTATACCTCATAGTTGATCATATTTGGATTTCGAATGGAATTATCCACCCTTACGGGTAGAAAAATAGGGGATAATTATTTTTCACTTGTGAACATTGGCACACATATGAGTTGACAATGACAGATCGCTATGTCATTATTTTTGTTCTCCTACATCCGTCACAATCATTATATTCTATGAGCGGATGGAATGATATACAAAGTAATGAAATAAACTAACCAGAACAACAAAAATAATTTATATTACAACAAATAGTGAAAGTAGATAATCATATTATTTAACTGGTAATAGTTGAAGTAAGATGGGTAAGTAAGTATTTTGGAAGTAATCAAAAAACAAGTAGGTAGTAATTAGTAGATTTCAGCCACAAAAAATTGAAAAATAAAAACTTTTTAACAAAAAATCAAACCGACGAAATACGGAACTGAAAAGTAAAAAATAAAATAAAGCTTCTCAGTCTCAATAACTAAGCTCCTGAACTAATGTAAGTAACTAATTTTGAGTTGGCGCCAAACGAACAATCAGCGAAGATTATTAAATTACTTCAAAAAAATCATCAGAATGTCACCGCGCAACTCGATGCCACCATTTTACGCCTCACCTAATTCATTTGCTTGTTTGTTTGGCGCCGACTCAAAATTAGTTACTTACATTAGTTCAGGAGCTTAGTTATTGAGACTAGGAAGGTTTATTTTATTTTTTACTTTTCAGTTCCGTATTTGGTCGGTTTAATTTTTTGTTTTATGGAACATAGCTTTCATTGCTCTCTACAACTTTTATTTGAGACTTTTTTTTCTATCTCAAATAAGGAAGCAGCTATCGTCCACCCATGCATCGTTGATACACCCTTAGTGGCATTATCAAAGTATAAAACATGATACAGAATAGATAAAAATTACAAGTTACTGTGGTTCATAAAGATATTTCTGTTCTCCTTGATCAATGCTGCGAATTCAGAAACAGTTGTTGGATAGAACACGTTTTAATTCATATTTGAATTCTGTTAGTTTATTCCTAAATTCTACGAGAAGGTTGAAGAGCCTTTTTGCGTTCTTTATAGACGATATAATGGCACCAACAAATTGTGTTTGTGTCTAGTATCATAGGAAATTGACGAGTATGTTATATGTTCATTTATCTTTGACTTAACCTATGTTATACTTTGATTAATGAGCAGTGAGTAGATGGTCATGATTTTTACTGAAGAAAATAGTTCTCTAAAACTGGTATCCCAAGGTATATTTAATATGGTTCTTATTGCCGCTTTCAGCTATATAAAAATTCTGGTAATTTGTGTCGATACTGCATTACCATTACACTGTATTCTATACATTAAGCGACTGTGAAACAATGCAGAATACGCGGATACTGTTGTTTCGTATTTGTAATATGCCGGATTTTCCTTGATGCGAATATCATTTGTGACAGCTTAGTACATATAGACAGTTTATATCAGCTAGAGCTATCCACCTTAGTTGTGGGTCTAAAACTACACCTAGAAATTTTATGTGCTCTCCTTTATCCAAACTATCTGTAACACTTACACTAAAGATTTCACAACGGGCTTTGGTTTCATTAAAAAAAATCATTTGCTGTGAACCACATCTCAGCCTGTGCCATAATATCTTGAAAAATAGGCAAGTAATCAGTCCCCTTTTACTTGTTGAAAAATTATTGCGTGATATGGAATCTGTCATATTATTTATGTAAATCTATAATGTAATCTAATGTAAATTTATGTAAAAGGAATAGGAGTGCCCAAATACAGAACCCTGAGGCACCCCTCTCGTTACAGACATAAGTGAACCTATGACATTGTCAACAACTACTGCTTGGCTACGATGTGATAACTTAAATAAATTAAGACAGATGACTTAAATAAATTAAGACAGGTACCACGTTTCCCATATCTGTTATTTATAATTAAAAAAGAATCCATTAACCGTTAAAATATTCCACCACTGGAGAAATAATTTGCTTTGCTGATGATACCGTCATTTTTTATCGAGGCAAAACTGATTTGAAACACAAAATTGAAACTGATTCGAAAAATATATTTCCATGATTTTATCAAGAGTGTATCACTAACTGTAACTATCGGAAAAACACATTTCGTTCCACTTTTTTCTGTAAGAAACATAGGCGACCCTGTTGCAAACCTTATCAGTTTCCATGGAAAAATCGAAATATTTTATACAGTGCACTGAGTGTCTTACCTGCCGACCATAGGCGGAGATCTTTTCTTTCACTTGGAATGTAACTTCGGGCATTTTTGTTCAAATAAGTTTTTCCGAAAAAAATCAAGAGTAACATAATGGAACTGAATTTTCAATAATTTGTTTTTATTTAGCATTCAATTCTTCGACCCTTATCTTTTTTTTGAGCTTTGGACCGGTAGATGTTATCACTGAGCGATCTAAGATTCAAGAGATAAATAGAATACAAACAAAATAAAAAATAACAATAATTGTTTATGTTCTGAAGAATATAAAATAATATTTGATACTTCAAATCAAACATAAACAATATTCCCCCCTTCTTGAAGAAAATATGAATGGAAATTAAAGAGACAAAAAGAGAAAACAAAAACAAGAAAATCCAATATGCGTAGACAATGAAAGCATTTCTACCCTTAATCATCATAAGGACAAGCCTTTATATTCCTCACTCAAGACTCTCCTAACATTTTCTACTACTTCTCCTCTTAGATTTGAATATTGTAACGTAAATAAACTTAACTTGGTTTAACTAATTTATTTAACACTTAATCTACAACTTAATTTATATTACTACGCCACTGTATAGCCCGATGGTATGGGCTCGTTCAGACTGTTTCTGAGACTTGAGGGTTGCCTATTTATCTCCGATACAGCATTCTCGATGTTTCGAATTCTTTCCGTTGGCGACCGGCGTGTTCCAATTGTTTCCAATATTGACCGTTGTCTTCCGCGGCAGAGCGCACTGGATGGTTCTCGAACATCTCCGGGGATGATCTCATCGCTGTCGACGGCAACATGTGAGGCGACAGGTCCGGCCTAGGTTCGTTACATTGCCCCCTTCTTAAAGACATTTCGTCCCGAAATTTCATCCTTGGAGTGTGACGATATCTGCATGACTCCCCATATCTGCACCGTGAAGTTCGATGGAAGTAACACTCCACGGTCTTCATGATCGGTCGTGGAAGAGGGTTACAGCAAACCAAAATCTTGACGCCGCTGGATCTGAATATCGCCTCCAGCATACTTCTTATGACTCTCCAGTCCAACCCATCAATACCACAGGACAATTTTGGAATTGCTAGATCCACCAGATTCTGGTCCACCAAAGTATCTCTTAGTTTGGTGAGACTCTTCCAGACATCTTCATAGGACGGTTTATCTTGGGAATGCCTCTTGGTAACTAGGTAGTAGATGTTTCTCTGGCCTTTCTTCAACTGTAGCACCCACCAACTTCTGGATTCTGCCCCGCAGTGTTTGGAGTTGACCAAATTTCTTGGAGAACACTACGGCGATGCCCCTGGACATTCGAAGATCTTCTGCCACACAGTGCGCTAGTGCGTAGTCAGCAGGCACCTCGAAAAGGTCTCGTGACTCCTCTCTAGTAACCCCATGTAGAACTTTCTGCCCGTTTGAATACAAGGACATAAACTTCTCGAACGTCATATCATCCTCCGGTGGCTTGAGGGTGCGAACTTGGTCATGGTTTCCAGCGTAAGGGGCCAACCTGTTGAAATGGACGACCCTTGGTTTCCCTCGGGGTGGCTTATGGATTCGGTACACAAGGTCGTTTATCCTTTTCACGATTTTATACGGGCCTTCCCACGAGTTCCGCAACTTTGGTGATAGTCCACGACGACGTTTGGGGTTGTACAGCCAAACCAGGTCATCAACCTTAAATCCTCCATGTCCATTCCGATGATTGCATCGTCTTCGATGTCCGCTACAAGCGCCTGATGTTTCACTTTAGTGCTGCCCAAAATTATTTCAATCGGTAGCTCGCCATATACAGTAGCTGGCTCCCCTGTTGCTGTGCGTAGCTTCCAAGTTGTCGGTTCAATCCGTTCCGGTGTTCTGGCAAAGGAAGGCCCGAGAATTGTCCTAGTCGCACCTGTATCTAGCAGCATGGTGCAAGGCTCGTTATTGATGAGACCGTCTACGAAGACACCTTTGTTCTGTCGTTGAAGGATAGCGACATATGCGTTGTTAACCGAGGCTTGCCGGACACATGCCGACGATTGCCCCTTCCCGTCGACCTTTTTTAGTTTTCCTGCATCGGAGTCGATGAATGTTGGACATTTGCTACGCACATGTCCAATTTTGCCCTAATTCCGGCATCTTATCTGTCTTTTCTCAGGCAACACTTCCTTCATCACTTTTCTTATGGCAGCTTCCAAGTTAGCAGGCTCCGGTGAGTCTTCCTCAATCGTTTGAACTTTACTTTGGGTTTTGCAGCATTGTTTTGCTGCTTCGAATTCCAAAGCTCGTGCCAGTGCGTCTACGAGATGTGTTGGACGAGCTAATATCAACGCTTGTCTGGTTTCTTGGTCACGGAGTCCATCCAAGAATGCCTGAACCGCTAATCGCTCCATTACATTTTCCGTTATGGCTGGATATGCGAGACGAACCAAGCGTGCAATGTCAGTTTCGAATTCTTGTAAGGATTCGCCCGATTTTTGGCAGCGATTTTTCAGCTGGGAGTGGTATACGTGTTCCAAATGGGCGTGGCCATATCGTAATTCTAGATGTTTAATCAGCTGATCATAGTCCTCCTGTTCTTGGGCGGTAAGAGTTTGTAGAATATTCGTCGCTTCTCCACGTAATGCAAGTGTTAGTGCTACAGCTCTTTCCCCTGCATTCCATCCATTTGCTTTGGCCGCTGCTTCAAACTGTCGGCGGTAATTTTCCCATGGAGTTTTTCCGTCGAATTGAGGCGGCTTCATGGAAAGCTTCCCTATTTCAGAAATGACCTTGACATCTTTTATACCCTCTTGAACTTTATCCAAGTTCAAACTCAAGTCCAAGCATTGCATTTTCGTTAACCATCTCTGTGGAGGGCGCACTATTAATTCGTTTTTCCAGCTTACTGATCGTTTCCTTTATTTCATCTACCTCCGTGTTCATTTGCTCCCTCATTTTATCTATCTCTGTCTCAACGGTTCCCATTCTTCCTTCTAGAAAATTAGCCACACCACACAATTCTTTTTTTAGGCCTTCTGTGTTTTCCAGGAACTTCTCTTCCAGGCTTCTTGCATTTTCTTCCAGGCTTCTTGAATTTTCTAGAAGTTTCTCTTCCAGATTTCTAGAATTTTCTTGAAGCTTCTCTTCCAGATTTCTAGCATTCTCTTCCAGGCTTCTTGAATTTTCTCGAAGCTTCTCTTCCAGATTTCTCGAATTCTCTTCAAGCTTCTCTTCCAGATTTCTAGCATTTTCTTCCAAAGTCCTCGAATTTTGTTGCAGTTCTTCTTTCACGGATTTAGTAGTTTCTTCGAGTTTATTCATTACCAAACTTAAATCGCCTCCGGGAACTTCGAATACAAATGTTTCGGGGTCCTCACCTTCTTGTATAAGTCCTTCTGCAAGTCTTTCCTGGAGTACTTGCTTTTTACCTGTTGTTTCCAGTTCCCTTTCCTCCAATTCCTGTTTCAATTCCGCTACCTTCAAATCCGCAAGGCGACTTTTCTTGAACACATTTTGTCTTTGACGAGGTATCAGTCTGTTTTACACGAAAAGTTTATCAGTTTGTTAAAAATTCACTTCGCGAATTCTTTTCCACGGGCCACCAGTCATTTGTCTGTTTCACGCGAACAGTGTAGCAGTTTATATTCCCACGCACAATTGTCCACTTCGCGAAAACCGGGCCACTGTCTATTTTTGGCGTACAAAAAGGTCTATCAATTTATTTTTCTGACTATCCACTCCACGATCACTTGTTTATTTTCAAAATCTCGCTTCCGACACCAATTGTAACGTAAATAAACTTAACTTGGTTTAACTAATTTATTTAACACTTAATCCTCAACTTAATTTATATTACTACGCCACTGTATAGCCCGATGGTATGGGCTCGTTCAGACTGTTTCTGAGACTTGAGGGTTGCCTATTTATCTCCGATACAGCATTCTCGATGTTTCGAATTCTTTCCGTTGGCGACCGGCGTGTTCCAATTGTTTCCAATATTGACCGTTGTCTTCCGCGGCAGAGCGCACTGGATGGTTCTCGAACATCTCCGGGGATGATCTCATCGCTGTCGACGGCAACATGTGAGGCGACAGGTCCGGCCTAGGTTCGTTACAATATTGACTGTAGTTTCTTAATTTGTTTTCATAAATGCCCGAACTAATTTTATGAGGTTGAAAACACGACATTAAGGAGGTAACCTCAGCATATGACGAGAGTATGACCAGAGTTTTTACAAAGTTCGTCAATAACATTCTTTTTCGAAATTTTTATTTGTAATAATTCGTAGTAATCCGCTTCCCCCTTATGCGTGCTCTGGTGGCCCAAAGCCGTACTAAACGGCCTTCCCTCTCGGAAGTTGCTCTTCTACGACGCAGGTTAGATTGCCTTCTAAGTGCGAATTTACACGATCCAATAAAATTGATCAATGAATTGAACAATAAAATTGACCAATATGGGTTATTTACACCTGACAATTTAGGGTCAATTTTGGCAACAGTTTTTACTCAGGAATACCAACATACTGACAAGAAATGGTTCAACTATAGGAAAAGTTCCCAATATTATTCAATAGCGTATTGAATTGATTCTGATCTATCCTAATAAATATCGTTTGAATTGATTAGGATCTGCACTCAGTTTCTTTTCCCTCTTTTCTCAATCCAAGATCTAATCCACCACCTTCTACATATTTGTCTTTTATATTGAGCAATGCACATTGCTGCGAATGTAATGCAACGTAAATTATGTTTTTTTTTCGCAATATCATTTTTCTCGCGGTTATGGTAGGGTATGTGAAATCGCGTAAATAATAACGTATAACCTGAAAATCTCTGTTCTAGCAGGCATCCAATTCATGGCCGAAAGTTACTGCAAATTGTCACTAAAAATTGATGAAAAATTAGAACCGATTCTAAACTCATCAATTCATTGGTCAAGTTCAAATTGACAACAATTTTCTGTTTAAACCTATCAATAAAATTGAAGGTCACAAAATTTACCAATTTATTGGATCGTGTAAATTCGCACTAACAATATCATAAATTTGATACCTTCTCCAGGCCCTATTCATGGCAGCGCGACTGATATTCAACATTCGGGCTACTTGCCGTCTTAAGTGTCCCTCTTGAATTAGAGTGATGACCCTAGCAATTTGAATCTCTGTTAAATACACGTGGTCTACCAAGCACATCAACATTCATGTTGATTCTTTCACATTAAGCGCAAAACTTGATAAACGCATTTATCTCTTGGTGAAGAAATTCTCATTTTGTAAATAGTCAAATTCCCTAAGCTCGTGATATGCACTATCTTTCCGAAAATTTTATTGTTGGATTTGTCATTCATTTCCTGTTTAAGATTTTTGTGGATAGCACGTATAAGCCTATGGATCCATACACTAATCCGATTTCATTTACATATATTTAATTGCCATAATCAAACGGGTACCATTTATTGGTTTTGCAAATTGATAATGAAGCAGTTACCTAGAAATGACTAATATGAAGTTGGATTATTTTGTCGATGTTTAAGACCTTCTATTGTATAACTGATTGTAACACTACTTACCTGCTCTTCATATTAAAAATAATTATCGCATTTGTATTTAGAGTTTCACCTAGAGTAAATTTAGTATTGAGGCAACACAATGGTAGGTAGGGAGGGGGATAACACGCGTAGACACGATTGACAACAATTTTGCTTCATTTTCTCAATAAATAAAAATTCTACATAATAGTTTTTTTTTATACTTGACATTTCAAATGCATATTGTGAAAAAACGTATCAACGAAATAAAAAAATAGATGGATGAAAATAGTATAAAATTATCTTTCCAACGGTGTGCTATTTGAAATAATTAACTTGATTTGCCCTCCTGCGCCATCTATCGAGCAATCACAACTTCTTTCATTTCAAAAAGTAGTATCGGTGATATCATTCCAAACGGTTCTTGCTCATTGTTCTACGTCGAACCGTTGAAAAGTTAACAGGGGGAAGGGGGACTAGAAAAATCCGCACTGTATACTCGTATACTAAAGTCAAATAAAAACAATTATGATTTTCACTTAATTTGCTTCACGAATCCACGAGGCGTGTTTATTTATTTAATTAGAGTTCAAGGTCATCCAACAGGTGAACATAGGAGTCCATCCAACTATAAGAAGCACATTATACACATAAAATTCACCAAAACATGCCAGTTATGAAAACCACAAACTAAAATGTGTAGAATGGTCCGTGCAAACTAATATGCACCTGTACATATACAAGTCCAACGAATTCTTTCTGAAGTTATATAAGTTTCTTCTTACTCAAAACAGCTGACTTCAACTACCTATACAATAGGTGTGTATGTTTGTCGAACATCCACCAATAATCAACTGCTTCCCTTTCATCCACTTCTTAGTTTCTGTTGAGATTGCATCAACAAAATGGGAAGCACCATTAGCCAACGCCATCTGCAACTAACATTACCACCTTGACATGTTATCCTGAATATCAGGATAGACATCTGCGTCGATTCATAACCAAGGGCAGTGCCAGATTCATACTCACTTATGCCGGGGGCTAATTCTTACTATACCGCCGCCAATTAGTATGAATTGTCAGTTTTAAACTATCCATTTTTTTTTTCCATGCATGACTATAACATAAAATTATAAAATATAACGATACACATTGTATTTACTTCACAAACTTAAACCTAACAACAAATATTTTTTTTATATAAATACTTATATGAATTTTTTTTATACGAACTCATCAAAGGCATCAACAAAATTAGCTCTATAACAAGTCACTGTTGATATTCAAAATTGATAGGCTATTCGAAGATCCTCTACCATCGAATTCCGAGGCAATTTTTTACTCTTTTTAAAGTTGAGAATGACCTTTCACGAACATCATCACTAATCATCAGGGAAAGGAACATTCTCAGAGCTACTTCTACGTTGCGAAAAGTATCTATTATTTTATATATTATTACTTTAAACGAGCAATTCCTATATATATATATATATATATTATATATATATATATATATATATATATATATATATAGCACAGCACATGTGTTGAACTATAAAAACTCTTTACAAGAAGTCATGTGCCTTAGCTCAACATGCTATTGAAACAGGCCATAAAATATCATTCGAGGAAGCACAAGTTTTACATTCAGAAAAAAATTTATCAAAAAGATTATTTCTTGAAATGATTGAAATTAATAAATCCAATCAAAATATAAACAAAAAAACAGATATCGAAAATCTTAGCAAAATCTACAGTTATCTTTTACAAATGGATTAAATCTGATGATTCTCAAAGAATATAATAAAAAAATTAACACACCCACTACATATTTTATATTTTTTTGACGATTAATCATAGGTTGTCACTTCAAATCCTTCAATGTCACTCGAAACGTCAAAGATATAACACCATTCCGACAAATATTTACATATTTTACGTTTTTTTTTTAAGTTAATGTTCATTAATCAACCACTCAGATTACTGTAAGTACTTCCTTTATGTTAAGTATTTTTTTTTCTCAATAATGTAATTTACATATTTTAGGACCCTGAAGAAGTTTCAAAATTGAAACGAGAGCTCGGTCCAACGTATTGAAGAGTTTTTCATAGTTCAACACTTGTGCTGACTGAAGATCCCCGTTATTCCCCACTGTTCATACCAATTTTCAGTCGTTATTTCTAAATTCATATATATATATATATATATATATATATATATATATATATATACAGTACTTTTCTCTAATGCCCCCCCCCTTTTATTTTTTGAACGAGTCAACTAAAAAAATTGAAACTTGGGATAATGAAATTGATGCATGAATACTATATTTTGGAGTAAAATTGACAGATAAAACTTTCAAGATGGCGACTGGGCGCCACCTGGGAATTTTTTTTTTAAAGGGGGGTCTTGTGACACATCTTTTGAAGCTCCTGACGAATACTTCACAACCCTAGAATATAAAGTCAATATCTTCACCTACTACAAAATGGCGGAACATTTAATAATTGTCTGAATACATCGACGTTTAACTTCATAATTTGAGGAAAGAAGCTGAGTTCAGTTCAGAAGATCCTCGAAATGGTTGCCTTGAACTGCTTGACATGAGAACAGCCTATCCGATATTTCACGCCAAACATTTTCGAACACAGTAACGTCGATATTTCTACAAATATTTGTTATTCTCTGCCGTATATCCAATATTGAAGCAGGTTCAGATTCGTACACCTTTTGCTTCAGATAGCCCCATAAAAAAAGTCTACAGGTGTCAAATCTGGCGAGCGGGCTGGCCATTCCGTGGGACCTCGACGGCCAATCCAACGATCGGGGAAAGTATTATCCAAATAGTTTCTTACTTGTCCGTGGTAATGTGGTGGTGCTCCATCCTGTTGGAAACCATATCCATATCCAATTCATTAGAGGGTCAACAGTATTTTCCAGCATATTCAAATACAGTTCCCCTGTTAAATTTTGTTCAATGAATAGAGGTCCTACAATATGGTTTCCCAATATTCCTGCCCAGACGTTAATTTTTTCTGGATATTGAGTATGAGTTTCCCGGAAAATGTGAGGGTTGGTGTCACTCCAATAACGGCAATTTTGTCTGTGAACCTTGCCGTTGAGATAAAATGTAGATTCGTCACTGAAACAAATATTGCGGAGATAGGTAGGATGCCTTGCAATGGTTTCCGTCATAATTTCGCAGAATTCTGTTCTTCGATCAGGGTCATCTTCAGTTAACTGGTGTACCATTTTGATTTTGTATGGATGATACTTATTCCTCTTCAAAAGTCTCCACACAGTAGAAGGACACACCTCACAAACATTCGCGACGGAGGAAGTAGACTGTTGAGGATTTACTATCATCTCACCAATTATTTGAACTTGCTGTTCTTCCGGAATGGACGGATGACCTGGGAGCTTTTTGTTGTGTACACTACCAGTAGTTGTAAATTTGGTTACAAGTTCCCTTAAATATTTTCTACAGATAGGACTATTCGGGAAATGATCATTAAACATTCTTTCGATTTCGTGAAAGTTACGCGTCGCACCGTAAATAAAAATCGCTTCGATTTTTTCTTCCAATGGACGAGAATTGACCATTTTAGAGATAGTTCACGTGGTACCTATTTACTAGTAAAACCGAAAACTAAATGAGAATATTTTAACTGAACAATGATGTTCGTTGTCGTACTGACATTTCTTGTCATTTTTTGTTTAAATAAAAAATAACCTATCAAACCTTATCGGGATTGCCATATGGCAGAGAAAAACAAATATTTCTAGATGTATCGATATTAATGTGTCAGGCAATTATTAAATGTTCCGCCATTTTGTAGTAGGTGAAGGTATTGAGTTTATATTCTAGGGTTGTGAAGTATTCGTCAGGAGCTTCAAAAAGATGTGTCACAAGACCCCCCTTTCAATTTAATTTTTTCCCAGTCGCCATCTTGAAAGTTTCATCTGTCAATTTTACTCCAAAATATAGTATTCATGCATCAATTTCATTATCGCAAGTTTCAATTTTTTGAGTTGACCCGTTCAAAAAATAAAAGGGGGGGGGACATTAAAGAAAAGCATTGTATATATATTTCGTGTATCTCGGAAACTGCTCTAACGATTTGGATGAAATTTTGTATTTAGATAAGGTTTTGCTTTTTAAGTTTATCTATATAGGCGTCTCTCCTGAAAAAACGCAATTTTACACATATTTTTTAATACGAATCGAGATGGCGCTATATCTCGTGAATTTTTGAGGTACTTGCAGTGTTTCTATTGGATGTTAGCCTACTGGTACCTCTAAGCATTGTGAGATGGCGCTATATGACATATCCGAATACGAATAATCTTACCGAGTGACATTACCGAATTCGGGCATCAAATCAATGTTATATATGTTTTTCTTTGGTTAGTCCAAGGAACTCATACGGTTTATTTAAAATGAGTATTTGTAGCCAACCTGTGCACTAGGTAAGATTGCAAAATATTCATATGTAATAAGTATGTGATTCGTATCTAAATAAGCATCTTCTGCGAATAAACACGATTTTACAGAAGAAAAAACGCCGAGCAAAGCTCGTTTGCCCAGGTTCTTTGTGCAAAAGCGCTATTAATATAATAAATGCGGCTTGCGGCTTTTTCTTCTTATTTTTCAAAGAAAAGTATGTATAGTTTACCCAATATCAATTGCAGAAGCATAAAAAAGTCTTGCGGCGAAATCGTGTGAGCAGCAGTGGCGGAGATAACTTATTTTATTTAGATATTTTAAGATTTTAAAAATAAAAATAAAAATTAAAGACAAGCTTTTATTCATACAAATACAATAAGAAAAAATAAACTAGAATATCCTAAAACGTATTTCGATCGGCACACACCAAGACCACAGACGCTACTGGGTTTTAATCTTTCAGAGCTATTATAACACAAATATAACGCGTGATTTATGACCTCCCATCATATAGCCACACCTGCGAGCAATGATGTCGGATTCGATTGGCCCAGACGAATCGGTTTGTGAATAGACAGCAGTCACTCAGGTCCACGTTGACTATCGGCTCAGTTTTTATTTGCTCCCTATAGAAACAGCTTCTGCAATTGATATTGGATGGACTATACCTCAGACGCCAGCCGCCTGTATTGATGCGTCCAAGGCACCGCTGCCGCTCGAGATCAAAGATAATATAATTTTCACAAAACAGTGTTCTTTTGACGCAGCGGTCGCCGCGGTCGCTATTTTCGCGTTAGCTTGAATATTGCTGCTTGCTTTTTATTTGCCCTCTGCCGCCGGGGGGCTAATAGTCCCATAGCCCCTCCTTAAATACGGACCATGGATGAAACCTGGGTCCATCACTTTACACCTGAGACGAAGGAACAGTAAAAAAAATGGACTGGAAGTCCAAAGTAGGCGAAGAGAGAGTTTCAGCAGGTAAGTTCATGGCGTCAGTGTTTTTGGATGCGAGTGGGATGATTTTTATCGCTGGGCAAAGTGTATCGAGCTAAAAGGAGAGCATGTAAAGAAATATATTTTTTTTTTTTATTTTTTTTTGTTATGTCGGGTACTTCTGTGATTACCCTCGTATATATTATATCTAAATCTACCTGATATTATGTGTGTGACGTGAGTTATTCAGCGAATAAGAAATTCTTAGTAGTGCAGAAAATGTATAACCATCGACCCTCTAGGCACTGATGTTTCATCGAATCAGACCATAAATCATGAAATTTCAAGCCAATTACTAATTAGAAATGTAATAATATATAAACCGAACGACAGACGACATCTTTATATGAGGTCGTTAAAAATATAAAGATGGAAATCAAGAGATGTCTCCGGAGTTTTCATTTTGTAAAAAATAAGATCATAAAAACAAAATAATTCAAGGATCATCTTTATATTTAGGTGCACATTTTGCAAAAATAACAACGTAAAAAAAATCGTTTGCGGTCGGGAAACCCCCGTCAGGAACGAAGTTCCTTACGCATTTCTTTCAACTTTAAGATTTAAATTGTTTATATTTGTATATCTTCGTCACGTCAGGAAAAAGCGTTATGCTCCTTCCATGGTTCCAAACGATCCAATAAATCAATTAATATCGAGGTAGCAGAATATGTTGCCATCAATCTCATATATCCACCATTTTTAACCGACGAAACCAAAAAGGAGGAGGTTCTCTATTCGACCCGTATATTTTATGTTTTTCCATCATATTTTTTTATGTATGATCGCATAACTTTTTACTGAGGCGTCCGATTCCGATAATTCTTTTTTCAGTGGATAGGGTGTACTTCGAATTTGGTCCCATTTGAATTTAAAAGATGAAATCCACCCCTGAGGGTAGCGAAATGAAGGATATTGATCACTCACCCTCTGAATTCTGGTCCGTTAACCGATTCTATCAGGCATAACTTTGTACTGGGTTCTTCGATTTGGATGATTTTTTTTTAATAGATAGGGTATACCTTATATTTGGATTTCGAGAGGAATTAGCCACCCTCACGGGTAGAAAAATAGGGGATAATTGATTTTTCACTAGTGAACATTAGCATCACATAGTAGTTGACAATGAAAGATCGCTACTGACATTATTCTTGTTCCGTCAAAATCAGTATAGTTTATGAGAGGATGGAATGATATACAAAGTAATGAAAAAACTAACCAGAACAACGAAAATAATGTATATTACAACAAATAGTAAAAGTAGATAATCATATTATTTAACTGGTAATAGTTGAAGTAAGGTAAGTAAGTATTTTGGAAGTAATCAAAAAACAAGTAGGTAGTAATTGGTAGATTTTAGCCACAAAAAATTGAAAAATAAAAACTTTCTAACAAAAAATTAAACCGACGAAATACGGAACTGAAAAGTAAAAAATAAAAACTTTTTAACAAAAAATTAAACCGACGAAGAAATCAACTGAAAAGCAAAAAATAAAATAAACCTTTTTAGTCTAAATGATAATTGAGCTCCTAAACTAATGTAAGTAACTGATTTTGAGTCGGCGCCAAACAAACTAACAATTGAATTAGGTGAAGCGTAAAATGATGGCAGCGAGATGCACGGCTGCGTTTTGATGACTTCTTTCATAGATAATGATCTTCGATAATTGTTTGTTTGGCGGCGACTCAAAATCAGTTACTTACATTCAATTCAATTCAATTTCAATTCAATTTTCAATTTATTCGTAAACCATAATAACAAGATATTTGTATACATACAATTTATGACGGTTATCCTTTATAACTCCAAGGGTTCACCTAAGCACTCAAGGTGCTTGTTTTGTGCAGCTCCTTGGAATAATTCAGGATATATATTAGGTAGATAAAATGAATGGTATACATATTAATATATTATTTACAATGAAAATATGAATAATTGGAATTCCTGCTGAAATCGATACTAATTCTAGTTTATTCTCTTTTTCCTTTCTTGAGAATGGTTGATGTGGTAAGGATCCATATCTTTATATAAAAATGTATATTACACGTTAAGGTTCATTCATTAGTTTAGGAGCTCAATTATCATTTAGACTAAGAAGTTTTATTTTATTTTTTGCTTTTCAGTTGATTTTTTCGTCGGTTTTATTTTTTGTTAAAAAGTTTTGTGTTTCTTTTTTGTCAATATTTTTCCCTTTGACAGTTGACGTTTTCTATTCCATCAGATTTAATTGTCATTATACCATGCGATGCTATACCTATATATCCTTTTTTCAAACTCCTCCGCCACAGTAAAAGGTATTTCATTCCTGATAATACTATTCGTTATAATATATCAAATTGACGTGCCACATATTCAATGTAAACCATTAATCCAACTTTGGCATACAAAAAACATAAGAAATAATGTCAAAAAAAAGATATAATCATCTAAACACACATTATATAGAAATATAAAAGAAACAAAAATATCTTCCACGTATTACCACTCAACGATAATATCCGACTTGTATTAGCATAGATATCCTACCGCTCATGTATATCATTTTGAATTTCCCGCAAACAGATCAGCAGTTCGGATGGTTTCGTACACCTTCGGAATCATATGAGCAAGGGCTAGACGCTTGTCACACAGAGTAGCATATAATAGAAAGAGACAGAGAGAGAGAGAGAGAGAGACAAAGTCGCATGGAGGGGGCAAAACGCTTTTTTTTACGTGACGATTTCCACCAGTCAACACCTACCGTAAGCCGCGTAAAGGAACTTCGTTCCAATACTTTTTATAAAATGTAAATCAAGTAAATGGAAAGCCACCAAACTATTAGAGAACCGACACTTTCAATAACATACAAATCATAAACATTTAGACGACTATTCCACGCACCTTGGAATTTTCACAAAATCTGACCAATCAAAAACCAGAGACAGCTTGTATTATCGCGAAAACACCAGCTGTCTTTCAATTCTGATTGGTCTATCAGCGTGGTGTTTTCAACGACGTAACCATGGATACGGATCGCAATGCAAAGTTTGACAGTTTGACCAAAAATAATTGTAGCTGCAAACGTCAAAATGAGTCGCTTCGGTGCTACTTCAAATGAAGTAATAAACCAAAATTTTGAAGTTAATATACCCAGTAACACAAAAAAATCAAAATCTTATATATGGAGACAATTTATGACGTTCTGCGCGGAACGCAACTACAAATTAGATGCAGAAAATAGCAACGAAAGATTAGCATTCATTCTAAAAGACTGGGCATTCAATATGCGAAAAATTGATGGTAGTGATTACAAGGAGAGTGTTATCAAAACCATATGGAACACTAATGCAAAATTAGTACAAGAAAAATATTTTTGTGAGTATCAGAGACATATTGATTGATCCCTTCAAAAATATAATGTTCAAGGAGGCGAGGGCGGCTCGAGATAGCAAGAGAAAATTGTTGCAAGCTGTACCCGAAAAAAATTAAATGAGTTCTGTCGCTATGACTACAGATGAATATAGAAATATGTGCTTACAATGGGACGAAGACACGCCAGAGGGACTCCAAAAGAAGTTTTTTCACATAGCTGCGTAGAACTAGCTTGGAGAGGTAACGAAGCAACGTTTTCCAAGTTACATTTTTTTAAGGGAGAGACTGACAACAAATGCTGTTTAACAAACAGAATTGCATATAACCCGATATTCTCCAAAACCCGCCACGGTGGTAATAAAAACTGTGCAGATACTAAATGGCTTACTCAAAATTTGAAAAATCCTGAAATGTGTCCTGTGAGATTATACCGGAAACTTATATCGAAAAGGGGAATTATTACCAATGACAGACTTTTTCTGACAGTGAATGGCAAGTGGAATAAATATAATTATAATAATTGGTACAAGAAGTGCCCTATTGGTATTAATAAAATGTCGAAATGGACAAAACTCTCTGCAGAAAAGATAGGATTAGACACTTAAAAACTAAAAATAACAAATCACTCTAATCGTGCCACTGCAGTTAGTCAGTTACTACAATCCATCCGGCGTTAGTGAACCACAAGCTATGAAAATTACTGGACATGGAAGTTCGAACTCGATAAAACCGTATTTACATCTTAGTGCTGAACATCATCGGGATATAGTGAATACTTTTAGGAGTACTCCAAGTACATCAAGTAATAATACCAACAATACATTGTACCCACCTAATAACGGTGATACTATTCAAAAATTTCACAATTGCACCATTTATAATAATTATAGTCGAGAGTAATGTATTATGTTCGTGTTCTTAAAAAATTATTTATCGTTATAGGTAACAAATCATAATTTAAACAAATTGTTCATAGTTAGAATAAATATTTCATGATTATAATTAAATTTAAATTATTTATTATTATTAAATTCCTTCCTCTCATTCTGCCGAGTTGAATTTTTTTGACCATTCACTTTGTTCGTGAAATAGTCTAATAAAATACCACTCGTGATTGAATTTATCTTATAAGTCTGTCTTTTATTTCTAAACTCAACTGAGTTGCTTGAAGAAAACAACACTCGTCCTGCGGACTCGTGGTGTTTTCAAGCAACTCAGTTTCGTTTAGAAATAAATCGACAGACTTATCGCGAAAATTCAGTAACTAGTGGTATTACTACTGAAAATTTCACTCATGTGTTAAAATGTCCATAAGAGGTATGGAATTATCGCTGAATTATAATAATAATAATAATAATATTTATTCATCTGCTCGATATATAAACAATAGACAATACATTGTACAGACTTTCGATAATAAATTTTTACATTTTACATTTAAATATGTGCGGATATGTGAACAAATATATATATAGGAATACACCATATAAGGCATGGCCTTGAATGGTGTCAAGTTATACACATTCTACCTGTGATTTGTCCCTATTCATAGTACTTATAATGGGGGGTTCATTAAGAAAAATCAGCGATTTGTGAATAATGACCCTCCATCAAATATTACTTATTATGTGCTCTTTGGTTATCCTTAACGAATTATAGACATAGAATTATAAAAATAAAAAATGTATAAATAAAAATAAAAAGTATATAAAAATAAACAATTCTAACAAACTCTTGAGTTCTAAAAACATCTAACAAAACTAATCTGAACTAGTGTACCTATAGTTATTAATTATATTACTTTAATATTGGAATGGTAATTATTTCTCACATCAATGAAGTCCTGTAATTGCGATCGAGGAATTTGGAATATACATTTTTTCACTTTTGTCTTGAATAATTTATCTGAATTTATATTTTTCATTTCAATCGTTAGAAGATTATAGAGTTTTGGTCCCAGATAGGTATGACATCTGAGTGCAATATTTTTTTCAGGTTTTGGGATTACTGAAAAAAGATTTTTGTATCTCGTGTCGTATTCATGCTTAATCGGAATTAAGGTATGTTTGTGTTGATGTTGTTTAATAAGGATGTTATAGCAGAATAATTGGCGAGGATCTAAAATTTGTGATTCTGTATATAGTATATTCGATGGATAATCTCTCGTTTTTTTGTAGATGATTTTCAATAAAAATGTCTACATTCTTTCTATTCTTTGAATGAATGTGATTGCAGCACCACCCCATGCTACTACTCCATATGTTAGATGTGATTCACATAATGCGTAATATAGAGTTTTGAGGTATTGTATTCTGAAGATTGATGAGAAGTATTTAAATTTTAAATCAATACCTTAATTTTTTCACTAGGCTGTTAATATGCGGCTCCCATTTTAGATGATTGTCAATGATGACTCCAAGGTATTTTATTTTGTCTACGGCCGATATTTCGAAAGAGTTATTTTGGTGTGAGATGTGAGATTTTTGTAAGACGGAAGATATTTAGAATAAGATGTGAAGGGTATGAAGAATGTTTTGCTAAAATTGATAGTCAGAAGTTTCTTATCAAGCCATTTCAATATTTTTGGGAAGTCATTCTCAACTTTGGCCTTGAGTTTATCCCAAGAGGAATCTTCATAAAATATCACCGTGTCATCGGCAAATGTTATGAATTTTCCCTCAGTAAGAATTTTAAATAATTCATTCAAATATACAATAAAGAGAATCGGTCCCAGTACCGTTCCCTGTGGAACACCATATTTCACTGTAGCTGTTTCACTCATTGTTTTGTTTATTTGTACAGTTTGTGTTCGTTCTGCGAGATAGCTTTCTATCAGTTTGTATGGGGTTCCCCTGAAGCCGATTCTTTCCAATGCTCGTAGTAATTCCGTAATCTACCTACTATGTGGATTATCGCTGTAATTCAGCGCGCTGGGGACAATTCAACTGCAGTGACGCGATTTAAAAATCGGGAGTGTATGTTTCGCGATTGCCATGAAAGTAACAGAGAGGCTTACGACCATAGCAACGCGTACCTGAAGTGAACAGATACTATAATTTAGTCAGTGTTTCATATTTAACGTTTAAAGTGAACCGTTTCGGGACTTTCAAAGAAGCTGAAATCGACACGCAAATCGTAAAAACGACTCCAGCCAAAGAAAAACAAGAAGTTTGTCTGGAATCAGATTATGGATTTTTGTGCAACAAGAGGGTATAAATTGGAACGAGGAACGCCAGTATGCGAAATTGCGAAAATCTTGAAGGACTGGGCTCATAACATGAAGAAAAGTAACGGTGAGGAGTACAAAGGAAGCACCGTGAAAACTATTTGGAATGTCACCGCCAAAATGATTATGGAAGAATACTTCCAGAAATATGGTATAAAAATTGACCTATTCCAAATTGTCGTGTTTAAATCTGCACGGGACGCAAAAAATGCAAAGAGAAGAGACCTACAGGCTCAAGATAGTAGAAAAGTGAGCTCAACTGCTCTGAAATTCGAAGAACTGAAAAAACTAGTAAACAGTTGTGACGAAGGAACCCCAGAGGGACTACAAAAGAAGGTGTTCTTTGTTTGGTCGTATGAATTGGCGTGGAGAGGAGGCGAAGGATGCAGAGCAAAGCTACAGTTTTTCAAGGAAGAACTCGATAACTCAGGCCAAAAAACAAACAGAATTGAATTGAATCAGATTTTCGGAAAAACTGGTAAATATCTAGTTACATCACACATGCACTCTGAATAAGGGGAAAATACTTTTCTTACGTGTTTTTGCCTCCTGAACACGAATCCGGAAGAAAAATGCGGCGGTCTCATACCGTTTCCGAGTTACAGCACTTAAAAAAAAACTAACCTCATTTTCTCGCACAAAAATCACTCAAAAATGCCTCCTTCTTTTTACCAGCATAAACAATACACCCTAAATCACTTATTTTCGGCACAGCTTTGCATAAAATATCGTCGTTTTTATCGAAAAAATCCTCCTTGTTCCTTTGACAGAAGACTTTAGAATGACTTCTGTCAAAGGAACGAAAATTGTTCATTTGCAACTGTGTAAGAAGGAGGATTTTTTCGATAAAAACGACGATATTTTGTGCAGAGTTGTGCGGAAAATAAGTGATTTAGGGTGTATTGTTTATGCTGGTAAAAAGAAGGAGGCATTTTGAGTAATTTTTGTGCGAGAAAACGGTGCTTGAAAATGAGGTTAGTTTTTTTTTAAAGTGCTGTAACTCGGGAACGGTATGAGACCGCCGCATTTTTCTTCCGGATTCGTGTTTAGGAGGCAAAAACACGTAAGAAAAGTATTTTCCCCATATTCAGAGTGCATGTTTACCGAAAAACTACCCAAGGCGGATCAAAGCCATGTGCCTCATCTAAGTGGTTAGTAATAAATAAAAATAACTATAATTTTTGTCCAGTTCGATTATTTTAAGCAATAAAATCACAAAGAGATCACATACAAAGTGACCGTTTATTTTTAACTGTCAATCCATTTTGTGAAGTAAGAAATCAATGGTTCAAAAACATACCTGTGTGGCAAAACGAGATAGCAAAGTGGACTAAGAAACAAGCCAACCAGATGGGACTAGACGTGGAAAGAAAAAAAATTACCAATCACTCATTGAGGGCAACAGCGCTGTCAAATTTGGCAAAGAGCGGAGTTGCTGAGCAAAAACTTATCAAAATAACAGGACATGCCAACTCCAAATCTATTGCGGGCTATCTACAGATGGATGAAGGAAACCATCAGGCTATCGTTGAAAAAATGCGTGGCAATGAAAATCTACAACCATGCGCGCCAGGAGGAGGTTCAAGATCAACTTCAGTTACGGAGAAGACAAATACAAATGTTTACAATATTACTTACAATAATTGTAGTATCAACTATAACAATAAATAATATGAATCTTTTTGTATTCTTGAGATTTTCTACCGAATACCATTCGTGCTTTAAAAATTAACCAAATAATTCTGAAAAAACGTGTTTTTTTGAAAAATCTGCACTCGGTTATTTTTTTCTTTGTTTCAAAAATGTATGCGTTGAAACAACGAAAAAAATAAACTCGTGCAGTTTTAAAAAAACACGTTTTCTTCAGAATTATCGGTAATTTTTAAAGCACTTATGGTATTATCCCCGATAATCGAATATCCTTTCAATCCTCAATATATAAATATTCCTAGAGCCTTGCAGATTTCATGCAATAACTAGGTACCAAAAACTAGAGTGTAAAGTGTTTTAGATAAATGTTCAGTATTCCTTGTAGTCATAGTTCGATTGCATGTACTTCTGCCTATATATATATAATATATATATATATATTATATATATATATATATATATATATATATATATATATATATATATATATATATATATATATATATATATATATATATATATATATATATATATATATATATATATATATATATATATATATATATATATATATATATATATATATATATATATAATATATATATATATATATATATATATATAGAAGAATCCTTTTTAAATTTGGGTATGCAGTCAACAAGGGTATGGAAATCAAAGTGAACTCTTTTTTCTATTCAAGCTTTCGAGTCATTTATTGTCTCTTCATCAGGAATTCTACAATGAATTAAAATTGAACATTATTAGATTTGAAAACCAAATAGGCATGTGTTTACTTACGAAAGTGAGGTTAAACACAACAGACAACACCTTGGTATAGTCATATATAGTTGAAACTTTGATCAAAATTGATCATGATTACTTAAACTTCCAAATGGGCTCTTATGGAGGTCATGTTGGATTCAAGAAAAAGTGGTGACAGATGACTGACAATTGAAGTATAAATGAAGTTGACAATTGACAAGTATGAAAAATAGATATCAGATTTGTTGCCAACATTTATACTTCAATTGTCAGTCATCTGTCACCACTTTTTCTTGAATCCAACATGACCTCCATAAGAGCCCATTTGGAATTTTAAAATGTTTTCACACTTATGTTTAAGTAATCATGATCAATTTTGATCAAAGTTTTAACTATATATGACTATACCAAGAGTGTTGTCTATTGTGACATTTATTTATAAATTGCTGCAAGTAAAAGGGTTTAACCTCACTTCGTAATAAACATGCCTATTTGTTTTCAAATCTAATAATGTCAATTTAATTCATTGTAGAGTTCCTGATGAAGAGACAATAAATGACTCGAAAGCTTGAATAGAAAAAAGAGTTCACTTTAATTTCCATACCCTTGTTGACTGCATACCCGAATTTAAAAAGGATTCTTCTTTAACTTAGACAGTCGTCTAACCTTCACACCTTCTATATATATATATATATATATATATATATATATATATATAATTTTCAAGAAACACTAAGTCAGACTCGGAAATGAGTTGTTGAACATTCAAAAAGTTGAGAGTTCAACATGGAGATTATTGGGGTGAATGTGTTACATCCAAGAATCATTCTCATTGCTTTATTCTGAGGAAATTGAAGTCAGTGAATCTGTTCGTGAACATGAAATTAGTATTGGCAAACAGTAGTTTATTTTTACATGTGTTTTAATGTGAGTTAGGTAATGTTGTTCCCTACCGGAGTACTAGCGCTGCTAGTGGGGAATTTTTCGTACTTGAGGAAAAAATCTCATTAGGAATCCCTTGTAATCGCAGTGTTTCTAGGAAAGTGTGTCAAATAAATAATTTCCTTCCTTTTTCTTTTCAACGCTAGCTTGGTCTTGTTCCTACTATAAATCATCACTAGATGATTTTACCTGGTGTGCGCCTCTGGTAAGAACAAATATCCACCCTCACACACACAGCTGCATAGATAGGTATACATGCGCCATGCGGGTACCTGGCCTCTTTTGTATACTGGTAATAAAACAAATGAGATACCTCCACTCGGTACCTACTCAATACAATGTAAAAAAATAATTGTACGTGATGATGGCTTGTAGGGAATGAAAAAAATTCCAATCGGTCTACCGAGGAAGATCCATTAGTTCTTGGCCGAAATTCAACGTCTTTTCAAATGTTGGTTCCCTAAATATGAGAAAGGCATGGAAGGGTCACCAACTGACCTTTTTTCAAAACATATTGAATTGCCACTGTGGAGTAATCGAACTAATATTTACAATATACAGGGTATGTGAATGAATTTTATGGATTTAGAGGATGTGCGCTTGACTGGTTCCAGTCTTATTTGACGAACCGGACACAAAAAGTATCCATCGGACAGAATTCTTCATTATGCGGAAACATTAACTACGGCGTTCCACAGGGGTCAGTGTTTGGGACCAGTACTCTTTTTGTTATACCTAAATGATCTAGCGCTTCTCAATGTTCAAGGCAAGTTCACTCTCTTTGCTGATATACCACTATTTTGTGGCACGGAAAAGATTCTTCAGCATTGAAGAAAAATATCCAGAACGATTCAGAAAAAGTTAAGGAATGGTGCGACTGTAATTTGCTAGCATTGAATATCAACAAGACCAAATTACTTTCCTTCAAGTGTGACATTGAAGGTATAACTATTGGCCATGATACACTAGATCGTGAACACAACACCAAATTTCTTGGCCTTATAATTGACAACGAGCTGAAATTTCAAGAACACATTTTGTTTCTTAGTAAAAAACTGGCCTCAGGGTGTTATGCCGTAAAAATGGCCACAAGCGAGATTGGTTCTGAAACAGCAAAAACAGTTTATTACGCCCTCGTGGAGTCCCACCTCAGATACGGAATTGCCTTCTGGGGCATGTGCAGCCAACAAAGGCTCAATAACATATTCATTTTGCAAAAGCGAGCATTAAGACGTTTATACCGTATGTGAATTTGGTAACCTTACCAAGTGTATGTGACCAAATTCAAACCAAATGTTTTAGTAATCGTCTATTTACATCGTGTTTTGTCAAATGATTAATTAACCAACTTGGTATTTATTTAGTCATGTAAACAAGGAAGAGGTTTGAAATTCTGCTATCTAATTCGGAATTGTGTCATCTGTCAATGACAATGTCTGGATGTCAGTGAGCTCAGGCTCAGTCATTTTTAATTTCATTTGTTCAGCAGTTTTTGTAAAGCCCCTACTCAACATGTCTTCTTCAAGGCTCTTGTAAATGTCTAGGTGTTTACATTTTTTGCCATCCAAAATTGATATAATTTTCTTGTCCAAAAATATTTGGAGAAACGCAGTGGTTTCTTCATCTGTCCAATTAATACCTTTGGACTTTTTCATAGGAGGTTCTGAACTGCAGCAACTCATTTTATATAAAAAATACTACCAAAAATATATAAAACAATTTACGAGGTAATGATGCGGAAACTAAGGTTAGGAATCACAAATATCACTAACTCTCTCTCGCTCTCTTTTTTATGGCTATTGTTTCCATTCGGTTCATTCAGCCAGTGCGATAACCACAACAGAACGCTTAGCAATCTTTCAAACCAAAATTTACAGTCACGGTGGGTAAAACTCATCATACTGTTTACACCATCTTAGTCAACTTAGTATTATAGTCTGGTACACAACAAATTTCGGTACCAAAGCAAGAGTTACTTGACCAAGTGCACAGTTTATAATTTGGTTGGAATATAATCATTAGTCTGCATACCAAGACACGGTATAAACGTGGCCATTATCGAAATTATATTATATTGTTGCATTAGAACATCTTAAACATCGACAAAATATTCCAATTTAATAATGGTCATTCCTAGGTAACTGCTTGATTATCAGTTTACTAAATCCGATAAATGATACCCTTTATAATTATGGTCATTAAAAATAAGTGAGTGGGTATTATTTGGGTATAATCTCTTGAAAAGGCTATAAAAGGCTATTGTATGGCAAAACACGTGTCGTGGTTTTGTAAACCCAGTTTAGTGAAAATCATTTAGTGAATTTAGTGTCTTTCGTTTACTTCAATATGGATTTTGCTCAACTATCGGCTGCATCAATTCAAAAATTAGTGTATGGATTCAAAATTTCTACCTAATTAAGCTTTGAAACGAATTCGAAAATGAAAAATAATGTAAGAATTCAGTGTTACCCATCGCAATTGTGATTCCGTAGAACAACCATGATTGAAACTATAATTGAATTACCTTTTCAACGGTGTGCAACTCGACCTCTATGCCTTTCGAAATTTTCAAGTTGTTATGACCCCAACGCCCTCTGTCGAAGAATTATAATGTTTCTTCTCTCAAAAAGTAGGATCGGTAATACCATTCGAAATATTTGTTGTCACATTGTTTCATATGAAACCGTTCAAAAGTTATCGAGATAAGGGTACCATTCAGATCCGCACTTATGCTTGACATTTCAAATGCACATTGTGAAAAAACAAATCAACGAAATGATGAAAACAATTATATGGTGGGAAAGAGAAATGAACTATCTTTTCAACGATGTACCACAGACCCCCCATGCTATTTAAAGTTTTGAAGTTTTGTGCTCCCCCACGCCATCTATCGGGCAATCACAATGTCTTTTATTTCAAAAAGTAGTATCGGTGATATCATATAATACCTTTTTTTTATTTATTCAAAAGTTAACAGGGGTGGGGGGCTATAAAAAGTCGTACTATATATTTATATGCGTGTTATACTATAATTTAATATTCAGATTTATTTCAACACTTCAATTGACATGTCCTATTTCATGTAATGAACAGAAAGGATGGATACATATTCTATTCCATTCTATTACTATGAAACTAACGGAGTCTGCCTTCTGATCGTGTATTTCTTGCTTTTTAGATTACACATTTCTCTGGCTAAGATTATCAATTGAAAAAATACCAATTATATTTTATTATCGTTTTTGTTTTGAAAATGATCCGATGAAACCAGCTACGCGCTACATTTATTGCTTATAATTGCATGTTTGTAATCGTATATTGAAATAATCAGAGGCCTGAGAATATGAATGGCAGTATAAAAAAATAGATAAATTCATTAATGACAATTAGTTCTTCGACGTTTTTTCCATTCCTGCAGGGCAATATTTTACAAGGCTTGCCTGAAGTATTTTGAAGAACGATATTTTTTTATATATTTGAAACGGTTATGTAACATTACAATGTTTCCTTATTCAGTTAATGAGATATACAGGGTGTTAGTGAATAAGTGCGACAAACTTCAGAGGGTGATTCTGCATAAAAAAATAATGACAGTGTGCTATATAACTTTTGTCCGCAAATGCTTCGTTTTCCGAGATACGGGGGTGTTAAAGTTTTTCTTAAAAACTGACTATTTATTTATTGCTCTGAAACCGGTCGAAATATGCAAATGAAATTTGGTGAGCATTTTTTGACATGCAATTTTATGTTCATCATTGGCGCGCATACGGGTAATGATCTCAATTTTTTTAAAGAAACTTTTTTGAATTCCTCGTTTAATTAGTGACAAAAAATCTCTCTTGCCTTTTTTTCGTATGTGGCATCGTTTATATGCAAAAAAATAAAACATCTTAACGCGTATTTTTCATTTCTTTAATACATTATCAAGAACTATCTACTACAATAACGTTAAACCAGAACAATAACAGAAAATAACACTAATAAATAAATAGGCGCAATGCTATAACAAATGTTCAAAATGACCTCCCTCAGACGTGATACAAGATTCAACTCTTCGCCTCATTCAAAATCAAATCAAAATCAAATCAAAATATGCTTTATTGTCGGAAAAAATATTTTTTGTTGACAAAGCGAGTACTTAAAGGTAAATATGTAAATATATAAATAACAATGTAAATAGGAAAAAAAAATACATATAGCGTCACAATCACGTTATCAACATACGTAGTCACAAAAATTGTTAATTAACAAGTCACAATTTAAAATAATTTAAGATTTTATGCTGATATTCCTATCTGAGTAGAATTCGTCTAATGAATAATAGGCCTTCGATATCAAAAACTTTTTTACTAATTTTCTAAATTTTGTGGAACATGTTTCACCTTTAATTTCATTTGACAAGTGATTAAAATTTTCTTGCCGTTGTAAATGAACGGTCTCTTAATTTTTGAAGAGATTGGAATTGGTAAACTCATATTGAACGTATTTCTAGTATGACGTCGAGATATAGTAGAAATTTCATCTTTGTATTTTTTTGCATTAGGCATACCATTTCCAAAATAAGAATGCAAGGCAAGGTCAGGATATTGTTTTTTTGAATAAGGACCTACAGGAGTCCCTGAATCCTGCCTTACACATATTTCTAACTCCTCTTTTTTGCAGTACAAATACCCTATCAAATAAATATTGGCAAGATGTTCCCCAAAAACATATACCATAGCGTAAATGGGAATCAATCAGAGCAAAGTACACCTTTTTGGCCGACATAGTGCCCAATTCATTTGCTGATACTCTGACAGCAAAGCAACCTGAAGAAACTTTCTTACAAAGATTAGTTATATGATTTGCAAAAACCAAGTTTTTGTCTATTTGTAATCCTAAAAATTTTGCAGACTCCTTGTTTTCAATTAGTTGAGAACCTAGGTAAATTTCCAGCGAGGAGCACTTGAGTGTGATAATGCTAGTCTTCGCGATGTTGAATGATAAAAGATTAGCATCACACCATTCTTTTATTTTTTTTATATCTTGGCTAATCCTTTGCTGCAGTTGCATCTCATTATTGCTGTGCCAAAATAATGTGGTGTCATCTGCAAATTGAGTTATATTTGCAGATATATCAATGCAAGCTAAATCGTTGATATATAGCAAGAAGATAATTGGGCCGAGAACCGACCCTTGTGGAACTCCACGAGTTACTGTCTGGGATTGTGATATGTTGCCATGGAGTGTGACTTTTTGAGTGCGTTCTGATAGGTATGATCTTAACCATCTCAACGATACGTCTCTAAAGCCATATACTTCTAGCTTTTGCAGCAGGATTTCGTGATCCACACAATCAAACGCTTTCGAAAGATCACAAAAAACCGCTGCTGCCATTTCTCGATTATTAAGACGTAGATATACCTCTTCTATCAGATGGAACATAGCATCTCCCGTACTTTTTGAGCTTTGAAATCCAAACTGACTGGAACTAATAATATTATTTCTATTTAGAAACAACATAATTCTTTTTTTAACAAGTTTTTCTATGATTTTCGCGAGGGTAGGTAGTGTAACGAACCTAGGCCGGACCTGTCGCCTCGCGTGTTGCCGTCGACAGCGATGAGATCATCCCCGGAGATGTTCGAGAACAGTCCAGTCGTTCTGCCGCGAAAAACAACGGTCAATATTGGAAGCAATTGGAACATGCCGTCGCCAACCGTCCGAATTCGAAACATCGAGAATGCTGTATCGGAGATAAATAGGCAACCCTCAAGTCTCAGAAGGATAGTCTGAACGAGCCCATACGATCGAGCTATTCAGTGAAGTAGTAATATAAATTAAGTTGTAAATTAAGTGTTAAATAAATTAGTTAAACCAAGTTAAGTTTATTTACGTTACAATTGGTGTCGGAAGTGAGATTTTGAAAATAAACAAGTGATCGTGGAGTGGATAGTCAGAAAAATAAATTGATAGACCTTTTTGTACGCCCAAAATAGACAGTGGCCAGTTTTCGCAGAAGTGGACAATTGTGCGTGGGAATATAAACTGATACACTCTTCGCGTGAAACAGACAATAGACTGGTGGCCCGTGGAAAAGAATTCGCAGAAGTGAATTTTTAACAAACTGATAAACTTTTCGTGTGAAACAGACTGATACCTCGTCAAAGACAAAATGTGTTCAAGAAAAGTGCGCTTGCGGATTTGAAGGTAGCGGAATTGAAACAGGAATTGGAGGAAAGGGAACTGGAAACAACAGGTAAAAAGCAAGTACTCCAGGAAAGACTTGCAGAAGGACTTATACAAGAAGGTGAGGACCCCGAAACATTTTTATTCGAAGTTCCCGGAGGTGATTTAAGTTTGGTAATGAATAAACTGGAAGAAAATGCTAGAAATCTGGAAGAGAAGCTTCTAGAAAATTCAAGAGCCTGGAAGAAAATGCTAGAAATCTGGAAGAGAAGCTTGAAGAAAATTCTAGAAATCTGGAGAGAAGCTTCAAGAAAATTCTAGAAATCTGGAGAGAAGCTTCTAGAAATTCAAGAGCTTGGAAGAAAATGCTAGAAATCTGGAAGAGAAGCTTGAAGAAAATTCTAGAAATCTGGAAGGAAGCTTCAAGAAAATTCTAGAAATCTGGAAAGAAGCTTCTAGAAAATTCAAGAGCCTGGAGAAAATGCAAGAAGCCTGGAAGAGAGTTCTGGAAAACACAGAAGGCCTAAAAAAAGAATTGTGTGGTGTGGCTAATTTTCTAGAAGAAGATGGGAACCGTTGAGACAGAGATAGATAAAATTAGGGAGCAAATGAACACGGAGGTGATAAAATCAAAGATGGGGTCGAGGCAGAAATGGACAAAATAAAGGAAACGATCAGTAAGCTGGAAAAACGAATTAATAGTGCGCCCTCCACAGAGATGGTTAACGAAAATGCAATGCTGGACTTGAGTTTGAACTTGGATAAAGTTCAAGAGGGTATAAAAGATGTCAAGGTCATTTCAGAAATAGGGAAGCTTTCCATGAAGCCGCCTCAGTTCGACGGAAAAACTCCATGGGCAAATTACCGCCGGCAGTTTGAAGCAGCGGCCAAAGCAAACGGATGGAATGCAGGGGAAAGAGCTGTAGCACTGACACTTGCATTACGTGGAGAAACGACAAATATTCTACAAACTCTCACCGCCTAAGAACAGGAGGACTATGATCAGCTGATTAAACATCTAGAATTACGATATGGCCACGCTCATTTGGAACACGTATACCACTCCCAGCTGAAAAATCGCTGCCAAAATCGGGCGAATCCTTACAAGAATTCGAAGCTGACATTGCACGCTTGGTTCGTCTCGCATATCCAGCCACACCAGAAAATGTAATGGAGCGACTAGCGGTTCAAGCATTCTTGGATGGACTCCGTGACCAGAAACCAGACAAGCGTTGATATTAGCTCGTCCAACACATCTCGTAGACGCACTGGCACGAGCTTTGGAATTTGAGGCAGCAAAACAATGCTGCAAAAGCCAAAGTAAGTTCAAACGATTGAGGAAGACTCACAGGAGCCTGCTAACTTGGGAAGCTGCCATAAGAAAGTGATGAAGGAAGTGTTGCCTGAGAAAGACATATAAGATGCCGGAATTGTCGCAAAATTGGACATGTGCGTAGCAAATGTCCAACATTCATCGACTCCGATGCAGGAAAACTAAGAAAGGTCGATGAGAAGGGGCAATCGTCGGCATGTGTCCGGCAAGCCCCGGTTAACAACGCATATGTCGCTATGCTTCAACGACAGAACAAAGGGTGTCTTCGTAGACGGTCTCATCAATAACGAGCCTTGCACCATGCTGCTAGATACGGGTGCGACTAGGACAATTCTCGGGCCTTCCTTTGCCAGAACACCGGAACGGATTGAACCGACAACTTGGAAGCTACGCACAGCAACAGGGAGCCAGCTACTGTATGGCGAGCTACCGATTGAAATAATTTTGGGCAACACTAAAGAGTGAAACATCAGGCACTTGTAGCGGACATCGAAGACGATGCAATCATCGGAATGGACATCATGAATTCCAGAGGGTTTGAATTGGATTTCAAAGACGGCGTCCTACGTGTCAACGGAGAAGAGCTGGTACTTCATGGGAGAAGTGAAGAGTTGATCCGTGTGCTGTTGGCTGAAGATGTAAGCGTACCTGAGAGGCTGAAACCATTCTGGAGGCTCGCCTGGACGGGAGTGCGAGCAGTGGAGACGTGGTGATGTTCGAGCCCAAACTTCATGATGAAAATTGGACGAGGGATTGCACTAGGGAAGACCTTGTTGCGTGCTGACAAATTTGTGCCGGTAAGGGTCATGAATGTCAATTATTTCCCAGTGACCTTGAAGAAAGGAACAATTTTGGGGCACTGCTCGTCAGTTTCATCCGTGATCCGGGGCGTACAGGTACGATTAGCCAACCCAACAACCCCACAGAACTAGAAATTGGTTGCCATCTCTTCCAAGAAAATAAAACCAGCTCAACAGCCCAAACTAAGAGATTTAGTCAAAAAGTACCAAGACATCTTCGATACCGGACAAGGAAAAAGGGGTCGAACTAATGTGGTCCAGCACAAGATTGATACACAGGGTGCCGACCGATCCGGCATACAAGAAGACTTCCTCTTGCCAAGAAGGCAGAGGCTGACAAAATAGTCAACGATATGGGAAAAAAAGGGGTTATCGAACCGTCTGACAGTCCCTGGTCCTCTCCAGTCGTACTGGTGAAGAAAAGGATGGATCGACACGCTTTTGTGTAGACTATCGCCAACAATAATGTCACGAAGAAGGACAGTTACCCTCTCCCGAAATAGATGACACCCTAGACGTTGGCTGGTTCCACGATTTTCTCGACCCTTGATCTGAAGTGGATACTGGCAAGTAGAACTCGCTCAGGAAGATCGAGAAAGACTGCTTTACCATCGGCTCAGGATTGTGGCAGTTCACCGTTATGCCATTCGGGCTCTGTAATGCTCCCGCCACATTCGAAAGATTGATGGAAACAGTACTGAAGGGACTCTCATGGAACACGTGTCTAGTGTATCTCGACGACATAATTGTGGTCGCAGATCGTTCGAGGACCACGTGAAAAACTTGGAGGAAGTATTCCTGCGACTGAGGAACTCGGATTGAAGCTGAGCCTAAGAAATGCCATCTGTTCCAAAAGAAGTACGATACCTCGGCCACGTTGTCTCTGGGAAAGGGTAGCAGTGGATGACCAGAAGATCAAAGCTGTTAAGGATTGGCCCATCCCAAAGACATTCACCAACTTCGAAGTTTCCTTGGTTTGTGCACATACTATCGCCGATATGTGCTGGGGTTCGCAAACATCGCTAAACCACTGACCAGGCTCACGGAAGGTCAAACAAAGTTCCAGTGGTCGAAGAATGCCAAGACTCGTTCAGGAAGCTGAAGGGAGCTTTGATTAACGCACCTGTTCTGAGCTATCCCTTACCCAACGGAAGTTCATTTTGGATACGGACGCCAGCAACGTGGGACTTGGAGCTGTCTATCTCAGATCCAGGAGGGGCAGGAGAAGGTCATTGGTTATTTCAGCAAGACGCTCAGCAAACCAGAGCGCAATTACTGTGTCACCAGGCGAGGCTGTTAGCTGTTTAAAGGTGGAGCACTTCTACAAGTACGTGTATGGAAGAAGATTCCTGTTGAGAACTGACCATGCAGCTCTCAAATGGCTCTTACAGTTCAAAAAATCCTGAGGGTCAAGTAGCACGTTGGATCGAGAGACTCCAAGAATTCGATTTCGAGATCAACATCGAGCCGGAACTAGCCATAAGAATGCAGATGCCTTGTCGCGAAGACCATGTCCAGATGATTGCTCACATTGCCGACGAGCAGAAGAGAAAGAAGCAACACTTTGTAGAACCGCGGCAATGGATGACAACTGGAATGACAGCAAGATCCAGAAAGACCAAGAGAGGACCCCGACCTTGGCTAGTCGTCAGCTGGAAGAAGGGCAATCGAAGACCATCATGGCAGGAAGTCGCAGGTTACTCGCCGGCTGTTAAGTCCTATTGGGCACAATGGAACCTCTTATTCTGGACAATGGGATCCTGAAACGTGTGTTGGAGGCCGATATTGGTGGGAAGACAGACGCCAAATAATTGTTCCCAGGAACAGAAGAGAGGAAGTGCTGCGGGAAATCCATGATGGAGTCGCCGGAGGACATCTGGGAGTGACGAAGACCCTGCAGAAAGTGAGGCAACGGTTTTACTGGGCCAATTGTCAAGCTGACGTCCAGGACTGGTGCAGGAAGTGCGCTGTATGCGCTGCTAGCAATGGACCTCGAATACGCCCCAAGGCCCCGATGCGTCAGTACAACGTAGGCAGCCCGTTCGAGAGAATCGCCATTGACATCGCCGGCCCGTTTCCCGTATCCGACCACGGGAATAAATACATCCTTGTGGCAATGGACTACTTCAGTAAGTGGGCGGAAGCCTATGCCCTGCCCAACCAGGAAGCCATCACCGTCGCCGACGTCTTGGTGAAAGAATGGATATGTCGATTCGGTATTCCAATGGAGCTGCACTCGGATCAAGGCAGAAATTTCGAATCAACCTTTTCCAAGAAATATGTCTACTGCTGAACATCCGCAAGGACAGGAACCCCGGCCTACATCCGCAGTCCGATGGAATGGTGGAACGGATGAACAGGACGATCAACCGCCACTTGTCCAAGGTTGTCTCTGACCATCAAAGAGACTGGGACCAGTATCTTCATTTGTTCCTGATGGCCTATCGATCCGCAGTACACGAGTCAACCGGTCAAACTCCTGCTAGTATTATAATGGGCCGAGAACTGCGACTGCCTTGTGACCTGAAGTTTGGGATACCGCCAGGACAAGACACTGCGGGAGAGGACTACGTCAGCAAACTTCGGCAGAGAATGGACGACATCCACGAACGAGTCCGGTTGAACATCCAGAGTGCCAGCGATAAAATGAAGAAGACCTATGACATCAAGGCCGACGCTGGAGGATTTAAGGTTGATGACCTGGTTTGGCTGTACAACCCCAAACGTCGTCGTGGACTATCACCAAAGTTGCGGAACTCTGGGAAGGCCGTATAAATCGTGAAAAGGATAAACGACCTTGTGTACCGAATCCATAAGCCCCGAGGAAACCAAGGGTCGTCCATTTCAACAGGTTGACCCCTTACGCTGGAAACCATGACCAAGTTCGCACCCTCAAGCCACCGGAGGATGATATGACGTTCGAGAAGTTTATGTCCTTGTATTCAAACGGGCAGAAAGTTCTACATGGGAATTACTAGAGAGGAGTCACGAGACCTTTTCGAGGTGCCTGCTGACTACGCACTAGCGCACTTGTGGCAGAAGATCTTCGAATGTCCAGGGGCATCGCCGTAGTGTTCTCAAGAATTTGGTCAACTCAAACACTGCGGGAGCAGAATCCAGAGTTGGTGGGTGCTAACAGTTGAAGAAAGGCCAGAGAAACATCTACTACCTAGTTACCAAGAGGCATTCCCAAGATAAACCGTCCTATGAAGATGTCTGGAAGAGTCTCACCAAACTAAGAGATACTATGGTGGACCAGAATCTGGCGGATCTAGCAATTCAAAACTATCCTGTGGTATTGATGGGTTGGACTGGAGAGTCATAGAAGTATGCTGGAGGCGATATTCAGATCCAGCGCGTCAGGATTTTGGTTTGCTGTAACCCTCTTCCACGACCGATCATGAAGACCGTGGAGTGTTACTTCCATCTAACTTCACGGTGCAGATATAGGGAGTCATGCAGTTATCGTCACACTCCAAGGATGAAATTTCGGGACGAAATGTCTTTAAGAAGGGGGCAATGTAACGAACCTAGGCCGGACCTGTCGCCTCGCGTGTTGCCGTCGACAGCGATGAGATCATCCCCGGAGATGTTCGAGAACAGTCCAGTCGTTCTGCCGCGAAAAACAACGGTCAATATTGGAAGCAATTGGAACATGCCGTCGCCAACCGTCCGAATTCGAAACATCGAGAATGCTGTATCGGAGATAAATAGGCAACCCTCAAGTCTCAGAAGGATAGTCTGAACGAGCCCATACGATCGAGCTATTCAGTGAAGTAGTAATATAAATTAAGTTGTAAATTAAGTGTTAAATAAATTAGTTAAACCAAGTTAAGTTTATTTACGTTACAGTAGCATAGAAATAGGCCTGAAGTTAGCAGGATTGCTGGTGTCACCACCTTTGTGTAAGGGAATAACAATAGCTGTTTTCAAACATGCAGGAAATATTCCCAATGTAAAGCTTGCATTTATAGCTTCCGCCAGGGCGGTGAGAGCGGAATTTGGTAAATTGGAGAATATCTTTATGGTCATGTCATCCCAACCGGAAGAGTTTGTATTTTTAATTTCTTTAAAGATTTGCTTAATTTCTGTAGCATCTGTAGGCATGAAAAAAAATTTCTCTGATATGGATCTGTCCTTGAGAAAACTTAATGGATGAATATTAGATTTTATTTCTTTTGATAAGTTGTATGCCACAGTGCAATAATAGTTATTTATAAAATCAGAGTTTAGATCAGTTTTTAGTGGAGCCGTATTGTTTTTCCCTCTGAGGTCATTTATAATTGCCCAGCTCTCTTTCTGTTTGTTTGCAGATCTTTCAATTCTTTCATTATAGTAACGCTGTTTTGCAGTCTTTATAGTATTTCTATAAATACTTCTATACCTATTGTAAAAGGAGTTAAAGGCTGCATCGTTACCCAAATATTTACGAATTGAATGTAGGGATCGTAGATTTTCTGCTGATATTTTTATGCCTTTCGTAATCCATGGCTTTTTTACTTTGATTTTTATTTTTTGCAGAGGAAATGCACTATTAAATACATTTGACATTTTTTCATGGAACCTATTCAATGGGTCATTATTATGAAGCATGAAATCACCCCAGTTTGTATTGTTGCATATATTTATAAATTTATCAAAGTTTTTCCTGCTGTAGATCCTACCAAATCGTTTCTTTGATTTCAACACTTTTTGGTCGCATTGGAATTTGAATAATTGTCGTATTCGCGCAAATATTCCTGGTGTATTTCTTATTGTCTCACAGCCGGCTATAATTCGATTCCTCAGGCCTTCAACATTTTCGACGGGAGTGGAATAAACTAATGACTTAAGAAAACCCCAAATGCAAAAATCTAGAGGATGTAAATCCGGAGATCGAGCAGGCCAATGTTCCGTACCTCCCCCACCTATCCAACGATTTGGATATACTGTACGTACAATAATGCTAAAATGGACTGGTGCACCATCATGCATGAACCAGAAGTGTTGTCTCAGCTGTAGAGGAATTTCTTCAAGAAGAACAGGTTACTCTTCCTGTAGGAAATTAAGGTGAGAGTCGCTTGTTAATCGTTGTGGGAGGAAATATGGACCGATTAAATGATCATCAAGTACCCCAATACATTTACTGAAAACTGATGCTGAAAATGAGCTTCAAAGATTCCATATGGATTTGCCTCAGCCCAGAGGTGATTGTTATGGAAATTTCGTATACATTGTCGACCAAAATTAGCCTCGTCAGTAAACAAAACGCCATTTAAAAAATTAGGAATTTGAGCGATTTGTTGAAGAATCCAATGGCAAAAAAATAGGCGCGGAAAAAAGTCTCTAGGTAGTAGAGCTTGCACACGTTGAATATGAAACGGATGCAATTGCTGTTCTTTAGGAATTGTAAATACAGTGAAGTTGCTTACATTCAGTATGTTGGCAATTTTTCGAGTACTTGTTTCAGGTGACAAAAGTTATATAACAAAACTGTCATTATTTTTTCTTGCAGAATCACCCCCTGATGAAGTTTGTCGCACTTATTCACTAACACCCTGTATACGTATTTATCTCATGATTATAATTATAAGCTGGTACCCGCGACTTCGTCCTCGTAGAATTTGTATTTATTCCTATGTTTTTCTTTGTGTTGTTCCATCTAGCTTATGCCTTTGCCCGCTTCCCGTTTTCCGTTATCCTGTTTCCCGTTATCCAGTTTCCCATCATCCCGTTATCCCGTTTCCTGTTATCTCATTTGGGTTGCATAATTGAATTGACAGCGAAACCAATGCTTTTTAGACGACTATTAAAAATTCACTAACCCCATTTCAACCCTTTAGGGACGGAATTTCGAAATTAGGTTGAACACGAATTATTTATTTGTAACAGAGTCCCAAAACACCAATTTTCTTGACCCCAACTTGAAAAACTAACGGAATCCCCATTAAAATGTGTGCCTCTTTAGGGGATGAATTTCTAAAAACACTGAAACACGCATTTCTTTATTTGTAACAAAGACCTCAAATACCAATTTTCATGACCCTAACATAAAAACTACCAGAACCCTCAAACAAATTTCCACCCTTTATTTTACCACTTTAGGGGTTGAATTTCTAAAAACAGTGAGACAGAGAACTTAAATACCAATTTTCATGTCCCAAACTCATATAAACCTTCGCCCCCATTTCACCCCATTAGGGGTTTAATTTCTAAAAACACTGAAACACGTATTTCTTTATTTGTAATAAAGACCTCAAATACCAAATTTTATGACCCCAACTTGAAAACTAACGGTACTTCCATACAAACTTTCAACCCCCTTAACCCCTTTAGGGTTGAATTTCTAAAAACCCTGAAATACGTGTACGTTTAATTGAAAAGAAGAGCCCACACACGAATTCCCATGACTAAGTTCAAAACTGACGGCACTTTCACTTTTACCTCCCTTCTCACCCCCCTTTTCACCCCTTTAGGGATGGAATATCTTAGTGGTCGTATATGTCATATCTTCAGATCCAGCGGTTTGCTCTGGGCGTTGATCGTTAGTCAGTAAGCCAGTCAGTCAGTCAGGACATGTAATTATGTATAGATAGATTATTCAACTGTCTGTCGGCTACAAATCTTGCAAGTTGATTTTGATGCCCTTTCGTTCTTTGGATTAGGTTCACATTTTGCATAATCGTTTAGTTTCTATAATAATACACTAATGATTTTGTGTACTACAAATTCAAAATGGCACTTCCAAAATTGGCGACGAATTTTATCATTTTTTTTTAGTAAGTTTAATTAAACATATAATATTGAGGATTTTGTTGATGAAAAACTATTGTTTCCTTGGGGTTATGAAATAGTTAAAATAAAGAAACATTTGACTACAAGAATTAGAACATTTCACAGTAAAATAGATTATTAAAAAAGGAAAGACTCACCAAAAATCACTTCTATTTTACTGTGAAATGTTCCAATTCTTGTGGTCAAATGTTTCTTTATTTTTACTATTTCTTAACCCAGTCAACTTACAAAAACTCATTGTTACAGAGCCCTGAAGATTAATTTAATAAAGTTCGAAACGTTGGCAAGGAAACAATAGTTTTTCTTCAACAAAATTGATCCAAATCCCAGCAAACCTCCTCAATATTATTTATCATTTATGTTCTGATCCAACTCAAAGTGGATATCTGAGCGTTTTCGGGATCTGAAAAGTTTTTGGGGCTGCTTTTTGTAAAGAATTTAGAAATTCAAGATGGCGGCTACAACATGGCGGGCGAATGTTGTTATTTATGGTTGGATCGAACTCACAGTCAATATCTGAGGGTTCTCGGGGCTCTAGATTGAACAATTTCTATCATTATTCAGAAATTCAAGATGGTGGCTTCAATATGATGGAACAATTTAGGATCACTGGAAAGAAGCCATGTTAAAACTTTGGCAGAAATGGATCTTATCGACTGAACGGAAAATGTAATTAGCAGTTTCGGTAGATATAACTAATAAGCTCGATTTGTGGCATAATATACAGTGCTTCTCAAAAGTCCGCTCCCCCCCTCTTATTTTTGGAACGATTATACATAAACAAGTGAAATTTGGAAACTGAATATTAAAGGTTGTGAATGACGAAATCGTCAAAGATGACGTCACAAGGCCATTGTGACCAATAATTTTTAATGGAACCTTACGGCAAGCGATACCTCTTTTAAAGGGTATCGATTTCGATTCAATGATACTAATTTTGTTTGTGTTTATGGCAGTTTTAATGGCCCATTAGTGAACATTAAAATGTAAATTCCATTCAGTATGATATTAATTACAGATTTAAGAATCAGTATCTACTTAAAGAAATTGCTCGAAGTGACCTCCATTTACTTCCTGACAGTGATATATCCTATTTTTAAACTCTTCTCGTACTTTTGCAAATGTGTCTGCGGAAACAGCCTCACATTCTGCAACAATACGTTGTTTTCAAACGTCAATATTGCTAGGTTCAGTGGCGTAAACCTTCGATTTAAGGTACCCCCATAGAAAAAAATCCAAAGGTGTGAGGTCCGGTGATCGAGCTGGCCATTCCGTTGAACCTCGTCGTCGTCGATACTTCTCATCCAAATACCGTCTTACTGCACCGTAATAGTGTGGAGGAGCACCATCCCGTTGGAATTTTATTTCCAAATTGCCGAATTCATCTGGATTATCTTCCAAAATTTCAAGGATTAACGGTTTTATTGCGTTTTGCAACAGCTCCAGATAAACCTCACCAGTTAAATTAGTATTTAAAAAAAAGTCACAACGATGTGGTTTTCCAGGATACCTGCCCAAACATTCACCTTCTGGGGCAATTGGGTATGTGTTTCATGAAATAGGTGAGGATTTGCGTCACTCCAATACCTCACATTCTGTGTATTTACATTTCCATTTAGATAGAAAGTACTCTCGTCACAAATTGTTTTGACATAGTCTGAGACTTGATGAACCATTTTTAATTTGTATGGATGAAATGTTTTTTTTTTTCAACACCCTGTGTACTGTACTTCGACTGACTTCTCAGGTAGATGCAACTGGAGTTGTTGAAGAAGTAGGATTAACTATTCCTTCTGCCAGTATATAAATTTTTTTCTCATCAGAAATTTGTGGTCTGCCAGATCGTTTCGCATCATTAATACTACCCGTTGTTCCAAACTTACGAAGAAGCTCCCTTAAATAAGTCTTCGAAACGGGGCGATCGGGAAACCTCTCATTAAAAATGCGTTCTGCTGCATGAATATTTTGTCCAGTTTCACCAAGAATTAGGATCGCTGCTACTTTATCACCTAAAGCACGTACCATTTCGCTTCTTGAAGCACTTAAACGTTCGGCTCACAACAGTTTAACAAATTATTAAAATGTACAAAAATATTAAAAATACCAAAAGCTGCTAAAACAGTTAAACGTTCGATCAACAATACACATATTATTAAATGTACAAAAAGTTGGACAATTACAATAACGTCGAATTAGGGAGACTAACAAAAACGTCAGCTTATCTGACAACTATCCAGAGGCGGAGCTTGAATTTGGAATTTTAGTATTAACTGATTTAATTCATTACAACTTTGCGTTTTTTAAAACCGAGTTGCCAAAACTGCCATAAACACAAACAAAATTAGTATCATTCAATAGGTTTTTTCGATACCTTTTAAAAGAGGTGTCGCTTGCGCTGGGTTCCATTTAAAATTATTGGGCATAATGGCCTTGTGACGTCTATCATCACTAGTAGGGAAGTTTACAACCTTTAATATTCAGTTTCCAAATTTCACTTGTTTATGTATAATCGTTCCAAAAATAAGAGGGAGGAGGGACTTTTGAGAAGCACTGTATGTACAATCATGATGGTATAGTTATTCTAATCCCAATTGGAACGGCAATAAAAATAAGAGCACTTCGAGGAGTGTCCATATGCACCTCCCGGCAAATGGGAAATTTATATACTACCAGTGTTTTTACTTTCAAAGCGTTTCTGGTACAATCATAAAAAAGTTCTGGCGTGTGTATCTAGTTGCCCAGATTTTTAGTAAAGGCGCTATCAAATATATTTGAGTAATAAAAACTCGGCTAGCTGCATTGGACACCTGTTATCTGAAGCCGCATGATTTCCCCAGTTCACAATATTCCTTAATCAGTGCCGTGTGTTGGTGAGGTTAGGAATTATCCATTGAAAATAATTTTATCAATATGGCTTTCTGGAGACCTTTCGAAACAAATAATAAAATTCAGTTGATATAACATGTGTCTACTTTTACATGGGGTGATCAATTGCTATGATTGTGAGAATGAGTAACTGAAAAAACACCACTGAAAAATAATATACCGACGCCTATGTCAAGGCGGCAACTGCAAAGAGAATTCCTTCCAAAAAACTTTTTATGTCGGTCCAATTGGGATTAGAAATACTTATACTCATGATGATGAATAAAATCATTTCATTTCCGTATCGTATCACAAGGCAATATCCACAATCTCCAATTTTTTATTGAGTTTCATTAAATTAATTATCAATATTTATCGCATCCATTACTGAAATATATATATATATATATATATATATATAATTTTTTTTACAGATATTGGCTATAATGATGAATAATCTATTACGAAACAAAATGAGTGAAGGCTGAAAAATAAAATTATATGAAAACAAATATTTTTTAAGAAAATTGTAATAAATTTTAAATACAATTTTATTTTTTGTGTCAGAATTTACTCTGTTTCTTGATCCTGAAGTTCTTTCAGGAAATATCTACTAATTTATAATGCCTATTGACTATAAAACGGTGCATGAGTGAAATTTTCGTTAGCTACATTTCTATTTCCAAAAGCCGAAATTTTCTCAAACCCATCCACGAGGAGAATTTTTACTTGTATAAATGGTGAAAATAATAGGCAAATCCGGCATTAATATCAACGTTCTTTTTCAATTTTCCTTTCTTTTCAAAATCGTCAATTTTTCCATCCTGTCTTTTAGAAAATAATACTCACATTCACAATTGGAAAAACATAAGCATATAAAATTAAAATCTGTTCTTTCAGTGATCTTCGGGATACAGGGTGGCCCAAATTATACGTCAACCCTGCGAGGGTTGATTCCACAGCTTATGACTAACCAGAATAACCAAAATTGATTGAGTAAAAAAGTCATAGATTTCGAAATATTGACACTTTTATAAATATTAACTTCAGGTCAGTGTTTCTGGTGTTACAGCTATAAGTGTAGTATTTTGTGATTCTGTTTTTGTTGAATATATCAGAACTATGCTATCAAACGTAACCCAATATTTTTCTGGTACGATTACTGTTTACTCTCAAATTATTTTTTTTGCACTTTTTGGGTATTTCAAATTTGTTTCTCTCAAATTTGACCTGATAGTGTAAAAACATCGCAGTAGTCCGTTTTTAATGGTTTAACACTACTGATATTATATTGATTATTTTTTAATATTTCTAGAAACTCGAGCCCGTTGGGCTCTCGTGTCTATTGCCTGGTTTTCGAAAATCTCTCAAATTATTTTCACTTCTTTCTCACTCTCTTGTGATATTACAACTGAAAAATGTGCTCATTTTGAATTTATTCCATTAACTAGGATCAGAAAAACTGTTCTTATTTTTCTTTATTTGAAAATATAGTAATGATTTCTGAAACCACACTGAATGAACATATTTCCAAGATAATAGGACAGTTAGGCCAAGTACTTTTTCTACAGCATAAATGGTGAAAGTTGGGCGATGAAAATGTGAATGCCCTAAAAAGCCCAAAAAATATTTCGAGAAAAGTATAGTTCTTCTGCTGTATTCAACGAAAAACAGAATCATTAAACATTTTTACCGAAGTCATATTTGGTTAATCTGGTTGGTCAGAAGATGGTCAATAGCCCTCGCAGGGTTATTTTGTATTTAAATAATTATTAATACTTTTTTTGAGAATTGCACAATTGTTGTTATTAGCAAATATGGCACAAGAGCACTTTTGAACCTGGAAACTTTCAATGTAAGCATTGGGAGAACATTTTTTACACTATAAATATCCAGTATTGCATTCTTGCAGAATAGTTGTAGGTGAAATGAACATGAAACGTCCGTCCTACTGTTTTTTTTCAATGGTAACCAACCATTCATACAAAAAACTGTTCTTTCTATGCTGTATCAGTCACCATTTCATTTCCATAAATAAATGTCCTACATTCGGTTGGATTAGTTATATGAAAAAAAAATTAGCTTTCTACGTTTCGGTTTGGTGGATTTGCTGTGAAAGTCTTGAGGTATCAAAAAAGTCGGAACTTTCATTGGAACAAAATAAATATCGAGAGTAAATGTAAGATTCAGTTGAATGGTCAATTCAATAACTTATTCGAAAAATATATGCATACAAATTCATGTAATTTTTGAATGGGAAAGTTAATAATATAGATGCATAAGAAAAATTACCGCTTGGGATATACTCCGTCATCAAGTATAGGTACAACGAAATGTTAATCTTCCTTAACTTTCAGAAACCGAGGAAAATCCAACTGAATTTTTTTGCAGATATCACCATTCTGAACAAAAATGTTTCAGGTAATTTTTCTGAAAAATTTGTGTATCAAAAAATTTAAGCAAAACAAAAAATTATTAAATGGGATATCCTCAACATCGGGCATATCGAAAGACTTTGAAAAAAAAAACATAAAAAAAAGAGACCGACAAACTGCTTAAGAAGACACAGAATTTCTCTCACCTCATCAATTTGGATTTCAATCAAACATATCTACTCTGCACGCTATTAGTGTCTCAAGTGACGACACCATCATTGCGAAAGCTTACAAACTGTTGTCTGGAAAAATAAAATGAAAGACATATCCACTAAAACTAAAGAAACTGACGTAACTTATGAATCTCTAAAAATTATATAATATATATATATATATAATAAAGCAATGATAAAAAATTTGGATTTTAATTCCATTCCGTCTATCTGACCGGATTTTAAAGAATGTCTCGATCATAGATGGAAAGAACACATCATTCTCCATATTATTGTTGAATTTCACGGTGGCATCATTCCTTGTTCTCAAGATATACGTCTTAAAAATGGCGAAAACAATAAAAAATTGGGATTTTAATTCCATTTCGAATTTCCGACCGGATTTTAAAGATTTTCTCGATCATAGATGGAAAGAACACATCATTCTCCATATTATTGTCGTATTTCACGGTGGCATCATTCCTTGTTCTCAAGATATACGTCTTAAAAATGGCAAAAACAATAAAAAATTGGGATTTTAATTCCATTTCGACTTTTCCTACCGGATTTTAAAAAATGTCTCGATCATAGATGGGAAGAACACATCATTCTCCATATTATTGTCGAATTCCACGGTGGCATAATTCCTTGTTCTCAAGATATACGTCTTAAAAATAACGAAAACAATAAAAAATCAGGGTTTCAATTATTTTTCGACTCTCCGACTGACCCTAAATCCCCCCACATACCAATTTTTATTACAAAACTCGTCCGCCATCTTGAATGAAATAATTTTGACATACAATCATAATCTCCGACCTCAATACCTCACATACCAATTTTGAATCGGACCACAAATCTCGTCGGACGTCTTGGAGCTGCCATTTTGCTTTTTTGCCAACAAAAATTCTCTAATACATTGTCAACGGAATCATAACCACTTGCAAAATTCCAAGTTATCGGACGCCTAGGGTTCAACTTTACTTGCAAGATTTGACCCAAATTAATGAACAAACACACAAGTGGAAAAACTTAATAAAAGCTTGTGAAAAAATATTCGATAACCATTGAAAAGACCACATAATTTCTCATAATCTGGTAGAATTCCAAGGTGACTTTTTTCTTCGTTCTTGAGTTACTTGACATCATGTAGATTCATTGATAATATCCGAATTTTCTTGCTTCATCCTCAAACTTTCAATTTATTTAACTGTGATACATAGGCACAATGGTTTTCATTGTATTACGTTCATTTCAAACTCTATTCGTGAGATTCCTCACCTCAAGAACCATAAAAAATAATTTTGAACTGCATGAAATCCGCCCCATCAAATCGTTGCTGGCAACGATTTTTCCAGAAACGTTGCTGACGAATTCGTTGCTAACTTCACTCACATAAAAAATATACGCGTCGACTAGGGAATCTCCTTTTTTTTTCGTCGGTTAAAAATTACTTCGAATGGACTCTTTCCATATCGTTCTTACAATATCAACACCACTTACCAAAAGAAAAACACCGGTTTATGATATTTGTTAACAAATGCATTGTAGGTATCCTATCAAACCGTTAATATTAAGACACTAATGTGGTTTCAACTACCTCCTTTGATAAAATGAGGGGTATCTTGTTTTTGTTTTCATCATTTAAAATGCCACATGTTTTAGTATGCATACCTGACAATCAAAATTTTACAATCTAGCGAAAAATATGTAGCAGAGAGGGAAATAAACTTTGGGATAGACAAGAAACCAGAAATAGCGATTTGTATTCAGAAAGTGAATGAATGCTAAGCAAGGTCAAGGCCAATAAAGTTCGAGGTCCTTTCATTGTATAATATATAAATTATTGCTATAAAAACAGTCTACCAATTTAGTCCATAGACGTAGGAGCAGGATGTAATGCTTTTCATGAATCCAATCTCAAGTGTAAGAAACGCATTTTTTTAACAACAAAAATAGCAGATGAGCGATAAATAGGCAATAGAGGAAATCCTCATCAAATAAATCTTTGTAAACAGGAAAAAATCGTTCAGAGAAAGATTAAATTTTTTAGCTCAGCAGAAATCAATCAAAAGAGTCGGTAGTAAGTTTCTCAGAAAATATTATTCTGAACACAAACTATAACAGGTGATAATTCAGGTTTGTTATCAATAGTTTCTTTTGGTAATTGGAATCTATTAGACAAGTCATAACTTCTAGAATATTAGGGGTATTAAAATGAGATTTGGCATACGTATATGGTATGTGAAGAGGAGAGTATTATATTTTTCACTTTCCGGTCACTTCCGGTTTTTACGCCTATTTCATTTTTTTAGAGTGACTTTTAATATTGCATCTAGGTGGCCATGATCGGACGTAAACTAATCTGAGGACCTCAGGTGATGCCAGAAAATGACATTCGAAAAATTTTTGTGACTAATATGATAGATAGGAATAAGGCAATTTGGCAAAATTACATTTTCGTGCCTAACTGTTATTTTTCAAATGGCGACCATTATTTGACAAGCACTTTCCAAAAAAAGGATTTTTTGACGAGTCTAACGATACTAATTTATTTGCGATTGGATTCAAAATAAGAACATGAATTAAATATTACTAAGGAAAATACTGGATAATAATTTATTTACTTTAATTAGGTGTGCCATGGATAGCCATGATGCATAATATTTTGCAGTTAATTTTCATCAAGTCTTCTTTGGAAAAAAAACACTTACTTAGGTAATGCCAGTGACATAAGCATTATGACAGTGACATAAGCTTTATGAGCAGACATTAAAAATTTCTTAATTTTCGTAAAATTTCAGTTGAATTTTTCTTCAAAATAAAATATATCTACTCAAAGTACTAGGAATGGAAGTAAACAAGTATGCGTAAATCAACATACCCATAAATAAAAATCAATTCAATTATTTACTTCATAGATTTCTGTAATTGTGAAACTCAATAAATATAGAAATAATCTTGAAATATTATATAATCTTATCAAAGTTCGGTGAACTTGCTGTGTACAATGATGACATATATTCTACTATAGAAATATGATATTTAATTGAATGTTGTTAAGCAAACATTCATAATTCTAATCATAATATTGAATATTACAAAGTCTGAGAAAAACATATTTTTTCATTGGTGCTTGAAATATCAGTATACTATACTGTTCCTGATTCTTAGTTTTTTAATTCTTTTCATTCAATTCCGTAAATTATTTTCTTGGCCAAAAATAACAAAAGGATGTTATTTCTCAATATTTTAAAAAATATTTTGGAAAAAGATGTTTATTTTTCTGTTTTCTACCCAATACCAAATCTGAAATAATTTGGACAATTATTTTGTTTGTTTTCTCAACCTTACAATTTTTCGGCTAATTCAAATTTCGTAAAATCTGAAGATACTAGTTGAGATGTTATACACACATCTGCTGGACAGATTTTTTTGTTTAAAAATGTTATTTGAAAAAAAACACGCTAAAAAAGAGTATGTCATAGTAGTAGTAGCTCTAGTTTCAACATTCTACATAGTGAAAATCGCTTCATTAACGCTTCATTTCAGTTGAGAGCCATAAATCTGACAATTGTTACTTCAAAGTGTATGCAGTGCTCGTCTAAAGTCCGTTCCCCCCCCTACTAATTTTTGAACCACCTGGTATATCGCATCGAAATTTGGAGATGAAAACCTACTTTTTCATGAAATAATCACAGCTAAAAGTTTTAAAATGGCGGCTGAGCGCCATCTTCAATAATTTTTTTAATCAGAACACACACACATCATTGCATTTTTGAAATTTGCTCATAATTCTCAACAGTTTTCTCCAATGCACATTACTCTTAAATTCAATGGTTTTCGAAATATTAACGTTTGAAAAGTGACATTTTGGTCATTTCAAACCCAACCAAAAACACTAATGTTGCTTTTAATCAAGTTTGCATTGGAAAAAATCGTTGTCGCGGTTACATCTTGTTTACTGTCAAACAGAACTGCTAACTGTCAAATAGTCCGTTGAGCGCCTAAATCCTTTTATGAAAAGTGTGATCATGGCTGTAGTTTAAACGATAAATTTGAAGCAGTTTTGATATTTGGAGAAGTTGGAAGAAATTATCATCTAGCAGTCCGTATGTTTAATGATAGATTTCCTGAGAATTCTATTTCGAGGTCATATTTGCGCAAACTTTTAAATAAGCTCCAAGCAACTGGTACGCTGAAAGATGCTCCAAGATCAGGAAGACCGCCTCTTTCAGAAGAAAAAAAAGGAAGAAATTGTTGCTGAAATGGTAATCAATCCGACTCAGTCGACGTCTGCAGTTGCTGAATCCTGTGGAATAAGTTCAAAAAGTGTCCAAAGTGTCCCAAAAAAAAATGTTTCATCACTATAAAATTAAAATCCTGCATGCTCTCACGGATGATGATCCAGACCGGAGGGTTGAATTTTGTTAGTGGTTAACAAGAACAATGGAAGGAGAACGGAGCTTCCTAAAACGTGTATGTTTCGCAGACGAATGCACGTTTTTTCTTATTGGAAAAGTCAACAAACAGAATGTACGATACTGGAGCGATACTAATCCGCATATTTTTAGAGAGGTACATACCCAGTTTCCTAAAAAGGTGAATGTTTGGGGGGGATTTTGGGCAATCGCGTTGTTGGACCGATTTTCATCAGAGGCAATCTTACAGGAGTTCTTTACATACATTTTTAGAAACTGAAATTGAACCTCGAATAAGACAAATTGTATTAAACAATCAGGAAGAGTTTGAAAATCGTGAAATCATATTTCAGCAGGATGGGGCACCTCCCCATTTCGATCGCATGGCTAGAGAGTTCCTCGATACAAACTTTCCTGGGCGATGGATAGGTCGCAGGGGAAGTACAGAATGGCCACCAAGATCTCCGGATCTTACACCTCTAGATTTTTTCCTTTGGGGGTATCTGAAGTCAAAAATCTACGCCACTGAATGCCAAACAATAGGAGAGTTGGAACGCAGAATAATAGATACATGTGAAGAAATAGATTAACAGACTTTGATCAACGTGAGAGAAGCTATTTATAATAAGGCACTTTATTGTCAAGATTTAACAGGGGGCCACATTGAACACTTAATGAAATAATTGTTGGGGTTAAATAAAAATGTTATTCAAAAATAAATTATAATTTTTTAGCTAACTAATTTGTTTTGATTGTGAATTTACAGAACACATTCGTAGGCTTCGAGATTTTCCGGTAAGCGGTACTGTTTATCCTTAATAAACTCTCTTTACGCCTCTTATTAGTCGAATTCATCAAGAGATTCAACTACAAATTAATAATAACGTTTAGTTAGCAAACTATTTCACCGGAAGTGAATCCATACTTCATTGTAAACCGGAATGTCACTTTTCAAACGTTAATATTTCGAAAACAATTGAATTTAGGAGTAAAGTATATTAAAGAAAACTGTTGAGAATTATGAACAGATTTCGAAAATGGAATAATATACGGGGTGTTCTATTTAAAAAAACTCTTGAAGATTGCGTTCGGCCGCCATTTTAAAACTTTTAGCTATGATTTTTTTTCATGAAAAAGTAGGTTTTTATCTCCTATTTGAGCCCCCCAAATTTTCGTTGCGATATACCAGGTGGTTCAAAAATTAGTAGGGGGAAAGGACTTTAGACGAGCACTGTATATATATGTGTGTAAATCATACAACGATATCACAGTTGAATAACGATCAAAAGTTGTAGACAGTTTCAAATTACTTTTTCTCTCGCTTCCTTTGGTAACGTTTCGGGATACACCCTTCTCCCTTCTTCAGAGCTCTTGAATAATTATTAATCAAAGATTATTCGCACAAAAAATAATTTTGTAAATTTGTCGAACAAACCAAAAGCATAACGTTTGGCGCGCAGCCGCTTGAAATGAGAACAAAGAAAAGTAATTCAAGCCAACAACATTTCGGAAGCAAACTATCAACCAAAACTAACTATTTATTTCATAAAAAACAATTCAAAATCACACCTCACGGAGATGTGGTACTGTCCGCCCTCAACTGGTTTGTATGCATATCGTTATAAGCTATCGTAAACACGCTCTTTTTTTGAGCTATGGGCGGTCTTGTCAGGGCTATTCCAGAATCGTTGTCTTCCTCGGGCCTCCTAACCGGTTGGTTTTGCACGGAAGGATACTTCGCTTCGAACCTGTGTTCAGAATGCTGCAACAAAGGATGTTCGGGGCCTACGACGTTTTTTTTATTCTCCACTTTCTTACGGGCACTTGATTCAGTTTCCATGAGCAACCTAGAACTTACACCCGGTTTGACGCCCACTGGCTTGGATTCTTTTTTGTTCGGCTTCTCCTTCTTCGCCGTATCTTTTGAATTTTTGCTCGAACCAGTTTCCGAAACAGCTTTCTTCTGGTACCACTCCATGTAACGGGAGCCGCTCACTTTACCAACCGAGTTGCCTGGTTTTTTCTTGGACGTAGTTTGGCTCAGGTCGAGCTGGCTTTTGGATTTCTCCTTCACTTTGCGACTATCAGCTGAACGACCGTTATGTGATGAAATATGCCTCAAATCTGATTCAGAGTGATATCTCTGCTTTACTGAATCGGTACTGGTTTTTTCGGATCGCGGACTAATTTCCAGACTATCATCTGAAAATGTCCCTCTGTTCTGGTAATACTGCTCTTCGCTGCCACTTTCGTCGCTCTGCTCCAAAGAAGCGGAAATTTCTTCGAGAACCTCCTTCCTCAACCCAGATCGTGAAGATCTCGTTTGAGAAGACCTCGTATCGCTCGAGGCTCGTTTCTGCCTCATCTCACTAGTCTTGGTAGACTTGTACTTAGTCTTTTTCTCCTTTGAGGCTTTTCTATCGCCTCCAGTTCAACCTCTCCAGAATAGGCGTCTTGATTCTCCTTCTAACGTGTGTTTTTCGACCGTGTCTCCTCTTGGCGCTGGCTTTTATGGCGGCAATCTCGTCCTCGTCATCGCTGGCTTCGCTCTGATCGTTATCGGACCGCACCTTCCTGCGAGCCGGTCGTAAATATTGTGGTTCAGTCTGGGTACCGGCGTCCTGGTCGGTTTGGGTACCGGCTGGTAATGACTGCGTCTCCAACTCAAATCTCTTTCCCGCTCGAGTAGGATTTGGCGGAGTACGGCGTTTTGCTGGCGCAAGGAGGATTCAAGAAGTTCGTGTTCGGTTTGGAGTCGGTGGACGGCGTTGGGCAAGTAAGCCTGAAAACAATAAAAAACATTTAATTCCTGTGCATTTTTTGAGATTTCTCTTTCCGGAAGTGAAAATATTGTTCAGTAAATTTGCTGCGTTTTCCAAACTCTGAATATGGGAAATGGGGAAATTTTCAACTAGTCAGTGTTGGGTTTGTGTGTTTTATGGAATTTTATAATAAGATGGTAAAATCCCTCACTAACTGCCCGTGGTAAGCTACAGTAGTAAAAAGTAGGTATTAAAAGAGATACCACTCTGATTACTCCAGCTACGCCAATGGCTGGTTATCGGAAGAAATATTCAACACTAATAAACCAATAACGCTAAGGAAATCTCAAATATAGTGTCACAATATTTGATAAATCCTTTTTTGTAGAATTGCTCGTCGAAGTAACTACTTTGATGTATAGGGAGCATCAATTACTTGAGAATAATTAAACCGAGATTGTTTCTCGAGAGCGGCTTCAAGAAATATCCCTTTTTCTCTATACTGGGGAATGTGGGGCGCTTAGATAGAAGCTCGTACCGATCTCAGAAAGATTGTTAAATAATGCACTTGGAAAAACATTAGAATATACATATATATTTTATAATAGTTACATAGCATTTCCATCAGTTCTATATACTGATAAAATGATACAATTGTCAAAGAACATTTGAGGGACTGAATATAACTTGTTTATTCACTTTTATATCGCACTATATATTAGACTATAGTTGTATTGGTAGTGTTTTTCTATGAGAGCATGAACTATCGGTTAGAGGTTTTCGGTGTCTTATCTCGTTCTTGAAGCATTGATAACATCATTTTTATCGATAGTAAATACTGTTTAACTGGGTATTCACTTTGTGAAGTCATTACTCGAGCAGTTCCCGTTTGACTTGATTGAAACTCTCTTTATTAATATTTTCGCAATTTCACTGCGAGATGATTACTTGTCAATGAACTCATGACTGATGACTGTCTAGTCAAGAGCTGTTACTTGGTTGATAGCTACCGCACTTCTATAACTTATATTGTTATATGATTACTATGAGAAAGTTTGAGCACGTCTCATCTTTCCGCACTACATGTTAATCGAATGAAAGTTTAAACACCTCTGATCATCGTTCCGCGACGTCTTGCGCTTTTTATATGATCTCCCCTTCCATGGATTGTTCTTTGTTGAACTCCTTTGGTCACATTCCTAACGTTAATTATTTTCGGCTTGTCATAATAAATCACCGTCTGAGTAATTAATGGCCGAAAAAATGTATTAAAAAATGAATGATTCATCTATTTTGTCGTCGTATTGCATTTAATGAGCTGTCAAAACCTATAATTTATAGTTTCTTTGTTTGCTATGAAATTCCTTAGATGTGCGTAACTCGGAGGGTGACGATTTGTTAATAGCTCCTTTGGGAAAGGGTAACTTCTTTATGCACTCCAGAGCTAGACTGTGTCTATCTATTTTTAGAGTTTCACACGTTGTGTTCATAATCAGAAGGGATTTTTATTTGGGAGTCATCCTTTATTTCTTTCTCAGAGAATTATGTTTTCGGGTCATGGAGATCATATGTTATTAATAACTTGTTTTATCTTATGTTTGAAAGTTTTTCTGTACTTAGGGGTTATGACATACTTAGAAATAAAAATCAATTTAAAAATATAAGAAGGAAGAGTTAGATATAAAATAATTTGAAGATGAAAATCTTGATTGAAGTCCGGGACTCCCTGGGAGATGAGAGAATCAATCTTAGAAAATACAAGGGAGTCATCGAAGAGGTGCCAACAATTAGAATTAGGGTGTTTGCAATACGCCGTATAGTATCCGTTGGACATGCTACCGCTATGATTAGATACGGCGTAGATATTATAAACATCCTGAGCAGATTATTGGTCCAAATTCAAATTTTGTATGGGAAAATTAATCACATTGTCCAATTTACTGCCATCAGTTTTAAATGTATAACTAAAAGTTTTGGAAATGTTTGTATACGAATCATCTTTTTGAATTTTTTTTTTCATTCCACAAGTTGAACAGTATGGGCTTGCATCGCATCGTCAGTCAAAGACTCCACTTTTGTCAATAGTTCAAAACATTGTGTTGAATTCACGACTTCGTTTGGCAAGTTTGGAATAGGGATTGGAAGGACCCAGAAAGGTTAAAAAGTAACGGAGCAGTAATTACAAAAAGTACACTCCAATATAGACTTCGGCTGACCGGCAAATGTATCCATAATTTAGGAATTATTAGTAGACAGATATCTTGTACAAGAAATGGAAGCTTTCTGATTATAATTCATGATAACAAAATCGATTGGTGATGAATGATTCTCTGCACTCGAGTTGTTCAAATCTTCATGTAAACGTACGAGAAGGTATCTTAGAAACTCTTCCATATCTGCTGGGACGTTATAATAAAAGGAAGGAGCAAAATTTCTGAATAGACGGACGTATTCACTACCTTCCGAGAAGAATTTACTAGATCTCCTATCATTCTCGATGTAGTAGTATTTAAATCCTCCATACAGAAACCATTCTTGAAAAATTCCAACAAAACCTTGGTATTCGAGATCATGCTACTCATAAAACAGGTATTTCCTACATTCTTCGATCATCTTAGGTCAAATGGGTTCATTGTTCCTGTAATTCAAAGAAGGTGATAGAGAAACTGATATTGATTTTTTGGAAGGTACTGAGTGATTATATTTGACTGATATGTATTTCGTGGGAAAATTGGGACGATATAATAATTCATTCAGTGGATGTGATGGAGGAATTGTACCCATTACAGAAGAAGCATTGCCTCTCTGAATTGCTATAGTCATTCTGTGTATCAAAAATAAGGTATCCTTTCAATTTCATGAATAAAAGATAGAGATTCCGGGCCGAAGACACCAAAAGTTTCGCCAGCTATTGGATGGAAAAGATAATTATGTTTAAGATTTGTATCTTTTTTTCTTTTGAATTTCTCGCTGAACATTGCTGCAGCACCTGCTGAATGAGACGTTGCAACTGTGTCAGCACAAGTGAAATCCCACACAAAATTGTAAAATTGTTTTTAACCGCTTTCTTAGTTAGGAGAGTAACTGCAGAGAGTCCTTTTTTTCTAATTTGTTCAAGAAGAGCATTTATAGAAAGGGGCGCATCAAGAGGGCTGCAATATGACTTTTCCAGAATTTTTATACCAGGGACTACTTATTGGAATTTGGATTCAAAATCAGTTTTTGGGTCTAGTAGGGAAATTAGTTCGCGCTTATTGAAATTGAGTTCAAGACCAATTTGTTTCGATCACCTTATCCAAATCTCCCGAAACTGTATTGAAATCTCCAGCAATTGAGCCATCATCCAGGTACCAACAGTTGAATTCAGATGACAAACTATTTGTCAATTCTTCAATTGTGAAACAAAATAGTGCAGGTCCCAAAGGGTCACCTTTTTTTTCCTGCTTTATTTAACGTCGGCCTATTTCTGCTACCAAGGCTGAACACCGACGCCAGTGAGCACACTCCTCCCAACCGGACATTTTTGCCGAAACCTCTGTTGTTTCAGAGGTAGGGTTCTTTAACGAGCTCAACATCTATGAACTCGGGACCACCATCTTAACGTCCCTTCCGAAGAACAGCATATCTATCGTCTTATCTCCTTGTTGAACACCTCTTTCAGAAATGATTAACTTATCAAAATTCAGATATGATGATGAATTATAACATTGATTTACAAATGGGTATATACCAGGAAGATTATCTCTTACTTTGAGGAGCGTGGTAGTCCTATCAATCATATTGAAGGCATTTTTGAAGTCGAGTTTCAAGAACACCTTGGAAGAAGGGTCTGGATGCTGATTGATGTATCTACGAGTTGAATGAACAACTGCTTCATAACTGAAAAGGGAAACATTCTCAATTGAATATTGATAGAAAGATTTTTCTGTGAATTGAAAAATCTCCGATAAAAATGAAGTTATTTTTTGTGAATGTCTAACAGAAAACAACTACTTCCCCGGCTAAAGCCACGCTGGACATTGAACTACATCTGATAGATATTCTGAAAAGTCCCTAACTCAAAAGAAAAAATCTGAAATTGAAAATTAGCATTTTCATTCAGATAGTTATTTGATTCTCTATTCCAGCCTTAATTAAGAACTCATACAGATGAATGAGGTAAAGAAGAATGTTTTCCAACAGAGAGTACTCACCAGAAATCATTCGTAACATTGACGCAAGAGAGACATCGCATTCACTAGGTCTTCAAAAATGTATTGAAGACCTAGTGAATGCGACGAATGGTTTCTGGTGAGTACTCTCTTTTGGAAAACATTCTTCTTTGCCTCATTCATCTTTATGAGTTCTTAATTAAGGCTGGGATAGAAAATCAAATAACTACCTGAATGAAAATGCAAATTTTCAATTTATAACTTTTTTTTTTGAGTTAGGGACTTTTCAGAATATCTATTAGATGTAGTTCAATGTCCAGCGTGGCTTTAGCCGGGGAAGTAGTTGTTTTCTGTTAGACATTCACAAAAAATAACTTCATTTTTATCGTGGATTTTTCAATTCACAGAAAAATCTTTCTATCAATATTCAATTGAGAATATTTCCCTTTTCAACATGAATACCCCACAAGAGGTAATCTTGACGATGGAAGATAGTGACTAAAGTTTATGTTCCAGTCGCAGATGATTCCACTGATTTTATGAACATCCTGTTCATATTTTCAACAAATCAATGCTTCATAACCTCCTGCATACCAAAACCAAACTGTAAGGGACGTAGTAAAGAACCAAGATCTTCTTCAATTTTTATGCAGAAAAGTTTTGCTACTAATCTGCGATAAAAAGTACCAACAGCAATTGGACGAATACCTCCATCTTTTTTTTTGAAGTGCACAGAGAAAAACACCAAGAAGTAAAGGACATATTTCTAAATTGTCCTTGCCAGATAAAATGAAATTACATAAATTTTTGATTGAAGAAATAAGTTTTTGATTAGCACACTACTATATCTTGTATGTGGCTAGGTCTAAGGGAATCCAGACCACCTGCAGAACCAGTACTAAAAGTTTTCATGGCAGTTACAATATCTTCTTCTGAAACTTGGAGAATTTAATAATTTGATAAATCTTGAAATTTCATTTTGGACTCTGAACGGGGATGTTTTAAATGGAGTTCTGATAAAGTATAATCATCGTATATTGCTAAAGTGTCGCTGGAAAATTGTGGTTATATTTTTTGTTATTGCAATGTTTGAAAGGAGATGTACTCATTGTAGTATCAACCTTTGAATTTATAGTATATATTTCTCTTGATCAAAGCTGCTAGATATACTTTACGAGTTTCTTTTGAACTAGGTACAGGGAATGAAATATATAAAAAATTCAAAAGATTATTTCAGTTAGAGCTGAGGCTGAACAAATTCTGGCAGGCTTTGGAATTCTTTTGATTACATGATAATTTCGTTTCAAAGAAGACAACTTCGAATGCAATAAAATAATATTAGATTTTCCTTGGGATTCATTGGATATGTAACTTGATTTAGATCAATCATGATAGGAACTTTCTGTATAACATTCTAGTAATGCTGAAATTAGTTCTCACTTCATGAATTTTTAGACCCTTAGACGACTTGAAAGAAGTCTTATTGTATAAATCACAAGAATGATAAATAATTTCATTCTCGTTCATAATTGAGATAGATGAAAATTTTTGATACATAAGTGTAATTTGAATTTATGTTGAGTTGAGAGTTGATTATTTTACTTAGCTTTTGTTCAGTAAATCCTTTTTCTTTCCCTGGATTTATTTTCGAAAGGTTCCACTTCATTCGCTTCAAAGGATATTATACTAGTAATATGTGATTTTGGCTCTGAGGCCTCATACATAGGCTATTTACTTAGCAGACATTTTTTTACATTTCAGTATGAAAGTGTTGAACTTTCAAGACGATTTGTACACACCTGAGTTCTAGCAGCTTCTGATTGCTGCTGCTCCATGAATCTACGCATCAAAATGTCTTTACCACTGTCAGCCATGTAAGGATGCTCAGCTGCTATAGTTGCGGGTTTATGGGCTTCTCCTCCTCTAGTAATGAGTCTCAGTATATCCGCGTTACCTTCTCTGGTATAAAATTGGTCCCTGAACGGTTCTTGTTGAGCCAGACCCTGTCTGTTCATGGACCTTTTCATTTCTCCTCTCTCTGAACCCCTTTCCATCTCGTGCCTTCTCAGTGAGTCCGCCTCTGTGTCGATCATGGCACGCTCTGGAGTCCAAGCTTCCTTTCTGCCGAACCATTCAGCTACTTGTACGGATTTGCTTTCTCTTCCCTGTCCGGAACCTACAATCTTTATTTTTTCCACTCTCTCGGTGACAGGACTCCCTTTCTTCCTCTTGAAGAAAATATATTCGTAGAGGGGGCATTGTTTACATAGGCAACATAGGATGAGTGCTAGAGCAGCTATTATTAGCAGAATGAAAAATAATATCAGAAGCCATAAGAGGTTTCCCCCGCTGCTTTCCTTTATCCTGATGATTTCTTTTTCTTTGGCATTGTTGGTATGGTCGTTCTTTGTGTAGATGAGCTTGTTTATTTTGTCTAGATCCACGATTGAGTCTTTGGAAAAAGTGACGACTGCATCTACAACGCTCCTAGAACGTATATTTCTATTAAATAAATAACATCAGACAAGGCTGATCTACATCCAAAACGATGCCTATAGAGTATATAAGGTGTAAACTAACTATTTTCTGATATACAGAAACGATCCCCTATGAAGTATTCTTTGTAACTCTGATAATAATGTTGATGAGGTTTCTTGTCCTTAAATTAAAATCTCAAAAAAATGTTATGAATTTTTTTTAAACGACTTTTTCAATATAGTGGATGCACTTTATTACTCTCATTTTCTTGACTAACAATGACAGTTATCAAATGCAAACAAAACTAAAATATTTTGTTTAATTATGGCAATCCTCGATGGGATAGAAATGGGTCAAAATCAGGTTTCTCTCATTAACAATAATATGAGATGATTTTCTGAAAAGATTTTTGGTAAAGCTATTTTATTGAAACGGTAGAAAATGATTGCACATAACATATTTTTGCCGGAAGAATACAGTGAAGATATTTCAATGAAACGCTGGAATATGATTGCACGAAACATATTGTAGGGGGTCTCTCCCCCTACTATCAAACTTTGGTGCCTTTCACTAATCTCGGTCTTGCCTCGGGCGCCACCATTTGGTTCATAGTGGAAAAGGTCACTTTCGCTCCGGGCAGTCTCAGTGGAGAAAACACTCCAGGGGTCAGTATAGTAATGTCCATGCAACGGGGCCAGCAAGGCAGGCTTTAATTGCCTTTAACTGGGTTTCTAACCTGGGTGCCGACTGCGCACTAGATAATAATATTCTACTCAAGATAGTAAATAAAACACTATACTCAAACTCCTCTCTCACTGCTTCGGCAAGCTGGTCGGCAAGGCTCGGGACGGTAGTAGACTTCTTCGGTAGTTGGCTGGCACTTTGGATACTAGTTGTCGAACGCGTGACTTCTTCTGATAGACTCGGTGAGCGAATCATTCTTTGAAATATTTCCAAACGGAGCTACAGTCGGTTTCCCCCTCTTTTGCGGATTCCTCTCGACCGAGTTTTAGGCGCGCGCCGATTGAGATACAAATTATATTTTCATAGTATAATTACCCAACTTGTAAAATTCTCCTGGGTAGCAATCCACGTGATGTGACGTCGGCCGGATGACGTCAGATGGCAGCGGGCGCTTTTGTCTCGAACGGACTGATGTCTCTGGCTTCTATCGGGTGACTGACTGAAGGTTCTCAGCGACGTTTGTTCATAGCACAGCTGGCTCGATGAAACGTGCTTTCTCGATTCGCTGGCTTGCGCAAGTAACACTCGCGCGTACTTTATATACACGCGTCGCGGCATCGGCGTGGTCTACGGAGGGTGTTTAGCCTATTTATCGGGTAAGGTGTAAACCACGGATTTATCACGAACACTGATGGTATTTTTAGACCTATTATCACCGTCGAGATGAATTTGAATCCTTACAGGGAGCTTTTGGTTGTTAAACATAGCGGAAAAATAGCAACTTCGTTACAATATCATTTGTGCCATCATAGAAAAAATTCGCATTAGTCCGCTCATAAATGTGACTTTCGTCGTCGAGATTGACCATTGTTTGTTTAAGTTGCATTTCATTCATTATTTTTTGAATATTGATAAGATTAAAATTGTACCGGTCAATTCTGATATATATTTTCTATGCGGATTCTGCCAAAATTATTTATTTTGATGTATATATTGGAATTCTATTTTTATCCTATTTTTTTAGTATATCAATCATGAGAGTTAATTGTTTATTATAAGCTTTATTTTCTAATATTTGTTTCCTCGGTCAGCAGTTTTTCGAAAAATCTACCCTTACAAGGTAGCTGATGTGAATTTTTCCTGTAGTGGCACGAATAATATGTTTTGTGCCATCATATTCCAGCGTTTCAATAAAATATACTCATTGGATACCATCGGTCAGCGAAGTTCTTCCAAAAATCACAAGTATAAACTACCCCTATGAGGGAACTGAATGGATTTTTTTTATGGTGGCACAGATATGTTGTGTGCAATCTACATTTGAGTGTTTCAATGGAATATCCTAGCTGGAAATCCCCGGTCAGCACATTTATTAAAAAAATCACAAGACAAGCTACCCCTAAATGGGCGTGGATTGAAATTTTTGACATGGTGGCACGAAGGCATTCCTTCATAGATATCAATTTTGCATTATGATCCTGATAATCGCATTATAAGTTATTATATTAAAATCGCTTATTACAATTGAAAGGTTTCGATTACACCATGTATTAACTAATGCAATTGCTATCGTGGTCGCATAGAATTAATTTTATATACCTTAGATGTAACATACTGAATTTTCAGCAAATTATATCTGTGCCTAGTCCTTTTTTTGTGAATTTTTAACCACTATTCTTTGTTATAAAATGGCATTATACACTGGTCATTCGCAAGAATGCAACAAGTTAGTCTATATTTTTTCATTAATTTCCTTGAATGTAGATCAGTCCTTACGCCTTCTGCAATCATGTCGAATCTCACCTTTCATCATTGTTCTCGCTCGCTATGTATATCCCGGTTTCATCTCCTGTGTACGGTCGAACCCTCTGTATGGATACTTGTCCTCCTATAAGAGTACCCAGCATTTCTGATAAAGCAGCTCTGTCCGGATTTTTCCCAGGAACGATGAACGCAATCTTTCTTTTTCCAGCAGAAGGGTAAATTCTTATCTCACACTCGCTAGATAGTCTTGGCACTCCTCCATCCCAAGCTCTACCCCTCAAGTACACCACATCGTCAATTTCTAAGATCTTAGAGACCGATAGCTCCCCTGTTCTTTCATTAATGTGTAGATTGTCGGGAAGGTTGATGACTTCATAGTGAATATCGTTGTTCGGAGGAGTCGTATCTTGGTCGGTTGCTCTGATGATGGCCGGTATCGTGAAACCTGTTTTATCCTTGTTGAGTATGAACTCGTAAACGTTTTTCTCAAACTGAGGAGTATTGTCGTTTATGTCCGTTAAGGTTATAACGATCGTGCTCGTAGCAGTTAAACCCTGTCCGTTTTCATCTGCTGCTTCTACTTTCAGACTAATAACAGAACCTGCTTCTGCATCCAGTTTTTCTGAGGCCGCTACGGTGACTAGACCCGAATCAGAATCTAGCAGGAATAAATCACTTCTTTCGCCTATGAGCTTGGTGTATTTGATTTTGCTGCCGGGCTGGCGATCCAAATCCACTGCTTCGACTACTAACACGTTAGTTCCAACGTTGGAATGCTCCTGGACGCTGGCGTGGTACTCTTTTTGAGTGAATTTTGGAGGATTGTCGTTTATGTCCTTGAGGAGAACCGTCAATTTCGCTCTAGTGGTATAATTGGCTACGCCTAATTCTCTTGCGACTATATGGCACTCTACTGAGTCTCTCATTTCATAGTCTAGGAGTTTTGGATCATGGACTGTCACACGGAACTTTGAGCTGCTTTCCAGAACCCTGGGACTGATATCGAAAGTTCCTGTAATCAGAATTATTCTAGAATGTACCACTAGGAATCTAATTTGTTAGATAGGAGGCCGTCATTATTCAGGCTAGGAATTGTGACACAAATTGTTGAATGGTTTATCTAACGTAATTTATTTGATTCAGATCAGAACTGGGAGTGCATCTGCACGGATCTGTGAGAGGCTTTACAATTATCCAGAATTTAATTTGTAATATTCAGGGTGTAATCTAAGCTCTTGCACCCGTGAATGACGAGTGTATAATGCCATTTTATAACAAAACATTGTTTGAAAATCTGAAAAAAAAATTGAAAACATGTTTTGTTCTTTGTAAAATTTGACAAAATTTTGGGTAGTGCCTCCCGCCTAATTTCAGATGACCTGCTCAGACGAAAACTTTCGGCAATTGCCGAATGCAATAAACATTTAACTCGACATTTCAATAAGGTAGAATGTTGAACTAATTGTGTGGTAAATGTACACATTGCAGACTACCTCAATTCAAATCAAATCAAATTAAATTTATTCATTAAAAAGACCACATTGGTATAAAAACACATAGCACAATACAGCACATATAAATATAAAAATACACAGTATATAATCATAAAATTCACATTTAGTTGTATGCTACATGTTAAAATATTCTTCCAAAGTATAGAATGAGCCACACCTTAAAAGGTTTGAAAGAGATTTTTTGAATTTGAAGTTGTTCTCTTGATCTTTTATTTCCTTAGGAATTTTATTAAATATTCGGATTCCAATGTTGAGAGGACAGTTCTGGGTTAAACTCAATCTACTTTGTGGGGTATTTAGAAGATTTTGATTTCGAGTGAAATAGTTATGTATGTCTTTGCGACGAAGCAGATTGTTTTTTCTTTTATAGATGTAACAGGCCACTTCCAATATGTAAAGACACGTGAGTGGTAATATCTGAAGTTCTTTGAATAAAGGTTTACTTGGTTCGGATTGAGTTTTGCATAACAGAGCTCTGATGCATTTTTTCTGGACAATAAAGAGTGCTTTTGCTGCTGTAGACTGTCCCCATAGTATTATACCATAAGTCAATCTTGATTGGATTTCTGCATAATAAAAGTTTTTCAGTACTTCGATTGTCAGTACTCTATACATGCACCGTATTTGAAATATTTTGGTATTTACTACCTTGATTAAGAAAAATAAGAAACTCCGTTTTTGTTGTATTTATGTAGAGCATATTTTTGGAAAACCAATATGCAATTTTTGTCATTAGATCCTCACAAGCTGTTTGGTTCAAATCATGTGATTCCTTTGATACGAGTCATCTGCATATAGAACAATTTTGAATTCGGCTAAATAATATACTATATCTGCCACATAAAGAGAGAATAATGTAGGGGCGACAACACTTCCCTGAGGTACGCCTATTTCTACAGGTGCAGTGTTTGAGGTGTGTTGACTGATCATTCCTCCATCATTATGAGATATAAGTGAATATTGTTTTCTGTTTGTGAGAAAGGATTTTAACCAGTTATGTAATGTGCCTCTGATGCCAAGTGACCAAAGTTTGTCCAATAATCTATCGTGTGGTACACAATCAAAGGCTTTGCTCAAGTCACAGTATATTCCTATGGGATATTTCTTTTCATCAAGTGCATTTATGATACATGTTATGGATTCTGTGGAAGCAGTATTTGTTGATCTTGTTTTCCTAAACCAATGTTGTTCACTAGGTATTAGGTTGAATTTTTCAATAAAAGGATTTCCAGCAAACTATATTCAAAAACTTTAGAAAACACCGGAGTCAAGGATATTGGTCTGTAGTTATCCAACTCTGTTCTGGCTTTTTTTTATGAATTGGAATAACTTTTGAAATTTTTAGTTGATCTGGAAAAATGCCTGTTTCGAAAGAAAAATTCACAATATGAGTGATTGGTTCTATTATGAAAGAGCTAAATTCTTTGATAATATTGCATGGGAGATCATCCGGTCCTGATGAGGGTTTATTTTTGAGTTTTGCAAATATGCGAATCATCTCGTCTTCTGTCAAAGGTAGAAAAACCATAGATTGTAAGTTACTCTTGGCTCCTCCCTCAGAATTATCGATTATATTTGATGGTGGTATACTATTACTTATTTTTTTGGGTGCTTCTATGAAAAAATCGTTGACTATATTGGCTACTTTATTAGGGGATGTTACGAGTTGATCATCATGAATGATTTGCATATTAGGTTGAATTGATTTGTTTTTGTTTTTAAGAATATTAATAATGGACCAAGATACTTTATTTTTCTTCTCGGAATTCTGGATGAAGTTACTAAAGTGTGATTTTTTGGTATTTTCTACAAGTTGTTTATGTTGAATGAGCCTCTGTTTGTATATGGGTTTCAAACCAGGATGATTTTTTTGGAGAATATGCAAATCTCTCAACTGTGAACTAGAAGTTTTTAATTCATCTGTGACCCATGATATATTGTCTTTGTTTATGTGCTTACATATTGTTAGGGGAAATGCCATATTGAAGTTATTCAGTAATATGTCTATGAAATTATTATATTTATCATCACAAGTTTTTTCATTGTACACAGACTCCCAGCACTCATTTGCGAGTAATTCTGTCATAAGAGATTTGTTTTTTTGAGAGAATATTCTTTTATGGGCTCCAGAATTTTTCACTGGGGAGAGGTTCCAGAGTGACTCACAAGCTGATGCAATTATTTGTCTATGATCTGACATAGTGGTATCTGCCACTTGAGTGATTGCCTCCACATTTGTAAATATATTATCTATTCTTGTGTTTGAGTGTAAGGGTATAACCTGAGATATATATTCAATTCCAAAGTGAAGAAAACAACTAACCTTGTTATATCCAAGCTGGTGATAAAGTCAGAACTAGTTGACTTCACACTCTGCTTTGAGGCACTCATCATAATTATCACTTGTAAGAAACGCACGACATAAACAAAAAAGGGAAGCATTCGCAATTGAATATTGTTTTGAAAAATAATATCACGACCATTGTCGTGATTCAGACTCAGAACACGTGAACTGATCACTGTTGTCAAGCAAGATTCTCGCATGCACGGTTTACAAAGCTGTCTACGAACGAAAATTTGTTAGATTCTACTAGTGTTTTCTGAATGGAAGATCCTAATTAGCAACCAATCAGAAAACAGTAAGCGATGTGCAGGAGAATTAATCTGAACATTATTGTCTTTGTCTTTTGCTGGCTCTTAAAACTAAACACCGAGCTATGCCGTGCGTATGTTGAAGAGTAGAAGACAAAATGAATCACTCGTCGAATTTATGAATGGAGTAGTCAATTTAAATTCTAGTTATATCTAGTACGAAAACGCATGCAATGTGATTGGTGACTCCAAAATACAACCAGAATTGAAATTTACGAGTGATTCATCTTGTCTTCTCTACTCTTCAAAATACAGCTCGGTGTTTCGTTTCAAGAGCCAGCAAAAGACAAAGACAATGATGTTCAAATTATTTCTCCTGCACATCGCGTACTGAGGACATTGATATAGGTGATTCACAAGGTTATATTCTGAGGCCGGTTTTATTTTTGTTGTATGTGAATACTATTGTGGAACTATGGGAAAACATCCAGAGGACTTTTCAATGATAATAATAATAATAATGTATTGCACTTAAATTACATATTACAAACATATAACAAGAGTAATATATACAAGCCAGTCATCAGAATATTAACAATAATGTGAAAGTACTTCCTAAATACTCATCGGTAGAATAGGGCTCTAGGGAACATAAGAAAAGCAATAAGTGTTTTTTTACGCCTTGAAAATTATTTTTCGCTTTCAAATGGGCAGGTAAGTGATTGTACAATTTTATACAAGAATACTGGGCATCTTTCTCAATACAGACTAACCTGTGATAAGGAATGTTGTAATTTGAGATATTTCTTGTACCATGACTATGAGTTATTTGAAATTGTGAGAAAAGATGCCTATTTTTAAGACGAATTTGATTCATTCAAATATGTATATTGCTGGGACAGTAAGCATATTTAGCGATTTGAAGTGATTTCTACACGATGTGAGAAAACTTAATTTCTTAATTATTCGAATAGTTCTCTTTTGAATTCTGAAAATATTCAAGGCTTCACACTACTTCCTCCCCAAAGAATAATGCCGTATCGCACTCTGGAGGAGAAACTAGCATAATAGAAGATCCTACGATGCTAATGTTAGTATTATTTGTCAATATTCTGAGGCCAAAGCATGACTGATGAGACGGCTTATGTGATAAGGAAAACTCAAGGTGTCATCAAGAAAAATACCCAAGCACTAAGTTTCTGCCGATGTATGCAGATGATAACTCTGTCCTTGTTGTGGATAAATCCGATGAGATTCTAGAAAGAAAATGCAACGAGTTGATTCAACCCTTGGCATCTTGGTCGTCTAATAATTCTCTCTTTTTCAATATTGAAAAGGCACAGTATCTTAGATTTCATAATGGACAACGAGTTTGCCATAAACCTAATCTGGTCGTTAATGATGTGCCGATATCCAGCACAGATACACATGTTCATTTTTTGAGGATGAAAACTGACGAACATCTAAATTGGAAATTTCATTATTCAAACCTGATTTCCGTTCTTCATTCACAATGCTACTCATTGAAAAATTTGCGCGAACAGTCCTCACGCATAATCAATAGCACAAGTGGAGAGTCGTCTTCGATATGGTATTTGTTTCTGAGGTTCTGGGGTCATTATGACTGATGACGTATTTATAGCACAGAAGGAAGTAATGCTAATGTGTCTAGTATTACCACTTGTAAAAATCTATTGATCAGCAATAAAACATTGACACTTCCTTCCTTGTTTATATTCGAACTATGTCTTCACATATTTAGGAACATTTATTAAGAACTCCGATGTCCGTCAAATGAACACTGGTAATCGAGACAATTTTCATGTACCGTTTAGCAAAAATATCGTTGAATTTAATTCTCCAGATAAAAATGGCTTACGGGCTTTCAACAAGCTACCACCAGAGCTCGAAGAACGATCCTCATTACCTATTTTCAAAAGGAAACTTAAAGAATTTCTAGTTACGAAATGATTTTATGAAACAAAGGAATATTTCACTACTTACTAGAAAAATGACTTCACCGCTAAATGTTTCTGTTCTGTTGTGAGCCATACATATTTTGGGTGTCTGTGATTTTCTTATTCTGCATATAGGTATTTGATTTATTTCTGTAAATATGTATTTATTTTATTGAGTATTCTAATTAAATTTCTTGTCATATGGAAAATACAATATTATTATTATTATGTTTTCTGATTGGTTGCTAATTAGGATTTTTAATTCACCAGCCAATCAGAAAACACTATATAATCTAGAATATTTCGTTCGTAGACAGCTTTGTAAACCGTACATGCGTGAATCTTGCTTGGAAACAGTGTTCAGTTCAAGTGTGTTCTGAATGACTGAATCACTACAATGGTCGGGATATCATTTTTCAAAACAATATTCAATTGCGAACGTTTCCTTTTTCAATACTGTTCGTGTCGTTTGTGACTGTGATAATAAGTTTCTCAAAGCAGAGTATGAAGTCAACCAGTTTGGATATAACAAGGTTAGTTGTTTTCTTCACTTTGAAATTGAATATATATCTCAGGCAGCCTGCAATGTATACATTTACCACACAATCAGTTCAATATTCTACATTATTCAGATATCGAGTTAAACGTTTATTGCATTCGACAATTGCCAAAGTTTTCTTCTGAGCAGGTCACTTGAAATTAGGTGGGCGGCGCTACCCAAAATTTTGCCGAATTTTACATGGTTTCCAATTTTTTTTCAGATTTTCAACCACTGTAATTAGTTATAAAATGGCATTATTCACTCGTCATTCACGGGGGTGCAAGAGGTTACATTACCCTACCCTACCATTATTGTTAATCAATTCCAAGGTGACAACATCTCCTGGTTGGATGTTGACCTCCGCTTGTGGTAGATCTAGAACAGTCCCACTGGGAGAATTTTCATCTAGAATGGTGTTGTATTCGATAGAACCAAATGTGGGCAGTCCTCCCGTCACTCCAGGGGGTATCAGGGCAAGTTGGACGGTTGAAGATTCAGCAGGAGCTTCTTCGGAGTTCGATCGGACTTCTTCGGCTACCACAGTGATGAGGATTGGTTGGCCAGTGTGGGAGACTGTGACAATTTCCGATAGTGGACGGGATAGCCGGAGTTCACCTGAAACAGTTTTTTTGCTGTGATAACTGCTGCCAGCGCATCAGCATTTTTCTGGTGGTATGTACTTATTAATTTAATTCATTCATTAAGCTTTACACCACTCTAAAAGCTAAGGCATTTAGAAGGGTGGGATATACGAAGAGTAATAATTATAGTAAATAGTGGATAATACAATAATTCGAACAATGTATAAGATCTACAAAAGGAAATGGTTCTTTGGAGCTCTTCAAATACCTTCAGGGCATTTTATACTCCAGGGTACTATGTGCTTATTCACATCTAAAATAAAGTCCAGGAAGCTGAAGCGGCTTTCTGGGCATGCAGAAAGACATTTGGCTGAACGAGGCGACCGAGCCACAAGATCCTTCAATAGATCTACAGGGTTTCTTAATAACATGCTAATATTTGAGGAGGTTATTCTAGCGTCCATTTTGAGAAAAAAAACTTCATATGAACATATGTCCTTCTGAACTACAGGGTGCTGAAGTTTCAAGAAACAATTTTTTATGCTAACTTTGGTATGACCCAAGATATTTTTGTGAAACGTAGTACAACATAATTTTTTATTCTTGAATCATTTTAAAGATAAAAGTGAACGACACTGCTTTTTCTTAATGTAAAAATTATTTTGGAAATCCTCATTCCTTTGTGAGCAAATCCTTTTTTTTTCCTTTGACGTGCGGTTTTCGCATAAAAAAATTAAATTCATTCATTTGCACGTTGTTATGAAATTGGATATTATCAAGGATTGAAAACGTATCTAGTAGGTGAGAAGCTGATTTTGTTTTGTAAACATAAACAGTTGTCTAGCTAGTCTAGTGTCACGTTTTTAAGTCATCAAAATTAACAATATTATTAAAAAAAACATGCTTCTTTTTACGAATTCTGAGTTTGCAGATATGCATTACATGTATGGGCTTGCTGATGGTAACGCACTGGAAGCCAGGCGGTTGCATGAAGACCAGGCCTGTGGGCAGAAAAACGGGGCCCGGGGGGAGCTAGGAATGACGGTTCCCTATGTATAAATATGTAAGAATAAGGTCGGGAAAGCTCTGGGACCGGGAAGAGTCTCCCCCTTCTTCCCCCCACTCCACGGGCCTGATGAAGACCACTTTCCAATTAGAAATATTCCGGATGCAACAACATTTTCAAACATTTATAGAAGGTTGTGCGAAAAGGGAAGTTTTGAATCAGACAATCACCTAAAAGGAATATAACGTACTGTAAGAAATTGAGGTAGCGGTTTTGAATTCAATAGGCGAGGACACGAGAAATTATTATCGCTTTAAATATGCTTTAAAATATAAAACGCATACATAAATGAACCCAGAAAACATTTTTTGAGTTAAATTTCAATTACAATTACGTTTTTGAAAATCAGCAAATTTTGAAGCTACTAATATTGGCGCTCTTTGTGACGTAAACGACCGAGCAGCCAATAGGCGTGATCGGGTTGGTTTTGACTTTAAACAACAATGTTGCCAAGTTTCTTAAACTATAAATGTCAGAACTAGAACACTATTCGCAATGTCAAGCGACGATGGCGGATTTGAAGGGTGTAAAAACATTCGATCCGTCATAAAACAATATATTGTCGATTTTACAGTCCACATAAACCTTGTTATTTTTGATATTATGAATCATTGTGGTCCATTAAAACGATTTCTGATAGAGAGAAAGCCAATCAATTATTCTTTTGTTATGGAGGCGCTGCCTAAGGTTTGAAAATATGGCAATGTTGCAAAATTGATTGAAGCTGTCATCTCTGGGATTGGTTGATAGGGTTTACGTCACAACAGTTCGCAATGGCGCTAGAAAGAAGCCATTTGAATTTTGCCGACTTTATATATTTTTTTTTCAAGTTTTAGAAAATTAAAAAAAAGAAAGCAAATTACCAACAGATTTTCAAAAGCTGTAGAGTACATTAAACATATTTTGAAAATTTCGTGTTCTCGCCCATTGACTAATATCCCGGATTAAGTATACCAAAAATTGGGAACAATTTGAATATCTCACGTATTCTTGTTTGGAAAATTCTCCATGACTTTTATTATATCCCCACCATATCTAAAGGATTCCGCTACTCCCTCGCGACTTTCCATTACGGATGAACTTTTGTCAATGGTTTCTTAAAAAATTGTATGAACATCCATTATTTTATACTGAAATTTTATTCACCGATGAAGCCAATTTTTCCAGAAACGCCATCAAAAACTTTCACAGTAATCATTTTTGGGCTGCAGAAAACCCACATGCAATCTTGGAATCCCGTCACCAGGAGCAGTTTTCTGTTAACGTGTGGGCTGGAATATGCGGTGATTATTTAATAGGACCCTATTTTCTTCATGCGAGGTTGAATGGGCATCCCAGAGCCAGTAACTTGTCATTGCATGAGCAAGTGGCTCAACCGTGGCTGAGTTATACTGTAGTGTAGAACTCGCACAGTGCGAACGTATGTCAGCCATCTCCCGTTAAAAATCGCTCAAAACTTGTGGAAATATGTGCTCATTCTATTGTGAAAAGTGAGAAAACTTAGGTTTGAATCGAGAGTAAGTGAAATATCATTGTGGAATTTTCACAACTTCCCCTAAAACTCCAAGAAAACACAATCATCATCATGCCCCTCACAAGAGAACAACAGAATGAAATCAGAAATGTCGCCGACGTGGTAATAAAGCAACTGTGTAAAGAGCAATCTTTTGTTAACATGCTGGTCGAGAAAGTATCAGCCGCCGTGGTGGCACTTCTAAACGAGAAACTGAACAATCTCGAAAAAACTGTGACCGATTTAAAAACCGAAATTGTTGAAATAAAGAGCAGCCATGAAAAGAAGATAACGGAATTAGAAAAACATATAAATGACCTGGGCAAAAAAGATGGTATCTTTTTACACCCAACAGAAATCATCACTGAACTGAACGAAATGAGACGTCGTGAAAAAAACATCCTAATTTTTGGAATCCCCGAAAACGAACCCAATCTCGATAACTTCATACAGGATGCATTCAGCTCGGTCGATCCCATGATGGTAATGGACAGCCTACATTTCAGTAGGATAGGCAGACTACTTCCAAATGATCCCAACAAATGTCGTCCTGTCAAAGTCGAATTACCTGGTACTACCCACGTCTTGTCCTTGCTCAAGAGAAACAAAAAACTACAAGCTAACAGGAAATATCAGGACATCTATTTTCGTGCAGATCAGACTGTTAAACAACGCGAGCATTTTTTGAAAACTCGTCAAGAACTCAACGAGAGAAGCGCAACGGCGAAACAAATTTAGTCATTAAATACAAGAATGGACTTCCCACAATTTGTTCAAAAAATGCTTGAATACATCCAGTAGCTCCTCAAAATCTCAAGATACTTTAGTAATATGTTATCAAAACTGCCGTGGCCTCAATACGAAGACTCATACTTTTTTAAAAAGCGTTTGTGAAAATAACCATAACGTAATTGCCACTACTGAAAGTTGGCTCAGAAGTGACGCTGTCAATAATAGTGAACTTTTTCCAGGTAACTACTCTGTATATCGCAAAGACCGCAGTTACGGATCGCGTGGAGGTGGTGTACTTCTGGCGGTAGACAAGGACCTCTTCAACTCAGAGGAGTTTCCGTTAACGTGTTCAATAGAAAAAATTGATATATTAGGAGTTGAAATTTTTAGAAAACGCACCACATCAGTTATTATTCTCGTAGTATACATACCACCGAGTATCTCTTATGATGAATACGATGAATTATTCGAATTTTTCGAGAACTTCCAAGAAAATCATAAAACCATCATTATTGGAGATTTTAATATAAGTGAGCTACATGATCCTGAGAATCCTGATCAACACTCTAATCTTGTCTCACGTCTCAACGCATTTCTGAATTATTGCGATTCTACTCAACATAATAAAATTTGTAATGCCAATAATCGGATACTCGATTTAGTTATCGCCCCAAGTGATTATGCCCTTGAAGTTTCACGAGACGAAAATACACTGGTACCCATTGACGTGCATCATCAGGACTCCTAGTAAACATTCTTCTTGAATGTGAGAAAATTCCAGCTTTCACATCAAATTTGCAACGGTTCAACTTCAAGAAAGCAAATATCCGAAAACTGTCACAACTGTTTAGTGAAGTGAATTGGTGCGACTTACCTAATTTCCCAGATGTAAATTCAGCATCCCTCTTTTTCAACAATACCATTCAACGTATTTTTGAACAATGTGTTCCCTTAAAAAAATGTCTGTCAGTCAAATACTCAGTTTGGTTCACAAGAGATATTATTACTAAAATGAAAGTGAAAATCATTATCTAAAATGTACAGAAAACGTAGATATCTATTTTACCTAGAACGCCTGAGGAATGCCCGACGTACTCTTAAATCAGCAATAAATAGTGCTTACACTCTGTTCGTGAAAAATGCCGAAAAAGATTAGAAAGTACACCCCCAGAATTTTTGGAACTACATCAATTCAAAAATGAATAAATCACGTATACCTGGTAGAATGCTTTACGAAAATCTAAACTTCTCAACACCTAAAACCATTGTCAACGCATTTGCGAAATACTTTGAAAGTATTTATTTACCCTCTACTACCTCGGATCATAACGACTCTAATGATGAACAACACTTAAGCAATAGTCTCAACTTTTTCAATATAAATTATATTTCCATCGAGCAAATATATAATGCGGCAAAACAATTGAAGAATAAATTCACCTGTGGACCCGACAATATACCAATCAAATTTGTGAAAGACCATATTGAGCTACTTATTGAACCTATTCACATTATCTTCAACATAATCATCAAAACTAAAACTTTTCCCAGCTATGGAAAATTTCTCGTGTATGTCCGGTATTCAAAGCTGGAAAACAGACCGAAATTATAAACTACCGACCTATTGTCCTAATCTCAGTATTCTCCAAGCTGTTTGAGATAATCCTTGGCGACCTTATGTATGCACATGTGAGAAATTTGATCTCAGACTCTCAGCACGGATTTGTTAAAGCCCGCTCTACCTCCACTAATCTTTGTACTTTTACTCAGTTTGTTTCCGAAACTCTCGACTCTAGAGATCAAGTTGATGTTGTTTATACAGATTTTAGTAAGGCTTTCGACCGGGTTTCACATGAACAATTGCTAAGAAAGCTACCGTACTTTGGCTTCTCACCTGATATTCAGCAGCTTCTAAAATCTTATTTATCAAATAGAAATCTATTTGTCGAATATGAAGGAGTCAAATCATCGACATTTGTTGCTACTTCGGGTGTTCCTCAGGGTTCTAACCTAGGACCTCTTCTATTCCTTCTGTTTATTAATAACATAACACACTGCATTAATTCCCATACATTATTATATGCAGACGACATGAAAATCTTTAGGAAAGTAGATAATTTATCAGACTGCAACTTACTACAGGAGGATTTAAAAAATCTCTGTATTTGGTGTGAGAAAACAAACTAGGATTAAATATTAATAAATGCAAAGTTATGTCATTCACTCGGAAACAAATTCCAGTTCAATTTAACTATCAAATCAACAAATCTGACTTAACTCGTATTTTTGAATTTAAAGACCTTGGCATTACATTTGATCCTAAGTTAACGTTTTCGAAACACATTGATAATACCATCTCAAGTGCCACCAGGTCATTGGGATTCCTGATAAGGAACTGCAAGGAATTCACCTCAATAGACACCCTACGTACTTTGTACTATTCTCATGTTAGAAGTAAGCTCGAATACTGTAGCCCAGTGTGGAATCCCAATCACTTGAAATTCATCTCAAATATTGAAAGTATCCAAAAGAAATTTCTAAAATTCTGCTACCTGAAAAAACACGGAATCTATCCTGAAAGAGGATACAACTACAACTTGCTTCTCGAAGAATTTGATCTGTGCTCGTTAAGAAAGCACCGTGAAAAAGGCAACTTGATATTTATGTATAAAATTGTCAATAACCTAGTGGACTCATCAACCTTACTATCTTTTTTTAATTTCAATGTTCCGCGTGTGACATCTAGATCTCGACTACTATTCAACATTGGGGTTCCGCACACGCTTCATCATTTTCACTGTCCCATCTCGACAATGTGTCGAAGCTATAATAACTTAAGCAACGTAGATATTTTCTTTTCGAGCCTATCAAATTTCAAACATACAATTAATCGCCTATTACCAAACTAATTAATGGTTTAGATATAGTTTTATGTTTTATCTTTGCTATTCGAATTTTCTTTTCTTTTAATTTTTCTTTTTGTAATTCCTACCTAATTATGAAATCATGTTCGCAATAGACATTATGTACACCTGTAATTGGGTTTTCGAACCTGCTGGATGTATTCAATAAATAAATGAATAAATAAATAAATAAATAACGGTAGCTAGGATTACTTAGCGCGTTGATCCGGCGTATCCGGATTCTTTGGCGTCCCACTGCGCTCCTGGAGAAGATGGAACCGAAAGGTAGGTGCTTCTCTGGGTGTAAGGCGTCCTCTGATGGTGCTCGGATGGAGTGGGGGTCTTCCGAAGTAGAATTGCCAGCTTTGATGGAAGATGTTCCCATTTTAGTGAGAAATCGACTGTGGTTTATGCACCAGCGCACTTCAATGCTCTGGCACACGAATATTTTTAACAAAAATTACAATAATCGCTGGATACGTCGTGGAGGACCACAGGCATGGCCACCTAGGTCCCCAGACCTCAATAATTCGGATTGTTTCCTGTGGGGTCATCTTGAAACATTGGTTTACAGCACATCAATTCATACTGAAGAACAGTTGAGAAAATGCATCATAGTTTCTTGTGAAACTATTAGAAATAGTCCCGGCATTCTCCAAAGAGTACGTGAGTCCATGGGAAAAAGAGCAGAGCCATGCATATTTGCAGGAGGTTCACATTTTGAACATCTGATTTAATTTATTCCTTTGTGCGTTCAGGCATTCCAAAATGTATTTAGATTACTTTAATTTTATAATTTTACCTTTTAAAAATTATTCTGTTGAATAAATTTTTGTTTAAAGTTTTTTAAGTTTTATAAATTATTTGGTTTAGCGAGATGCATGAATGAATTTTATTTTTTTATGTGAAAACCGTATGTCATACGAAAAAAAAATCAGGAGTCCAGATTTGCTCAGAAAGTAATTAGGATTTCAAAAATAAATTTTACTTTGATAAAATAACTATATAAAACTATATAAAATGTGTCATTTAAAGATGACTGTTTTGTCATTTTGACAGCGATAAAAAAGGTGCATCGTTTTTTATCACCGATAAAAACGCCTGTTCCTCTTAAGCGTCTACATCTAGTATGCTTACGTCACTTTAATGTCTGCCCTGTCAGTTATTTAAGTATTGTTGATAATTGATACTGAAACATTACAACTTGAGTCGTTTTGGGGAAGTTTCGACTCAACAAATAACAAAAAATATAGAAAAAGCAATCCCGCAATCCACAAAAAATACTAAAGCGTCAATATGGAGACAATTTATGGAGTTTTGTCAAGTACGAAATTACGAACTGTCGAAAATAACTCCGTTACAAAAAGTAGCAGATATATTAAAGGATTGGGCCTATAATATGAAAAAGAGGAATGGAGAAGATTATAAAGAATATGCAGTTAAATCAATTTGGAATTCAACTGCGAAGATGATTCAAGAAAAATATTTCAATGAATACAATATTAAATTTGATCCTTTTGCCGACATAACTTATAAAGAAGCTCGTGATGCAAGAAATAGTAAACGGAAAGAATTACAAGTTATTCCAGAGAAAAGAAAAGTAAGTTCTGTAGCATTGAACAAGAAAGATATAGTAAAAATGGCAAAATTGTGGAATATGAACAACCCAGAGAGATTACAATAAAGATTTTTTCATATAGCTTCTTATGAATTAGCTTGGAGGGGGGGGAGAAGCTGCAAACTGTAAAATTTACCATTTTAAAGAAGAAAAAAATCAAGATGGAACTACAACAAGAAGATTTGAATACAATACAATATTTTCAAAGACGACAAAGGGTGAGTCAAAAAAATTGGCAGACAGCAAATAGATAACAAAAAATGAAATGGATGAAGGTATTTGTCCCGTTGCATTGTTAAAATTACTGTTACAAAAAAGAAATGAAAACATAACATCTGAACGACTTTTTTTAACTCCAAATCCCTTTTGGAAAAACAAAAATTCTAAAGGTTGGTTCAAAAATGTTCCACTGGGTATTAATACGATTTCTACTTGGACCAAATATTCTGCAACTAAAATTGGACTCAACATTACAAATAATAAAATTACCAATCATTCGAACCGTGCTAGTACAGTTTCCCAGATAGCCAAAGCAGGAGTAAGTGACCAACAACTTATAAAGATAACGGGACACTCATCATCATCTTCTATTAAACCCTACCTCCAAATTGATCCTGAACATCACGAAAATCTTATTAGTTTCTTACGAGCCTCGAGTGAGAAAAATCAAAATGAATATTCTACATGTGTGAATACCAGAGAAGAAAATTTTTAAATCAGTACACCAAACCAAACAATTTATAACAATTGTGTATTTAATAACTGTTCATTTAAATAATTTAATTGTATCAATAAAGATAATTATTGTTGTTGTTCATTCATATATTCGGTCGTTAATTTATCTTGCCAAAAAACACTCGAGCTTTTCTTTTAAAGATAAAAAAAAAGCTCTTGTGTTTTTACTGTTGATAAAAATCCACTGGCAAGAATAAAAATTATGTTGAACGGCAGAAAATGCCTTTTGATGCATAGAAGATGCGTAGAAAAATATTTTGTTCTTAAAACTTAAGACCTTTAGGACATATGTTGATACGAAGTTTTTTTCTCAAAATGGACCCAAGAATAACCTCCTTAAATATTGGCATGTTATTAAGAAACACCGTGTATACATTTCCCATACGTCCACGGGGCTATTGTTTGATGTCCAAGTACAGCATCCTCAAAGACCTCTCTAAAAAGACCTCTCAGCGATAACGAGTGCGATGAAGACGTCGCCATGGACCCTGGAGGTGCTCACGGGATTATCTTCCCTCGATCAGCATATGAGATGGGATGAACATGCCCTATATGTTATAAAGCGACTCCGCCAGCTTACTTACAAAATGTACAATTTAAGAGAAATCCTAAACATAAAAAATCTGATGACGGTATACAGATCCTTGGCAGAATCAGTTATTAGGTATTGTATCTCCGTATGGGGTGGTATATTTGACTGCAACCTGCACAGTTTCCAAGCCATGCAAAATACAATAATAAAAATTACTCTTCGAAAAAAAAAAGCTTTACTCAACAGAACAGCTCTATAAAGAAACTAAATTGTATAACATAAGATGTATATATATTTACCACTGTCTTATTTGGATGTATACCAATAAATATCTTTACCATAGCGAAAATATAAAAAATACTAGATCTACCGAAAGCCTAAATGTAATAATTCCCATTTTTAAAAAAACTCATACACAACGAACAATTTTCTATTTCGGTCCTAAATTTTACAATTTACTCGATCGCAGTTTGAAAGAAAACCTCTCATTCAACAAATATAAAACTGATATAAAACAATCTCGCCACATCAACCATTCTCAAGAAAGGAAAAAGGAAATAAAATTATTAATAGAACTAGTATCGATTTCAGCAAGAATTCCAATTATTCATATTTTCATTGTAAACAATATATTAATATGTATAACATTCATTTTGATTATCTAATGAAAATCCTGAATTATTCCAAGGAGCTGCACAAAACAAGCGCCTTGAGTGCTTAGGTGAATCCTTGGGATTATAAAGGATGACCGTTATATACAGGGTGTCCCTGGACTTCCTCTTTTCCTTTCGGGAATGTTTAGATGGGGTCAAAATATCACCAGTACTTCATATAACTTTTGTTCCTAAAAGCCTTCGTTACCAAGTTACGGGCCCTCAAAGTTACAAAATGAAAAATGTTTTTCTTTGATAACTTTCAAAGTGAATATTCAAAATCATCTGAATTTTGGTGATTGACTGAACAAATGAAGTCAGTTGTTTAGCTACAAAGTCAGGAACGGACTACCCCCGATGGTCCACACCCCAAAACTTTGAAATGACTGGGATTTGTCAATATGTTTTAACAAAACAAGGTTACCTGGACAATTTCCTGAATAAAAGTCTCGTGTGGGAAATCGATCGGAGCAACGATTCTTAATAAAAATGCAATTTTACTCGACGACATCAAACCCGATCGTCCACCATTATTTGAAATGAAAAATGTTCACAGTAGAAATACTAATGCTAACGTTAATTCAACAACATTTATAACAGGGATAATACAAAATATGCTAAAATAAAGTCGTAAACAAAAAATACAGTACCTAGTTGAAAGTTTCATTCACAATGTAGATATTTTTTCAAACGAAATATCAAGTTATGTAGATTCGTGGTGTTTTTGAACTAACAAGCTACTCCACTATGAAATATCGAATTCAGTCCATATTTTGTATGTACGCGTGGAATAAGCACGTTTCGTGTTGTGTTATCTGAATCTCATGAAACTCAACATTTGGATGTTGCAAATTCGCATTCACAGCTTAAATGTTGAGGAGTTTCACTGATAAGTATAATTTCATGGGAGAAAATCTTCAACCCAAAGATAAATTTAGCTGAAAAAACGCACATCGGAAGACATAACTAATAAAAAGCAAACGAATAAACTACAAAAACGGCTGCACATGAATCGGTGAAAAATATCCGGTGAATAAATTTATGTTCCATTTCTTCCACAGATGTTGACAAAATCACCTTGTAGAAAGAAATAAAACTAGTGTGGATAAAAAATGACAACTGGAATGCGATTTTGTTTTGTTGAGTGGTGCGTTGTCATTGTATTGTCAATATTCTAATTGACAGTTTGAAGTGTTTTGATAGGGCCGAACAGTTTACATTCAACGAATATGCAGATATGCATGCATTGTATGGAAGAGCATTTAGTAATGCTGCAGAAGCCCGTCGTCTGTATGCCGAGCATTTTCCCAATCGAACGTTACCGGCAGGAGAAACGTTCGGGCGTGTCGATCGCAGCTTGAGGGAGACAGGTATGTCTGATGGATGATTAATTGGAGCCTGTTGTTTTATTTCGATATTATTGTAGGTTCAGTTTTGCCAAAACGTGGTGGTGAGGGCGCTCCTAGGGCTGTGCGTACCATTGTATTGAAGGAAAATATTTTGGAAGCTGTCGCTGATGATCCTTCAATGAGCATTAGAAACCTATCAGAACAGTTCCATACATCCAAGTCCACTATTCATAGAATAATTAGGGAACAACTGCTCCACCCATATCACATCCAGAAGGTACATGCCACGACACCTGAAGATTTTCCAGCACGACTGGAATATGCCAATTGGTTCCTGGATAAGCAAAGAGAGGATATGACTTTTATTACTCGAGTTTTATTCACTGATGAAGCAGGTTTCAGTAGAGATGGAGTAATCAACTCTCATAATCTCCACATATGGGCCGAAAAAAATCCCCATGGGATATTGCAAACCAAACACCATCGGAAATTCAACGCGAATGTTTGGGCTGGTACCATAGGTAACCATCTTATAGGACCATTCGTTCTACATGACCGACTGAATGGAGAACGTTATTTGGAGTTCATTCAGAACGATTTGAATGGACTTTTGGAACACGTTCCATTGCAAACCCGAAGAGATGTGGTTCATGCATGATGGCGCTCCTTCTCATTTTAGTTTGATTGGGCGGGACCATCTGAACCAGATTTTCCCCAATAGATGGATCGGTAGAGGTGAGCCATATTCTTGACCACCGCGGTCTCCGGATTTAAATCCATTGGATTTCTTTCTGTGGGGGCATCTAGAAAACATCGTTTACGCTACACCTATTTACACCAGAGATGCCTTGTTGAATAGAATTACATTACATTGTGAAGCCATACGAAACGACCCTGGCATGCTATTTCAAGTGCAGAAAGGGTATTTGCGCCGACTAAGAAAATGTATTGAGAAAGACGGGGCATCGAGCAGTTTTTGTAGCGGATTTTGCATTTCTGTTTGCTCTTGAGGCTTGCGATTGATTATTTACACCATGAGTTTGCATGATAAAAATTCGTTATGAACATTGTACCTATCATTTCTATTTTCATTACAAATTAATATTTTTGAATAATGGTAGACATCTCAGGTTGGATGTCGTCGAACAAAAATGCATTTTTATCAAAAATCGTTGCTCCGATCGATTTTCCACACGAGTACCTTTATTCAGGAAATTGTCCAGGTAACCTTGTTTTGTTAAAACATATTGACAAATCCCAGTCATTTCGAAGTTTTGGGGTGTGGACCATCGGGGGTAGTCCGTTCCTGACTTTGTAGCAAAACAACTGACTCCTGCATGAAAGCTCATCGAAGGAATTCATGTGTTTAGTCAATCACCAAAATTTAGATTATTTTGAATATTCACTTTGAAAGTTATCAAAGAAAAACATTTTTAATTTTGTAACTTTGAGGGCCCGTAACTTGGTAACGAAGGCTTTTAGGAACAAAAGTTATATAAAGTACTGGTTATATTTTGACCCCATCTATACATTTTCGGATGGAAAAGAGGAAGTCCAGGGACACCCTGTATTCATATGTATGTATACAAGTATCTTGTTATTATGGTTTTACGAAATAAAAATTGAAATACGTCAAATCTTCCCTGCACCTCTTCATCGAACACGAGGCATCGCCCGTCTGAGAACCTCCAACCAGTGGAGGAGCGAGGGGTGGTATGGTCAGACGATACCTGAATTACCCCTCCTCGATTTGCCGGGGGACAATTCAACACTGGTACTCAGCGGCTCCAAATTCGGCTGCCAATTAGCACTGAATTGGAGGCATTATCATCTTTACAAGCATCTCAGCCTCATCGGGATCACGGAAGATCCAGAGTACAGGTGGTACTTGTAGGACGAGGAATTAGCCACTCACATGATCACCGAACGCCCAGCAATGAGGGAATCACACTCTAGAGATATTTTCTTAAACACTGAGTGTATAAGGAGGATCTCCATAAGAACTTGGTAGTGGGTGCACGACGTTCCCAATGCAGAGGCCTAAATGCAGAGGACCCACATACATTAATCATCAGTTCTGTCTGATCTAGTACCTATTTGGCTGATCGTGGATATTTCAAGAGCAACTACAGCAACTGTACTAGAGAGAGTTCGAGATTTTTGTCAGACAGTATGCTTCAAATCAACATTACTATATACGCTACCCTGAAAGAAACTATAGTTATGAACTCCTTCTGAACGAATTTAAGTTCCAATCACTGAAAAAGATATTGGGGATCTAATATTTATACACAAGCTTATACACAATTCCACGGATTCTTCGACTCTACTTTCACTAATCGATTTCAACATACTTCGACTAGCCTCCCGGTATCAAAATACCTTCCATCTCAACGTTCCAAATACACAACATAAATTTCATTCTCCAATAAACTCAATGTGTAGAAATTGTAATAAACTTGCGACAGTTGACATTTTCTTCCTTACTCAGAATCAATTCAGACAAACCGTTTCCAATTTACTTTCTGACTAACCTATGAACGTGCCATTATTTGGACTAACGTATCATTATTATTTATAATCCTTTCAACCAGATATTGTACTCTAACTACTACTATCCTATATAAGTGAATGTATCATTACTTGTAACTTTTTCAACTACATGTTGTAATCTATATTATGTACTCTTATAATTGGGCTTCGGCCTGCTGGATGTATATTCAATAAATAAATATCTGACAACCTACAGATTGTTGTTCCCAAATTGATTGAAAGGACGAATCTTTGATATTAACCGACTAATGTTTTGAATGTTATTGGGATTTTTTTCATAACAACCTGATGAAGCCAACCCTTCGATACCTATTGATTTGAACTTTTTCGAGATTGTGGAAGGTTATTATCCCAGAAAAACAAACAGATGACTATATCATGTTCATTGGATCACCATGTCACCAAAAATAATATTGGTAAAATCAAAGTCAAATATATGTGGTATACAAGAGATCGCTGGAAAGTCAAGTATCTCATTTGAATAAAATTTAGCATAGTAGGCGTCGGAAGGGTCGATTTTCCGGAAGGCGCCTATCGATACGATCTAACACGAAACGGTTTATTTTCAAATCGATAGTTTATGCTGAAGTATGAAAATAGCAGCTTTTACACAACTGTTTGTTATTTCAAGGACTTTGGAGGAAGTAATGGCATAATTTCATGTCTGATGCATGAAGAAAAATCCATCATTCATTATAGTAAAAAAAATGTATTCATATAAATAGCTTTGAACGTATCCATATACGCTTTATGAAATATCTCTCCTTCAAGGAGGATAGTACCTACCCTGCTATTGGAATCTCTAATACTTCTTTATTGGAAAGATTTAACCGTACTTCTCTCGCAAATAGGAGGAATATATCGGCCCTGATTTTCCTTTACAAGGTGATCCATGGCCAAATAGACTAAGGCTGTTTTAAGTGTGCTCAATTTTTAATGTTCCCAGAGTCAATTCAAGCCAATCTTTTCTTGCAGCATTGCTTCATTGAAAATAATTTGATTTTGATAAATATTTAATATTTTGATCTTGTCTCATATCTCCACTTTTTTTGTTTATACTGATCTTGAGTTTGTTCGTACCTGTAATTTCCCCACCCTGTGAATGGATTTCTGTTGGGTGGTGTACAATAAAAAATGTCATTAGCAAAGGCATCGTAAGTTTCGTTTTGATTTTGGTCAGTAATTGTTGAGATTTGTATCGGTGATCTTCGATTGATTATAGTGCAACTGTGATTTTTTGTGATAAAAATGTCTAGGTGGTGGAAAAACGGTGCACAGCCAAGTACGCGAATTTTAATTAACGTACAATACTATTTCCAAAAGATCCGAAACAAGAAATAAAACAACGTGTTTACGATTTGTCTGAAGTATCGGTAAGAACTATTGAACGTATTAGATAAGAAGCAAAAGATACGGCTGCGGAAAATAATGGAAATCAAGTATTCAGTTCACCAGCAGAATGTCTGTATCCAAATCATCGTTCAAATCTGTAATCAAACGCTGAAGCTTTGGACTTTTCGAAAAAAATTACTCGAATGAGTTGGAAAAACTTCGATTTGGACTTGTGAGGTTCTCATCAGGGATACTTGATACCATTCGTTATTCTATGGTATTTTTCTGTCCCATAAACTCGAGTTGAACATTTGAATCAATTTTCCAAGAAATATTCATCAATACTTTCGGAGCTGAATATTCCAAGAAACACCATAATTTTCTGGCAACAAAAGTGACAATTCGTCGTGTTCAAATTGATTATCCATCAGTGGTGGACGACAGGGTAATCAAAATCGATTTCCTTGAAAAAATATGGGTCACTGTAGGCGATTTAAATACTTAGTTGAATTGTTATCACTCTCTCGCTTCTTGTTTCTGTTATATTTACAAGTCTATGCAAATGAAAATTCGCTTGCGGCTACACGCAGACTTTCGATATTCTGTTCCAACTTTGCTGAAGTTTTGAACACGCGAAGTTGTTTCAGTACACCATTAGGACAGCAGAGTTGGAAAACTTGTGTAAACAAAACTTTTGTTTTGTTTTTTCGTCACACTTAATCTATCTTCAGACATTAATCGCAACTGAATTTTATGTAACTGTGGCTGAAGTTAACTTCTAGACAACAGCCCAGGAATGATTTTTTAAAGAAATTGAATTTTTTCACTCCACTCCTTCCTTCAGTATCTAACTCTATGCCTACATTTTCAAAGGTTATTATTATATGATACTTAGAAGGAATTTGCATAAACGCCGGGCGATAAAGTACTGCACGGGCGCTAAAGTGTCATTTTGCGCCCGCAGAATCGAGCGATAAAGTGCTACTTCACGCCCAGAAGTCATTTAGTTCGAAATAGGAATATATTTCTCGATTTGAAATCATAATTCATATCAGAAGATTATCTAGTTCAGGAATATGTATCCATTTGTGTCAAGGAGTCCTTTTTTTCTCTGTACTTTATATTATTTTCCATTTCAACACACCATTTCATTCATTCCAGATTTTATGAAAATATAACCGAACTATCATGTTCGGTTGAAGAAGAAAAACAATTCATGCATACTTTTCGTGATTATAAAAACTTTAATCAAAATGACTTTCTGAAAGATCTGAATAGTTAAAACTGGAATGAAATGTATCTTTTTAATGACGTGAATGATTGTTTAGAGGTCTTCAATAGTAAAATTTTGAATATTTTCAATAAGCATGCGCCGATGAAAACGTTAGAATTTCTAAACCAAGGCCCCCTTGGATCACTGACGCAATAAAAATAATGATAAATGGAAAAAATAAGGCTCTTTCTAAATATAAATCCACTAAAGACCCTCACGATCGGGAAGTTTTCAAAATGTGGCGAAATCTCACGAACAGTGCTGTGAAAAGAGAAAAAAAAGCCTTCATCCAGTATACCCACAGAACGAAAAATAATAGAGTTCTTTGGCAACTTCTAAATAAAATGAATGTTTCTAAACAAAACAGGTTTCACTTCATCCCACAGGAATTTTCCGATCCAAATATCTTGAACGATTATTTTGCATCTGTTTGTCAATTTCAAGATTTACTTAAGTTTTATAATGAAAATTATTTTAAAGATGAAATATTTTTTCTTTCAAACAGATGAAGCTCTTCGATCTATAAAATCGAATGCATATGGAGTGGATTGCATCTCCATCAAAATGATTTTATATTGCATGCCATTTCTGAACCATTTCTCACTCATATAATAAATAAATCTTTGGAAAAGGGTATTTTTCCTGATATTTGGAAGGAGGCTTCTGTAATACCACTCAATAAAGTACAAAGTCCTACATGTTTAAATGAAATTAGGCCAATTAGTATTTTGCCCGTCATGTCAAAAATAATGGAAACACTGATGCATCGTCAACTTGTCTAGTACCTTAATTTCAATGAAATCCTTCCAACCAATCAGGCTTTAGAGTAGGCCACAGCACCACGAGTGCAGTGACGAAAATAACCAATGACATAATAGCTTCTCATGACGAAGGCAAAGTCACTGCTGGACTATTCCAAGGCATTTGACAAGATCAGTCACAAACTGATGTTGGCGAAAATGAAATATTATGTCGCTCATGTTAATGTCTTCATACTTCGCAAACAGAAAACAAAGAGTTGTAATAAACAGAAATTCTTCGGAATCGCGAACTCTAGATTCTGGTGTACCGCAGGGGTCTACTTTAGGGCCCCTCCTTTTCATTTTATACCCAGCAGATTTTAAGAAAGTACTGACATCCTGTCAATCACATTTTTATGCGGACGATACGCAGTTGTATCTAAGATGTCTAAAAACCCTGGTGAATGAACTGATTCGATATTGTTTAGATCACCTGTTACCACCTGTTACTTCAACAGAGAGCTTCTCTCTGTGGTATGTTTGTTTATATTCTCGCTTAATATCAGAACTTAATTTCTGACATCTGCACCATCTTATATGAAATAATGTTCAGTGTTTTATCGGTATCTATGCGTTTTCCATATCTTTGATTTGAAATCTTGCTTAGCTTATTCCTCAGTTCATCAGTGCGTGAGGAATTGTTTATTTTCAGGTAGTGTAGTGTGTAAGGATACTTTTTGTATAATGGGCCACATTTGTATTTTGTGTGGACAGTATAAAGCCGCAGATTCGAATTTTCGCCTGTATTTAGTACCAAAAGCAAGTACAAATCTTGACGAATTGACTAATAATGATATTTCCATAGTTCATTATATTGTATGCATTGAATTTTATATTTTCTGCAATTTAATGACAATTTCATTTCCAATTCTCTGTCTGTCAAAATGCAGTTAACCTCAAATTCAAATGGGACAAAAACAACACGACAGTGCTTTCTTTGTGCAATGTTCGGGGGCTTAATTCCAGCTTTGCTTTTAGTGAGGATTGAGAGATGTATCTTTTCAACCAATAGCAAAGCTAGAATTAGAACCCGCGAACATTTCGTCTCAAAAAAAAAGCTGAGGAAATAAATATACCCTATTACTGAATTGAAACTAAAACGAAATTGGCGTCATCTGACACTCTAGTAATCTCTATTATCAAGTAGGCCAAGTGTCGCCATGTCGATCCCAAACTTCTACAGGTATAAGTGCAAACTCCAGGGTTTTTAGACATCTTAGTTGTATCTGAGTTTTGATGTTAACGAATCACAAATTCCGATAACTAATATAAATACTGATATTGAAAATCTTGTCTTATTTTCGCAAAAAAATTGTTTTAGTGTTAACACAAAATAATGTGCTATTATCTTCGAGAGCGACAATAATAGACGAATGGTTGAGGAAACCTCTACAATCTTGGTTCAAGGACAAAGCCTGGAGCTCCAAAATTAATTAAAAAGTTTGGGTTTTATTTTGGACCAAAAACTGAATTTCAACTCACATGTGAACATTAAAAAAAACTATTGTGCACTGAAAAGACTATTCCTGAACCGTGATACTTTGAGCAGATAACTTAGAGTTATTTTTTGTGAATCGTTAGAGATGTCGTTTATGGACCCTGTTTGGACCAGATCTATTCTAAAAAAATACATAGGGTACAGAGTTGCTGCATCAGGTTGATTTTCAACCTGGCAAGAAGAGAACACCTTTCCGTGAAAATTAAATCTTTGAAATGGTTGAAAATGGATATGAGAAGAAAACATCACTTAGTGCCTAGTTATCTAAAAAAATGTCTGAGGCAGAGATCTTCCTTTCATAATCGAAACCACTTTCTCGACATACCTCCATACTCGATAACTGTTTTAAAAAAATATTTTTTTCACGCTGCTCCCTCGCTCTATAATTCAATCCCCAATCATATCAAGCATAAATCGCTAGCAGTTTTCAAAAATATATACAAAAAGTACCTGTTTGATATGATATGGATACTCTATTTTGCTATTCATTTTGTATGAATTTTCTTTTTACTTTCATAAATGTATCTATAAAGGTATATGTATGAATTTTCTATTCACTTTCATAAATAAGTCCATTTTTATACTTCTAATTGTTATCTTGAGAATTGTATTTTTATTAAGTTTTTTTTCTTTGTTATCCCAGTATAAGTATGGAAGATTGTATCTTTTCAAGAAGTGAATAATATACTGTAATAAACTTTTTAGGTTGAGTGTAAGAGCAGTCACTGACTGAACTCCGCCTTAATAAAGACACTTTATTATTATTCTCAAAATTACAACACTGGCCTAGCTAAAAAAGCTTGTGGAAGAAACCAAACAGACTGACAAATTCATGTTACAGTTACCTGTATCTTCATCGATATCGAAAAAAGCGATCAAAGGATTTCTCTCATCAGGTATCAGTCCATAGCGGATGTTCCTAGGATTTCCCCTGTCGCCATCTTCGGCACGAACTCTGAGGATGGTATCACCCGGCTTCAGGGTAGGACTGAGGGTAGTCGTGGGGGGAGCTATCGTGAATACGGGGGGAGTATCTTGTTCGTCCAAAACGGCCACTAGCAGTGGCCAGCCTGCTATGTTTCGGGTGTCCTCTTCGATGTTGGTCCATGGATCCTTAGGGTAGAAAACAAAGTGCAAAGTTACCTCGAAAAACAGTTAATAATCAATGTTAATATCTTTATACCACCCATGGTATTCTCTATTACCTGATATTTCAATGTGCTAAAAAAATAAAGAGACGTTGAAGAAAGGTTGTGTAAACGTCTGAACAAAACCACGGCTTTGAGTCATATTTTTTTTAGTTTTTCACCTTTTACAAGTGTCGAAGCAAATACATTGATATCAAAACAGGAGTATAATACATATGAATGAGTTCCAGAACTCAGAGCTTAGGAGAGAAACACAAACGACATCTAAATAACACAAAAAACAATTAAACCTCTGCTCAAAGAACTGTGATTGATGTGCCCTCTAGAACCTTAGATACACATGAGGAATTGTGTAAGCGAAAGGATTCAACTTGCTCCCAAAAATTATACCAACCCATGAAATGGTCACCACTATAGAGGCAACAGCTCAGCGATGACCACTCGAGGAAGACGGTTACCACAGGTGTGACTACAAGAAGTTTTTTCTGCCTCCAGAACGCGATATTCTCAAATACTTCCCAAGATACAGCCTTCCAAGAGTCAAAATATTGTAATTTCTCAGCTCAATTTTTAGCCACTGGAAACTTTCAACATTCGCCTTCCTTTTAATCACGGATTTTTTTGCACATTTTTGTAAGAATTGCCTTTTTCCAATATGTTCAACCTTCTTTACAAACATGAACAAATCATATGACTCCATCACACACATAGTAATGATTATTTTTTCGATATTGACACCCTCGCACATCGTCACAGTTAAATTGAAGATGTCCAATCTTCTGGAAAATTACCATTTTTGTTTCGTTGATAGATGTTGCCTTTTTTTACATAGGTCAATATTATCGCAGGTGGAAGAGGTATACTTCAAAAACAAACGGCCTTCATTTGGCCACCAATTATTTTCAAATGAATTCGTAAAAAACCTGAGCCTGAGTTGTTTAAATCCCATAAAATCGAGACAAACCAGTCATGCTTGAACTTTGTATCTTCCCTACGGATGTTGGAAATAGCCATGAAATAAGGTTACTACGGGTTGTGATTCAAAGTTCTGATATTGGGTGTTAATAATGCAGGGGACTTTTTACAGTCCGTTGGCAAAAACGATGCATTGTTAGTTCTAGGGGAAGACTATAAAAGCGAAGAGCTGAGCTCTATCAATATTCATTCATTACTATATTCAATTCATTCAAGTCATCATTAGCAGTCCATTTTTTCGAGTCAGTTCCACTCAAACTATTTAGAAACAAGTGCGAGATGTAGATCATTCAACCAAAGTAATACTAATCGATTATTTATTCGATGTCAATCCACTTTGAACTCAGAAATCACAAGACTAGACTTTGAAATCATGAAACAACGTTGATAAAAGTTCATTTTAATAATTCTATAATTCATATAGTGCGCGCAGATAAATTGAAAATTGTATTTAATTGTTTTCATAAATAAATAAAATAAAAATGTAATATTTTCATATAAAGAAATTGGATTGATTTTTTTAGGCTTCTTTGTGTGTGTGACATGGGCAGATCTTTCGTAACGGTAAGGTATTCCTCTATTCTCATTAGTTTGTAAACATGGCATTTATTTTGTAAATTAAAAAATTATCATACAATACATTCCTGATGAATTTATTTATGAGATATGATTTTTTCAACGTAACTTCAATTCAGTTTTATTTCAATTAGTGTAACATTTTGACATTTTATATTATATGCTACCATTAATAATGGGTATTGATGTAAGTTAAATTGAAAAAAAAAACAATTTTAATTGGTTGATCATGACAGTAAATCATGGTTGATAAATATATAATGAATAACCATCATTTACTTATAACTGGAAATATTTAAGAATAACTAAGTACATACTTTCAAATCTATTTTAGTGAATATTATTATGTTCTCAATTATGATTGTATTCCCTAAGTATTTCAAATGATTTTATTATATTCCATATCAACATTCTAATAGTATTTTTTCTTTATTGACATATGAGATATGACCGAGTACATAGATATCCTACAATCATATATTGAGAGATCTAATTGAGTAGACCGCTCCCCAAATAGATCTTGTTATATTGCGATTAGCTATACAACACTCAGTATAGAACCTCAGAAAACTTTGTTAAATTACACCTTTGTACAGTCAACGGTGTACAAATATTTATAGTTTAGCGTCGAGTAGATTGAACAAAAATTAATTTAATTAATTTCTGTATAGATTGACGTCATTTAATTGTGCATGAAGAAACCATAATATTCGGATTTTCTACTTGACTTGAAGGTACGGGATTCTTTTATCCTATACCTAGAGTCGGATGTAACATGACGAATGTTGGGTGTTTCCAGTGGCCGAAAATAGAGCTGAGAAATTAGTGTTTTGACTTTTAGAGGGCCGTACTTCGGAAGTTATTTGAGATAGACCACCGCGGTTTTACTTCGAATTCGTATTCGATAGAGAAGTATCCAGAATACGATACGTTACTGACAAATTATATCATGTTGACTTATACAGATATTCTCGATATATTTCTTTTATTTTCCGGTTTTTGGAAGGTGGAAAAACCTAAAAAATCATGTCAGGAAATGACAATCTTCTACAAAAATAGCTTGGAAACTCATCTTTTGGTTGTATCTCAACGAAATAGAGTATACATGAGGATAAAAACTGTAATGATTATATCATACTGTTTTACATTCCATCCTTTTTATTCCTTGGGGTTTTTCATTTGGAATCTCACTTACATTTGCAAAAATCGTCAGGTGGTGCACAGTCTTCTTCTCGTAATCCAAAGAATTTAACAGCAAGACAGTGCCTTCTGCATCTTTATCAGCAACCACTTTTTGATGGAGTCCGAATTCTGGGGACCCCCAGAGTTCCAACAGTACGCTTCTGGCACTGCTCGGGTTCCCTTTAGCCAGGATGGTACCGAGCTCAGTGTTTCTTCGAGCACCTTCGGACACTGTCAGCAAACTGGGGGCACCCGGAAATATTCGTTCCAATGGAGTGGTGGCATTGGTGGCGCGGAAGGAGCAGTTCAAGGTGGCGGATTCCCCTCTCTGGCTACGTACGTCTACGGTGAAGTCGTAGAAACGCCCCGGTTCCAGGCGCTTTTTCAGTACTACGTTGGCCTGGCATACCTGTGAACAGAAGTTCGTGCAATGCGGGCTATCTCCACGAAATGTGTAACTATTGGTAAATATCAGCCTACCCCATTCCTACTCCTCAGTGGCGTATATAGGGATTCTGCTTGGGGGGGAAGGGTAATAATGATATAAACAAGTTATATACCTCTACTTATAGGTACAAAATGTAAAATAATAAAAAAATATATACATATACTTATAAGTAGGAACAAAAACAAAGTTTTCTTTCGTTAAAATGAAAATAAAATCACAAAATGAAATCCAGTATCCTGTGTTTCTTATTTGCGAACCTTTCAATAACATTTAAAACATTTATTTGTACATCTCTAAATACATGAAGTAGACCTAATCCAACCAACCGCTCCTGTTGCATCGTTGATCGCAGCCAAGTTTTCAATCGCTTCAACGAAGAAAAACTTCGTTCAGCGGATGCCCCACTAGCAATGTATTCAAAATATGAAGACACTTTTTTATCAAGGGAAATATGTTAGCGTCACAAGATTTAAAAAGAATTAAAAAATTCAAAAAATGATAGTCTCAGCTGAATTCTTGAAAGAATGTAATTTCGTTGGAAAGTAATGTTTTCATTGAATTTTAATAATGTGAGGCTATTGTAAATCAAGTAATATTTTTGGAACCGCCGATTTTATTTAAACCCGAATAGTTGTTCACAGAATGACTCCATAATTTTTTTGCTTCCTGGAGCACATTTTACATGTGTACTTAATAATAATCACGCTATAAAATTGTTTAAAAATTGATTATTTTGTTAATTATAAATTTCTAAAGTTAACAAAATATGAGAAATTGAGTAAATTTCTAAAGTTAACAAAATATGAGAAATTGAGTAAATTCCTTTTTAATTGATATTTAATTATTATAATTTTTATGACTGACAAAGGCATTTTACAACGTTTAAAAAAATACGCAGTTTGTTTATAAAATATTTATAATCAAATGGATAAGTTTAATATTTTTCAAAAATTGTTTTTTAGGTTGCTGAAAATTTATTATGATCGAAAAAAAAAATTAAAAAAAATGTAATTGTATTTTTTTTATTATTTATATATATTAAGTTTTTTTTTATTAATAATTGGTTATTCTCTACCTAAGAAGATGTTTTTTTATTATTTAAAAATTACTTCTAAACATACTTTGACATTTTATATTTTTTATAATCATAATAAACTCTTAACAACCTAATGCAAAAAACAATTTTTGAATAATATTCACTTTATCCGTTTGTTTATAAATATTTTATAAACATATAGCGTATTTTTTAAACGTTGGAAAATGCCTTCGTCAGACAAAACTGATAATAATGTGAAATATCAATAAAAAAATTGACAATATTTACTCGATTTCTCATATTTTGTAAACTTTAGAAATGTATAATTAACATGATAATCAACTTTTACACAATTTTATAGCGTGATATTATCGAGTAAACATTTAAAATGTGCTCCAGGAAGCAAACAAATTATGGAGTCGTTCTGTAAACAATTCGGTTTTTAATAAAATCGGCGGTTCCAAAAAAAAATCTTAATTAACAATAACCTCACATTATCAAAATCCAATGGAAAATTTTTTTCTACCGAAATTACATTATTTCAAGTGTTCAAATGATACAGTATATATTTGTTTTTATTCATATTTAATAGTATAAAAAATATTTGATGTGCATTGCTCTCTGGAGAGGTGCCGTACTCCTGCATTAACGTCTACGCGGAGCCCTATTTTCAACGTTGAATTAAAATTATAAATAATTGAGAGTAGGAACTTTTTCATGGAAAATTTCCTCCTCTTCAAGAAACTATTTTTTATTTTCTCTGTCATCAATAGTTTTTGAGCTATTACAAAAAAACTAAGGCTGTTTAATTTTGTTTTGTTTTTATTAAAAAAATAGCAAATTCGTAAAAAAAATAGGCGGAAAAAATCGAAAAATACATTTTTCTCAGAATGACTTCCCGAATCGAATTAGCCATTGCTCATATTTTCAGTAGACTTAGCGGCCACGACGTTTTAGATTTGAGTAGAGATGTGGTGGCCATTCCACCATCAATTTTTTAAACATTTTGCAGTTTCTTGGGGGGGGGGGGTTAATTACCCCCATTACCCTCCCCCCCCTTAAATACGCGCTTGATTCTCCTTGAAACTAGCCGTTTGACTATTCTTACATGCTTTTGCCTCCATTAAATATGAATTTTATAGATCGAAAAAATTCTGGTATCATTTAGATACATGAATAAATCCTTTTGCTTTTGTTAATTAAGTAATTTTCACAATTTGGAATCCATTCTTGAAAGGGTTTAAAGGAAATCCCCGGTTATAATATTTGTAAATTTGGATTTTTTACTTTTTTATCAACAATTCAAGGGATTAAACAACTGAAGGGTACAGGGGAAAAACCGGCCAAATCAGTCATTTGCGAGTTTTGAGATAGAGCACGCAGATTGTAGCCCATCAAAGGATCTTTCCTTTCAGTATATCGAATGGAGGAAAAAGTGGTTAAGTCTACTGTAACAAACGAACAAAAATAACCTATGCAGGGTACAAACAGGCTAATGGTGGATTTATGCAGCACCAATTAACAATTATCAAGTAACAATTATCAATTAACAATTAGCAATTATAAGTTCAACCATCATCCTACAATGGCCGTGTTTATGCAGACAAGTAACAATTATCAATTAACAAGTAGAAAGTTGGCCAACTTTCAACTTCTTACTTTAATTGAACCAAATTTTCTTCTAGTGCGCAACTAGTACGCAGATGGCCGTGGATTGGTCCGTGCGATGACGAAAGCTAACCCAACTTTCACTGAATAAAATATTCTGGTTTGTTTTTGTTGTGGGTTGTGGCGTCTTTTGGAATTTTATTTGTTTGTGAAAATATACTGTAAAAATGGAAATTGATTATGCCATTTTGATCGACCTCGTTCGGCAATTTCCAGTGTTGTAAGCGCATGCTTACTTTTCTTCCTTAATTGAATGTGCATCATTTTCGTTACTTGTTAATTGCTAATTGTTAATTGATAATTGTTACTTGATAATTGTTAATTGGTGTTGCATAAATCCACCATAAGTCTTTGCGGTACAGGAAAAGAATCGGCTATATTGCGGTACGACACTCGCATCAGCTATCAAGTTCCAACCTGTACGAACAACAAAGGTTCAATAACATTTCGAATAATATTCCGAAATTGATTTTGATTAATTTATGAAAGTGTTTACATGAACATAAAAAAATGGGAAACTTTTAATGTTTTAAGAAAAACTTTGAAGATCAGTTTTGGTATTTATGCATAACTTTCAATTCTAAACAACTTTTCTCGACAACATTTTGGTGAATTTTTTGACATAAGGATACTTTACTCCTGTACAATTTTTATGTTTTTTGACCTACCCTGTATACTGTTTGACTTGCAACGATTCTAAGTGCACCTAATATGCTTATCGCACATGCTTCAACTACCGGCAATATTTTTTATTTTGATTGTGCAATTAATTTTAATAAATCCCATATGTTACCAACTGAAATGACCATACTGTATAACAAATTATTCTTTAAATAAACGAATAAAAAATAGACATACAACTTTTTTTTTCTGAATGCTAGAGCACTAGAAATAATTATTTGAGAAAATGGTTTGTTAATATTGATCTTTAGCAACAAAAAAAATGTTTCTTGACATGTTTTTTGGGTAACCTTCCACAGTCTGAAAATGAAATTATAATCAGGAAAATCTATACAAGTGTAGAAAGGGCAAACTGATTAGTTCACCCCGATAAGTTATTGCGTTCACCAAATTATATTTCCTATGGAAAAATGATTCAATTTGTCAATAACTTGCCGTTTTCTGAATTTGCCTATCAAAAAAATTTTTTTAAAAATTCAAAGATACTTCTCTATATATTTTTTGCTTGATGTTTCGGGGACTATATCTGCCCCCGTTCTCAAAATCTTCTAAATCTCCTTTATTTGTTTTATAATTTGGATTTATTCTCGCAGAGTCTTTTTCGCTTTTTCAACTGACGGATGTCAATTGAGATCTGCCAAAAAAGTTTGAGAGTGACATATTGCTCATTTGATATATGGGGTGTTTGTGGAAAAAACAATCACTGACATTGAAAACAAAAACCCATCAAACAACCCATTAACACAACCAACAGGAGTACTTCCACCACCTACACATTTCACAACCAACATAATACCTTATGTCCCCGGATTATCTAAAAAGATCAAACGAATTGGACATAGGTATGATGTGAGAACATCATTTAGAACAACAAACACACTGAGATCTTACTAACACAAACAAAACCAAAAAACGCAGAAGAAAGTACCAAAAACTGTGTTTACAACATACCTTGTTCTTGTGGTGATAGTTATATAGGTGAAACGTCAAGACCATTGGAAGTGCGCCAAAGTGAACATCAGAGTTACATCAGAAATCGACAAATAACTGGATCAAAAATTGCAGAACATATCCTCACATCCAATGGCGATCACACGATTGAATGGAATAGGACAAAAATCTTGATGAAAGAACCACATCAAGAGAGGAGAAAATTGAAAGAAACTGCCTGTATTCTCCTTTCCAATAACAACTGCTTTTCAACAAATTCTGTTGAAATGGATCATACATGGTTACCTCTACTCAGAGAGGAAGTGAGATATGGTAGAATGCTAATAAACTGATCCGAACAACACCCCATATATCAAATGAGCAATATGTCACTCTCAAACTTTTTTGGCAGATCTCAATTGACATCCGTCAGTTGAAAAAGCGAAAAAGACTCTGCGAGAATAAATCCAAATTATAAAACAAATAAAGGAAATTTAGAAGATTTTGAGAACGGGGGCAGATATAGTCCCCGAAACGTCAAGCAAAAAACTATATAGAGAAGTATCTTTTGAATTTTTAAAAAAAAAATTTTTGATAGGCAAATTCAGAAAATGGCAAGTTATTGACAAATTGAATCATTTTTCTATAGGAAATATAATTTGGTGAACGCAATAACTTATCGGGGTGAACTAATCAGTTTGCCCTTTCTACACTTGTATAGATTTTCCTGATTATATTTTCATTTTCAGACTGTAGAAGGTTACCCAAAAAACATGTCAAGAAACGTTGTTCCTCCACAAAAAACCACATTCATTCAAAAAAAATGTTAATTAAAAAATGCGTTTTTAAACATTATAATTAAAAAAAAACTCAAAAATCATAATTTCTATAAAAGACCAGATTCTCAAAAAAAAAATTTTGATGTCATAAACAATGCATTTGTTAATAACAATTTTCAAAACAACTGGAGAAAAAATAAAAAAATTTATATAGTTTTCATAGATGAAAAATGAAATAATCGAAACATTAATAAATAGTTATTTATGCAACAAGTGCAAAAAGTAAGTGTTTATTGAACGCGGGCCGAGTTGGACAACACGTCGAGTTGCATACAATATTTTTTCTACGTTCTTGCAAAAACCAAAAAATGTTTTATTTAGGTGGCACTAAGTGTAGGAAAATAAAAAGGGTAATTAATAGCAAAATATTTAATAATTAATTAGCACCATCGATTTGCATGTTAACTCAAACTTTATTTTTGATAAATTGCATTTTCTAGTAATTTAGTAATCCAGTATATAATGAATATGATTGAATAGTTATTTAATGAACGAGTGTATTAATAGTGGCGATTAATGCTAGAGATATTTTAACGCCTACTTTAAAAAAACTCTTATATTGTAAAAAATCAAAATTTACAAATTTTATAAACGGGGATCTTTTTAAAACCTTTTGAAGAATGGATTCCGGAAGTGGAAAAAATCTAACGTTTTCAATTTGAAAATCTCACAGGTTTTCATGTTGATTTACAAATTGTAAAAATTACTTAATTAACAAAAGCATAAGTAATTGAAAAATTGCCGGATTTGTTTTTTTACGGTTTATTGTTCATTCATGTATCTTAATAACTGAATTTTTTCGTTCCTTATTATTAATATTCAATGAGTAAATGTAAATATGAGGGGAATAGTGCCGTTTTGAGCACCATTGTCACCTCTGAATTAAAATTATAAATATTGGTGGTAGAGTTCTGATAGACGAGATTATTTTTCAGAAAATTTCCGGTACTTTAAAGATTTTTTTTTTAATTTGTGGTAACTACAATAGTTTTCGAAATATTCGCGAAAAACCAAACCCAAGATTTTTTTAATAACTTTAGCAATTTTTTTAAGCACCATTTTTTCAAAAAGTTTCTAGATGCAATTCTGAGTCGAATGACACCTCAACCATAATTTTTGGCAACTGGAATTCATAACAAATGTGCTAGTAGACTACTACTCTTTCCAGTAATGCAAAGTTACTTATTTAATAATTTGATAGACTTTTATAAAGGATGCAAAATAAGGTTTCCTCGCCATTCTTTCACTTCAAAAGTGATACAAAACTTTTGTAATATTTTTTATTTTAAAATAATGAGAAGTAATTAAATGATTCGTCATTTAAATATTGGGTCAGCAAGAAAAATCGGCTATTAAGTCATTTTGACATCATAATATGTTTTTGTCAGCGTTAAAAAAAACAGGCACAATATTTGGTTAGCAAGTAAACAAAGTATTATCAGAAAATAAGTACGAATTTGGTGAGCTTGATATGTATGTGTTTGCAAAATGAATAGTCATAATACAAAATAATTACTTGATCAGCAAGATTATACAATTGGTTAGCATGAAAAGAAATGTTTTTTGTAAATCCATTATTTTCGCGACAGTAAAAATCATGATTCCTATGTTTAACTAAGAAAAGCATAGTAATCTTTATATTTACAATGTTGATAGCCTTAAATAATTATTGGTGGTCACGTATTTTGTTATTCAATTTTAAAATGCTCCTTCTTGATTGAATGTATGTGTCTGTGGGACTGCGTTCTGTCATATTATTTTGAATTTCAATTGTTATTGTATTTCCCGTTTTGTTAGGAGTGTTTTAAATTAAAAAGTAGACATGGTACATTTGTGAAGTTTTTTATTGTTTCAGTAGCGTTAGTGATATTAAGTTAATAAGAGCTCATTACTTTTGGATCCATATGTCAGTTGCAGGGAAAAGGATTTTTATAATTAGCAAACTAAAATTAATTTTACAGCTTACCAAAATTTTAATAAATATGACTCATGATTTGCCTCTTTATTACTAATATTGCTGCAGATATATTGAATTGGCTATGAAACTAATTTTAGAGCTGTCCAATATGACATTATTTGCTGATCAATTTTGTTATTCTTGCTAGCCACTAGGAGCGTCTCAATTCACTATATTTGCTGACAGAAAACAGTTTGAAGCTAACCAAAACCACAATATTTAGCTGACCATTTAAATCATAGCATAAAATAATTATTTGAAGTTTTTGAACGTAATGAAATAGTAGGAGTAAAAGACTTTTGTATTTCGTGCAAAATTATTTTTATTTTTAAAATCGTAGCAGAGCGCTTTCGACTATATAATAGTCATCTTCAGTGCTTACCTGCAAGTAAGTAATACCTAGATGAAATTTTATATAAAATATTTTGACATTTTGAATGATGAAGATTTTCAGGTTACTTACTCGTCAGGTTTACAAGAAGTCCATCAAAACTGTTTCCAGTTTGTATAAAATAGGTAAGAACCTTAAGTACATATAACACGTTAAAACATTTCCTAAAAAACACTCGTGTGTTATGCATGGTGTAATCCATTATTTTAAATTATATTCCACATGGTTTCATGGAAGTCGATAGTGATTTTTCTTCGAACTTAACCACACAAACCGGGTTAGCAATAAGTTAACCTGTCAATATTCCTCGAAGTGTATTCCAAACTATGACGTAATAGTTAACCAACCACACAAACCAGCTCACTGAAATAGTTTGACAGAGTAGTTATCTTGTTGGAGGTTAGGTTTTTTGTTTATTCATATGGAATGATAAGCATAAAGGTCCTATCTCAGTGTAAAAGTATTTTAAAAATATATAATGAATTCATATAAAGTATATGTGAATGAGAGATTATATCAGATTAAGTTCATCATCTTCCAGCATTTGCATAATCCAGATATTGATAAAATGTATTCCCGATGAATTGATGGCCACTAAAGAAGGATGTGTGTGGTGAAATCTGAATATCTTCTATACATTCCAGTACTAATGAATTTGCCACATTCATTTTCATTGTATTTTCAAGAACTCGAATTACCTATACATAAGTAAAGAAAAGAAAATAAAATATTAATCAACGCCCTAATAAAAAATATTAACCCTCAACAACAAAAACCAAATCTCTCAACCCTCACAAGTTAAACCGAAGTCTACCGTGACGTCATAAAATAGTTAACCTGGTTTGCGTGGTTAAGTTCAAAGAAAAATGACTAATGTTGAAGTGAAGAGGAAGTGGATGTTGACGTTGACATTGACAAGAATGACACATGGCTTAGAACCTTAGAAACATATTAGCCAGGAAGTGGCAAACGCAGATGGCGTTCTATTCCATTTTAGAGTGAAAAAGAGTGACTTTTTTCACTCTAGAGTCACTCTTCTTCACTCTAAAATGGAATAGAACGCCATCTGCGTTTGACACTTTCTGGCTAATATGTTTCTGAGGTTCTAAGCCATGTGTCACTCTTGTCAATGTCAACGTCAACGTCAACATCCACTTCCTCTTCACTTCAACATTGACTTCCATGAAACCATGTGGAATATAATTTAAAATAATGGATTATACCAACTTATTTTTTTTAAGAAATGTTTTAACATGTTATATGTACTTAAGGTTCTCACCTATTTTATACAAACTGGAAACAGTTTTGATGGACTTCTTGTAAACCTGACGAGTAAGTAACCTGAAAATCTTTATCATTCAAAATGTCAAAATATTTTATATAAAATTTCATCTAGGTATTACTTACTTGCAGGTAAGCACTGAAGATGACTATTATATAGTCGAAAGCGCTCTGCTACGATTTTAAAAATAAAAATAATTCTGCACGAAATACAAAAGTCTTTCACTCCTACTAAAATAATTATGTCTATAATGGCAACAAGGCAAGGCAACAACAGGTGAGAACAACTACAACTTGACAAAGGCGTTTGATTGCGTTTCACACGATATTTTACTAAAAAAACTCCAATATTATAATTTCCACGAAGAAAGTATCAATCTGATAAAATACTACCTAGAAAACCGAATCCAGTTTGTACTTTTCCAAAATAAAAAATCTTCTCTACTCAATATACAATATGGTGTCCCTCAAGGGTCCGTTTTAGGACCACTGCTTTTTCTAGTGTTTATAAACGACTTGCCCTATTCATCGCCACTATCAGAGTTTATACTGTTTGCTGACGACAGCACTTAAGGTTCTCACCTATTTTATACAAACTGGAAACAGTTTTGATGGACTTCTTGTAAACCTGACGAGTAAGTAACCTGAAAATCTTTATCATTCAAAATGTCAAAATATTTTTTATAAAATTTCATCTAGGTATTACTTACTTGCAGGTAAGCACTGAAGATGACTATTATATAGTCAAAAGCGCTTTGCTACGATTTTAAAAATAAAAATAATTCTGCACGAAATACAAAAGTCTTTCACTCCTACTAAAATAATTATGTCTATAATGGCAACAAGGCAAGGCAACAACAGGTGAGAACAACTACAACTTGACAAAGGCGTTTGATTGCGTTTCACACGATATTTTACTAAAAAAACTCCAATATTATAATTTCCACGAAGAAAGTATCAATCTGATAAAATACTACCTAGAAAACCGAGTCCAGTTTGTACTTTTCCAAAATAAAAAATCTTCTCTACTCAATATACAATATGGTGTCCCTCAAGGGTCCGTTTTAGGACCACTGCTTTTTCTAGTGTTTATAAACGACTTGCCCTATTCATCGCCACTATCAGAGTTTATACTATTTGCTGACGACAGCACGTTCATACATTCAGGAAAAAACTTAAGTACTCTGATTTCCACAGTAGAAACTGGAAAAGAACAAATAGACAAACATCCAATCAAATAAACTGAAAGTCAATGAATCGAAAACAGAACATATGCTCTTCAGTATGAGAAATACTGGCGAAATTAGATTCACATCCAAGTGTACCAAATTTTTAGGAATTAACATTGACGAAAAACTGACCTGGCAAGAACATTGTGAATTTCTATGTAGGAGATTATCGAGCCTTACCTTCTTACTACGAATTCTTTCGAAAAACGTGAACCTGAGTACTATACTTACAGCCTTTCACGGCCTCATTCAGTCCACCATATCCTATGCTATATTAGTATGGGGACACTCAAGCCAATGCTCTCAAATCTTCAGTATGCAGAGAAGAGCATTGAGAGTTGTTTCTGGTTTGAAATACGGAGACGATTGTATGGACAAATTCAAACAACATAAAGTATTAACGTTACCCTGTATATACATATTACAATGTCTATTATACATAAAAGAAAACTTACATGAATACACAAACCACTCCCAAATTCATGACTACCCTACACGAAATCGTCAAAACATCCAAGCCAATTACTTGAGACTGTCAAAAACACACGATGGAATCTCCTATTGGGCACCCAAGCTATACAACGCCCTCCCTGCAGAAACCAAGGAACTAGAACTCCACAACTTCAAAATAAAGCTCAAACATTTTTTACTACAACATGTCTTTTATGATGTCAATGAGTTTTTCAATGTTACTCTTACTTTTCAGAACAACTCAATTATACAAATTTTGACCTAATTACAATGCCTATCAGACTTTTAATGTGCGATTTTATCTTTTTTTCCAAGCTTTACTGTACCTATATTTTATCTTTATTTTTTATTTTTGCAATTGATGTATGTACAACTTCAAATGACTTGTGTGAACACTCTTGTGTCCTAGCACCAATAAAGAATTGATTGATTGATTGATAACAAACTCTGGTCAATCATCGCCAGATCGAATACCACGCACCGGCCCCATGACTGATCCCTGAGGCCTACCGATGGCAAGCCACCGTTTACTCACCGAATTGAATCTGCTGCAGTTCAATCCTTCCACTTGCACGTTGCTCGATTGTCCCACAACACTGAACACCAACGGATAGTCGAACGTGGGATCGTTAGCCCGGAGTCTGTAGATGACCGAGCCGACCGCAGCGTCTGCAGGCACAAGAACGTCCCTCAGAAGGGCCGACGAGTCGAATATTGGTATCGCTGCTACAAGAAGAGGCCCGTACACGAAGAGCAGCCAGTGCATAGTAGAGGGAAATCGCACCGCAGTATTTTCACACGGCAGCCTGGAAAAGTCCAATCAATTATTTGTGGAGTGTTTTATTTTCTGCGGGGATGATCGCGTGATTCGTATCTTGGGTCAGGTTGGGTGTTTACCCTTTGAAAGTTTTTGTTGTGGTTTCGTTTCGGTGCGATAAATTATGGTATTTTTGTATCGAATTTCGGCAGGTTTCATTTTTATCGTCCTGACGCGTACCAGAAATAGAGAATTACACTTTATTATTGTTCAATGATTTCAGTCCAAACTAGGCGAAATAGACCATTTGAAAAATGTTTTTACAGGACTGAACTATTGTAATGCTCACTTTGACAATATTCTTCTCTGCGGTGACCTCAATATACAGGGTGTCCCTGGACTTCCATCTATACATTCGGGAATGTATAGATGGGGTCAAAATATCACTAGTACTTCATATAACTTTTGTTCCTAAAAGCCTTCGTTACCAAGTTACGGGCCCTCAAAGTTACAAAATGAAAAATGTTTTTCTTTGATAACTTTCAAAGTGAATATTCAAAATCATTTAAATTTTGGTGATTAACTAAACAAATGAATTCCTTCGATGAGCTTTCATGCAGGAGTCAGTTGTTTTGCTGTCAGGAACGGACTACCCCCGATGGTCCACACCCCAAAACTTTGAAATAACTGAGATTTGTCAATATATTTTAACAAAACAAGGTTACCTGGACAATTTCCTGAATAAAAGAAATCGTGTGGAAAATCGATCGGAGCAACGATTTTTGATAAAAATGCATTTTTGTTCGACGACATCTAACCTGAGATGTCTACCATTATTCGGATAGATTAATTTGTAATTAAAATAGAAAT